>OY997392.1:1442500-2042500 GCA_963921505.1 Phakellia ventilabrum
AAGAGGTTGATCTAGTCTTGTCCACGTGGATAAGAGGTGGGTCTAGTCTTGTCCACGTGGATAAGAGGTGGGTCTAGTCTTGTCCACGTGGATAAGAGGTGGGTCTAGGGGATTCTGGAGGAATGCCCCTCCCCCAGAAAATCTGTACATTCTCTGAGGTTGATTCTAATGCCATTTTTTATTTTGGGGGGGGGGGGGGGGGGGTTCCCAGGGCTCGCCTCCCCTCCCCGTATGGAACCCTGGCCTATATACTCATAATGTGGAGAAACAGCTGCATTCAAGTACATGTACATGTGCACAATATGTGAGCAAATGTTGAGACACAGTATTAGTATTGTGTGGAGCTCACTGACAAGTGGGTCTTATCCTCCTCCAGTATTAGTATTGTATGGAGCTCACTGACAAGTGGGTCTTATCCTCCTCCAGTGTGCGAGACAAGGTGGAGCTAACGAACTGCCACCGGTGGTTCAAACACATGGTGACTAACTGGATCCGTGTGGCCTCCAGACGCTGCAAGGAGAGGATCGCAAAGGCTATTGAGATAGACCAGGTAGGAGAGTACTAGAGATGTGTGTGTGTGTGTCATGTGTCTGCATGTATGTGTGTGTGTGTGTGTGTGTGTGCATGTGTGTGTGCATGTCTGTATGTGTGTGTGTGTATGTTTGTGTGTATCTGTGTGTGCATGTGTCTGTGTGTATGTGTCTGTGTGTGTGTGTGTGCATGTCTGGGTGTGTGTGTGTATGTGTGTGTATACATGTATGTTTGCGTCCATGTACACCTCCCTCCCTCCCTCCCTCCCTCCCCCCCCCCCCCCTCCCTTCCCAGGTTGTCCAGGTGACAGACGAGGCCAAGTTCTCCTCCTCCGCGGTGGACACGAAGGCCTTCCTGCTGCAGATGGGCTCCTTCTGGCAACACCTGGACTGGCCCATGGCCGCTGAGGCTTACAGCTACACTGTCACCATCATGCAGGTAGGTGGTCAAGGGGTAAAATACTACACCCTTTACGTCAGGATAGCCGGGTTGGTAACCCTAAAAGTCTGGTATATAGGAAATAGGAACACATGGTCCACCAAAAGGAGCACATGATCCACCAAAGGGAGCACATGATCCACCAAAGGGAGCACATGATCCACCAAAGGGAGCACATGATCCACCAAAGGCAGCACATGTGCTCCTATGGTAGCTTCGTCCCCAGGCAGCCTGAAAACAGCTGTGTGCACTTGCACTCTAGTTTAATGGCAAAAAAATTTGAAAGGCACAATTTTTTCGTGATTTCTTTGTTGATGACTTCAAAACATCACTCCTCATTTCCCCTGCCCATAGGGTATCTGTGAGGCCGCTCAGCACTACGTGGAGACAGTGTACAGCAGCCTCAAAGGGCTGGACAAGCTCAACTACGATGAGCAAGGAAGATTTCAGGCTACTGAGAAGGTACTATGTGGTGGATTAGAGTTTAGCTCACTATACTTTGTAGTGGAGTTGACTAACACACACTTACATGTGGTCGCCTTCAAAAGTGCCCAGCCTTCATTTACAAACAATCACTGTATATGAAATTATCTTAAAAGCTGCATGTGAAGCTTGGCTGGCTTTCACTGGCCGTCAGTCTTACATGGCTAGATTATTTGACTTCATACAATGTTTTGAGATCACTCTGTATTACCGTAGGCGGCCTTTTTTTACGAGAGACAATTTTTTTGCTATATTCGAGATTGAATCCACGACCATGAAATTTAATGCTCGTGAATTACGGCATTACATATCAACCCCCCCCCCCCCCCCTTCTCCAACACACACACACACATCCTCTACCTCCTGGCAGCTCTGCATCATCCTGAACAACATGTCCCACGTTCGCACTGCCCTCACAAACATGCGACAGAAACTGGAGCTACACAAGTTCTATCGCTGGCTGACGGAGAAGGAGGACATTGGCAAGCAGGCAGAGAACCTCATCGACAAACTGCTTAGCAGTGCCGATGAGGACATCGGGAACAAAATATCCCAGATTGTTGCTTCGATCAGCAGAAAGGTTTGGCCATGTAGGATTTAATTGACAATAAATAAAAGGGTCGTACACATAATATTATATGCACGGCTATACACATAAGCTACTATGCCAGCCTTACCGAATAGTTAGTAGCTATAGCCATGGTAGCTGTAGCTACTGTGGCTACAGCTACCATGGCTACAGTTACCATGGCTACAGCTACCATGGCTACAGCTACCATGGCTACAGCTACCGTGGCTACAGCTACCATGGCTACAGCTGCCATGGCTACAGCTATCGTGGCTACATCTACAGTGCCTTCTTATCTTCTCTCTAGCTCTCCCCTGACATCCAGCAGTTCATTGAGGGAATGATAGCTGCCGATAGCGAGGAGCCCGTCACAGAGGTAGGCCCCGTGGAAGTTCACAGTACGGTATTTTACCGCATGTGTGCTATGTTTAAAAGTTGCTTGACACTACAGAGGTTTTCTCCAATATTGGTCGGTACTTTCAAACAGTTGCTATGTACACTCCCCCCTCCCCCTCAGACTATCACCCCACCCTCCCCCTCCCCCCAGACTGTCACCCCACTCCCCCTCCCCCTTCCCCCAGACTGTCACCCCACTCCCCCCAGGCTGTCACCCCTCCCTTCCCCCCTCCCCCCAGGCTGTCCCCCCCAGACTATCACCCCACCCTCCCCCTCCCCCCAGACTGTCACCCCTCCCTTCCCCCTCCCCCCAGACTGTCTGTCACCCCACTCCCCCCTCCCCCTCCCCCTCAGACTATCACCCCACCCTCCCCAGGCTGTCACCTCACTCCCCCTCCCCCTCCCCCAGACTATCACCCCACTCCCCCTCCCCCTCAGACTATCACCCCAACCTCCCCAGGCTGTCACCTCACTCCCCCTCCCCCTCCCCCGGACTATCACCCCACTCCCCCTCCCCCTCCCCCGGACTATCACCCCACTCCCCCTCCCCCCAGACTATCACCCCACACTCCCCTCTCCCCCCCCAGACCATCACCCCTCTGTTGGACTACCTAACCAAGAACCTTCAGACCCTGGGAGACTTCCTCCTCTATGATGTCTTCTGGGCGTAAGTCAAGTGGAGCGGTATCCTACAGTTCACGACTTCAGAGTCACTTTAATTGTACCAAACCACAACCTTTTCATGATGCTAGTGCATACATGGTATTCCATGCAGAGGGCCTTGTAGGAATCGAGTTGCAGTGCTGCTTAGCTGGCAGTTTGGCTCCACTGCACAGTGCACTGTATGTGAAAGCAATGCCACACTGCAGGAAATATATTTGCAATCCTGTAGCATTATATACATACGTACATACATACATACATACATACTACATACATACATTGAGTCTCCATGCGACACAATTAGTTGGCTCACTTCCACACACACACATAAACACTCACACACACGTACACACACACACACACACATACATGCACACACACACACACACACACACACACATACACACACAGCATCCTGCTCGCCCTCTGGAATGTGACAGTCCGCACTCTACACCAGAGTCTGTCCGGCGTCCCCAAGAAAGCCAGAAAGGTCTACCTCTACGAGCGCATGTACAGTGCCCTCAACATGCTCCGAGACTTCTACTTTGCCGGGGGAAATGGCCTGGGGGTAGGAGACCTGGAGTCCAAAGACTATACGGTACAAGAGAACTTTAATTTGAGCTGTACTTACATGTAGGAGCAAGCTTGTGAAATCACGTGCCACTCCAATAAACCTCAAATACCTCAGTTGCTGCTGGATGCCTGACCTTGAGAATCAGGAATGGTGGGTTAAAAAAGCTTTTTGATGGCATGCCAACTCTCCCCACCCATCCTGCATCAGGTTAGCCAACCTCCTTTTATTGTCAAAAGAAAGTTGTAGAAGTCCTTTTATCATCCAGCTGGCTGTTCTTGAGCTCCAGACCTTCAAAAACACATTCAAACTCGAAATAAAATTAGAAGCTCATTGCTATGTCTCTAGGTAGTTATTAGTGACAAGAATTTTTTTCTTCTTTAATCGTATAATTAGAAGTATACCTTGCATGCATATACAATGTACTTATAAACGTCAAAGAAAGTAAATCTGGTAATTTTCCCCACAATACTACACTATTAGCTTTGGGGAAATTGTACTTGGCAAAAATTTCCTGCTATATCTATTTTTATCACTTTTTGTAATAATAGTTACAGCCAATTTCTTTGGCTGCAACTGCATTGGAACTGGCAAGCCTCTGAACTGCTTACACAGTAACGTAAACTATGCCCTAGGGTGGACTCTACATGTATATGTAGAGCCGAGATTAGAGCCCTAGACCAATCAGATTGCTGTATTTTGTACAACTATACTCTAAGTTACAATATAGCAACGTGGACTCTAAACATAAAGTTGTGTTCTTGCTCAGCATCCATTGTCATGCGAATCTTCAGTAACACTCTTCAGTGTTGTTTTGGAGAGTTTCTGTTACAAAATAAATATAGTATGTACATGTATGCCTTCAGTAACTGCATGTTAAGTCTGCTAATTAATACACACATTCACCAAACACTGATATCCTCCCAATCCCTAGGCCCTTCTCATTGAGCTTGAAATTCTCTGCCTGCCAACTCGCGACCTTGTCATGCGTTTCCAGTCAGAGATGGTGAAGCGGCAGGCCGGTATGTTGGAAAAGAGAGCCGAACACAAGCTGGGCACGCTCACCTTCAGTGTGGGCTACCTCCGGGACAAGGGGGTCGTGGAGGTCACCATCATCCAGGCACAGAAACTGCCAGGATTGGACAAAAGCGGTGAGAAGAGTGAGATGGGTGATGTAATGGTGGTGTAATGGTGATAAACCCCTGTAGCTGTACCCATGTCTCAGAGTGGATTATACCGCATAGAATGGAGTAAAAAAATGTGTATACCCACGATAAATTGACCTAAATTTAGATTTTCAGTAGCTTCCGAAACACAGTGTTCTTAAGTTGGGGAGGGGGGGCAAGCTGGGTTAGACCACTCAGGTTCAATGAACCCTTCAATTAAAGACATTAGGAAATTACATGCCTACAGCAGTGACCTTTTAAGTCTGCATTGTGTACAGGTCTAAGCGATCCGTTTGTTGAGATGACTCTGTTGCCGGAGTGGGCGTTCCCCGACAGCGCAGACAAGCAGTTCAAGACCACCACACAAAAGCAGACATTGGATCCCTTCTACAACGAAGAGTTCATGCTGTAAGTACAGGCCTGGACATTGGTAGATTAGGGAGCTTAGCATCTCTGTGCACATCCACACACACACACACACACACACACACACCTGTCCTGTCCTGTATTTTGCTGCCTATAAGGCCACGCGACCCCTGCAAGGGGGGGAGTGAAAGGAATGAAAATGTCATGGTGGGCTGTGGGTTGCCAAGTCACTCTTCTTATTTCAGTTGTATCTCACTGCATCACAGTTGTGTCTTACTTCACACACACACACACATACATACACACACAAACAGCCCAGCCAATGAAAAAGACCTGGACAGAAAAGGCAGCATTCTAGTGCTGGCCGTCTATGACTATGATCTCGTGAGCGCAAATGACTTTGCTGGACTTTGTATCGTATCCTGTAAAGAAATTCCTCGTCTGGCCAGTGCCACAGCCTCCCTCAGCGACCCAAACGCCCAGGAGCGAAAGAACCTCGTTCTTCCTCTCTTCCACATTCCCGGGAGTGTCACCCTCAATGAGCTAGACGCGAGGAAGGAGGGTTCTGATTCGGAGGCCAGCGATGCCTGGAAGGTATACAAGAAGTTTGAGGTGGACAAAGCCATAGACACCAGCAGAAGAGGGAGTCTTTTTAATGTGCGTACTTTGCTGGGTTCTTTAGTTCATTAGACTTTTCACGTAATTTGTGCATTGTGTTTCTCAATGTGGTTAGTGATGCGTAGGCTAATGCTGATCAACCCCGTTTTTATAATTATTATAATAATATTATTATGTTTGTCTGGTAACAGTTAATGGAGCCTATTGTGGTTCAAGTACGATCATGTATTAACATGTGCAATTTTTCATGCAGATATATTTATGGTAGCCACGTGTTCTCCCTTCCGGCTTTCGTTGCTTGGAGGGAGAGGTATACAAGTGATGAAAGACTGGGAACGAGGCATATTACACATCTACAGTGGCTAGCTATAGCCTGGCCCCACCCCTAAGATCTGTATGCTCTCAGCTAGTACGCTCTTCCTGTCAGAATTCATGGACTTGTAATCTAAAACCATGGCTTTGCTATTTTTTTAATTAAAACGAAAAAAAATGGGCAACCCTCTTCTCCCAACGGAACCCTAGGCCATGTGACACTGCCACGTTAAGGGGTGAACGGGCAGGTCGTTCCGGCTGACCGAGCCTTCAGCCTTTCGGGCGCCTGTCCGCTATGGTACAGGGATCGTCATCGGGTCTGTTTAGTGTGCCAGGCTTTGGGAATCAAGGGAGGAACACGGACGGATCCTAGGCCGTACTGTCCGAGACCACCGTGGCAGTTACCAAACCACGTTACCCTCTACCTGAACACACATGGTCACAGCCCGGAGCTAACTGCTCCACCCACTATACATAACTACGTAAATTTATTTGCTTGGTAAAAAATTCTCGTTTTGCTTATGGGTTTTGTTTAGTCGCAATTACATGACGTCATAAAGCAATTAAAACTAGCGCTCGGATATGGTCAATTCCAGATACATGTAAACTTGACGACTAACTAAATAGACCGACCCTGGTCGCGAGAGCTACAGGTACAGTCTTTAACTTTTAACTAGTCTGTGGCACGCGCTCGTGCTTTTATTTAAATTCAGGTTTTAAATAGAGGCCGTCACTGTCTGACAGATCACGGCCTACCTTATTGCTAGTACGTATTGTCGCATATATACTCTTATAATTTGGCAGAACCTGGCCTGTAAAAAGAGGACCAAGCTACCCCAGCAGTGTGTGGCGCTCCCACACCAAGATGGCGATGTCTAACTGTAATAGTCTCTCCAGTGCCCCGGAAGACACCCAGGGTATGGGGGTGCGGTTCGAGTTTGGGGGGAGGGGAGGGACCGACGCAAGGAGGATCCAGTCCATGAGCGTTGAAGCTGACATGTCCATCGGAGAGAACACAAGTCGACTGGTTAGGGACTGATTTTAATATGACGGTCGAATTGTTTATGTACAGTCTTCACTCTAATTAAGGCACGCCTGTACCATCTGTGTTTGCAGTTTCCTAAGCTTTACACCTTTTCCAGGCCCTTAGACTATATTTGTAACTTTCGTCTCCCAATGGCCGAAATTGGAGATTACCACGTGATACGGCTATGACGTCAACAGAGGATGCACAATAATTTTTACCACCATGTCGTGCATGTGAGGATTCCAATGGTTGTGCGTCCTCTAGTGATGTCATAATGCATCATGTAGCAATTAATTTTTGATTCCAGCCATATATGTGATACGATAGTCCATCAAAACGATGTTAGTAGGACCTCTTCTTTTTCTTCAGGTGTACACCTCCAAAAGAATCACGGAGGACGCCTTCTCTGTTCTGAACGAGCTTCGACAGAGCAACCAGCTGTGTGATGTGAAAATGAAAGTGGCAGAACAGGACTTCGTTGCTCACCGCGTGGTGCTGGCGGCTACCTGCCCCTACTTCAGGGGCATGTTCACTGGTAAGGTGAAGCCCAGCCATACATTTATGTATAAGACCACTCCTGAGTATAAGCCCACCCCAGAGTACTTGTATAAGCCCACCCCAGAGCATTAGTATGTACATGCACATGTACATTTCACTTTGCTAACGGAGAGCCTTGTGCATTTACTTACTTCCCTGTTATGCATGAGCAGGGGCCACTCGAAAGATGACTGTTAATTCTTCTTCATCTTTTGCTGATGACATTGTTTCAGTGCTCAGTCTGTGCATGGTACAAACAGACTCCGAAGAAAAAGTACATGTATAGATCCACTGCCTTCCTTTGCTGTCAGAGAACTGCAGCTGCCCTATCCTAACCCAGGCAATAGTTCACCCTTCCACTCTACATACATGTATCACACACGTGAGCAAATTCACCAGACCCACCCATCTGTTAAGATGCTGGGTTCCCGTGGAGACGTCTAATACTTTAGCTATATACACTGTATATAGATGTAGGAGGTGCAGAGACATGTCCATGACACCTGTTTGTGCATATCAGTTTTGCCCCTTTCATAGAGCTAGTGTTAACAGCTAGGATCCAGGCAACGAAAAAATTCTTTATGAGAAACAGCTGTTGTAACGGATGAGTTGATAAAAACCAGTGACAAAGTACAACGTTACAATGACCACCAGCCCTAGCAACCAAAATCACACTAGAACACTACATGCCAGACACTTTCACAACATTATATATCCATGTGGTGGCTATCTATCTACATGTATAACGCAGAGATGCTAGCTACATGCAAACACGTTAACACAGTTAACTGTTCCAGTCTGTCACAGTTGTCACGTCTATACTATCTATGGTTGTCATTACTGTTCATGTGCACTGACATGTTTTAGCCTTTTAGTACTCCCTCCTGTGAACTGCAGAAACTATTGGGTGTGCTACATGTACATGTATGGTAGGATGCTAGTTGCTACATGTACATACTAGTGTACATGTACATGTATACTGACAGTTACCAAGCACAGCATGGAGCTCAGCTAGATCCTGCCGGGGGTACCAAGCTTTCCCGCAGGACTGAGGCTGGGTCTGGTACCAGGCTTTCCCGCAGGACTGAGGCTGGGTCTGGTACCAGGCTCTCCTGCAGGACTGAGGCTGGGTCTGGTACCAGGCTCTCCTGCAGGACTGAGGCTGGGTCTGGTACCAGGCTCTCCTGCAGGACTGAGGCTGGGTCTGGTACCATGCTCTCCCGTAGGACTGAGGCTGGGTCTGGTACCATGCTCTCCCGCAGGACTGAGGCTGGGTTGTGGTACCATGCTCTCCTGCAGGCTGGTTCTGGTACCATGCTCTCCCGCAGGACTGAGGCTGGTTCTGGTACCATGCTCTCCCGCAGGACTGAGGCTGGTTCTGGTACCAGCTCTCCTGCAGGTTATGGAGTCCAAGCTCCTCAGGCTGGCCAAACCTACTTCACTATCATGACCATTCTTTCTCTCCCGTCTTACAGCTGAGTTGTCTGAGAGCCGACAGGATGTCATCACGCTCAAAGAGGTTGACCCCTCGGCCATCGACCTGCTAATCGAATTCGTCTACACCGGTACAGTGGAAGTAACGGAGGAGAACGTCCAGTCTCTCCTCCCAGCCGCTAACCTCCTACAGCTCACCGAAGTCCGTGACGCCTGCTGTGAATTCCTCAAGAAGCAGCTCCACCCTTCCAACTGCTTGGGGATCATGAGCTTTGCGGACCTCCACTCCTGCTCTGACCTGCTCCAGGAGTCGCAGCGCTTCGCCCGCAAGCACTTCCCCGAGGTGGTGAAGCAGTCGGAGGAGTTCCTCAATCTCAGGCAAGAACACAAAACAGAAAATGTCTAGCCTTGCTTATATCTCAAGTCTGACCATAAGTCCAAAATGGATGGGTCCCATAGAGTAGCTTCATGAATAGTGGAATTATTGTCTCCCTTCCTTGGCTAACAACTGTATATACATGCATATAAAGGGCTCAGAACCAGTAGACTTAACCCACAAATATTGAATTTGCCCCCCTGAATTTGAGAATGCTCTTATTGTAGCTGTACACCACCCTACTACCCTAGCTCATGTTATAACATCACTGAGTTGCCTTCCTGTGCAAGTTGGTGTAGCCTTTAATGGTCGAGTGGGAATGTGAGGCAGATACTTGTGTAGCGTGGAGACCCTGCGTTTGTGGGTATATAATGTTATGAGTAGTGCCACAGGAATGCAGCTGTATTTCCTGTGGTCACGGCCACTTCAACACGTAATTAAGTGTCACTGACACGACTTCAAAAAGGTCTATGTTATTGGAGGCCTTAGGAGGCTGCTATGTATTAACTGGTAACATACTGGAGGCCTGGTTACGAGGCTGCTATGTATTAACTGGTAATGTACTGACGTCACGTCAGTAAAAAGGGTCCATTTCAGTGTTAATTTATATTGTGAGTGCACTTTGAAAGCTTCATTGCTATGAAAATTGAAAGTACTGCATGGTACATGTACTTATACTATCAGTAGTGGAGCCTTTGTGGGTGGGGTGTCTGGAAATGAACAAGAAAATAGAGACGTTTTCTTCTGATGTCATCAGCACATGCAAATTTGTCACTTGCCCAACGTTCACCCAAGATGCACCATGTAAGGGTGTTACGGAGATATTTGATCGCAACACCCCGGTCTGTCATATAGCATGATATGCAGAGGAGAATTACAGGGTTATCGCTGCATGCTAAGTAGCCTCGTTCTAGCAAGTGATTAGGAGAAATATGTGTACCTAGGCCTGTTACGCCTCCGCAGCGTTTCAGAAACGTTAAACAATCCCGTGCCTATGCCCTAACCATACCCTAAACCTATCCCATCTATTCAGAGCCGGGAAATTGTACATTCCCAGTCTCCACTCCCAGCTTTTTTTCGCACGGTGTAAAAAAAAGCTGGGAGTAGAGACTGGGAACGAGGCTACAGGCTAAGTAAAATTTAGCGATAATTTGTTTTATCCATCCTCACCAGTGCATATTTCCTGTGGAAATAGCTTTTTAGCACAAGATTGTATCAGGATTGGTTGAATCGTAGCACGCGCTCACTCCTGTTATGTGTATCCTATGACTTCAGGTGCTGTGACGTCATTGAGCTGATCTCCAGCAACGAGCTGGGCGTTCTGACGGAGGAGGATGTCTTTGAGGCCGTGATCCAGTGGGTGAAGCACGACAGGGACCAGCGGGTGAAGCACTTGGCGGACCTCATCCACCAGGTGGGCTATCCCTCGGAGATCATCTCCAGTGGCTAGCATACACGTTTTCCTTTTAACCATTAACACTAAAAAAAAATGGTAGAGCGAATGAAAATGTGTCTTTGGAGTATGTACATGTAGCTCAAAAAACAATGCCTGTCTTACACCTGACCCTCTCGTGATGCCTCTCCATCAACCTCCCATCCCTGTGCGATGCATCAAAGAGTGCTGTTCTATGTATTGTTTATGGAGAACCTGTGGGGGTATTTCTTTAATAAGAGGAGGTACCCTGCCTGCATAAAAACCAAAGACTTACAGCATTGTAGTCAAATTGTCAGCATGATGCTAATCTTGTGAATGATTGAGCTCTGCCCACCCACCCACACACCAGGTTCGCTACGAGCTCCTCTCCAGCAACTACGTCCTCAAGCACGTGGCGGAGGAGGACATGCTGAAAGACGAGCACGGCTGTAAGGACTTCATCATCGACGCTCTGAAGTACCATCTGATGTCTCCCTCGGAAAGGGCAAGTCTCAACGGGCGGCACATCTCTCGGATTCGTATCGGAGGACCGCAGTCCATTGTTGTCGTCGGAGGCCAGGCACCGAAGGCGATCAAGAATATCGAGATTTATGACGTCAAGACACACGTGTGTAAGGTGGGGCCAGAGCTGGTGTCTCGGAGGTGTCGGTGTGGACTGACCGTGCTGAATGGGTCGGTGTATGCCGTGGGAGGGTTCGATGGCACATCCAGGGTCAGGTAAGGTGTGTGTGTGTGTGTGAGTAGGTGTTATGCATGTTGGATGTTGGGAGACTATAATTTTGACTTGACAATGTGTTGTAATCTTTCTATCAGTTGCTCTTGTTTTACCGATAACTTTGTATTCCTGGAAACAGGGCTTGAATTACACGTATATCTGTAGTGCACATGTGTACATGTACATGTACATGTACGTGTAAAACTTCGGAAAAACAGAACTTATTATTGTTGTCTATTGCAAAAAAGTAAGTGCCCTTTTTTGCAAGGTATACTTATTACAAACCAGTACCAGCTGATGACTGTTCCTGGTATCTCGTACATGTATCTGGTCCTGGTATCTGATTCTCGTATCGGATCCTGGTATCTGGTCCCGATATCTGATCCTGATATCTTGTTTTGGTATCAGATCCTGGTATCTGGTCCTGATATCTGATCCCGGTATCTGGTCTCTGCCCTCCAGGTCAGTGGAGAGGCTGGACTTGGAGCAGGGTCACTGGGTGCCTGTGGAGCCCATGCTCTCCCGAAGGAGCACCCTGGGTGTGGGTGTGCTCAATGGACAGCTGTACGCCGTGGGAGGCTTCGATGGCACCAACGGCCTTGACACTGTGGAGAGATACAACCCCGGTGAGAGCTGGGTTTTTGAAAGGAAATTTGCAGAAAGAGCACAGAAAGAGAGTTTCTTTTTGGATGGTATACAATATTCCCAGCCAGTTACTATCAACTCTTTTACAATGTTGTGGCATTGCAGCTAGAACTGATGAAAGCAAAGGTACATGTATCTCAATCAATAATTGTATTTCACTTAGGTCCAACTAGCCATGACACATAAAACATATTAGACAAACACAAGACAGGCTGAACATTAAAAGAGTTGTGCGATGCCAAAAGGGTTTAAATGTACATGTACATGTACATGTATGGCAGTTAGTTAGCTAGTCGTTTGAGCTTCACAGACATGTACCTCTCCCTCCCCTGTGCAGAAACAAACCAGTGGACCAACATCGCCTCAATGAGCACGAGACGATCCAGTGTGGGTGTGGCAGTCATGAACGGCTATCTCTTTGCCGTGGGGGGCTATGACGGCATCGCCAGACAGTGCCTCAACCTCGTCGAGCGCTACGACCCTAACACGGATGAGTGGGTCGCCATTGAGCCCATGACACAGCGACGAAGCGGTGCAGCCGTAGCTGTGATGGACGGAGCCCTGTATGCTATCGGAGGGCACGACGGACCCGATATCCGCAGAAGCGTCGAACGCTTGGATCCGACGATGGGCAAGTGGAGAAAAGTGCCTGACATGGCCATACCTAGGAGGAACGCAGCCGCAGTCGTGGTACACAACCTCCTCTACGTAGTAGGTGGAGACGATGGGGTCCAGAACCTCTCAAGCATCGAGGTGTTTGATCCGATGTGTGAGTCGTGGAAGGAAGCGGAGGGTCGGCTCACTCAGGGGCGGAGCTACGCTGGGGTGGCGGTAGTTGACAAACCGGCGGAACTGTTGCCGTCTGCATCTTGAGATCCGATGTGAATAGTCCTTTATGTTGATGTCAACACACCCACTGCAACCCCCTGAGAGTACCTGTAAAGATGTGTGCCTTCATTTTGTGTCAGACATGCAGTATTGAGGATAATTATGCACTACCTTTGTATAGCCTGCTAATATAATACCACACAATTCAACATTCACAGTCTCCAAACACTCACTGGTCACAGTGTGTGTACCTGCAAGCATTTTACCACAGTGTCCTGTACATATGTCTTTTTTTGTATGGTAATTGCAAAGTAAAGTGTGAAAGATGTTCAGGCTCGTGGTGTATGTTACCCAGTATGTATCGTAGGCCTTGTACCCAGGCTTTCTTCACCCAGATTTTTTCTTGGTATTGTTTCTCTACAGCCGCGAGATAAAATCTGGGTGAGTAAAGCCCGCACGTGTACGAGACCCAGATTCACAGGTGCTCCATGACCAGAGGCTCCTGGTGCCCTCCAATAAAGTCTGGGCACCTAATTAATCCTTAGGGGGTGGGCCAGTTGGTCCAACTGGTCAGTTTAATTAAAGTCTGGGCACCTTTAACTTAAGTAATCCTTAGGGGATGGGCCAGTTAGTCCAACTGCATGGTCAGTTTAATTAAAGTCCCCCCCCTGAGTCATGCATGTGAGAACAAGCATGCCCATATACTTAGAATAATTATACTTATAGCTTTCTCCATTACATTTGCAAGTGACTAACTGCATTTGATAATTAGGGGCCGGGGTCAGCTTGTACTACACAGCAATACATGCACATGCATAATTATTTTCATTGCACAACATGCATTGATGCTATAGCTAATAAGGCTTGAAAGCATGATGTGACAATTTGTTAGAAAACATTAATTCTACTTAAGGCTGATGTTAAAAGTTAAAACAATAGTTGCTGAATATGGGAATACCCA
Organism: Phakellia ventilabrum; assembly: GCA_963921505.1. Taxonomy (NCBI): domain Eukaryota; kingdom Metazoa; phylum Porifera; class Demospongiae; order Axinellida; family Axinellidae; genus Phakellia; species Phakellia ventilabrum. The sequence continues at coordinate 1,456,571 of OY997392.1, forward strand.
GGTTATTTTCCTGGAGTCAAGTCAGCAGGCTTAACCTAATAATTATAATTATCCTAGTTAATATGACTACATCCATTGAAAATGCAAATATGAATATTATCATAGTCCACGAGAGCATACATGGTAATCTTAATAGTACTTGAGTTAAAACAGCATTTTTTTTTGTAGTCAACACTGCAATATACATACAATCACACAAGTTGCAGTACTTATTATCATAATAATTAACAATCTTTATGCTTTAAAATTTTAACTCGTGGTTATGTATCCTGGTAGTAGAACTTCTGGGTACATGGCGGCAACGTCATCACTTAATTTTCGTGCCTTATTTAGTTCAGACTCTACTTCTTTATCGTGGACATCGTACAGCTTCTCCTTCATCCGTTCTGTTCCTCTTCTTATTGTCTGGAGTTGGCGTACGCGTTCTTCTGCTTGCGCTGCAGCCCTGCATGACGGATAAAATAACTCAAGGCCTACTACATTCTACCTTTACCTTTTCGCATGCACTTACTGCAGCTTTCCTTGCTGTTTAAATAGAGCGCTTTGTTTCCTAGGAAGGCCTACTACATTTTATCATTATAGTATAGTCTACCTACATAAGTACATAGCTGCAACTGTAAACGACTCCCTCAGATGTCAGTCAATCTTGGTAAGTCGTGTCCTATAGTTGCTGTTTTAATAGAGCGCTTTGTTTCCTAGGAAGGCCTACTACATTTTATCATTATAGTCTACCAGTCTAACCTTTACCTTTTCGCATGCACTTACTGAAGCTTTCCTTGCTGTTTAAATAGAGCGCTTTGTTTCCTAGGAAGGCCTACTACATTTTATCATTATAGTATAGTCTACCTACATAAGTACATAGCTGCAACTGTAAACGACTCCCTCAGATGTCAGTCAATCTTGGTAAGTCGTGTCCTATAGTTGCTGTTTTAATAGAGCGCTTTGTTTCCTAGGAAGGCCTACTACATTTTATCATTATAGTCTACCAGTAACCTTTACCTTTTCGCATGCACTTACTGAAGCTTTCCTTGCTGTTTTGATAGAGCGCTTTGTTTCTGTTGGTCTTCTATTTGTCCATCCAGCTGTGGAAACGAAATTACAAATTAATTGCTATCTCTCCCCCGCCCGATTAATATTAAAGCGTCATCTACCGTTGATATAGTGCGGTCTTGTTTGTCTAGGGCTTCTTCCGTGTTAACGCCCTCCTCACGATTTGTTGATGCAGAGTTCGATCTTGGGCGCAACTCGATCTCCTGAGTAGGCGTCACTCGACCGGTTCTCCGCCTGTAACTGTAACATCCACCCATTCTTCTTTAGTCGATTAAATAGCGAGCCAATAGAGTAGATAATTTTTAATATCGAACGGCTGAAACGTATATTATATAAGCGCAATTGCAGGTGCAGCAATAGTCTCGCGAGGGGCGGGCTACGCCAGACTATAAAATGGGTGGGGCTGGCTTACCGCCATTGACCACGCACGTGCACCCACAGACACAGAGGACGAGCAGAAGATCCTGATCGCTATATACCGTATTTGCTCGATCAGACGCCGCTCTCGATTAGTCGCCGCTCTCGAATTGTCGCCTCACCTCCGGATGTGCTGAACGAAATAGTCGCCGCTCTCGAATACTAGCCGCGGCTAATATTCGAGTAGCACGTGCGCACGTGAACAAACCTCGTGACTCGATGGCCGTAGCAGAGAGTGGTTACAGTTTAAGGATTGTAGAAAGCATAGTATAATGGATTAGCAGTCGTCTAGAACAAGTTCGTTCTCCTCCAACTCATCTTCGTCCTCTTCAACATCTGCGAAGGGGTCTGATTCCTCGAGCTCGGTATCTGTTGCAGTGGCAAGCGTGGCAGTGTCTCTTCGGATTGACTCCCTGGCGTCTGCAGCCACTCCCCTGCAGCCCTTACATTTACAAAAGATTTTACCGATACCACTGAGTTTAATAAACGCCGCTCTCGAATAGAAGCCGCACAAAATTGCGTGATGAAATAAAATAGTAGCCGCGGCGTCTGATCGAGCGAATACGGTAGTTTATTCTTCCGTATCCCAGATTGATAAGGCTTTACAAAATCAATTTTCATGTTAATGAGACACAAAGTTGCATGAAGTATTGAGAAACTGGTTGGTGTACATGTAGTTGGAGGCAGAGACGAGTTTCTGGGTCAGTATGCATGTACAACAATATGAGAAATTTGCTTGCATAAAGTGATCGTGAACAAGAAAACATTCAGCTGCCTTCTGGAATCATATATTCCTTTGAGATAAGAGTGTCGTGCATATAGTTGATTACATTACAGTAGCGGTGCTCTTGCAAGCCTGCCCATACGGTGGAATACAGCCATTGCACGCTCTCTGTGCTTCAACTACTGCTCTTGCTACACGCCTTCCATATGCATCATACAGCTGCCCAAGCTGCTCTTCTACTCTTTCTCTCTGCATTTCGAAATTGGTTGCATTTTCTTTTGCTCGTTGTGCATCCCTAAATTAAAAGAAGATAGAAAAAAATAATAGGGGAGAGGAATCGTACTTCCTTCCCATGCATACACATGGACCTTGTACAGTAGCTATTTATTTTACATGTGATACCGGTACTTATTGTGCCACAGAGCATGCACGTAAAAGCTGTATAAGTTCTGGTATAGTGTAGCTAGAGGCAGCAGCAGCTGTTAGTGATTAGTGCATAAAGTGTAGCTGTTTAGCTAAGATTACTGTACCTACAGAGTAATTAATTAGCTCCCCCACCCCCAACTTGATATTCTATTCTCATTTGCCTTATTCTCTTTCAAACATGCACAGAAAAGGCATACTAGAAGGCTATTAATTGAACTAAGGTGGACAAATCCTTTGCACAAACTCAGAATAATAGCTACTGATGGAGACCAGTAGCTTACCATGCTATCCCACATCAATTTACGGGCAACAAAAAACACCACCATATGCCACAACCCCTACCACAGCCTTTTGAATGTTGGAGCGACTGGAACGGAATCAGGTATCGCTTCACATATAAGCAATCGTGGTATTTTTCCCCGCGGTAGGTATGATGCCTTATAACGCTGAAATCTGATTGGTTGGAATGACTTATAAAGCCTATTTATTTAGCTCGATAAACAATATACTGTATGTACAGTGACCAATCACATACGAGATTTTGCAAATATCATATGAGTCTGTGACAAGAAATTTCGTTAATTTTAGAACACCAGATGTTCTTTTGCCGGGGGACGTGAACATCTGGGCACGAGACTACATATATAGCAAAAATCTTACATACTGGTAGTTAGTACAGTCACTCACTGGGGTCGTCTTTGATCTCGAAACATTTCATTTTGATTTCTGTTGTGTTCAATACGTTCATCAAGCTGTGGGGGAAAATATTCTGATCTTACCAGCCAACATGTACACATGATTGCTACCTCCAAAGTGAGCCACATTCCCAGTCTCCACTCCCAGCTTTTTTTGTTGCATGTAGTTCGTTTTATTACTACATGTGCAAAAAAAAACAACTGGGAGTAAGACTGGGAACCAGGCTACCTCCAAAGCCTGCTCATGTGGAAACCTGTCTCACGCCCCTGAAACCATACAGGATGTTTTGGAGCCACACACTCTCCCCCCCCCCCCCCGAGGCAATGGAGGTTGTTTAATGCTGGAAATTAGCTACCAATAAACTACTGAGTATCAAAAAAAATATCACTTCAAAATTCTGGGGGAAATCCCAGGTCCCCCCCCCCCCCCCCCAAACCATGACCATTCTGATACAGTAGCGGATAAAGCAATTGAGAAAGATTAAAACGCTGATATTCATAACCTCTCTAGATCTGTCTGTTTGGCAGTTATCTCTGACGACCTTTACTCTGGACAGCTGCCAACTATGGGTTTACTCTAGCTATAGAGGGGAGTTGTAAGTGTAAAGAAAAGGGGCGTATATAAATGAATAACTAGGGATACGCAAGCATATGCCTTGTGTAGTTGCTAGATGTTGAGCCATGCACCCAAGTTTGCAGTAAATAAATTTTTTGCACTTTAATTTGCAGTGTATCTAAACTGTACGCATATCTTAGGTTTTTCGCATGGTGCGCAGCCTTTTGCTCTACATAATAGCGTATACTATACGGTACAGTGACATTATTTCAGTTTCGCTACCTTACCATTCCTAAATTCCTATCTTGAGCCTCAATGGCTTAATAGTGATCTCGACAGTTGTCTCAAATTCCTGTAGAGAAAGATCATTATTTTATTTAATACTGACTTTAATATTGCGCGTGCATAGCAGCATCGCATTGTACTTACAGTAATGTTTCGGCCACGATTTGCAGGCACAAAGGTTGGATCATCTACACAATCCATACAATTACCCATCTTTAGCTTTCCAAGTCTGTGGCTAGCTATACTCTCTAGAATGCGCCAAACGTTCTTTGCAGCAATTATATACCCCCCCCCCCCCCCCCCTCCCGAGTCTCGCGGGCAAGCCGGATTTTTCACGCGCGCCAAAAATTGCCTGGCGAGCGAGCGACGTGACCACGCCCATTTTCAATGTAATACCTAATAATAAATTCTTGACCTGGGCTCACCCCATACCAGTTCATAAGACTGATGATTTTCCCTAAGTATTTATGAGGTTGGTTAACTGTAGTCTCGTTGGCGAAAGAACATCTGGTGTTCTAATCGAACTTTCTCGTCACAGACACCTTTCCCCTTTGGAATCCCAAAGGGTCCAATCAGATTACAGCTTTTAGTCCTTCCGTAAAGTTGCCACGACGTTAGTTGGATAAATCTTCAATACTATTGGTCAGTTTAATGAATTAGAATGAATATACCGTATATACAGTGACCAATCACATACGAGATTTATTATCAGCAAACGTGGGGTCTGAACGTCTGGGCACGAGACTGGGACCAGTTTTTAATTAGGAGTCACACATGTCACTGATGATTATATTAGGCTAGTTTTGTACCCAGGCCTCCCCTCACAAATTTTTTCATGGAAAAAATATGCCATGATTAATTTTGTTGCCACAGCTGAGAAAAAACAGGAGGGGAAGTCTGGGTAGAGTGATAGTCACATGTTTACTAGCTGTAGGTAGTAAATCACACTAGATATTCCCCAGGTTACTTCCCCTCTTGTCAGAGTGTGGCATGCAGGCACTAATCCCTGTAACCACACCGGGTATTCCCCAGGTTATTCCCCCTGTTTACAACCTGCCTTCTGCTACTTTTTTTTTGTCTTCTCATTCATTAATTGTCTAGTGCATCCATAAAGGGGAGTTACCACTAGTAACTGTGTAGCAGACAGACCAGCCTAATTAAGCACTTGAGCAACCAATAAAGCCTGTGATAATGCAATTTTGCATGCTTGTCTCGACAACACCGCTGGCATTTACTGACCTTGTTCTAGACCGGGTGCAGGTCTAGAACAAGGTTGTAGTGTTGGTCTAGAACAAGGTTGTAGCAGCTCAGCCTCGGGCTTGAACGCCTCCCAATCTCCATCGTCACACCTTTCACACCATGTGCACCTGCTGTTACCGCGGTATTACAGAATAGTACCACAGGTTTCCATAGGAACTGTAACACATTATAAATGTTTATGCAGCTCAAGAGGTAGTGTAGCCTCACACCCAGGCCACGCCCGAAAAAAAAGAAGACGTTATTATTCAACAATGTGGCCTAGGAATGAGGCCAGAGGTGGTGGGGTTGGCAAGTGTAAGTTGTGCAATACAGGATAGCTGTTTACTATAATTCCAGCAACACACATATACAAAACATATTAAGAAAATGTTTGATATGTCTAGCAGTAGAGTTTATTGATTTTTTAAATCTCTATAGCTATCTTACTGGACAAAACATTATAACTGAGACCAATGATGGCACCAATCTCCCCGGCGGTGTATGCCAGCTCAAGCAGGAAGTGCCTCTCTCTTCTGCTTCTGCCTAGCCGGCTCAGCTGCAAGAGTCACGAGAAAGGAGGTACCATTCGCTCACTCATAATACTCTCTAAGAGTTGTATTACCATAGCAGCGAACTGTACTCAGTAAATACTTTGACTTGAATGGTGTACGGGGAAGTTTTGCACTATTGAGTGAAGTTCATTCATGCTGTCATGGTTTCATATAAGAAAGGGTAACCAGGGTTACTGAAAGGAAGGAGTGTTCAACTCCCACGTTACAAGTAGTAATATGGTTTGCCGTCGCATCCAAATTGTAACTTCCTAATATGGAAGTTAGGCTGTACGGTTTCTGTGATGTCACAATCAAACTGTGAGTCAGCAGTTCGGTAGCCTTGTAGCCTTGCTCGGGCTGAACGCCATGCCATCTAAGAAGCGAACACGGAAGAAAAAGGATCCTTGCAAGTCCAGAAGGATGCCAAATGGGGACGTGGGGACGCGCTAGCTTGGGCTTGAACTCAAAGGCCATCTTGCCCGCCGCCAGTGATGTCTTATTACCTTTTAGCGGCTAGCTAGCCAGGCTGAACTGATATATCAAGCTGCATGCCATGATGTCACTGAATATTAGGAAGCAGTGCACTCTACGTTTTGAATGCTCTTTGCTGCCGAAGATGGCTCCAATTCAGAATATGTCTTTTGGAGAGAAGACAAACTTTTGGAGATTTGAAGGGGGGGTGGGTATTCCAGTGTTTCACCCCCTGTATGAAACTCTGATATGGGAACTCTTTGGGGTTCCTACTTTACCACTGCTATTAGCTAATGCTTTGATACCTGATGTTGGTGTCTCGGTGGGCACTTCAGGTAGCTGGTCACCAATGTTCTCCAATCCTCCACTGGGAACTTGCGGGAGCTCAGACTAATGGGAGGGGAGGTGAGGAGGGAGGGAGGGCAGAGGAGGAGGAGGAGGGGAGGGGAGGGGAGGGGAGGGAGGGGAGGAGGGAGGGCAGAGGAGGAGGAGGAGGAGGGGAGGGGAGGGGCGGGGAGGGGAGGGAGGGGAGGAGGGAGGGCAGAGGAGGAGGAGGGGAGGGGAGGGGAGGGGGGGGGGGAGGGGAGGGGAGGGGAGGGAGGAGAGGAGGAGAGGAGAGGAGGGGGAGAGGAGAGGAGAGGAGAGGAGAGGAGAGGAGAGGAGAGGAGAGGAGAGGAGAGGAGAGGAGAGGAGAGGAGAGGAGAGGAGAGGAGGGAGAGGGGAGGGGAGGGGAGGGGAGGGGAGGGGAGGAGGGAGGGCAGAGGAGGGAGGGCAGAGGAGGCAGAGGAGATGGGAGAGAAGGAAGGAAGGAAGAGAGAATAGAGAATAGAAAAGGAAACCACATTTATCAAAGCTGCAGTATATGTGATCATTGCATTCATTTTACCGCTAGGATACTGTCCAGCTCATCTGCAATGGCATCTTCATCCTCCGCAGTCAGATTCTGGCCAACAAGCTCATCAATTTCCTTTAAAAAAATAACAATCAGGATATCAAAGTTCCAAATGCTTCCTTACTCAAAACTCACCCTCTGATATTCAATTGCATCTTGTGTTTCTTCCATGATGCGCTCAACATCTTCCACAGACATAAGCTGGAGGAAGACAAGGGCACAAGACGGGAGACCAGAACAGTAAAGTGATGGCTACGGAGGCACCCGGCGTTTCTGGTACACATCATTATGAGATGATAGACTACACAAACAAAGAAGAGAAAATGGGCGCAGCCTTCTAGGTTTTTCAGCCTTTTAAGGAGCGTATACGTAGCCTCGTTCCCAGGCTCCACTGCCCAGCGTTTTTTACACTTTTTTTTCCAAAGTGCAAAAATGCTGGGCAGTGGAGCCTGAGAATGAGGCTACGTATATGGTGTTGGGTGGGGAGTTTGGGCCAATACAGGTGATTTCTGATTTCATTGACTTGATTTCAGCTGTTGGATCATTGCAGGTAGCCGTGCATGACCTCATACGTGTAATCAATGCAGCTGTCTTTACTATCTCCTTGGCTACCCAAAATTGCTGTAACTGCCGGAGCTTATAGCTATAGAGATACATTATCGCACTGCCTACTAGTAGCCATATTGCAATATAATGTGCTCATTGAGCACTGCAACAGTAGACAGCTGCTATTTACAAAATCTTAGCCTCCTTCTCAGGCTCCTACTCCAAACCTTTCTTCAAAGAGTGGGTCAAAACGGCCTGAGGCAATAAAAGTGGTACTGCTCACCTTGTGCATGGTCTCAAGGCACTCGTTGCCCTGCTTGAGCCCCTCCGCGACCTTTATCTCGATCTGGGCAAACTCAATGTTGTCCACCATCTGCTGCAGGTTCTCCAGCTGGGTGTCGGTCCTGGCCAGGAGGGTCTCCAGGTAGCGTTTCTTCTTCAGCAGCAGCTTTGCCTTCCTGAAGGGTGAAAGACGTCCATACCTACTCTTACCGTATATATATTTTATAGCAACTGGGCTCAAAATGGTACAATGAAAAAATGCACTGGCATATTCTAAGACAATATCCTTACAACATATATGCCACTTTATAAATGCACTAAATCCCTCACTCCCAGGCCTGAAAGGATTTTTTCCACGACGCAAGAAAGGAAGAATGAAGCCTGGGAACAACGCTAACTGAATCCCCAGTCAGGTCTAATTCAATTTCTTCCTTGTCACCAGGCATGTCAGAAAAGGAACAGGTAGGTTGAACTGGTATGGGCACTATAATTTTATATGCACTTATAAAAAAAGAAGAAAAAAACACTTTTCTAGCAATATTCTTATCAGTAGCCGCATTACTCCAATTCCATTATCAGTACTATCTCACACCTGGCTACTGCTGCTGCTGAGTACTATTATACAACATGATTTTGAGTATAATAGGTACTCTCAAGTATCAAAGTCTTTTTGGATGTGATGTATATGCTGATTAATCATAAAATGAGTTAGCAGTTGACCAGTGCAGTATACTCACTCTCTCTTTCCATCTCTCAGCAGCTGCTTTGCAAACTCTCTCTCTTTTTCCAGCTGAAGGTTGATCTGTGAGGAGTAGAGCATGCACGTCAGCTACTGAAGTGGCACTGCTCACCTCGTGCATGGCCGAGTTTTGACCACACTCTTTTGAGCGGCTTTGACCATAATATTGACTGCTCACCAACTGCGGTCGCAGTTGTGAGCCACCATTATGAGATCTTATAAGTGGTAGCTAACAGATATCTGGTCACATGTAAAACCTTGCGGGCCGGCCATGTGTCACTCGCACGGAGTCATGGCCCGCGAGACTTGTGTAAAACCATGGTATCTCAACTTCACTGCTAAATTTTCATTTTTCACCTAAACTCACCTTTTTCTGATATCTCTGAAGCTTGTCTCTTTGTTGTTTTAGGGACTGTACGGACAAAGCAGAGGTGCAATTCCATTTAATGCCCATGCAAGTTGCACTGCGCCATTGCGTCAAATCTAGCTCACCAAAACTGCTTTATCCTGTTCTGTGATGCGAGATGGTCCAGGTGGTCTGTTTTCAGTAGATGGTTCCTGGTGTCCTCTTCTAAAAATACCTAACAAACCCCCCATTATTACTTGTCGTTGCACTGCGCGGGTAACGCCCACCAAAACCAACCAATGAGGTTACCGAGAAAGCTTTCGGTGCTGAGTCAGTAAAAATTTGAAAACAGCTGCTGCGTGTCTTTTTTTGCAGGTGACGGGTGAAAGCCTCAGTCAAAGTCTAAGTCTCCCAGCGTAAACTACTTTCGAAAGGGCTGCATGAAGCTAAGCCGGTGGGCGTACTCACAACATAGCCCGACCAACTTCAGCAGCTAAATTTACTCGCCGTACGCAGAGGGCTATGTCTGAAGATAGTGATGCGACCGTTGCAGAAGGAACCCTTTCTGACTGCTGCAGTGATGCTGAAGGGGTGAGATCCCCCTCACTTCTACACATTACCAGCATGGCATCTGTCACGGACACCGAGTAAGTTGGGTCATTCGAGTCATGTACATGTAAGCTGTCTGTAATTTGTTGTTGAAATAATTTGTCTGTAGCTAGATCTACATGTGAATACTTTATGATGTTCGTGTCACTAGTTCGTGTGACATAAATTATCTGAGCCCCAAAACTCTAACACTAAGCTACTTGTCCGCCGTCGGCGGTGGGCGAATAGAGGTCTGGGTAAAAAAAAAATATTAGTATAGGTATTTAGGGTTCTGAAATTGGCATTTGGTTGACAAAATTGTATCGCTCGTACAATTTTGTCAACCAAATGCCAATTTCAGAGTCTTATTTTTCCTTAATACTACAACCAACCTATCACATGCTAATAGTATACCCTCTCTCCAGAGCTATTTCACTTGTAACAGCTGTAATTACTATACAAGACTTTGTACATGAAATCATACAAGTCTATTTGCGCAATTGTATTCAAATTACCCGCCGGAACTCAGCGCGGGTCTGCATCTGGCGCGCCCGCGAGACTAGTGCACGTGCACTGTCACGTGATGGTCCAGTCCCGAATTAATTACGCGAATGCAGTGCACGTGCACAGAGTGGGAGTATACACCAAGCGTCATAATACTTGGTAATACGGGTTTGCCCATGACGGACTTAGTTTGTCAGCTTTATGAATATTTTCATACCCAGTTGAACGGCTTTAATTTTTACTGAATGTGGGAATTTACCAGGGACTTCCCACACATAAAAATGCAAAATACACAGTTACTATTTGATGCACACTCAGCACTGTTTTCCCATGTCAGCTTTTTTATTGTGCATGGAAAAAATTTATACTGCAAGGAAGCCTGTAAGAATACTCATGCCTATACCTGTCTATAAACTTTCATAGTGTCACAGTGTTAAATACGACATGTTGTGTGTATTAAATGTCCAGGCACGGTATTATAACATAGCAGCAGCAGTAGAATTTCTGACATATACAGCACATAAATTGCATGATATATTGTATAAACAAAGCTGTACGCATACCACATAATGATACACTACTCAAAGTCATGGAAATGGGAAATGCAGTCACACTCTACATGCATGCACGGACTACAAGTAGCGAATATAACATATTGCAAGAATGTTACATTATACTCTCATTTACAAGTGCATTAACGCCGCAGGCTTGTTCAAAATGGGGCATAACGTCACTAATTGTTCTTTGGGCTTCTTCTAGCATAGCCCCATGTTGTCTTTCTTGTTCGTCATACAAATTGTCCATCATAAGCTCCACTCTGCTCTTCTGTGTTTCAAATCTTTTTGCCAATTCCTCCTGCCGTCTTGACTCCCTGAAAGAATAATGCAATGTATATTATAGATGGAATCAGTAATATTAATATTAACGTTATAATACAGATGGAATCCATGCACGCGCCCCACACTTAGCTATAGGCTGCACCCACTTTGAGAGCTGCACAGCATTAACACTTCACGTTTTGCATAACGGGGCATTCAAATGCATGCAGGCTGTGAATCCGTATTACTTACTGGGATTTGCCTTCCTCTTTGAGTGTTATACTTCGCTGTCTATGATGATCTATTCTTCCTTCAAGCTGCAGAAAAAACAACACAAAAAACACTAGTCTCCATTGTGCATAACATTTATATGTAGATTTATTATTATCGGTTCCTTAGTCCTACCGTTTCCAGACTGCTTTGATTTTTCTCAATGGCCTCTTGCACGCTCAGATCACGATTCATGCTACCCGAAGAGCTGGCGGTCGAGTTGGATCGTCTTCGCAGTCGGCGCAAGAACGAGATAACCATTCCCATTGCTGACACACTGTAGCAGAAACGTTTGCATGCACATGTAGCTCAGTTGTTGATAGCTAGCTGTTGCAGGGAGAACTATTTGCACTGCATGCAGTAGCGGCCGTTCAGTATACACGCAGAGACGGTGACGCAAGATTAAAATTTACGTCTGCATGCAGTGCTCCCGACTAAACTAAACTTGTAGAAATGCAGTTCTACTTATATACAAAGCGAGAATGCGTAACAGGAATGTTCCATGTGCAATAATAAATTTTGTGCTACGTGTGGTATGACGTCATCGTCATACATATACCACACATAGATATGTCAGCTAGCTATAGGGGTGCTACATTCAGCATCGATGCATCCTCAATGTGTATGATGTAACTAAAGTTCCCTTGCCATTGCAGCATGTTCCCACGTGCACTGTACATGCATGTAATTAGCTCATCGTATTGTGGAACAGAGTCTGTAAATTGATCAGTGGGAGTTGTACTTTAGAGACACCCAAGCTTTTCTCTAATACTATTCTCCCCTTTGGAGGGTAGATCCCCTAGTACAAACTTAATTCAACCAATTGTGCGATTTTAATGAAAATGAGCACACGTACGTAGCTTAGCTAACACCACACAGGCAGAAGGCCAAAATCGGCCTATGGGACAACAATACAATACAAAGACCACATTAATGACATGGGAATTTATAACGAGATAGAAAAAAGGAAACTACAGAAAAAATAGACGAGAGGCAGAGGGGAGGGGGTAAGCAAGAGGGCATGTCATATAATTATGATGTATATTTTACATGTGACTATCAGCAACAGCTGCATTTAATTCACGAGCTCTCAAGTACTGTGGGTTACATTCTTCAATAACATTTTGTCCCTGCACATTAGCTATTGTAAACTGTTCCTCCTGTTTGCTGTATAGCAGTTTCTGTTGTTTGTTCAGTAATTTTTTCTGTGACTCATGCTGCTGGATTATTCGTTCCAAAAATCTGGTATCTCTGCAGTAGGAAGAAAAGCACTGATGCTGACCTTACAATATCACAAATAGCTAATTATTACTCAGCTAGCTGCAGCCCTGAGCCGCACAGCTTTTTTCATTTAACTGGTACATGCACTTACCGTCCTTTCTCTCTTAACTCAGATATTCTTTCTCGTTTTGCTTCAATTGTTTGGTCCAGCTGCAGAAAATAATGAGACGTTAATAACAACAGTAATTGCCATGACGATTGCAAAGTGTTACCTCATCTAAAATATCTTCGTTCTTATCAATCAGTTCTTGAAATCTCTCTATTAGAGCCTGCAGTGGAAGAAACAGTCATTTATGTATTTACAATGCATACTGCAATAATAATTTGCTGTGTAGCTACAATGGTCTGTAGTCTCTGGATGCGAACATCCCTTATTATAGCTTACCATATTATCTCCTGGTGCATCGCGCCTCTTCCGGAGGTCTGTATCTCTGCGCCTTTGTTCCACAGCATCTGCTTTATCTTCTTTATTGGCATCAAAGCACGAAAACAGCCCCATCTTTTTAGTTCATAAACTTTAGTTACCTTCCGAAAGCGACAATCTGAAATGCAATAGCAGTATACTTACATGTACTCTCGTACGCTCTCTTTTAAATACTTTTTACCGGAAGTATGCGAGGGGGGACTTTGCGTAGACCTAGGCCTTGCGTAAGAGGCCTGGGCGCCGTGCACTATTTAATTAACCCTCTGGCTACAGTTGCTGCATACCGTCGGCGTCCTAGCTCGTATCTGGGCTTAACTACAACTTTCATAAACCTTGTACATGTAACAGCTCCAGCTAAAAGTGTCCTGAGCTAATTGAATAATTTCTAGGTGATACATAACCACCATACCGGTAGTCCTAGTGACGGGACGGGACGGGACTAATTAGCTACTAAATTAATATTAGTAAATAGTGTTTGCATATTACCACCCAAAGACCAGAGGTACGTTCCTTTATTCCTAATGCGGTGGGACTCAACTGCAACTTTGCCAGGTAACAGGCTACCATAGTAGCTACATGTACCTGCTAATGAGCGGGAACAATAGCTAACAGGCTACCCTGTTAGGTGGCACATAGTAGTCAATGCTACTTAGTATGATCTCAAACGCTGGCAGTGTGCTACAACTACCAGTCTGGTCCTGATTTACCCATGCTCGTTATGACTGCCATCAGAGCCCTACTAGAGCCGACTGGTAAAATCCCTCCCTTCAAACCCAACCACAATGAAACATGGTCACTCCAGATGAGCTGTAGCCTCAACTGGAACTCTGCCGGCCCGGGCAAGCCCAGGAAGGAGAACATATACGACCCAACAATAAAATGTATAGTTCTCAGGTGGCCATTCAGCAAATAGAGTTCTCACATTACCACCCACAGATGGTTGAGTCCCACTGTGAACCCTATTTACTGCCAAGTGTGCAGTGGGGGAATCCCCTGGGAACTACCCTGCCAAAGTTTTGTTTATCTGCTGGATCAGCCTGTTTACTAGTAACTATGTGCACAGTGTGTGTGTGCAATGGGTAGTGGAGCCTGGGAATTAGGTTATGCCCTTGCGTATCTAGCCTCATACCCAGGCCACACCATCGAATAATAACTCCTTTTTTGTGTGGTCTGGGTTAGCCTTGTCCCCAGGCCACACTCGTGGGGGGGTGTGGCCTGGGGACGAGGCTAGGTCTGGGTATGAGGCTATTACAAGATCTTGCTGCATTTTTCATATATACGCACAGTGAGGTCATTCCAAGCAGTGATGTCGATGGAGACGTCAGTGGAGATGATGACGAAACCATGTCCCAAGAATTCCCACCACCCATGACCAGAGGTTATTTCAACATTTGCATGGTTGATGCAGTTGCAAGGTACATGCACCTCGAGCAATAATACGTTGACACTAAAGCCAGTACTTAAGCAGCACAGGGTAGATGAGTACACCACACTTCATTAACCTTTATGGGACAGATGTCTACACCACACTTCAAAATGCAATAGAAATGAGGAAAGACACTAATAGGACATTCTCAAGGAATGAACCAGTGTGGCTTGCATTCATCCCACAGTAGATTATTAACCGGTCAATTAACTTTAGAATATTTCTGCTGCAGGTGCAGTAAACTTTGCTGCTTATTGAGAACTGCACTGTCTCCCGCAAGAGCCTGGGAACAAGGCTATGTCTTACTCTGACTACTTTCTGAGACAGGGTGCATGTGTGGATGTATATATATATCTCAGCCTCGTACCCAGCTCCCCTCGTAGCTTATTTCGCAGCTGTGGGGAAAAAGCCACACGTTTTTTCCACGGCTGTAAAAAAAGCTGTGAGGGAAGGCCTGGGTACGAGGCTACATATATCTAAGGTGGTGCCATGCAACTGTAGCAACAACGCAAGGGTAGCCAGTTATTTTTTGCTGTGTAGCTGGCTGGTTCAGTAGCTACGTGGAAGATTAAGATTCTGTAGTGTGTTAGCTTGCGAGAAGAGGGAGGCCTGGCCTGTGAATATACACAGTCAGTCATAGCTTGCTTTAAATTGGTTTCCCATTGCAGTAGCTCAAGCTTCCAGTACAAATTCTGAAGCTCAAGATTCTCATAACAGCAGAGCTGAGAAAGAGAGCAAGAGTCCTCCACCTTTGAATCAAGGGAAAGCCGGCCTGCCAACCATAAATGAGGTGTCCAAGGAGCAAGCAACACTCCTTGCCAATCTAAAGTCTGCAGAAGACAATCGAGGTGCATTGTAAGACCAGTAGCATTGCTATGCTGTTGATAGTTAGTTATTTAGTGAGCTTATTGATAGCATCAACTTCAAAACAGTCTGTCTACAATGTTTTGTTATGTGGACCTTCATCAGTTAGAAACTGACTGTACAAACTTGAGTTGTGCTAAGATTAGTGTATACTCTGTTTCCGTCTGCTACAACTCATAGTTGATGCTAGGCATAAGCTCACTACATGTAGTTGAATGTGTGTGAACATGTCCCACATTGTATATATATATTATGAGCATGAATTTCGCAGCGGCTAGCGTAAATAACTCATGGGAGGGTCCCCTTTTTAAAAAATGATTATCCACCATTTGTAACTATGTTTCTACAGAAGCTGAAATGCTGGGTACATTAGCTTGATCTGTTAGCTATATATGTTTTTCACAGTGGATGCGACTACAGTCAAGTATCTCCAGACTAGTGTGACTGCGGTCGAGCAGCAGCTAAAGACGATCAGTGCAGCCAACCAGAGAGACCGGAAAGCACTGGCCGCATCTCATGCCTCCCTCCACAAACATCAAGGGTGCTCAAAGGAAGACGTCGCACAGAGGAGCCAATCAATCCGAGAGAAATTACTGGACTTAGCCAGTAAGCAGAAGAGGCTACTGCAATGCTTCGTGATTCAGAAGGAGATTGCTAGCAGACTGAACAAACTTTTAGAACAGTGGAAGGACGCTGAGCAACACAACACTGGTACCAGCGGACCAGGGAGGGCTCGGTCCTCAACCCTCCCTCCTGTTCACGGTCTACCGCCCAGTGTTTCAGCAGCTCTACCTGATCTTGCAAGACACTTGAGAGCAACCAGTGGTGGCGCAAGTGGTTCACTAAACAGTGCGGATACTCAAAGTGGACTTCAAATCACCTCTTCTAATTCTAGTGATAAAATAGCAAGGCTGTCTAAAACCAACCAGCAGTCATCGAAAATCTCGAACCAGATTCGGGGAATCACTCCCGGTCTATTCCAATTAGCTGAACACCATTCTCTGCCAGCACCATCACTCTCCCCCCTGCGTCAAGTTAGCACTCGGCTCACTGCTGCTAACACTCCCACCGCCACCACTACCACGGACACAGCTGTTACTACAACTATTCAAGCTACCGGACCAAAGTTACCTCCCCTGATTCAGCAGCCGGATCCTACATGGTCTACAAAGTCGACGTCACAGGGTGAGCTACTGCAGAGTCAGGAAGCTGGGAAGCTACCGCCCGATCTAGCCCAGCCAGTCCCCCTGGACATCTTGATCAGACACGGCTTCATCCTACCCGGAGGAGACTGCATCTCGTGTTCATTGATGGTATGCTAACACATGTACCGGGTACGTACATAGACTCGTTACCAGTTTCTCCACTCCAGCTTTTACGTTGCCTACAGTATGAAAAGCTGAAGAGGAGAGACTGGAAACAAGGCTACCGGGTACATATACGTGTAGGCACGCAGAGCCATGCCCGTTAGGGGGGCATGGGATACCCTCCCCAGGAAATTTACATGCTCTGAGGTGGCTTTTGGGGACCTGAAATTAGGAACTAATAAACTACTGAGTAGCAAAAAAAATATCAACTTTAAACTTCTGGGAGGGGGGATCCCAGCCCCCTTCCCCCCCCCTCCCCCATATGAAACCCTGTTAATAGACACTTATAAGCAACAAATGTCTGATTTGTGGAGGGGAAAAAATCAGCCCATGGACTCCAACGAACATTGGAGCTTAGCCCACAAAAATTGCCTAGCTCATTCCAAGTCATTGAAAGTTGATTTAACTGCTAGTCAGGGACTCAGGGCTCTCTTTTTCAGAGTTTGCCTCAACCCTGTAATCTGTCACAGCAGGGCGCAAGACTGAAACAAACAAATCTGGCTCCAGGATAGCCCCCCACACAAGAGTGACCTTTGATATTGTATTTGCAAAACCACTGTTGCAGCCACATGTGGTCTGTGTTGACAACAACATTTACAAGTTCCATCAGTTTGGTCCTAATGCTGGTATGGCAAAGGTGTCCATTTGAGAAGCATAGTTGTGGTTTCTAATTCAGCAAAGTGATTCCCCAAGGGCCAAGGTGTTGGGGTGCTTTCAGTATGTGAATGCTGTCTGTAGAAGGAAATTAGTCTGGCGCTGCAGGGGTAATTCCTGTGTAATAAAATCTACCACGTAATGCATAGCAGTGGCTAGCTAGCATACCTGTCTTGGCAGATCATATTTCAAGGTACAGCTGACTCAGCCTGAGAACAAGCTCCCACCTGCCTCAATGATGCGAATGTTTTCATCATTGAGTTGGGAGAGCCTGGGAACCAGGGCTACATTACTTGTCCCATGCCCAGACCTCTGCTCAGCCTGGGTACAAGGCTGGTACGTTACTCGTCCCATGCCCAGACCTCTGCTCGGCCTGGGTACAAGGCTGGTACGTTACTCGTCCCATGCCCAGACCTCTGCTCGGCCTGGGTACAAGGCTGGTACGTTACTCGTCCCATGCCCAGACCTCTGCTCGGCCTGGGTACAAGGCTGGTACATTACTACTCCCATGCCCAGACCTCTCAGCCTGGGTTCAAGGCTACATTACTAGTCTCATGCCCAGACCTCTCAGCCTGAGAACAGGGCTGGTGCATTACTAGTCTCATGCCCAGACCTCCCTCACTGATACCACTTAACTAAAAGACAATGAAGAGGGCTGTGACCCCCAAAGACTTACATCATTATTTCCCACCCCCCTGACCCCCACACAACCACCAGGGCTGTGAGTTTAAGGCCTCTCTCTTGGAGGACGGCTCCCTCCAGTCTGCAGCTCCAACCGGCAGCACCAGGTTTCAGCAGCCCCACGAGTGGCTCAACTCCTGCTGGGCCACCCTCGGACACCAGAAGAAGCTGAAGAGATCAAAGCAGGCCTACAAAGCTGTGAGCATGCATGCTAATAGACCATTAATTTTCCATGTGATGTCATCACAATGACATCACTTTTCACTAATTAATAGACCATTAATTTTTCCATGTGATGTCATCACAATGACATCATTTTTCACTAATAATAGCTTCATGTGGGGAATTTTAGCCCTTCAAAATTGAATACTGATCACTATACACACACACCACCAAAATGTCTCTCTACATGCTTTTGCCCCCCCTTGGAGATTTTCCTAAATAAACCCCTGTCTTGTGTCCTGTACTCACAGGTGCTGTACAGGAGTGTGCCACTGATCCAATTCTGTGAAAAATACAGCTTGAAACAAGGTAGAGAGAGGATTCTCAGTCGGCACTATAATAATTCTTAAAGGATTTCTCTGATTACCGACTACAAAGGGCTATCAATGCTATAGCCACTAGTTTCTTGCAGAGCGAGGGCGCATCAACCTCCATAGATGGTAGAGTGACAAACAAATTATACTGCACGACAGCTGTTTCGGCCTTACGGCCTCATCAGGTACAGATCTGTACCGGCAGTATAATTTGTTTGTCACTCTACCATCTATGGAGGTTGATGTGCCCTCGCTCTGCAAGAAACTAGTGGCTATAGCATTGATAGCCCTTTGTAGTCGGTAATCAGAGAAATCCTTTATGAATTGAAACAAGGTGCCGGCATGTCTGCACACAGAGAGCCTACATGTATGTGGATACATGTATGAGGCCTGTCATGCTCTGTCTATCTCTCTCTCTCTCTCCCTCAGTGTCCAGTTATCTGAGCCAGAAACAAGATGCAGACACTGAGAAGCAGAAGAGTACTACACCCGTACCCACAAGGTATTACGATGTCACATAGTGATGATGTCATCATAGGAGCTTAATTGTCAGCCTCGAACCCAGGCCTTCCTCGCCCAGATTTTATCTCGCAGCCGTGGAGAAAAAATCAGGGACTAAGTCTCCACGGCTGCGAGATAAAATCTGGACAAGGAAGGCCTGGGTTCAAGGCTACTAATTGAGTAGCCATATCAGGTATATCAACTTGTACATAGGCCTTGTTCCCAGGCCTCCACCCAGCTTTTATTGCTTGCCAGCGAAACATGGCTAGGTTGTCATTTCATATCAGACTATATATGATTTCGAAGCAAAAGAGTGTAGGATTGGTATGCTGAATACCAGGAGTCCATGAACCCTGTATGGCTTCACCACGCTCATAGGCTCCTGTAAATACATAACTGGAATTTCTGATATCGACTGAGGTGCTTCAGAAACACCTTTGGACCTTATGTCATACGTATATTTAGTAGCATATTAACCTAACTTCCTATGCTTTTATATATATATGAAACAAGCTCGTCGGTACACTGGTCAGATTAACAAAAAAATGGCCTCGTCTGATTGCTAGCATGCTGCAAACGGAGTCCTTGTTGACTGGTTTGTTCCTCAAGACATTGGAGCTTGCACGTAGCCTCGTTGCCAAGCCCTCACTCTTCAGTCAGAACGTGCTAACAAAGCAGTGTAGCGATTTCGTCACCATCTTCAAATGTATGGTGCCAGCTACCATTTTGAGTGGCAGTAATACACTGCAGCAATGCATGAGGTCTAATTCAGTGTTTCTTGTCAGTGCGGGCCTCTCCTGTGCTGAACCCCAATAGGTTACGAAGAGCCCTCCTTTTCCTTTGCCCCTTCCTTAATTAACACTTTGGATGCCTATAATAAAAATATTTAATAATAAGAATGTGTCTCTTGAAAGCCTAGTAGTCATTCAAAACAGAAGAAAAATAAACGTGCTCCCGGCCACGATCCTACTGTACTCGCACACGAAAAGCTTGGGACAACGACGCTGAAGCGCGTTAACGATAAGCTACGCAACTCAACCTTTATAACGATCCAATGACGCAAAAATGTGTCATTGGGCATGCAAAGTGTTAAGTGTCAAACGTGTACAAAGGTATACCATGCAGAGAAATGCCTGTTTTTCTAGTAATGGCAAGAATAACCTTGTTCTAGTAACTGATTAGAAGAAATATTACGTGTGCCTAGGCCTGCTATAGCCTCGTACCCAGGCCTCCCCTCGCAGCTTTTTTCGCAATCAATCGTGGAAAGAAAAAAAAAACGCCACGGTTGCGGGGAAAAAAAAACTGCGAGGGGAGGCCTGGGTACGAGGCTAGGCCTGCTATGCCTCCCCATATTTCTGGAAAACATTTCCAGAAGCAATCTCATGCCTATATGCACCATTCAAATTTGGCTT
Source organism: Phakellia ventilabrum (assembly GCA_963921505.1). Classification (NCBI taxonomy): domain Eukaryota; kingdom Metazoa; phylum Porifera; class Demospongiae; order Axinellida; family Axinellidae; genus Phakellia; species Phakellia ventilabrum. The sequence goes on from OY997392.1 coordinate 1,477,116, forward strand.
TCAGCATGTGAGTAAGTCTCACATGACCATGTTGATCTGCCATACTAGTGGTGTAAAAACTTGTGGGAGGATGATGAACAAAAAGCACCACTTAGTTTTGTTATGCAGTTTTAAGGGCTCAACCCTTACCCTAAACCTATCCCATCAATTCAGGTCTAGAAACTGTATATTCCCTGGCCAAAACCTTTTTAGGCACACATGCGTCTGATGGTACAGCAAGAGTGCATGCAGTTTCCAACTTCTTATGCTCTTGTTCACAGGAACACAGCTCCCTCCTGCACTGAGCCAATGGACACGGGTCTAGGGAACGACGCTCTAGCCACAGACTTCCCCTGCCCTCCCAGCACTGCTCCCGCCAAGGTAGCCCTGCCGGTGAAGAAGCTTGCGTTTTCCGTTCACAGCATCCTGAGCTGCGGCCAAGTGTTTCTCGTTCACAGTACACCCGGTGCGTCACTGACGTTACCCAACGGGTTCTGGGATGGCAATGATATGTGGCTTACCCCTGAACTACAGCAACAGATGGAATTGGACCTAAAGTGGTAGATGATGAGTAGAGCTGTATATATCTCTTTGCCTCAAGCTCATGTATGTATACATAGTAACAGAAGCACATGAGCTGCCAAAGGCCTTTGGCTCATGCACATCAACCCCCCCCTCAAACATGCTTTGTACCCCCCCTCCCCCCCCCCTATGAAACTGTATGATGTACATACTCTGTATCTTGTGGCTGGGAGATTAGAGTGCTATGGATTTCTGATACAGCACAGTGATAGATTCGTAAAAAAACTAAAAAACAACTGCAGAGTGTGGCACATTACACATCAGTTTCTGTGGAATTGCTTGGGAAATCAAATTTGACATAGGCCTTGAGGTGAGTTGGTAGCCACAGCTTATCAACTTCGCTGTCACTGAAAAGTTTTCTGATGACACCTCGGCAGAGTGCCTTCAGGGATACCACGCATGAAAAGGATTCCGTGAGAGTGATTGTACTGTTGCTGGCACTGGAGCATATCATCGGATAGAGCTCCAGACTGGTGTGGATGTTCTGAAATGCTATACCATAGTTTTTTCCGTTCACAATGAAGCATATGATCCCGGAACATCCGTCGTAGTGAACACCGACTTGTATGGCGCTAAATTTGTCAAGATCGAGATCCTTTTTTCTCACGTACTCTTTATGGTTTCCATCGTGATAGATGCCACCGTTGTAGTTTAGTCCCCAGCTGTTTCCGTCCTTCCCCAAGAGTGGATAGTAGTCGTAAGGGTGGGTTTCCAAATGGGTGTGCCTCGTTCCAATACCGACCATCCTTGCCTGACCGTGAAAGGGGCTCTTGAACTCGACTTCGAAGTAGTGCTCCATATTTCGCATCAGCTGCCTGGTGCCCCGCACTGCCGAGCAGCACAGGCTGTGATTGGGGTGAAAGGTCACGGTGAGTTTGTCCTCGTGGAGTAGCGACTCTCGGCCATGCTCGTTTGTGCTCCAGTGCCACTCACATTTTGGCTGCTCCTCACTATCAGTACTCGTTGCGGCCTGTGCATTGAGAGTGAATGTATGGGGCTTTACAATCAGTGAGTTGTAGACTTGTAGTATAAATCTGCAGATGTCAATCATCTCAATCACAACATATAAATGTGTAACTAGGTCAATTAAAAATCCAGGTAGTCCTTTGATGGATGAGCTACTTACCTCCAGGAGATGCAGAGTGTCGCAGGCAACTTATATAATAAAGCAACTTTCAGCTATGTATACATACAGGTGTACAATGTATATATAACTGGCAAGGGGGTATATTGCCTTAATTGGTATTGAAACATCAAGCCAATTGGTTAAGTCAGTGGTTTCTATGGCAACTCACTGCTTGCCAATACATGCAGAAGAACGCAAAATCACCAGTTCTGTTTTATACATACTAGAAAAGTACACATTTACAAACTGAAAGGAAAGCAGATGTGCATCCACAATATTCTGGAGGCTGCTCAGAGAACCCCTGAATGCTTCGTTTATCTTTACCAAGAAAGAAAGTCCAGTAATTTTTTCTAAAATACTGCCAGTTTGTGGCCTTTTCCAAAACAAGGGGTAAAATGACTGAAAAAGGTTGAGTAAGGTTCCGTACTTTGATACCGTGGAAGCTGGTCAGGGCACACCCAAAATGTAGCCTTCCATTCATAGGCCCTCATTTTTAGGGACACCATTGGGACGCGAACTACTAGCAACAGTAAGAAATTTTTTGCATCATTTAATTTTTTTTGCTGTATGCAGCTTCCTGTTAAAATTTGATACTCAAAAACAAAGGCCTGGGGCAATAAGGATGCCTAAGCTAGCTACCATAGTAGCTACATGAATAATTGTCGTTTAACCATCTGGGGTTAGTATATATTTAATAATTAATAGTTGCTGAGGTCATGAGGATCACAGTTATTGAACAAAGGCCTGGGGATTTACTTCAGCGTAATTTTTGTGGCCATCCATTGCCATACCATGTCATGGAGTACAATGTTTTTAATCTGCATACATATATCCTAGTGGCATAGTATATTAATGACCACACCTCATAAACACGTCTCACGCTGAAATTGTTTATGGGTTCTTGTCCAAGGTTTAATGTAAGTAATTTATGTCTCATAAAGGACAAACGTACCATACTGACTCGTAGCTACAGATCGGCAGTCGGACAGACAGACGAAGCCGTCGGGTCAGCACTACTCTGGACAGGTTCTGGCTTTCACATGCTGTGCCTTAGTGACCTGTAATGCTGTATTTCCGCCTTTTGATTCCAGGTAATGAGCGTCAATTGGAATTAGGGGAAAACCCTATTTGACGACCCCGCCCATGTCTGCATCGGTACGTACGCAATGCTACCATGTGGGCCAAGGGAAACATGGGAGTATGGTGCGAGTTAGCACTACTTACTGTTCTATATGCAGTCATTTGCAGCTGTATGCTTAATCACGAAGGCCCTCCAGAACTCTTGCAAAAATTTCCAACGGATGGAGATCCAGATAAACTCTGTCTACCGTCCAGTCTGCCCTACGTCAAAACCACAGACCTTAGTGGCATATTACAGAACAGCTGTGCATTGCTGGGTATAGCACCACAGGATCCTGCCATCCAGTCACTTTTAGCTGAATTGTGTCGTGTATTTTATAATGATGCGCATGTATTTATAGGACAACTAGCCGGAGACAACTCTGAAATCTTATGGAAGCCATCCCATGGGGATGCAAGCACGGATACCCCAAAACTTGCATTCTATTCCCAAGAACCAGTGGACAGAACATGCCTCTTACTGCCTCAAAAAACAGTGTTTCATGCGGAGCTGTACAGGGGGAGAATGATAGTGGAAACTCTCGTTCAGTTTCTTAATGAGAAGTGTGGCACATTTAGGACCAGCAGTGGAGCACTGACAGCACCGGGATTGTTCCATCAACATATCATGAATAACCTGTACAAACCGGAAAAAACAGTCGGTGAGTGCCGACGCATCAAGATGCCCCAGAGGCATACGTTCGTACAGGATTATTTGCTTCGTTCAAGGCCAGTTGTGATTGAGAACGCAATTGAAAATTGGCCGGCGATGAAAAAGTGGAGTACGGAATTCCTGCACAGAGAGTTTGGCAGCAAAGAAATCCACATTAAACTCACCCCCGATGGAAACTTTGAAGGAGCCGAGAGTGCCTCCCTTTGGGCTGACTACCACGAAGAGTGGATCCCAGAGATGGTGAAATCGCAGCTATCATTCCCTGATCTGGTCGTGGTGAGACCCGCCACGAGTGAAATGAAGTTTTCTGACTTCCTAGAGTTGATAACATCAGGCAATAGCAGCTACTCTGCTTACTTAGAGTATTCCTCCATTCCTTATCACATGCCAAAGCTAGAAGATGATATTCTCGAGTTGCCCTTCGTCGAGAATCTTCTGGAGAGAAGACATTTGAACATTTGGCTGAGTGATGGAAACACGCTGGGAAAACTGCACTTTGACCCCTATGACAATTTCTTGTGTCAGGTATGCAATAGTGTGCGTCTGTTTAAATAGATCGCTAACTATTAGGCCAAGCTATGTATCTCGAATTTTCTATAGTTTACATAATATTCCATTGGTCCCACTTATCTAGATATCTGGTGAGAAACACCTGGTCTTGTTTGATCCCCACCACAACGAAAACCTCTATGAGTCGCATATTCCCGAAGCAATCTTAGGATTCTCACCTTCCACTGGAAAGTTCCGCCGTAAGACGCTTCTCCAGAGCACTTCAATGGTGATGTCCCCGGTGGATATTCTGACCCCTGACCTGAGTAGATTCCCGAGATTTGCCGATGCTTCCCGCTTGAGCTGTTCCCTCGGACCTGGGGATGTGCTTTTCATGCCCGCGTTTTGGTGGCACGAGGTACAGTCTTACCCTGACCCACAGCAGAAGAGGAACCTGGCTGTCAACTTTTGGTAAGAGCTGATGTATTACTTACATGTTGAGAATGTGTTTTAGGAGCTGTTAAAAGTTTGGTCATATGCTCATTTTTTTTTACTGCAATTCATGCTATTTCCAGTACTTGGTTTTGGGTTAGACCACTGTAGTTCTTATTGTGTGTGTGTGTTCACTGTGCATTAATTGGTCAGCTGCTCAACGACATGTTCCTATGCAGGTATGAACCCGTCTTCACCAAGGAGTTTCCGTGTGCCAAATGCAGGCTAAAGTTCAACCGTTTCTATGGCAATATGTTGGAAGACGTACCGTTGTAATCAACAGTACAGTCAGCATTAGTATAGCTGTTTTCAAGCATGCCTATATTATATTGGTATCCAATGTGCTTGCTCAACGATAATAATAATAATGCGTATATGGGCACTAGCTATATAGGGCATTTCCAATGTCTTAATTTTGATCCCTAACAAATTTGTGATATAATTACCTATAGCTAGCCAGGACTGAGCTGAAATAGATTTGTTTGCTATTCCTATATACCTCTTCTTCTGAGCCTACTCCAGTATACGTACTTTCCTATTTAAATTTTGCAGATACTCTTTTGAGCAATAATGACCCTATACAATAATGCTTTGCTATAGAGAAGGGTGGGCTCATTTTCGGGAGATTATGGCATTAGCCTACTATGGTTAATCAACACTCTGAGCCAAACACACTATGATTTTAGGTATACTTTGCAATCAATTTTGTATTTTTCAGAGTGAGAACAAAATAGTAATTGTTGAGAATACCTACTACGTATACGTGGGGGTATAGTGAATTTTAAAAAAAAGTAGCATGCCCACAGGTAGACAGATTGGGGCCCTGCAGCTGCATGCAAGCTGGGGATTGAGTATCAGACACACGTAGGACCTTAACGCTAGGAAGAGGCCTATAGAACATAGTACTAGCTTTGCTATTACTGTGAAACAGTTTGCTTGTTTTTTTAGTGATTTGTCAGTCTTGATGTTGCTTGTGATCACTGGCAGTAGTGTAGGAAATCACACTAAGTTGTTCTGGCAAACCTGTTGCAGTTGCTGCCAGAGTGCGGTAGCCAACTGATGAGTCCCACTGCGTTAGAAATAAGGGACGAAAGGCCGGTCTATTGGCTGTCCGGTCTGCCTGTGGGGTGAAACCGTAGACCCTTCCTGCTAGCTGTTCCAGCTACTCGAGAGTGTTAATTACATCACGGATGAAAGACTGAGCATCATAAAATATGTGGTATATACAAGGCATGCAATGTACACACATGCATGCAAATATGCATGGTTCTCCAGAGAAAGACTTACAATGTTATAATATGAAAATACATGTACACGAGACGAAAAAGGGGACAAAATAATGTACTGGTAACTTTTTTTTGTTGTTGGACATAATTTCAGGGTCACCACTACCAGTGATAGTGACGGCATACAACTCAATAGTGGCATGATCTGTATTATACGAACACAGATAATACCATGAGTGTAATGTCATATAGAGCGAGGAAAAGAACAAAAAAAACAACAACAAAAAAAACAACCAAACACAACAGATTTCCTGGTGCTTTAGAATTTGTTAGAATTCCTATCAGAAGGTGCACAGAAGAGAAGTTAACCAGTATATGGTATTCCTAGGACTTATGAGAGACGAGAAATATAAGTTACATGTATTGGTATTTTCAGGCGACTGGCCTACCCGGTTCAGTGGCTGACTTAGCTAGGCGGTTGGTGGACAATGTCCATGCTTGTTATGATGATGCTGGGGCTTATGAGACCAAAGTCATAGAGATTGATCAAATGGGCCATGAAGTTCTGGACTATGCCCTTCTCGACAAGGACCTCTCTCGAGTCTTGGGCAAACTTCACGCAGGCGGCTGGGATCTGCTTATCGGCTATCAGCCTGTTTTGTGTGCATGCATGCATGAAGGACGTACAGAGGGGGAGAGCAATGGAATGAGAAGTTGCACAATCAAGCATACGATTCTGCAACTGAGCTGTCATGCAGCACCTAATCCCATGGCCAGGCTGAAACAAAGTCAGGACCCTTTGAATCTTTTGAGGTGTGCAGTTGGCCTGCATCAAACGGAACCTTGGGGTCAACCTGTAGGAAGCTACAGCCATGGCACCAAAACCACAAAGCTAAGAAACCACAGAACTTTGGACTGTTAGGAATGGGTGTCAGTTACAGCCACTGAAATTCTGTATTTCGTTCCCAGACCAGATTATTCCATGGCTATTCCATAGTTGGTACATGTACTTGTACTGAATGAAAAGGTATTCTGACATCACCTACCACTACCAAAGGGGTAAATACATACAAAAGAACATTGGAATAGAGCATAGCTGTATATAATGTGTGCATGTAAGGGTAGCGATATACTGCTCCAACATCCTCTTACATCATTACAATTATGTTGCTGCCATTTGAAATCATTACTACAACCACTCCTACTATCCCTTACTATACAATAAACCTCAGTTACTTCTGGAGGAAGTACATAGTAATCTACCTGGCAAGTATCACTGTTTAAGCAGTACCTACTTTGACCCTATCAAAATAGTACCACATTATCGCAGACACAAATTAGCTAGGTCAAAAAAAAAACAGATAGATGCACCTGACACCCTCTAGTCCTCCCTTAGAGCACACAACTAGCCTCATTCCAAAACGTAAATTTCGAAAGCTTCCTATTTTTTGAGCAAGGCTAAGCACACAAGTGCCCATGAAAATCACTACTTCTCCCCTACCACCACACAACACACAAGTGCTCTGGCACATACACTCACTACTCCCCCCCTACCACCACACAACACACACACAAGTGCTCAGGCAGATACACTCACTACTTACCACACACAACAACAAGGCAGATACACTCACTACTCTTCCCTACCACCACACAACACACAAGTGCCCACACACATACACTCACTACTCTTCCCTACCACCACACAACACACAAGTGCCCACACACATACACTCACTACTCCCCCCCCCCACCACACAACACACAAGTGCTCTGGCACATACACTCACTACTCCCCCCCTACCACCACACAACACACACACAAGTGCTCAGGCAGATACACTCACTACCCCCCTACCACACAACACACACACAAGTGCTCAGGCAGATACACTCACTACTCTTCCCTACCACCACACAACACACAAGTGCCCACACACATACACTCACTACTTCTCCCCCTACCACCACACAACACACAAGTGCCCACACACATACACTCACTACTCCCCCCCCCCCCCCCCTACCACCACACGACACACAAGTGCCCACACACATACACTCACTACTCCTCCCCCTACCGGTTTTCCATAGCGAAGAGGTTCCATAGTTTCATTAGTTCCTTCTCTCCCGAGTTGACATCAGTAAACTCCTCTATCATCTGTAGCAGTAAAACATCAGTAGCCATGTTAAACATTGTAACGTGGCTACATGTGCTAATTCTACAATGGCTAATGCCATAAGTTTTAACAAAGTGGAATGTAACCAATAGTCGTAGCTACACATTATGCTGTGTATTGAGTCTTGGCAAGAATGCGCACACATGCATGTAGTTGCCAATGGAAGATGCAATGAGTAGCGCTATTGCGTATCTATTGCTCAATGCACAAAAATGGCTCATAGGATAACATTAGGGGTAGTGGTACTACAAGCATTCTTTCACAGTACATGTAGTTCAATGGAGGTTTATGCCAAAAACAAACTCCTACAAGGTTTCATGAACACTGGAGTGGCCAAAACAGGTGCTCTTCTCTGGTCTATCCCGAGTGGCTACTCCAAAGACTCCCTGTAGGACCCTACATCCTCCTGAGATTCAGTATCAACCGAGTAAATGACTATTTTTATAATTCATATAAGGAAAACACTGAAGGTGGCGACATTCAAATGACCTTCTGGCTACACATCTTCTCCCAGGCCAGTGATTCCTCCTCCTGCTCACTGTCCTTCTCCATTTCCTCTGGGAGGAGAGGTAGGCAGGACCGGGAGTGATGGTACATCCTGAAGAGAGAGAGAGAGAGAGAGAGAGAGAGAGAGGGGGGGGGGGGGGGGGGGGGAGACAGAAGAGGTTTTTAAAGTAGTGATTCTATATTTCTTACTGGAACCACTACAAGACAACTGCTGTAGTATCTCGTAAGCAATCAGCAGTTATTTCACAAACCGCTGTGAACAGCAGTTGAAACAATAACAGGCCCTGAGTAGCAAAGGAACAACAGGCAGAGGCTAGTGCAGTATATAACCATGGAAACAGAGGATCAACAAGGTGCTGCAGTGAAGCATTTCTTCTCAGCCGTCTAAATTCTGTATTCTTAAAGTTACTAGTGCCACTGCAAGCATATATGACTGTGAGACAAATATTGTAAATTCCATAACAATATAGTCTCTCATACCACATTAAGTAGCTAGCGTTAAGGTACTTTATTATCTTAGCCTATATCTGAACTCTGGCTTGTAGTGCATGCACTAATGGACTAATATGTGTTTGCTAAGAAGGAAAATGCATCAGAAAGTCAGTCATATCAGATGCAGCATAAAACAACAACACAAGCCAGTTCCCACCAGATTGGCGTGGAAGTGAAACAACCATTTCAGAACTCTCCAAAAGCTCATTCAGGGGAGGGGGTGGTGGAGTCTCAGGAGAGGGCAATGAAGAATCCTACTGCAGAAGTAAAATTTAGAACGGCCAGTTTGACCACCTGACCAACCTGTTAGTAGTGTAGCCCCGTTTCCAAGTGCCATCGTTGAGAAACTCCGAGAGATCCTCCTCGACCTCAGCATGTCTGCAACCAAATAGCATCAGTACAAGTCTGCAAGCTGATACAACACTACCTGCTCATTTTATCATTACTCACCAATCAGCTAAACACATAGTCATGGTTACACATACATGCAATACTTAGACCACCCCCAGTTAGGGGGGGGGGGGGGTGCAGTGCCCCAGCTGATCTCTGTGCAATCTAGTAAATAAATCCTTTTATCAAAGAATATAACAGCTGTAGGACCAGTGAATGCTTGTACATATAAATGCTGTGATCAGAATACAGTGGCCATTCTAACCCTCATGCACATGTGTACATGTAGTAACATGCAAGCATGCGCACACTTTAGGAATAGCCTCGTTCCCAGGTCACTCTTTCTGGCGTGTGACCTGGGAATCAGGTACTGAAAACGAGGCATGCACCTTTCAACAAGCAACGCGGTACACGACAGCGATCTCGACGGTCCCCTTCTTCGCTGCACCATGCTGAGGCTGTTTCGCTCTACAGGATCGGGAGATGAGCTGGTGGCATCATACAGCTTGTTCACATGAACATCAATGGCCATGCCATCTTCCACCGGCTGAGGGTAAAGAGATTAGAAACAATAATGTACTCAAGTTGCTGCCATAGTACACACACGCCATTGACCACACACCCACAGTCACAGGAGGAGCTTGTAAGACCTCCAGTCAGAGGACAAGAGCAAGCAACCAGTGGTTACACCATCCTGATCGCCATATGATTAATTCTTCCTAGTATCCCAGATTAATAATACAAAGCTCTTAATGCATACCGGTCCCAATTCTAACACCCTAAATTAAAGCCTGTTCTATTAAAATTATTGAGTGTACCTCAAAACTCCCCCACAACAGATTTCCTAATTCCTGTCATTACGAATCCAGCTATGTGAATATTCATTACTGTGCTAGCAAATCCCTAAAAAACGAACTGAAACTCCCGGTAAATTATAAGAAGAGACACTAGGATTCAATCTATCCCTGTAAATCTCCACTCACAGTGTCCCAATTCTCACACCCTAAAATAAAGAAATTATTGAGTGTACCAAACTCCTCAAAACTCCCCCACAACAGATTTCCTAATTTCTGTCATTACGAACCATGAATATTTATGAACTGCAACTCCCGGTAAATTATAAGAAAAGACACTTAGGATTTCAATCTATCCCTGTAAATCCCCACTCACAGTGTAGGTGAACAAGAATCTCGGGTGGCAGAGGGACATGTGTTTAAGAAGGCTGTACAGCTTTTTGCAGGAGAGGGCACACCAAGGGCAGCAGAGGTTCTCACGGGATTCAGTTTGCTGTAAGGCATTGTTGTGGTAGAGGAAACTAAAGATGATACGCTTTTTGTGAGGTGTGGTGTCAGCAACGTCTGGTTTCGATTCATATTCATCCTGGATTAAAGGGGCCTCCTCTTTTAGAGTAGACAGGGTGGACAGTGGTAGGATGGTGAGGTCAGAAGGTGGATGCGAGGCGACAGTAGGAAGTGAGAGGGAAGATAGGGTGGCGGGAGGGGATGGAAGGGTGGGAGGTGAAGTCGGGATGGTGGGAGGGGGAGATGGGAGGGTGGGAGGGGGAGAGGGGAGGGTGGGAGGGGGAGAGGGGAGGTTGGGAGGGGGAGAGAAGGGGAGAGTTGGAGGCGGAGGAGAAAGACTGGGTGGGAAATATTCTGGGGAGGGAGATGGGTGGTATGTGTGTGTGTGGGTTATGTGAAAGTGGAAGACAAGATATAGCCATCAACATGTTACCCGGTGGGTATTATACCACTAAGTGATGCTCAACATGCTAAAATTATCATGAAAACACTCCCGTCCTTAACTACTTACTATCTGTTGACCACTGCAGTATTAATCCATAAAACTATCTTCTTACCTTCCCTCAGCCTTTGCAAGTCGAGAGCGGTCTCAAGCTCAGCCTGCAGCTTCTTCTTAGGTGGAGCGGACGTCCAGTTCAGGGAAAAGCTCAGAGTGATGTTGTGTGACTCCTCCTCAATCTCATCCTACAAGTAGCAACAATGCAGTAGACTGGTACCAGCAAGCACTTAGTTATGTTACAAATTACAGTATATGTGAATGGCTCCAGTCTGTCTACTATCATGCCTCGATCCCAGGACTCCACAGTGTTTGTTACTCAAGGTGAGGGGTAGGGGGGAGCCTGGGAACGAGGCACGTGATGAATTAATGGAAAATTCTTCTCGGTGTATTTTGGTGGAGTTTCATAACGAGCACAAATAGACAAATCTTGCCTTCTCTGCACCAAAGATGGTGTTCCATGTCAAGGGTGCAAAGGTCATCAGTCCCGGCACGTCCCGATCCTTCCTGAGACACCTCTGCATGAGCAGCTTATAGTTGCCCTCCTGAAGCAGACATTCTCCTCGAGAGTCGAAAACTGCCAGTTCAGCGCAGAACGTGCTCTGTGTTAAAGCCGGGTCCCAGCTGGCCTCGTCTCTCTTTGACTCCAAGTACGCATGATTGGGCCCCTCCTTCGGGGGTAGCTGAGTCTCATCAACGCTTCTGGTCTCGGGCATTGAGGCAAAAACCGGGGTCTCCACTTCCAATCGCGGTTGCTTGGTAGGGGGGCCTATAGGAGAAGAGGCGGAAGGAATTGCATCGGAATCACTGAAGCTCCTCTTGCGATTCTCTCGTTCAGCGATGGAAGTCCTGAAAGACGACATCGGGTAGCTAAGGTGCTCCACGGGAGTGATTCTGCGAGTGCTGCTGCCCAAGCTCATCCAGGGACCCCGAGATGGGACGCTCGTCACTGCACTGCGGGTCGAACGATTGGCAACGTCTTCCGCTGTGAAGACCGGAATTTCAGTGGCGCTGATTCTATGCTCTTTCGGCTTGTCTCCGTCTAGAAGCAGCTGTATCTCAGAGCGTCGCCTGTAGGCTGCTTCCCTTCTCCCCTCTGATGAAACGCTGCTCGTGCTGGAGTTTCTGGACGGTTTATAATACGCACGTGGAATTGAGACAATCAAGGAGGATTCTTCGCTCTTCGAATACCGAAATACCTCACCGGAAGGGATGGCTTCCCCCGTGTCAGGGTCTTTTCTGAACAGTTTTCTACAGAGCCCGTTCGTCTCCGTCTCACCATTACAGGCCCCAAAGTGATTTGTTTCCACAAGAGACTTCTGCAGTTTCAGTGGCGGCACCTTGGAGTTGGAGCTAGGCAGAGGCATTTCGATTTCCTCCACATCTGCATAGCCGTTGGGGATCGTGAGGCGATTCAGCCCATTCTTGAACGGGAGCCTCGGGATGAGGGGAGAGGTGCACTTGTCGGTGAATCCTTTCTTTGGGTGAGGTGGGGGAGATGACAGTGCACTGGTCAACTTGAAATTCTGAGTCGGTGATTGTGGGAGAGCCTTGGGTAATCGAGAGCTACCTGCATGCTTTGCTGACTGTTTTACCTTCATGTCGTCCGGAGAAAGAGGGCTAGGGCTTAAGTTTTCGATGACCGAGGTGCCAAACGTTAGGTCTGTCATGACGCAAGCGTCCCTCTTTTCCTTCTTGGTCTTCGATTTGGCCCTTCTTTGTGCCATACCGGGACTGTTACACGCCATCTGGTCGTTACCTTCCTCCAAAATGGACGTCTGCTGCTGCTGAGCGAGCGTGCTACCGCTCCCAGGCTTATCTGAAGACGATACCTGTGATTGTAGGTGGGATTGCTGTTTGGCCTTAGCTATCTGACTGGCTATGTCATTGTGGTTCAATTTGTTGAGCTCGATGCTGATGTTCTTCCGATAGGTCTTCTTGGAGAGTTTCTTCAGCTCAGTGGCTGGCCTGTTGGGACATCTAGCTCTGAAAACTAGCATCTGGGTCCCCATAGTTCTATCTCCGCCCTTCCAAGACAGACTGCTCTCCGGAATCATGAGGGCGGGCGCGTCTTTTGCCGTCTTTGCGTCTTCGAGTGATGGAGCGGTAGAGGTAGGGGTGCAGTTACCGCTGACTGGGTTGTAATTGACAGAGAATTTACCCAAGGTGGTGCACGTACACGGGTAGGAGTTGGGATTAGCCAGCAGAGCCTGTCCAAGCAACGGGAAAGAGACAGTTCTTAATTATAGGGGAGCCCTCATGCGGGGTGCCAACAGGGTGTGTATCATAGTGTATGGTAATGGGTGTGGTCACCACCATTGTATAAGTTTGCGAACTTGGTAGCACTGCCAGACCAATCTGTGTAGCTTAGTCCAGTAAACATTCTGAATGCTCGTTAGATGCTCTTACCCACTGAGCTATTGAAGCAACTGAGCAGAGGAACAGATGTATGTATTTATACATTTATGCAAATTAATTGCACTATCCTTCTCTGCACACTAAAATCTTGTCTTGATTTACACCTTAAGGTGACTATTATTTGCAGGTATCATTTTTTGAGGATATCCAGATTCGGTGAGTGTTAATGTTTGTGTTTGGAAAAACAGTTCTTCGAATTTCGTCACAATAGTTCGCATAAATGATGTGTGAGTGTTGCGTATTTCTGTGCAGTCACACATACGTATTATTATTGAGTATTAAATTCGCAAAAATTCAACTCACAAATACTAGTCACCTTAAAGTATTCACTCGCTTTCTCCGCCCACTGAAATTTCTGTTCATCTATTATTTTCCCCATTGGGAGTGTTTTTCACTTAAAGATGCTATTTTTCTCCATTACATCTCTTCTTTTGCTGCAAAAAATTTTTTTTGGTGATGCTACACTGATGTGTAATTTACTTTTTGAGTAATTTTTTCTAGGGTTTCATACAGGATTTTTCAGTGTGGGTGGGAAAATATTGCGTATGGAGCCACACCTCCCCAGGGGGGTATGTGGTATGCTCCCCCAAGAAAGTTTTGATATTTACATGCTCTGAGGTCACTTCTGGGGGCCCTAAAAAGGCTAGACATTAGCTACTAATAATCTAGAAAATATCAAATTCAAATTCTGGAGGGGGGGGGGGGGGGAATCCCAGCACCACTCCCTCTATATGAAACCCTGCTTTCTAGCCCTCCAGAGTAAGACAAACCTAGCCTCATTCCCAGTCTCCACTCCCAGCTTTTTTTTCCACACGTAGTAGTGGAGACTGGAAATGAGGCAAAGACAAACCTTTCTGCAGTGATCTTTGGTTAGCAGCCAGAAAAGAGTCCTACCTTTAGAGACATATGCTGGCATTCTGCCGCTTTGTGTAGCCTGTCGCAACCCCAATCTCTTAATAGTACTCAAACTGACTTTGGTCTACGTTTTCACTAGTCATGTTTATCTGCAACAGTAAGCATTTCGGTGGCTCTGCAGACACCATCAACTGTGCAGAATGCCAGATATAACAAAGAGAAAGCTCTCTGCTTTGACATGCATTTACGCACTGTTGATGCTACACATCGAAACGTTTGTTGTTTCAGATAAACGTGACTAGTAAAAACACGGAGTGAAGCCATGTCTCAACCTAGTTACACAGAACTACCATGATATTCTGTGTGGAAAAATATATTTGAAGAGTTTCCACACTTCGTGTGGGCACAAAATAAAACTCGAAATATTCTGTTATCGGCATAATGGCTGAGTTAGCTAGCCAGAGACTACAGGCCCGTTTCTGAAACAATAACTGAAGAGTTGCACAGAGTAATTCATTGCCAGAAAAAAAAGCTAGTTGAAGTGTAAGCCAATGCTAGCCTCGTACCCAGGCTTCCCCTTGCAGACGGCTGCGAAAAAAGCCGCAAGGGGAGGCCCGGGTACGAGGCTAAGCCACTGTAGATCTTCAAATTGCCATATCTTGTAGTGCATTACCTTCTCTGTATAAGACTTCACAATAAGAAACAGTAGTGTGCAGATCTCTGCAAGCTTTTGGAACTTCTAGTATTCAAAAGAGCTCATTGTTCCACCCATTGGAAATTCCATTTTGCAGATCAGACCATTTTATGAGGGAGACAAGCCAAGTTCGAGTCATGAGACAAGCTCGGTAGGTTCTAGCACAACTCTAATGTCATTCACTGCCACTGCACGGCATACCAAAATAACCAGTCGATACTCTGAAGACTTGAGTCTACAGTTGGATTAGTTTGATAATCAAAAAGATTTTGCCATCGCATGACTCCTGAGTACCGAGCTTGTCTCATGACTCGAACGTGGCTTGTCTCCCTCATAAAATGGTCTGATCTGCAAATTTGAATATATCATGACTCCTGAGATATAGGCACTATTAACCATTCAAAAAAGCAAGCCATAACCATACAGTAAAGCTGCAGTATATGAGAAGCTTCAGGTCAAGTCCCAAGTTGCTCAGATTTTACCAACAGCTATCACATATCCGTACTCTAAACTCCATTTACTACATGTCCATGCAGACATGCTTTATTATCACAATGCACAGAGTACAAAAAAATACCCCAGAATGTCGGCTCCTGCATCAAAGATTAATGTGCACATGCAATGCAAACTCATACAAGGCTACAGCTCATTGACTTCATGAGATCTCAGTATATGCCAATATGGTAGATGGACATATACGACTCTTCAAGGACACTCCAAATCAAATGTATTATGCCATTATCTATGACACTAGTAAGTTAGCATTTATTTTTTCTCAAAAGCTGAGAAGAAAGCCGATTTACCATTATTAAAGTTATGCACTACCACCCTAGCCAGTAACAGAAGTTCAGAAATGTCCTAGACAACCCGGAGACGGCCAATTTTTCTTCACACTCTAGCCAGTATATATATATATATCCCTTTCATTTCATAATAATACAGGATAAAATAGCAGATAAAAATTTCCTTCCGCGCCACACATGGCAACAAGGCGGGAGAAGGCGTATACCTCAGTCGAAGGATGGTTGAACCTGTAGAGCAGGACTTCCACCACCATGGGCACGCCATTCCGTGTCTCGGGGGAAGCGGTCGGCTCCGAAGACTGCCACTTGGCTTTGGCTGAGAATGAAAGGCGAACGCCCAAATTAGCCATGCAAATAGCTACCGCACTATAGTCTATTCACTGAGCTGAGACTTGAATAACCATCAAATACATTGGAACAGAACTTATACACTCTCAATGAGTCAATTCATTTAGATTTTACGCTAGTATGCTAATTGGCCCCTGTGGAAGCTAAATGATTTACTAAACTATCTAGCAAATGTTTGCACACCATCCTGAAAGTAATTGGCCACTGAAACAGGTTTTCAACCAATTTGTTGAACCCTGGTTTATTATCAAATTCACACCATGCAAAACAAATCAAATACTGCAGAGCAGAAAAAAAGGCTATACACAAGCAAATGCTACAAAAGCAGTGCTGTTAACCTTGTGTTTCGGTCAATAGTTAGGCTGGAGTAGGTCAATAGTTAGGCTGGAGTAGGTCAATAGTTAGGCCAGAGTAGGTCAATAGTTAGGCTGGAGTAGGTCAATAGTTAGGCTGGAGTAGGTCAATAGTTAGGCCGGAGTAGGTCAATAGTTAGGCCAGAGTAGGTCAATAGTTAGGCTGGAGTACATGTAGGTCAATAGTTAGGCTGGAGTAAGGTTCCTCTCCCAACTGATCGAGTATTCCTGACTCACAACTAATAATGCCAGACAGGACGTGAGGAATGCTCTGAGGGCGTAGGATCTCCAGGAAACTCTTCATACCAGTGTCATACTAAACTCCGCCCCTTCATTCAGCGATGGCAGGCATTTCCGGAAAAACCATCATTACCCAGGTTGGCATACACAGAGCTAACCAGAACCTAGAGTCACGTTTCTATATGCCTAATTGTCCGCTGTATTGCAGCACAACTATTGCTAAGCCATTTATAAAAATCCACTCATTGGTGTAACGTACACTTGATGCTCACGACAAAATAATAACACTGCATCTGTCCAGGACTCCTGTGTTTCACGAAATTCGAAAAGGGAAGTAACTACAAAGCCAGTTTCTTTCTCGCTCACTAGCAAGCCCTAATCCTTCACTAGTAAGAGACAAACTGCAGTATTGCCACAAAGAATAAACGTACTTTGTATACCTCAATAAAAATTTGATTACAAAGTCAGCACAATCGCAATGGGCATACAATAATGTATGGTACGTGCACTAACTATCTCATGCATTAAAAATCAGGGTAGGCACTGCCAACTGAGCTTACCTAACGACTGCCGAAAGTTAACACCCTTTTCCAGTCCAACAAAGGAAATCTTCAAATGGTTGTCGCTGCAAAAAAAGCAATCAGTGGTATTTGCAGCTTGAAAATTTTAGCTAAGACACAACCCAAACTCAAAATTTATGCAAGAAAAGGAAGTGAACACTACAATGCATAGCCTCATTCCCAGACATTCAGTGGGAATGCAGCTACAGTCAAAGGATGCTGGTCTATTCCAGAATGGGAATGTTGCTTCCAGTATCCCGTGGTGAGGTGATATACTGTAAGCAACCCACTTGCTGAAGAGGAGCCTTAAGATGTCTAGCCACCAGAATGGTGAACAGCTGAAAGCACTGAAATCGTACACGTGCATACCTCTTGATTTCCGAGGCAAGGTCTGGTTTCACATCCGTGGTGTGCTTGATTAAGTCATCCACCCTCAGCTTCTTTAACCTAGGAATGAGTCAGATAGCAGTTATCACATTCAGATCAGTCGTAGTAGCTAGTAGCAGTGATAACAAAATACCATAATTTGTGAATATGTGTCAGTAACCAAGGGACCTCCCCCCAAATGGGCCCGGCAGGCATTCAATTCAGAAGGGATAATCTTACATGTGTATTTTCAATAAACAGTGGAATCTCTCTGCTTTGGGGATACCCTGAGACCACACCCTCCCCTGCCCTCATGCAGGGATTGATTTGTAAGTGTCTACCGAGGTGTCAGAGAATTCTGATGTTGGGACTCGAGCAATTTTGAACATTCTACGAGTGTGTAATACAAGCCCCACCCCTTTTTCTTTCATTTTGTATATCGTAACAAAAGACCACACCCACTACTTAACAGTAGCCAGAAGACTTACTACATACTGACCTAGTGTTCATACGACCACAAACCAGGTAACAAATTAACTGTGGACATTTATATGCCTTCTCGATAATTACCGTAGTGATATTTCAGCAGTAACTTTATGCTATCAATATACCAAAGTACTATAATATACCAAACTCATAACACCGCATTAACACTCCCAGGGATTTTACAGTCAGTTTTCTTAAAATATTTGTGACACAGATGTCCTGTGGTTGTCACATTATTATAAGATATGTTAATTTTGTCTTGACCTTTTTGTCTTCCTTCGAGAGTTCAAGTGCTGCATATATGAGAGGTTCCTATGAAGAAATCGTGGCTGCAGAAAGCAAGAAAGATAAACCACTCAACCGGAGCCTAACAACTAGCTTAGTATACGGTAAGAATGCCCAAACATCCCAAGACTTAAAACAATTATGCATCCTGGGAAGGCTTCACTATACCTACCTTCAACGAATGCCTGGCCTTGAGGAACCTGTAGATCTGTGTTGGCTCTGTAGAGAGAGGAAAATAACACAATTCCATTCCTGTTGGCAGTTAACAACCAACTGGTAACTTGCAGCTGCCAAACCAGTGTGAGTGTACTCTCATGATATTATGTACACGCCTGTTTGAGAGATGTTGGATGACTCATGGAATTAAGTTAATCAGTGAAGTTTTTATCAACCTGGTCTGGAAATTAGTGTCATACTAGCTCTAGCAGACACAACACTTATTCCCCAGATTATGCCCCAGGCAGAGTGGACAAGCTAGCCTGGGGCATTCATATCATATCCTTCTGCTATACCAGGCATGGTTTTGAATCTCTCATGCCTTCATGGCTACCGTTTGTCGGCGGCTAGTTTCCGTTCCCTCTGACAACCTGCCTATCCAACCTACCACATGCATTCTCTGGTGGGCGAACAAAGGCAAACTGAACGCACGCCCAAGTTACTGATCCTGAGGGCAACCGCTAGCTTCGATAGGTTTCTCGCTACAGCAACTCACTCTCGTAGGCTTCCAAGAATTGTTCATGGTCGCTCCGGAGCTTCTGGAAAGCTTCTGTACCGACTTTCTGTGGCCTTTCGCCGTTGGTCGCCATACTTCCAAACCTCGAATATCCTGATGTGATGACGTGTGGCATTGCATCGTATTCCAATTCCGTGCGTGCCGCCTTTTTAATATGATATCATCAGAATAAATTTCAGTGAACATTATTGCTATGGTCATGTCTTGGTTTTCACTGCAGGTAATACAAAGAAGCAGGAGGCTTTTACCATCTGTGAGACCATGGAGGACTACTGGTGGGTCTGCCACATTGAATAAACAACCGGTGACATCTGTACCAATCGCAGTGGTCTCAAGCACTCCACAACCCTCTCCGAATACCAACAGACCACCTGAAGATGAACGCAGTCACACGGCTAACAACTCTCGAAAGATGTGGAGGTGGCTACTGGGGTTAGGAGGCCTGGGTGCCTGTGTTGTCACAGGCTACAGTCAGTTTTGGAACAGGCTGAACACTAGCAACACGAACAGTGCTGGGGGCTTTTTTTCGTTCACTGCGAAATGCATCGAAGCTGGAGATTCTGGAAATAGCCGACGGTCAAAGCAGTACAATTTCTTAGCGGAAGCGGTTGAAATTGCAGCACCGGCAGTCGTCTACATCGAGAAATCTCAACTGGTTTCAACCATATTTGGAGAGAGCATGTCCACATCTTCGGGGTCTGGATTCATAGTGGACGAGAGTGGCTACGTCCTCACCAACGCCCACGTTGTCGGGAACACTCCACAAGTGAAGGTCAAGCTGCCTTCGGGCAAAGTTGTGATGGGAGAAGTAACTGAAATAGACCAGGTGGCAGACCTGGCACTCGTGAAGCTGGAAATCTCAGCCGATGAAAAGTTACCAACCTTAAAGTTTGGCAGCTCTGCAGAACTGAGACCTGGGGAGTGGGTCATTGCATTGGGTAGTCCTCTCAGCCTTTCAAACACGATAACATCGGGCATAGTCAGCGCTGTTCACCGCCCGAGCACAGAACTGTGGGGCCTACAGAAACCAGACATGGAATACGTACAGACAGATGCTCCTATCACCGTCGGAAACTCTGGAGGTCCTCTGGTCAATCTGGATGGGGAAGTGATTGGTGTAAACACAATGACGGCAGGGCCTGGCATCTCGTTTGCAATTCCCAGCGACATGGCGAAGAACTTTGTTACGAATGCCAACAGAACTCCAAGAAAGCGGGGGACGATAAAGAAATATGCCATTGGTGTATCGATGCTCTCGATTACACCGAGCATATTGCAGTCTATTCGGCTATGGTTCCCACTCCCAAAGGATGTAACCCACGGGGTCTTCCTCGCAAGTGTATGGCCCAACAGTGCTGCAGCTCAGGCAGGACTTAAGAAGGGAGATGTGATTGTCAGAATCAACGGAAAAAACATTTCTTCCAGCCACGAACTTTTTCAGATGGTGCAGAGCGGGAAGAGACTAACCATGGAGATTGTTAGGGATTCACACTGGGTTACTGTCACTGTAAAGCCAGAACCGCTGTATTCCTCACATTAACATCGATTCTATAGTCTTGGGGCTTAATTAATATGCATGCACATTGTGTAGTTAGTCCTCCAATTAAAGCACATTGCAATTTGTGCAGTGGTACAGTATTACCAATAATTATTTTTGAGTCTAACATTGATAACAAGTGTCAACTAAATGTAGACCACATGTAATGATGTAAACTTTACAAAATGCATTAGCTAATACATGTATACTAACTACAGCTTCTTATTTAAAAAGCCAATACATTCGAAACAAAAGGTTTGAGACAAAAAAAAATCACTAAAGTCATGAGATGTACACATTACAATACATAATAGATAAGGAGTTTTCTTTTCAGTGGAGGTTTCTTTTCAGTGGTGCGCTTAGACTACTAGCTGGACGAAGCTGTTGTACTGGCTGATGTTCCGCTTCAGTATGTCCTGGCAGGGTCCCAACACGCGCTCGAACCGTGCACGGTCAAGCTTCACGCACTTGAGAGTCCCCTTGGCAGTGACAGTAGCAGCTCGGGGTCTCTTTAGCAGCAGGGCGATCTCACCTGTAATAGGAGTACAGAGAGACAGGGCTTAGAATCAGAGAGTGGTCTAACCCACAAATATTGAATTTGCCTCCAAACTTCAGAATACTCATTTTAGCAGCTGCATATTGCACTTAATTTTGAGCTAGCCCACTAATGAGCTCTTCCATTATAGGCATGAGCAGTAGAGAGTTGTTTGCCTTGGCTACCAAAGGATACATGTATATGACAGTCAAAGGAAATTAGGCTAGACTTCAAAAGACATATTATGAGATGTATCGACCGAAAATCCATGCCTATCAAGTGATCAAGCACACAGCAGCTGTATCAGGCATTCGTACATGTAGGCCTGCTTTATTTCCTACTGCTTAGTTAATCTCGACTCTATGCGGCTTGCATCGATCCTACCTCCATAGCTGCATGTCGAACGATAGTCTCACGAGCATGAAAGTCTTCGTTATGTATAATCAGCGCAGCTAACCAGTCATGGCAAATGATTGGCAAAGACACAGCCTCGTATCCTCGCCCAGATTTTATCTCGTAGCCGTGGAGAGAAAAATTAGGCAGTAAAGTTTCAGCACGTGATATGACGGTACTGCTGACGTCAGAAAAGGGCTTACACAATTCGAGGTGTTGTCAGTTGGGACGTGGAAGAGTGTGTAGCCATACAGTCTAACCAAGATTGACAATAATTGATTGCAGCAGAATATGTCATGTTTGGATGTCTGTACCTACTCTGGCAGCAGTTTAACTGGTTGTGGTCGTACCGGACCATAAGAAAGTATGAGATTTCTCAATCTTTGAGACACAAGTCTCTCACACTGCAATCAAGCCACTGTCAAGGCAGTGACTGATTTGCCACGATATTTTGTACAATAGCATACTTAGCAGACAGTTGACCAATTTTGCTTTAAAACAGGACTAGCTACATGTACTAACACAAATATAAGACTAAAGGACCAAGTCTCTTAGTTTTGAGGTCGTTCTGGATGATACAGCCACATCATCGCTCGGCTACCTGGGCTAGACTCCTCTACCTGTGGGTCAGCACATCTTCCACCTGCACATACATGTACTGAAGGACTATCTCTTGTCAGCTACATCACACAGTAGTATACTTTATTTACCAAGGAGCTGCTTTCTACTCCATTGTACAGCTTTACAATACCCTGACGTGTCGCAGGTTGCTACATGAATGGCAATGGTGCTTCCAGGCCTTACTCCCTTAAGTTTTGTTTTTCTCCACAGCTCTGAAAAAAAAACAACATCTGGGAAGATAAAATCTGGGAGAGGAGGCCCAGATACGAGGTTAGCAAATACTTGTATCAGTGTGAATACGAATCAGCCACACTAAGATGACATATACACCATAGGGTTTGTGGGTACGTATACTTACTGGATTTATACTAGCCCCCAAAACATTAACAATTACATGTCCCAAACAGGAACAAGCAGCACTTTGATTACATGGCATAGTGCTTCTGTGGTCTCGTGCACCAAGCTTCATACTGTGTTTTGTACATACCAAAGTAGTCAGACGGTCCCAAGTGCCCGACTTCAATGTATTCTCCATCTTCTGTCTTGCGTTGAAGAACCACAGCCCGTCCCTGTGATGGAAGCAAATGTTGCCAGTACTGGCTTCACGGTCTTACATCTGTGAGGACAGCTGCTAATTACTCTTGGTAGTTCTTAGTGTTTTACACTGGTATGGTTATTAGTGAAGGGGCAAGCCATCGTTAACCCATAATTCAAACTGTAGATATATATAGTGAGAGCATGCTAAGATAGTCTAAGGCTAAGTGATAAATGCAGATCAAGAAAGTCAGGTTTCTAATCGCTACTCACAATCAACTGCTGCACTGCACTTTTAGCCTCAATCCCCGATCAAGAATGCTGTAAAGACGGCTCAGGTGGGTAAGCTACTACACACCATTTTGCCATCCTTGTTCACTACTTCCCTTTGGCAGAGTCTGTTCTCTTGCAGTTACCAAGGAGACCAGCCTTAGACGTAACAACATACATGTAATTGATCAGCAACCACACACAGTTTTAGTACAGACAACTATACAATACCCAACCAACCAACTAATTGGTTGCCTGGACAAACCAGCCTTTGTATATCAGTATGTCACAAGTACACACACACACACACACACACACGATAGGACTAGCAATAATGCAACTAGAGATTCATAAAAAATTAACCTCATTACTCATAAGGTAATGGACAAGTACACTACCACTTATCCCAACAGACATACATACATACAGACAGACAGACACACCTCCACAATGATGAAGAAGTCCTCCCCCGATTCCCCCTGTGTAACCACGTTCTGCCCATCCTGGAACGTGCACGGCTCCAGGGCATCAGCCACGGTCAGACGCTCCCACTTGTCCAGAGACTCTGGGGGACAAACGATAAACTTTCAAGTAATTGAAGAGTGGATATGGAGCCATCAATATCAACCCACATCCGGTAATTATAGTTAAAGCCACACCCCAGACCACAAATCATTGCATCCACATGTCTCATCACCTACTGTATTTATACTTGGCAGTGTGATCACACTTGATGTATGTAAGTACATGTGTCAGACAATATCGAATTTTAATTACATCATTGTGTTCAAAGCACTGTATCTCTGAACTTCTTGTAAGGGCGGGGCTCATACACATGTGGATAGTTTGGAGATATAATGGACAATGACGCAAATATGCGACAGAATAACGTTCGTTTTCTACCCAAGACTGCCGCACAAAGTACATGAACCTCTTCAAGTAATATTCCACAAAACCTGCAGCTCCAATGCAAAAGTGCTCTAAGAGACTACATGTAAGTGACTGAATAGTAAGCGATGGACATCTTAACCCTCATAGCTACACAGTGCTTAAGGCACGCTACCAAAATGCCCCCAGAATGTACGAGAAATGAACGTTCAAACATTGTCGCACAGAAAGACCGTCCGCAGATAAGCTGAAAGGGCCGTCTCAAAGGACTGTGCTGGTACATATAAAGCAAACACAGAAGACAATGTACATGTACACTGTAGCTTGGAGCAATTCAAGCAGGGTTCACCAGTTACACACCACAATTATACATGTACATTAACCAATTCTATCGTATAATTATTATAAGCAAAGAGAGCGACTTTGCTCACCGAGGATAGAGACCTTCTCCAGGAAGGTCTCGTACAACTTCCTCTTCCTAATGGTGCTGCCCATGAGGATGCGCCGGTACGTGTCCCGGTCAATGGCCCACAATTTCACATCAGTCTTAGCCTGTGGGAGAGGGGAAGGGAATTAGGCAGGGGGACAGGGGGAGGGGGACAGAAGGGAGGAGAAGGGGGGGAAGTTGTTAACAACTTACACACATGTATATCAGATTTATTTTCATTTAGTAGCTTCGTCTGCAATTTCATGAGAGTGTGGTCTCGTGTTGGCACGGCTGAGGAGAATAGCTCTCCTCCATAGTCCAGTTTACTTTCAGTACAGGGTAAGAGTTGGCTCAGTATGAAGCTACGCAACAATCAAAACTAATATTGATTTTCGGTGAGGGTGAGGGCGGGGGAGAAGTACACTACAACCCAATTATATATGTGGCAGTCCCGAGTAGAAAACGAACATTATTCCGTCGCGTATTTCGATCGCACCCGCGCGTTCACTATGCTATATCTCAGAACTTCTGTTAAGGGCGGGGCTCATACGTGCTGCGTAGAAGCCTCACATATTTGACGCTACTACGTAGCGCGTATGAGCCCCGCCCTTAACGGAAGTTCAGAGACACGGTGCTTTGAACACGCGTATGCGATCGAAATACGCGACGGAATAATGTTCGTTTTCTACCCGGGACTGCCACATATATGTGTAGTCACCTTGATGGTAGCAGCCCTTGGGGTGCCATAGATCAGAGCTAGCTCTCCGAAGCTGCCGTTCTCTCCAATGGAGCCAAAGAATTCCTTGTTCACATAGATCTGTGGAGGGGAAGCAGAGGAGAGGGTTCCGTCACTGCCGCCCAACTGCCAGAGAAGACCAGCCATTGTATTTCACTCACGTCCACTTCTCCGACGTCAATGACATAGAAGTTATCGCCCTCATCACCTGTGGAGGTAGGACAGTTGAGATACTGACTTGCCTTGGCCCACTTGGGCACATACATGGACATGCATGTACACACATACGATGTGGAGACATCAAAGGCCTAAATTCAACAGTTATACACGTATAGCTTCAACTATTTCCTAGGCGTACACGTATGAGTATTGTCTCTAGCATCGTGTTTAGCAGAGTCCCTGGACAGAGTCAGAGTGGCGCAGTACTGATCTTTAACCCTTTCCTAGCTGGGGTTGATTGTACCCAGGAAAAATAAAATGTCTTTTTACACTGCATTAGATTCATGTACACACGGTATAGCTTAGGTTTGATTGCACAATGAGCATGTGCTCTAAGGAGTCAAACGGCGTGCTTTTCGTTGCACAAAGGCTCAGAGTAACAACGGTTAGTTTGTGATTCAGGACTGACCAAGTGATAAATGTAGTAACTTGTTTTGATGCAAATCGGCCTTGACTAGACTTGAGCGCTAATATTAAAATGGACCGGCTATGATGTCATTCCAATGGGCTGTATATATTTCCAAATAATACCCACTTTTCCTATACCGAAACAGTTCATTCAAGATGAAAACGCCAGCTGAAAATTGCAGGTACACTTCAGCCTCAGCAGAATCTTACTCTCTATTTGCCGAGTTAAGCCCTATATTTCTTTTATGTGGCACCACTATAGCAGTTAACACACCAGAGGGGTATCCCATTTCTACTACTACACATACACTTACACTGTACTACTACCACTACACACTGTACATGCCAGACTGAATACCACTTGCACCAAGGAACAGATGTAGCATAGAGTATTAGCTACGTAGCATACATTATTCCAGTTTCACAATCAGAAGCTATCACAGAAACAGTTGTGCAGCCATTTTGTGCAACAAAATAAAAGTTATAGGTTCTAAACCTTGCAAGGGATGGGTTCTTACTAGAGTATGCTTTTACTGAAGGTAGGCTCTTGCTAGAGGTGGCCCTTGCTAGATACGGTGGAGGTGGGCTCTTGCTAAAGGTGGGCCCTTGCTAGAGGTGGACTCTTGCTAAAGGAGGACCCTTGCTAGAGGTAGGGTCTTGGCAGACACGGTGTCTCGCTAGCAGACAGGGGGTTCCATTACCTTGCTGGATAATAATCTCTGCAACGTTCTTCTTCACCGTGAACATAGCATCAAAGATGTCACTGCAGGGGGGGGGGGGAGAGTGTAAGGTCTAGCATGCCCTATATATACTTTTCAGTATAATTGGGTGTGGTGACCATGACAGCAGCATCCTAAATGACATCACACCGTCAGAGGTTTTAGTAGGCTTTGAGCTCATCATGCCCAGAGTACGCTTGAGCTAACCAGTACAAGTCCCACATAACTGTCAGTAGTGTAAGCACAAACTGCGAGATTTTTTACTCATAGTCTGAATGAAAGATGGCCTACAGGTGTAACTGCTTGGATAGCTAAAAGCCCACCTCTTCTCGTCATCATCCAGGTGGGAGAAGAGGATGTTCTTCTCAATCGCCCTCTGGAGGGAAGCGGTTGTCTTGTAGTCCTTAGGAATTACCTGAATGGGAGTAGTGGTAAGGGGTGAGTGAGGGGCGAGGGGTGCTAGGCTAGCTTGGAGAGACCTAACCAACTTCCCAGACACGGTCAAGGCCTTAAGAATGGCTTTCTTATCAAAGCGGACTGTTGTGTAGTGAAAACAAGGATGATGTAGTGACTGCTCCCCTTCACACAGACATGTACATGTACTCACATGCAGGGATGTATAGGAGGGGGCTTTTGGAGAAGTTAGCGAAATACATCAATATCCAATATTCACAAATGCATTGCAAGTGGGACATGTGTGCATGCCATATACATGTAAAGTGTAAGCTAGCCTCATCCCCAGGCCCTCCCCAAAACAGGGTATCTTCTGATTGGTCCCCGCCTACACATAATTAATTACGTGAGAAAAGATGCCAGACTCAACAGTACTCATTTGAATGTTTTTCTTTCGTTTGTGCAGATTTCCAACTGGCATGCAGGCCAACATGTGATGAAGTTTGCACACTGACAGAAAGTAGGTTTACAATTGCATTCCTTACAGCAGTAACTTAATTGGGGCGAGCCTAAGTGAAGTAACTCAAGGGCTACATGTGCCCTTTCAAGCGCATAAAAATTCTACATAAATGGAAAGTAACTGATAACAAAACAAATGTAATTTGTAATTGAAATGGGATTGGCCTCACTACAACATCGCAATCGTTAGTCGGAGAGGTGCGGATGAGCAGTACACGAAGAGAAAGTTGATAGTCTCAGGGTTGTCAAAGAGATGTCGATAAAAAATTCACACACAACGCTTCGATCCCACTGTGTCATCTGCTTCCAGTGTACTCTTACATGGAGCACAATGAAGAGTTCAGGTTGAGGAACAGAGTTTGTCAAGCAGTGCTGTATCGTAAATAATGCTCCACGGTCATACGTAGCCATCCATGCACTCGTACGTTCATGCTCAGGTTCATG
The DNA here is from genome assembly GCA_963921505.1 of Phakellia ventilabrum. NCBI lineage: Eukaryota > Metazoa > Porifera > Demospongiae > Axinellida > Axinellidae > Phakellia > Phakellia ventilabrum. The sequence continues at coordinate 1,504,952 of OY997392.1, forward strand.
CTCAGGCTGGCGACCACACTGCCCTGTGTTTGATCTACGATACGTGGGTCCATGAACCATGAATATGATCTTCCGGTTGGGTAATCACAAAGTTGTGTTTACAATATCAACCACAGCCATCTCACTAGCATTACAATACAAACATTATGACAAGCTATGACAGGGATGATGAGGTATGACAAATGCCAGTAGTGATAATATTCCATTCCCAATCGGATATTAATCAGTGGGTTGAAAAGCTGGCAAACAAGTGTAGGTGTATATCGAAAAACCAGCGGGCATGTTGCATATGACTGAAGGCTGTGCTCAGCACAGGTCAGTCTATAGAATGGTTAAGACTGTCTCATCTTGCACCGCTTTAGCGAAAATGCCGACTTGGCAATTTTATAGTGCACTTCCAGTTTACTGCCATAACACCTAGCACTTCTTCACCAACCAGGCAACACAAAACTTAAGTTGATGTGCACGTACCTATTGGGACTGTAAACTGCTTCCACTACGCCCATGGCTATAGTGGCATAGTAACCCAAGCGGGGGTGGGACGTTCGAGCTCTTGGTAACATAATCACATGACGAAAAGTGGAGAGATCAGCAGACAAGCAGACAAGCAAACGGATATGGGAAACTTCTTAGTACCAGCTGAGCGTGCACTTTAGCGTAGTTGTGGGCCTGGTGCATTTTCCCACATGCGGGACGTGTAGTGTAGAAGGTGAATTTTTTCGTGGGCGAGGACAGCTACAGTTTTAGTTTTCAGAACAAAGGAAGGCAGCGAATCTATACTTCTTGTAGCTACTCTTCGGAGCCCGTTTGTACCACAGATCAAGCGCCAAACCAGCAACAGGCAGAGAAATGCAACTGTCTTTTGAACGGTATTGAAGTTAAATCACATGAGAAAATGTACCAGGCTCTCGAGTAGCAAAGCACACGAGAGCCTGGGGACGAAGCTAGTGTATATGTAAAATTAACTTACTTCACTATTGTGATACAGTGCCAATCGCTACATCAATATTGGCACTGACTATTGTGTCATGAACTGGCTTACTCACCCACTATGCAGTAATCACAACACTGTATCTTGAATTTGAAATTTCAGTGACTTCCTACACACGCTAAAATGGCTACAACAGCGAGGTGTTTGGGTGGCTTAGTATGCGCTCAGACAAAGCACACACTGTGCATAGCATCACACATGTACCTGTAGTACGTACAATGTATAGCTGGTGTGTTAGCACATGAAGGGGTCCCAGGGGATAGAGCAATGAATGACATGCAAGTGGTTGCATTTCGACTAACAAATTTCAATATATCTCTTCTAATTATACAACAGGACCACTCCTACCTTCTTGACATAAGAGGTGGCTTGTTCTTCTGTCATGACACTGGCGCTAACGGCTCCCCTCCTCGAGCGGGGCTTGCGGGATGGCGCCTCCTCCTCCTCAGAGGGAGTGTGATCCTGAGTGGGTGGCAACAGAGAGAGAGGGAGTGTATAGGATGAGTGGACTGTAGTAGGACTGAGGTCATGTTAGCCTCGTACCCAGGCCACATCAGCGTGGCCTGGGCATGAGCCCAAATATTTCTTTATAATTCCTAAAGTCTAATTGCCAGTTTATCGTCAGGTTCTGAGAAAGGTACTTCCAGAGAAGCTTCATGCCAGCCAGAATTGCCAATTCTCCAAGATGGAAGCTTTATCAGGCACTACCTAGGGTACTAGACCAGCCACAGTTGCAACCATCCATGCACACTGTAGCTACCGCAGGAAAAACCAAGAGAATATCAAGGGGGGGTCACTCCCATAGACTCTATAGTCACAACTGCGACCGCAGTCGGGCAGCGGGCAACGGTCAAAGCCGTTCAAAAGGGTGCAGTCAACGGTCAAAGCGCGTTCAGATTGCGCAGTCTGCGGTCAAAGTGCACTGAGAATCGCCGCGAAACAGCAAATCTGGGTGGGGTTGCGCGTGAGGTCAAAGGTCAAAAATCAGCGTAGTCAACGGTCAAAGCGATAAAAAGAGCTGGTCAAGGTTTTGACCCGCAGTCGCAGTTGTGACTATAGACTCTATGGTAGTGACCCCCCCTTGAATATGTCCCCCAACGCCTGTCCCGTCTCATTCCCACTCCACAGTCAAGACCAAGACCAAGACACCTGCAGTACCCTGCCTTGATTGTGGGCTGGGGATGAGACTAGGCCTGAATTTAGGATGATGTCCTAGGCCAGAGGATAGCGCCTATCAATTTCCTCACAAGAGAGGGAGTGCAATACGAGGCCATTTCTCCCACACTTCAAAGTCTTCAGCCCATACCAAACTGAAACACTAAATAGCATGCTACCAAACCGTTCCCCAGGGTTCTGCAGGCCCCAGCACCCGAGAATTAGCCTAACAAGCTGAGGTGACCTTTCTCAGCACAGCCCCCAACTACTTCTCGAATTGTACCTTTTCCAGCTTCTCGAAATACTCGCGCAGCCATTTGAAGGGTTTGTCCGGCCTGTCCTGGCATATCTTGGCTATGCACTCCTTCAGGATCGCCTGGATGCCATTCTGTTCAATGTAATCCTCGCAATCTTGAACCGTGGAGGTACCAGCCATCTTTTTACCCGAGTTAATTCTTAGCTTCGCGCACATGAATGACGCTACGTGACGTAATATGACATCACAATCGCATATCGCGTGTTTGCATTCCAGACGCGTCATTCGTCACGTCGCATATAATTATCAGATTCTGATGGGGCATAATATACACAGAGAGGAAGCGATGAGAGAAAGAGCACACATAGATTATTGCCATGAAAGAGAATGTACAAAACAGAAGCACTCTGTTAATTTTCTTGGGAGCTGAATGTCTGGAGAGGGAGAAAGAGAAAAGAACACCTGTAATTCTTGCAACACTCACACACGCACATGCATGGCAATACATGTATTGTAAATAGTATTTTGCATTCAGACTTGGACGAATTAAGCAACCAAAAGTCACCTGGTTCAGAACCTGTTTGCCAATAAACTGTCCGGCCATCGCTGAGATCTTGGCCCCAGCGTCTCTCCTGCATTTGACGTAGCCGACTAGGTTAGCCCCTGTCAACGCCACTCCAATGATTGGGATGATCTGCATAAAATAAGAGAAAACAAGGTACAGCATGCGACAGTATGGGACTACGTCGCTGCGAAAAGAGTGATTACTAAGCGGCATCTTCAGTGGCAGGCAAAGAAGCATAGGCATTCCCTCACGAACTGAAGTGACGAGCAATGGAGGACACGTTATGGTTACATCACAAACTTATACGTGTTATACAGGCACAATTATATGGTGCCAGCCGCCATTTTGAGTCGTAATGCAGCAATGTATGAGTTTGTCTTGCTCTTGCTGTAGCCTAAAAACTACTTGACAGTGATGGTTGCCGTCAGTATCTCAAGAATGGTCGTGTATCCACATATTCCCCATATATAGCAGAGAGCCTGGCAAAAAGGGCCACTCACCATCCATTGCACTTGGAACTTGATGAGGGATGTGAAGATGTAGAAGACCCAAAGGACTGGGCAAATGAACAGCCCTCCCCAGAAGATGACCGACTCGGGGTAGGAAGTGTTAGGCTTCTGAAGAGGGAAATATTAAACAGTGATGTACACACACTCATGATAAGTTGGTGTACATTAAGGGTGAGAATATGCTGGCTATAATTTTGAGCATACTAGGCTATTTAAACCATCGAGTATGATGCTGGCACAATAAGCCATTTTTGAGTGGGGGCATTGCATTATGCACATTCACAAATTTCATGCAGGTATATTAGATGGTACAACAGCAAGTGATAGGAAGTAGTAGCAGTACTAGAGGTCTCCCAGCCAGTATTTCTAGCGAAGATGGCAACAAATCAACCAAATATTAACCAACATCCGGAGCATGATTGCAGAATCTCCAAGCATAATAAGTGCACTTATTGTTGAGCATAAAAGAAGGATAAAATTCTCACCACTAGTGTACATGTACGTCTATAGAAGTGTTTTAATTACGTGATTAAATTTCAGTGTGTCCATAATCTTCTATGAACTAACTGCCCCGTGGGTGTACAAGGTATGGATGATGCTGTTGTGCTTTGTGCTGTTGCAAGGGTTCTAGCATAATTATGGTGTGTTTACGGTGAATGGAAGTACACAACACTGCAGTCAAGGTGAGTGGATCGCTCCTGCACACTCGGGGTGTATAGCTGCCATCAACCATGTACACTTATGCCAGTTGACCTAGCTAGTACACCATAATCTTGTGCTCAGACTTCCCTCGGGAGGACAGTCTGGGCACAAGTCTAGTGAAAGTTGAAGCATGTGCTCCGTGATGTCATATAACCCGTCAATTATTCCTATGCTTTAGATGCAGGGTCTTGGAATGAGGCTGGTTGTTAGTCTCATTCCGCTTCCAGTGTCTTGATTGCAGCAAGGGACCACCCTCTGGATAATTCAGTGGCACGAAGGCAGTTACAAGAATCTCATTCCCAGACCATTCATTAAGACTTTCCCACCTGGGGGATCACCTCCTAGCCCCATTCCCAGGTCACTTGCTTCTGGGTAGATCAGTTTCATCAAAATATACTAACGTGAAGTACACATAGCAACGAGAAGTTTTTGAAAAATGCATAGTTACTTAGGTTCATCAGTTTTACTGTACACAGCTTGCTGTTGACATTCGATACTCAAAAAGCAATGACAATCATGAAGAATGCCTACATAGATAATTCAACCAGCTAGGAGCGGAGTCGGTATGTTGACAACCGAGCCTCTCGAGTCACGTGAGGACATTTTGTTGAAACTGATAATGGATATTTGATTACTGGAAGACATACGCCAAGAGCGCATAAATGCGCTCTTGCACACGTGTATATAAACGACAGTGATGCAATAGCACTAAAGGTGGGCCACTTCATAGACTCCACAAGCATTATAGTGAGTGGTCTGCGTGAAGTTGGTGATAACAATGGTGACTCTCGGACATCAGTCAACATGAACACTCGGAAGCATAGTTAATTCATGGTTATTAATTAAGGTGGAGTTATGCCTTCTTGGGGAATTGCCTGTGCAAGTGGTCAACATAGCCTCCCTATCCAGCCTCCACCCCTGAGAAGCGTAGACCGATATCAAAACGACGGCCAATGATTGAAAGTCAAGAATCAGCACAGTCAATGCTAAACCTAACCCTAAAAAAAAAGCAGGGTCAACATCTTGCCAAAGGTCATTATTGTGACTATACACAATCTATGCTTCAAAGTATAACAACATAAACTCTACTGCCCAGCATTTTTTTGTTCCGAAAATACTACGCACCCACCCTGAGAGCCTAGAGAGGCACCACCCACAGTGTATAGTCTCACGCCCAGACTACACGAAAACGAGTGGTCTGGGAACACTTGTATTTCAAATTTGTTCTGCCGTCAATGAGACTTAGTTATTCATTCACTACACACTGACATGTGACTGACATGTGACAGTTTCTGCCACAGCTATAATTGCCACAAGAACAAATCTGAAATACCAGTTTTCCAAGATCACTGGTTTTTTGCGTGGCCTGGTCACAAGACCTTAGCGTAAGGAACACCAGCTTCCGAAACCAGTAATACAAAGAAACATTTAGAGCACCTTTTTGGACTCAAAAATCCATTTACTGGTACCATCGTCCTCCACTTTGTTCCACCATCTCAGCCTGACCAGTAGCCGGCCCGAGACGTTCTTGACTGTCCAGAAGTCCATGGCCAGGAGGAGGACGACGGTTAGGAAGAGCTCGATGAAGTGGGTAGACAGTCCGGGGATGAAGGACAAGGGACAGTAGACTAGGAGAGCTGACACGCGGAAGAATAGGTGGAAGAATGCTGCTAGTGGGTGTCTGCGTGAATAAGGAGAGGCGATGTAGTGCGCGTTATTTAGAGTTTCATCTCCGTTTTAATCTGGAGGTGGACTAGATTTGTGCTCACTTTACTTTCGCTCTTCTTCCCCCGTCTGCAGTCTCAAATCTACTGGCAACTTCATCAGTGTCTTCCATCATGGTGAACTGAGCTATATTAAAATTATTATCTATGGCTCTACCGAGGGCGTTCGATATTCGGGACCCCGTTATTAAGTTTCAAGACCCCGAAACTTAATTGCCTGGGGGGCTGGGGGCGCGTAGGTCTGGGCGCCCGGGCGTCTGCACTATATATACTAGCATGCACGAGGACTAGTCGACTAGCGTTGCGTAAGTTCGCTGCTGCGCTGACGATGAAGATGACAGTGACCGTAAACTATGTAAACGTTATAGTAGCATCGCCATGGAATAGCCGCGTATCCTAGTTTCGTACCCGGCGCTGCTATCTCGTGCCAATAGGGACTGGCTAAACTCTGCAGAACTGCTGGCTACTCTCGCGCGCACGACTACACATGTACCACTAGCCACTAATTTCTGGACCAGTTTCAATGGTTAACTATAGCAACATCTAGCCACTTGTAAAAATTGTGTATGAGGTATAGCCAGAAGTGGATGACGATAAAGAGCTAAACCCTGGCAGAAGACAAACTACGTTGCTGGTTTGATTCGATATGCAAACGCGCCCCAGAAAATCACGATGGGGCTCACAATTTCCGCAAACGCCCTTCCTACTCAAGCTCCAGACTCGATAGCTTAGGAGACTGTCACGTCGCTCCAGTACTGCACTGCAATCTAGCTCCTAAATAGCGAAAGTGATGTCTCTAAGGGATGAGCCTATAAGCGATAAGTCCCACAGTGAGGCGGTGACACGTGCAGAAGAGCAACCGCTTAGGAGGCGGAGGGCCATCTACGGGAGAGAACAGAACCACAGGGAAAGGTCTGTTTAATGGCAGGAAGCGCAGCTTATCAATCTTGCATCTATAAAGTGTAGCTAATAGACTGCATGCACCTACTGACAGCTATTTCAGATGAAGTTATTTGGTCAAAATTTGAAGTCTCGCTGAATTTTCGATACTAACTAGCCGCTATGCCCTTATGGCTTCTCCATTGGCTACATAAAGCCATTTGACATGAAGAAACTTGCTCTCTTTGCATGGTTCACTGTAAAGGCTGCATTCATCAACAGCAAATGCTTAAATGTTGGTGAAGCCCACCCAATTGATATTACTGAGCTAATATACATTAAGGTAAGCCTTAAGTTGGCAGTTCAGTCATCTTTTAGTTCACTTTTCCGAGAGGACTCACAGCTTAACTAATAATTCACCACCCTGGCCCATTACTGAGTGGATTTATTCTTCCGCCAGTGAAGCACATTGCAATATCCTTCTTCTGCCCCCACCCCCACCCCTACGTACCCACAGCACACCTACCCATCCGTCCTTGGGAAGACAACCGCCGGGGTCAAGCTACCCCAGCGCCGATCAGGACATCCAGCCCACCAATGAAACGTTAGCGAAAGAACCTGATGAGCCAAATCGGGATGGTGAACTGAACGACGAAGAAGGGTCATCTTACTGCACAGCAAGAGAAGCCACAGACACAGACCAAGATCTGCATACTGATGACAGCAAAGAGAGTACACCCACAGGAGAAGTGCTCGAAGACAAGGAACATACACCAACTGAAGAGGATCAAAAGGAACGTAGTCCAACAGAAAATATTCAAGTTGAGGGTCACGAAGAGCGTACACCAGTGGAGCCTGCTGAAGCAGAAGAGAAGTTAGAAGGTCGACCTCTTCCACATCAAGATGTTTCAGAAACAGATCGTGAACAACGGGGACACGGGAGTGGAGAACAAGAGCATCAGCATGCAGAGATTTCTGAGCCACAAGAACCTAAATCGGCACATGAGATTGATGCTAGGGAAAGCAAACAAAGAGGAGTAGCACTCTCGAAAAGGGAGCTCACAGACAAATCTGATCATGCTGACATGGGGGCTGAAATGATCAATGCTGCAATGCGTACTGGCGGCTTCATCTCCAGACTGTCCTTGATGCTCTATCCGATCATTTCTGCCATCCAATGCCTTCTTCCAGGTTTCCTAAGAAGGAAATTGATGAAGGTTATGCCATGGGTAATTGCGCACTATCGGCTATCATTTACAGTTATTGTTTTGATTTTCATGACCATATTTTTGTGCCTCCCTGACACCTTCCTCCCCGAAGTTGACACCGTAGAATCGGCAAGAATCGCTAAGAACCTCTACTGCAACCAATCTGTTGTGAACGACCTTGTTTTAAAGCAGTTCAAAAGCTGGAAGAGTGCTGAGAAAAGTGATGCTTGTGAATATATTGTCTGTGATTATCCCTCTGAAATTGGAACAGGCCTTGGTCAAGAGCTACCTGCCATTAACGTTGGCTACCTAACAGGATTGGCCAGCTATGCCTGCAATCTGCCAAAAAGGGAGGTTTTGCTAGTTTGGGGAGCTGTTGGGTGTGGAATGGAGACAGGTCTGGAGTACATGATACAGCAGTGGAGAGAACAGGGGAGGGTTGTCATCAATATAGACCTCAGGAATTTTGAAGGGGAACGTGCTAATTTTCTTGACTTCATCCACAAGGCAACCATAGATGGATTTCACGGGCATGAGTTATCAAGTGCAGCTATTCAGGCAATGGAGGAGCTACTGAACAATGGAACTGATAAAAGTGCCCGCAGTAACGATGATGGCTTTATGAGCCTTTTGAAAAAGCTAGCTCTGAAAACTGTATCAATGCTACCATTTGTGTCGTATACCTTTCAGCAAAAGCTTGAGGGGGTCTTTGATAGCAAGCTGGCAGCACTGGACTCTTTCCTACTGTCATTCGTAACTGGTGAAGAGGATGCATTTAGTGAAATCAACTTTCAGAGTTTTTTATCCGCAATAAACATCCTGGTAAATTATCAGCCCAGTCTGGCACCAATCGTCATCTTCAACCAATTAGATGCAGTCAGTTTCCTGGGTGGATCTGAAGGACGGACAGTTATTGATGACCTTTTACATACATTGGAAGAGCACGAGCAATTAGAGAATATTTTACCGGTGATAATTTCATCTTCAAACACACTTTGGATCAGAAAAGCAAACATCCTTGGTTTACAGAGCCTGTTCATCCCATACGAGGTTGCAGAGCTGGGGAAGGAGAACGCACGGAAGCTTTTGACAGAGAAGCTACAAATATGGACAGACGATGAACTGAACCAGATCTGGAACTCACTTGGTGGCCACTATAAATCACTAGAAGAGGTATACAAGTATCACAAGTTTTTTGGCCGCTCGATTGAGGATGCAATCCACAGAGTTAATGAATACACATACACTGCCCTCTCCTCCTCTCTTTCACGGTTAAACATAAGCGAGATGCAAGAGGTACATGTACGGCACAAAAAAGAAACATCAGTAGTGAATATTTTGAAACATCTGCTGGTGAAAGAGGTACAGCACACAAAAGAATCATCAGTAGTGGATATTTTGAAAGATGTGCTGGTGCAAGATAACCAGCTTGCCATAGAAGATACTGAAGATATCCCACCAGCCATTGAGTCTCTCTTATACTCTGGAGTTCTGTACTTGGACATTGATTTTAAACTTCGTCCCACCAGCAAGAGCATGCAGCAAGCCATTGAAAGATATATTCAGACCCTGTAAACTTCTGACTAGCTAACTTGTTTGCACATACATGAGCATTCATACAAAATTATAACATCTGCTGATATTATGGTACTATAATGTGTATCCCACACTCAAGCATTTTATACATTCAGCTATAGGCTATAGATGTTTATCACATGTACAGTGATTTTGATTGTCGTAGCTTTCTCTGACAGCTAGTAACTATACACTTGCCATCTCAGTGTACTTTGGTGTGCAATATTAACCCACGTGTATACCATATCAACAAATGAAGCCATGTATACCCATGTTAAGTTAACATGCACATGATAACCTAATCCACCTATACCCATCACGACATGTCATTGACGATCATTGTGACGCGTCATGACGTGCGAGGCTATAAAATAGCAGGTGTTCTCACACTAACATCTCTTTCGCCCAGAAAACTAGAGCTTCTAGTTAAAACCATGATTGGCAGTTTCTTTCCAAATTAAAGTTGTTATTCAGAGAGCCTTTCTTTGTTATATAGAAGTTCCTATACATACACTAATACCACAGACACGTCTATAATACCACAGACAGAAAAATTAATGTATGATGGTTTGCTAGGGCACTCTGCATTATACTATCACCCATGCTATTAATCCTAAATACCATGGCAACCCATGCTATTACCTATAATAGAAACTTTGATTTGAAAAGCATCAGGGAGTTGAGGGTCATTGTACAACTATACAACAGTACAAAATAAATAAATGCTTGATAACAGCAATGACGAAAAATGCGAATAATGCAACAGCATGTAGCTGTTATAGCTAGTCCTTTAATGGTGAATATAAAGCACTTGTCACACTCACAGTTATATAATAAAAATAAACTTCAGGGCGTGGTCGGTGGGGACTGTACGTCTCCATTTGTTACACTACCACTCTCACTGAAATCATCATCCTCATATGTTGACACAGTATCGAGTTCGGGTAAGCTCGTGCAATTCGTTATTGCTGCAGTTAGTGCTTTCACCCAAGCTTCCTTCTGCTCACGATTTTCGGCCAGCAGAGGAAACCCACCTCCTGAGCGGTTGGGAACATGCAACATGAAAATGTTCTCGTGGTATTGGAGTCTTTCTGGGACATTTGTGTCTACATAGTAGCCATCAGAGGTAGAACCCAGTTGAATTTCACCCAGGGGGTGGGGGTCCTTAAGAGAGAGAGAGAAAAAAAGGGTACCAGTACCTGTTTTCTCAATGTAGTTGCCTGTACTTAGAGTTGATCTTTGCAGGAATAAGTTTCAAAGTGTAATTTTGCTAACACTCACTTTGAATCTGTTGTAATACCTCAGGGCGTTCTGGTCAAGAATGAAGAACCGCTTTTGAAATTTCTGGAATCGAGGTAAATTAGAAAGTGGCAGGCATGTTAGAAAGGTACTATTGCTATAGAAGCACCCATTAATGTCTTCAAAAGAGCATAAAAATCACATTCAACATTGTGTGTATACTGTTCTCATTGGCTTACATATACTACAGGTAGCTAGCTATCCTGACAATGAAATCAATGTGCAGTTACTGAAATACGTAATAAGTACTTGTGCTCGATGCAGTGACATGGCAGTAGCTATAACTCACGTTTTGTCCTGGAGGCATCTTGCATAGGTACCCGTTCATGGTGAAGTCCCTAGTTGCTTTCCCCACTAACTACAAAGAGAGAATACAAAGATATTATTTACCTGAGGTGATTACAGCGTGAGCAACAAGCTAAACCACCCATGCAGGCTACATGACCCTCCATCTGTAATTATTTTGAGATAAACAGAGACTGAGGCCCAGAAACAAGAATGAAGATCTTATAATAATTATAGCTTTGACTGACCACATTAAGCAAGCAATTCAGATACTTGTATAGCTATACATGCACCACCTGCTTCCAAGCAGAATAAAACTACCTACCTCTTCAGAGGTACGATCAGGAAACGTCTCTTGGAGGAGTCTCAGTTTTGCGGTCCGGATTGAACAAAACCAGTCCATTATTTCCTAGAAACACAATAATTGGTAGTTATTATGTCTAGCTCTCTGATCTTACAGTTTCAAGCTACTAAATTAATTCATAAAGTATGAAGAAAATTTATTGCCATGGCACTGTACTGTAGTTTTAGCAAAAGCAAAATCTGAAAAGTAAAAAGCATCAACCATGCAGGCATAGCTAAACAACTTAGAAACTTTTATACTGTTAGCCATGTGCCCAGAGATCCACGCCCCCAGTGCAAAGAAGTGATTCGGAATTGTAAATGCAACGTTGATAATAGCTTTGGATTACCACCAATATTGCTACAGTGTTTAAATACTTCATTTTGCTGCTTTATATTCAACCCCCTCTCCTTCCCTAACAAACTATTATCTATAGTTGCTTGAGTAACCTTTCTTGTCACAGACACCATGCTATCAATAATCCTACATCATTACAGCTCTAGAATTCCTATACCTTGCCATTCCCTGCGTAGACAAAGATGTTCCTGGTCTTCCTTGACTTCTCTTCCTTGAAGGCCAAGAGCATCGAGTTAGCGTGGTCGTCCAGGCCTGGACCATTCATTGTGACATTCAGGAGGGTTAGAGGAATGGAAGCCTTGGGGGTCCTGTCCTGGAGAAAGAAGTTTTGACAGGACAGAGGATAGTATATAGATGGGTGACAAACTGTTGCCAGAATGAACCTCTATGAGTAAGTGATCAATCGTGATTAAAAACGCTCCATTCTTTGCTGCATGCATGCAAACTATTGTCATCTCTTCGCTAAAATTGGATAATTACGTGGTAGGGTGATATGTAGCTGTATCAGGTGCTGTAACAGTTTGTGTGAAAAGGGCAGCAGTAATACCTGCAGGAACATTAGGTGTTTGAACACCCGTATGAAATGACACAGCCATATCAGATCACCAGACGATGAAGCAAGCCAATCTGGATGAATGCCTTCGCTTAAAAACTGGATTTAGCTGGCATGTTTCTGGCATGCATGTGTGCACACGAAATTACTGATGGCAACAGATTCACCCAATACAGCTGGAAATTAATTGCCTTGTGAAGAGGTAGCTGTCGTCAGCTTACATGCAGCAGAGAACACAGAGCTTATTTTTTTAATTGCGATTGCGAATGTGTTAGGCAGGACCTGCTGCCTTTCATAGCAGTGTGTGAGAAAATTTGCACTCTGGACAAAAAAGAGCGCATGACTACCATCTGACAATGTACATTGCTATATTCTGAATATGTATCTGGATCCTGAATTCAACTTTTGCAGGCCGTACATGCATCAAATTTGGAACTTAGAGTGCGATGGGTCTATGGCGGTGATTGAAGGAGGCCCTACCCATGTGTGGTGTTCTATGCTGATGTGTCCAATTGTTGATGGTCGATCACTTACTCTATGCGGAACTGAATGAGATGAATGCTTACAAGAAGTGAAACAATTATGTCAGATGTTTATGATTTGACATGCTTTAGTCATTGAAAATAGACATGAAGAATGCAATATGCATGATAACCATGCAGTTATGCACATACATATCATAGCCTCACGTTGCCACGCTACATAAGGGAAAGCATGTAATCGTATTATTGTTGCAACTTGAATGTAATATTACACAAGTAGATTCACTTTCGATGCTCCAAGTGCTCCACAAACATCGAATATACGTGCGTGGCTACATCTGGTATACACAATCGATCTCTCACTTGCAGGGAGAGGTAGTCTGCCACCTGTGGTTTTTAGCTGATGCTAAAACCTGCATGCATTGCAACAGTAGGTTGCTAACTCAACAGCAGAGCAGCATGTTTATCAGTATGCAGAAATTCTGATGGAAACATTGGAGCATGAAACACAGGTACTATGGAACATATTGGAGCATGAAACATGCACAGGTACTATGAAATATATTGCAGCATGAAACAAATGTACTATGGAATAGATCGAGTGTGTAGGTTTTCTAAGGATTTTAGAACGCGTTTAGCAGTAGGCTAGGTATGTGTGTGTACGTGTGTTTGTGTGTGTGCATATGCGTATGTCTATGTGCATGTGTATGTGTATGGCATGTACATGTGTACATGTATGCGTACGTGTGTAACGAATACTAAAGAATGTATAATGTAATTATGGTGTGTGTACATGTGCATGAGCATCATCATAGTTACATGCTAGGCAGAGCTAGCTTACTTGATAGGACTTGTAGTAGGTCAGGAAGTCCGCCGAGAGCACGAACCACCGGCTGTTCCACTCATCGCACTGCTTCTTCCTCTTGAAAAGGTAACCCTGCCTAATTCCTGCAAAGACGATAATCGTTACATCATGGGTAGGCTCTTCCCAGACTCCACCCAGACCCCACCCAAATTCCACCTATATAACCTCTACCCAGTAATGCTCAAAAGGTAAATTAGATGCATTTTTGCCATGCACCCTATGGCAGAAGATCGAAATGGTCTTCTGAAGTGCTAGTATATTATACCTAGTACCTGTCAAGTATGGTCTCAGTCTGTCATCTGCAGTGGGAGTGAACTCTTGTCGCTCGTATTTGGCTCGGATCCACTCCTCACGACAGACACTGCGGCAGACGGTGGGGGGACATACGTATTATACCAATGGAAAAACTCTTTAAAGAAGAGATAAAATTATGCATACATGCATGTACAATGACAGTACTGCTGAATGCACTACAGGTGTGAATAGTTATATACACAGTTCAAGACAGTAGCCACAGTTGTTGTTTTTCATGGCTGCAAAAAAAATCTATGAAATAGCCATGGCTGTGAACAAAGCTGCAAGGGAGGCTTGGGTAGCTACATGTACTTGGTGATTTTAATAGAGCAGGCTTAATTTCAGGTTAGTGTAGGTAGTACAGCTAAACCAGTGAAAGTTATTTCTCAATGCAGTGCAATCTTGGGGCGAAATAGCAAGAGTCGGACAACGTGCTGCCAAACCTAGCCATTATGCTTGAAGCCTTTAATGCTCGCAGAATTTAAAGGCGTGGCTCTCAGGCTGCGTATATTATAATAGCTATTTTGTGAAAGTAGCCATAATTACGTCACGCGCGTGATGCCACTACGCGTGCGTACTATGTACTAAAAGTTATCAGTGTAGCGTTTGGCAGTTTTTTCACTTACCAAGTCAAGGAAGCAACGGAAGTTTTGCTAAATTTGTTGAAAGATTATCTGCTGCAGCCATTTTTTTTGGTTGGTGCGCCGAACTTTGGTCCGGCGGCCGCCGCACCTGCCGCACCTGCTCCTACGGCCCTGCAATGCATGCCTGGTATAGCCATATCGATCATATTTCTGATTGCTCAATCACTCAATTTTCAAGCTAGCCTCCCTCACATAGCCCCCATTCACCTGCAAATTGAATAGCACAATAAATTTTGGGGGAAGTATGTGATGCAACTTGTAATGCAGATGATGTTATATTTACTAAGTGGAGGCATCTTGTAACAAACTGATTAATCCTTTACATGATGCATATGTGCATCACCGTGTGTTAAAGGGTTAACTACAAACACGCAATAATATAGGGTGACTTGATATCAAATACATTAACATTCAGTAGCTATACCAAAATGAAGACCCTATACGCTTTTAGATAGCTAGTCAAGAATGATGTCATCATTTCGACTTTCGACATATAAAAACAGCCAGAGCACAGTTGAAATTTGAATGCTGTTGAGTGAGCTATAAAGCAGTAGACACATATTAAAACTTAATTTTGCTTTCTGTAGGGACTCTAGCCAGTGTTTTTTTTGCACTAGGGAGTGGAGCCCGGGAAGAGTGAGATACAGCTGTAGACAAAAACTCCTAGTTCTGTAAATACCCAGGGTTTATCAGGATAGACAACCGAGCAAGCTGTACTTGTCAAGTACATGGTGAACAGAAGGTGGGTCCTTGGTTTCTATGAGTCCATGTAGGACTGCCGACAAAAATGCAAGTGGTTGCCATATAACCTAATCTACTCACCCACATATTATGAACTGAAAGGGTATGCAACACCCACAACTACCATGAGCAGTGTTGTATATACACAACCCATACCTGTTCTATAGCATAAACATACAAGACCAGCCATAATATTATGCAGGCCTCCTAGCTCCAATTTATGCAGTGAAATTTTCTACATAACGAGAAAAAATGTTGGGCAGGCAGAAATGGGGGGGGTGCTAATGTTAATGACCCATTTCGAAACTAAAGGAACAGGTCATTATATGGTTAGTAAACTGAGCCCTTTTAACAGACTCACTGTCGACTGCTCGGAGTTGGTGGAACCCAGCAGCTAGGAACTTTGGCTTCAAATTTCCCCTTTGCTTTCTTGTTACCTATCGTAGCCATGGACTGCAGGGGAGCAAAGGAAGCAAGTAACGATACCAAAATTGTAAAGACAATCATATCAACAGTCTCAAATGGTCTGATAAGACTTCCTGAGTGTGATGTATTTGCTTAGTTAAATTAACGGTGGTATGTAAAAGTGAAAACACCACATTGATACCTTGCATATATTAGTTGGACCACAGTGCATGTGTACAATCACGGGCTATACAGGAAGCCTACTCATGCTCTGTCCATAACAGGGCTACCCTAACTGCTCAAAGAAATGCCTCTTGTAGGACTCACATTCTAGGAGGTATAGCTTCACTTATGGCAAAGACAATGAGCCCATGCAAGCACTTTTGAGTGCTAGGCAAAGCGAAAAAACAACAACAGCTTGTGGAAACAAGCCTTGGTCTACAGGTAAATGTAGAGGTATAGGATACTCTAGCTTCTACATACAATGTATAGATCTATATATAGCCTATGCACATGTCATGACCGTGCCCTTTTTGTTATACGAGTTGCAGGAGTGATGGTTTCTGTGTAATTATTATGATAGCAGAAAGAAGAGCATCTTTTGCCTTATTGTGACAGGCTGATTATATTAAAGGCATGGTTAATTTACCCCAGATAATTATTTTGTAACGTATCCACAACTATAGATAGTATAACATAGATACTGAGCACTATAAGTAAACATCTATGCTGCAACACTTAGAATAATAGCTACCTCCACCATCTCCTCTGTCCACGTGTCCAGTCTGACGGAGCGCACTTTGGAAACACTAACGCTCATTCTTCGGTGGATTCCGGCACAGGAGATGCACAGAAACACTCCGAGGTTTATGGACGCCCATTCTGGACCTGCGATGACGAGAAAAAAGAAAAGTTTTGTATGCACCAGAAGGCTTTTGCATAGAGACTTACATTCTTCTCCGCAGTCTGCACAGAATTGGTTGCCTTCCGCTGCTTGGACTTCGTTTAGCTTGCTGCGCGGCTCCATCATGGCTGCACTTTAATGTCGTTTTGTAGATAGCGAGGAGTACGCGACGTTTTTATTTATAGAGACGCGTAAAGCTAGGGGAAACCCCCATTAGCAGTTACAACACTACTGCGCATGCGTACTATGTCGAGCGAAGAATGGCAAAATTAATGGGGAAGAACCCAACCGCTAATACACAAGACTGGCACGCAAGCAAAGTGAATGCCACACACCATGAGATTAAAATGGAACAATAGATCGACAGCGGTAAGTGAACAGCTGCCTTAGATTATCACATCATAAAAAAAAACAAAAAAAAACACGAGGAATAACTATTACACAATGCAATACAATAAACCAAAAATAATAATTAGAAGCTTCATACTATAAAAATAACTCTATTCTGGTGAGATATTGTAAGTCCCGTTAATAGTATGATCACTGGGGGCACTATTTGCTATTTCAATACCAGCTCTTAGGACGGCCAGCCAAGAATGCTTCTCCTCGGCAGTCTCAGCCAATAAAGGGTAAGTACGAGTGGGTGTGTTGAGGACGAACGCGTTCTCTCCGCCCCCCAATTCGATGGGGGCCATCTCGTCCATTGAGAAGCCCTCTGTCTCTGCCCCTATGATGATCTCCCCCAGTGGAAAGGGGTCCTGGGAGGTATGGCAGAGAAAGCAATGATGCCATTGTCTATATACTACAAACTTGAGTAAAAATCAATGCTGGTTATGTGCAAGAAAGGCGGAATGCAATATACTTCCTCTCCTTTATTACTCCCCTCTTCTCCCTCCCTCCTCCCTCCCTCCCCTCCCCTCCTACTGCATCAGCTATAGTAGGCATTCCAGTTGTCTTCTAGCTGGTTTTTATGAAATCTTAACCTTGCATCAAGCCTCTCCCACCCATATTCTAAGCAGCAGGGGGGAAGGGGGGGGGGGGGGGGGTCTGGGTAGCATACCGTTGGTTTTTCAAAGTACATCAACCTCTGCTGGTCCAATACAAAGTACCGCTTCTGGAATTTCTGCAAGAGCCAAGCATAAGAAATACGTCACACTTTGATAGCCATTGACAACTTGCGGAATGGACATCCATCAGTAGCCACTCCGACACATTGCTGCAACTAATGGCTTATGAGTATTTTATTGGAAACAGAGTTGGATGCTCCTTCATGCACACATAAATTCATACTTATGTATGTGTATATACACACACAATGTACACACACACACACACACACACACACACACACACACACCAAACTGGCTCACATTTTTATTCGGCGGTGTTTTATGCAAGTATCCAGCCTTTATGAAATCTCTTGACAATAACTGTTGAAGCTGCAGAAAGAGAAGGTGCACACACACACACACACAGTACATGAGGCTGTACACTTCAGAACAAGGCTAAAGAGTCTAGCCTCTGAAACTTGCTCCATTAATGGGAGGGGTGTGTGTGTGTGTGTGTGTGAAAGTGCTGGCCTGGGAGCACAAGAAATTACCAACAAGTACATGTATGTTTGTAGGTTTTCTTACATCAAAGCACATGTTCTCTTGTATTTGAACCTTGGGTTCTTACTAAATTATAAACTCTAAATACCACAGCCACAGCAGATTGCCAACAGGATTTTCCACTAGAAGAATATTGCATCACTCATGTGACTACGTACGTTAATTGCAACAACTATGCGTGAGGTGCAGAGGCGAAATATTTCTTTAAGAGTGCCTGAAGCAGTCTGCCAACCTTGACAACTGGCGTAAGAGGAGCTTAATCACTTAATAGTCCACGCAATGACAAGCAGTCTGGGCAGTCCCCACAACAGCTCAACAGAATAACCCTCTAGGAACAGCTTCCCATCCCTCCTTCCCTAATCGAAAACAGCTGTTTCAGGTAAAGCATAGTTCATTGGCAAAATACTCACTGTGCCCCAATCGAAACAGCCCTTAGGCCTTGTTTTAGTTAATACATAGTCCAATTTGCGGCAAAATAATCACTATGCCCCAATTGTGATCAGCACTATGCCCCAACAACCAACCCCAAGAGCCAACGACTGTATATCAATCTATTACATCGTTGCGATCATACCTGCTCAACCGGACAGTCTGGGTACTTTGCCTGGTACAGTTTTTGTCTTGCGGCCCGAATCGCACAGAACCAGTTCATGATTTCCTGAAAGGGGCGATTCAGTAAGAAAGACAGAAGGTTACACTACACAAATGTACATCAACTTTCTTTTGCAGAGGGATTCACAACTAAAATTTACTTTTGCATTGCACAATGCCACACTCTCGGCGACCTCACTGAACTTGGCAGTGTGCTAGCCTCATTCCCAGGCTCCACTGCCCAGCGCTTTGGAAAAACACGGGCAGGGAAAGTGCAAAACGCTGGGCAGTGGAGCCTGGGAACGAGGCTAAAAAGATGTGTCATACACCCCAACTGTCATGGAACCGTGCCGAGCTACATGCATGGATACATTCCAACCATGCATTACAAAGTACATGTATTCTAACATGCTTGTTACAGGTTGTTGATCTATACGGCTGTTCATTAACAACTACAGCAGTATAGGAATGCATGTACAGTGTAGCTACCTCTGAGGATCATAGTGAATATACTGTTTTACAGGATAATGTTCAGAGTGCGGAATGGAATGTGGTATGAGTTGTAAACATGCATACCAAGCAATTTCTCAGCATTACCACTGGCTCAACACAGAACACACACACACACACACACACACACACACACACAGAGAGTGACCTGTAACTTAATCAGAAGTAAATTACTACAAATATTTAGTAATGAGGCTGTCTGCGAAAAAAACTGCCTGCTCAGTTGCTAAATGACAGCTGATTCTAATTGCCCTCTGTGTCAGCAAATAGTTTTGTGAATACTGGGTTACTAAAGAGCACTTTATGATGTCACATATAATTATGTAACAGTGGTACTCTAAGGGCTCTTAATTAAAGAACCCAAGACGGTTGGACACAAGGACTTAAGGTGGTAGGCAAGTAATCTCATAATTTGTTATCATCTATAGTACGTTGTAACTACAGTGAGTGGTAATCAAACTCAAATACTGCATGCTAAGTACATGTACATGTATGTGGATATTGTGCAGCAGCAAACAAGTAAGACAGCAGCGGTGGACTTTAACAGGACGTCTCAATTCTACTGCATGCAAACTACACCTGCCATTCTTTCTTGAGATGAAGTTAACACCGATTTGAAGGGGGCTACGTGAAGTTCACAAAATTCGCTGGGGGTTGAAAGTGAGCTGGCTGGAAAGAGTAAGACTGCTCTAGTTCCTTAGCTGATTTTGAGGCATAAAATATTTGCACTCAGAGTGTAGTGGGTGTGGTCACCTGCCTCAAGATGGTGATGGAGGTATAAAAACCACAAAATACATGATGTCATTTCTAACTATAAACAGTCAACTGCAGCAAATAGCCCGTGCTACAGCCAGCCATACATCGCCATATAATAGACCATATTCGGTTAAGATGACTTTGGGCATTTTTGCTGCCATGGCAACGATAGTTCCTTGCATGTAATGTTTATCACACAGAAATGTTATGTTTGAAGTACATTGGACATTAAATGGAGTAGATATGACCTCACAAACTTATACACATTTTATGTGGGCCCATATGAGGGATTTGGTCAGGAGGGTTTCGGGTCTATAAATTTCTGTAACATACGTATACATGATGGCATGCTCAAATTACACAGCATATTTCCCTCATAATTATGCTATTTTTTGTTGATGGGGTGTCTGTCCCTCTCACTTTGAAGGGCTCAAACCATCCCAACAAAGTGCAACATGGCTCGCTTCAAACCATACGACGTTCTATTAGTTAATCTCCTGACAGTCTATAATTGCAACACTACATGGCTTGACTAATTGCCACAGATACAGAAATAGTTGAGTCAGCTTCCGAATGATTGTGCCAAGTATGTGCTATGTTTACTTCCATAATTAAGTGGGTCTACCCCTCTCTCTTGTAAGGGTTCAAACCCTCCAAATGACAGTCATCCTTAATAACACCAGAGCCAGGCACTTTGTATCCAAGGCAACGGGTCAGTCCAAGCCGAAGAACAAATTAACTTTGTAAGGTTCGTGTTTCATGTAAAGCGCAAATGCAATGTTCATTGAAGTGGCACGCCCACAGGAACTACACCCACATCAACATTCCCATAGTGGACTCACAAACGTACAAACGCAGAGGTTTGTGCTACAGGATTAGCTGCCTCACTTCTCGCTCAGTAATAATTGTAGGCTACATGACAGCACTACAGGTTGTCCTTACCTGTCCTGACTCAGAGTAGATGTAGATGTTTCTAGTTCTTCCCTTGATGAGGGCGGTGATCTGCATGCCATTGGGGTGCCCGGTCTGACCGTTCATTGTCACGTTCAGGTCGTGGAGAGAGATCTCCTCCGTGGGTTGGGGGTCCTGGGGGCATGTGTGAGTGTGTGTGCATGCGTGGTGTGTGTGTGCGTGTGTGTGTGTGTGTGTGTGTGTGTGTGTGTGTGTGTGTGTGTGTGAGTGTGTGTGTGTACGTGTGTGTGCATGTGTGGTGTGGGGTGTGTGTGCGTGTGTGTGTACGTGTGCGTGCATGTGTGGTGTGTGTGTGTGTGTATAAATATCATGCATGTACATCCCTGTGTTTTACAGTGTGCAAAAGCGCTGGACAATGGAGCCTGCAAATAAGGCATCTTTATACAAATTTGAGGACACATTGTTCAAGCCCCAGAGTGCACTTCAGCCCAAGGCTAGCACAGTACAGTGTAGTACGATATAGTACAGATGCATCCATCCACGTAATAGTTGTGGCATGGCTTCAGGGTGCCACATGCCAGATATTGGCACTGTTGACACAGGAAGCCCAGAGGGCTGTAGGCCTAAGGGCGTCCTGTGGCAACAGTGCCAAAGTCAAGAGAGAATTGTGGCAAAAGTGCAGCAAAAGTGCATGTTTGAGAGTCCATTGCATGCTTCACTGGTGCTCGGTTTTTACAGCTACAAGTAAATGCCCCTAATTAGATCCCTAATTCCTTGAGGAATGCACGGCATGTAGTGGGCCCCTCATGACAAAAAAAAAACAGTTCAACTGTTTACACAAGGTCAGTTCCTTTATGCTGGACGTTAGGGGTGCGTGGGGGCTTTGATTTAAGATTTCAAAATGCTAAAAAAAGTACACGTACATAATGTTACGCAGAATCACCAGAAATTGGAGCCCATGCAGCTGGGGATTGAATCCAGGACCTTCTAATTACTAGTCAGATGCTCTTACCCACTGAGCTACTGGAGCTCCTGAGCAGAGAAGCAGTGATATAGCTACAAAACCTGCTAGTGCCACTGAAAGAGGCTAGCACAACACATTCCGACAGCTTGTCACGCGTGGGCATGGGAACGAGGCTAAGGTCACCTCATACATGTAAGTTTTGTAGTATTCACAATACAAACACAATAATTACCACAGACATTCCTAGCACAGTTTTACAGCTGTGCTGGTTATGTAATGTGAAGTTATGCAAACCGGCCAATGAATAATATTTTTTATTGAGCCAACTATATCAACAATACAAGATTGAATTATTCCACTCAGGTAGTGTGCTCAGCAACAGGTCAAAATGTAGACGTAAAATGGATCAGCTTGGCTAGACTGTCTCGTCTTGAACAGTTTCCAGTAAAAGCACTGACTCAGCCAGTCCGTAGTTAGCTGCCAGAACTTTCCAAAACAGAATTATTGCCACCTACCCCTTTATCGCTGTCTAGGCAATACAGAACCAAGCTAGCTCAATGGCCTGCTGAGCCCATAAACTTCCAGTAGCTTCCACTGCACTGATGAGTACAGATGAACAAACATACAGTGACATTTCTATAAGTGGTCACTCAACAGAGCAGCCACCTCTCCATTATAATGTATTACGGATCTCTGTAATATAGCCACCCTCTATACTGCAGCCACTAAATGTTGGCCCGAGGGTGACCACAGTATGAAGGCTCCACTGTCCATGGAGCCCATAACCCAAAGGGAAGGAGCGTTAAACTTGTGTATGTACGCTGATTCCACTTGTTGTCAAATGGCACTTGCACAAAACCCCTTATATGGTAAGTGCCGCACTAGTAGTGTAGTAAACCAGCCATGCATAACCACTAGGCATTCCATATATGGAGTTTTCTTGTAGGTGCCATTCGACAACGGGTGGAATCTAATGCTCCTTCCCTTTGGGTTATGGGCTCCTGAGGACACCCAGCTGCCAAAAATAAATTTACTGTATGTACTAAAAACTAGCCTCGTCCCCAGGCTCTCCCTAACACGGCAGAGGGACTGGGATCTTTTCTCACGTGAGTGACGCTCAGGGTAGAAAGGTGGTAGAAAGGACTTAATCACGGGAGAAAAGTAACCAGACTCACTCCTGTTTACAATTTTGCAAAGGGAGAGCCTGGCACGAGGTTACTATAAATGGCTTACATTACAACTCGTGACAAGATGCCCAAGCAGTTTTTAGTACCGGTATTATCATTAAGTAATCTGCTGTGAGGGGGGGTGGAAGTGCTATCAGGTATGGCTGCCACGGCAATTACGCTGCTATTCCTGCACCCATAGAAGTAGCTTGGTTCCCAGACGTAGACATGGGAATGAGGCTAGAGACCTTTGTACGATGGCTGACCAGCTACCAAGCAACAATCGGCCATGTGATCAAGAACACAGGTCGTGCGGTTAGTAATAGGAGGTGTGCTAGTCCGTTTGGGGTGAGACGATTATGCTAAAAAATTACTTATTATGCTATGTTGCACTGCTCCAAAAAAGCACCTGTTTAGCTCAACAAATTTCCCTATCATGCTCAAATTATGCTCAATTAATTATCAAGAGTCCATAATATTAGGGACTTTCGATTTAAATAACTATAAATTTAGCAATGACTGCATCAGTTTAACTGTGGCCTGTGAACTGCTACTCTTGAGTCTCGTTAACAGTGCTAAAGATTGCTAGTCGTCACTATAACAAAATTTGAAATTGCCACGTGGCTGAAAGTTTCCGCAAAACTTTAATAAAATGACGCCATTTTCCTCAGCTACTTGCCATGCTCAACGCTTTCGCGTACCTACTATGCTCATTTCAATGCTGCTTACCCCTATAGCCCATACACATGCAGGGGCAGAATCATGAGAAAACACTGAAGATAAAGTAGATGAGAGAGCATGCTCTGGAATGCTGTCTTTGCCAATCACTGACATCAACTTCAGTTTCAGCATAAATGATACATTAACTTCAGTTTCACAAATACTACATTAACTTCAGTTTCACCATAAATGTGACCAAGAGTATTGGGGTAAACATGATCTTCACATGACTACGTTAGCAATTACTAATTAGTAATTACATACCAACTCCACCCCTAGCTAGTTAAATGACAATTACCCGCGTAACTACTGTAGTAGCTACGCAGCTTAGGCATATTGTTCTTATCAACCTAGGCCTTGAAGGTCATCGTTTTTGAATATCAGATTCCGATGGCAGGCTGCGTACAGCAAACTAACGAAGTTAAGTACCTCTTAATTACTAGCATTTTTTTGATAATTTGAACAAAGAGGGGAATAACTGAAGCCCAGCTTGCCTGGTCAACTTGTCAAGCCAGTAAGACTGCTATTAGAGAGTGCTAGGAGCTTCTGGTCATTGGAACAATGAGGTTTGTGTTAAGTATCTATTAATTATTGGCATTTATTTGATAATTTGAACAAAGGGGGGAATAACTGAAGCCTAGCCTGCCCAGTCAACTTGTCAAGAGAGTACTAGGAACGTCTGGTCGTTGGAACAATGTGGTTTGTCCAGAGTCTGGAGGGAAAGAGAGAGCCTTAATTCGGCTTTAGTCTCCCTATGAGCATCTCTGTGCAAGACAGCATTGGAACCTCACTGCTAGGTGTGCTTCACGTTTTGGTGACACTGACTTACTGATGTTCACCACATTCCTGTATCCCACTCAAAATGTCACAGCTTGTAACTTCCACAAAGTGATGCACCACCCTTGAGGTAAGTACATGTAATCACCCACCCACGTACATGTACATGTACATGCATGTAACAGTATAAGGCCCATACACCTTAGAGCTCAGAGTTTAATCTGGCCTGAACATCAAGAGGTAGCCTCATTCCAAGTCTCCATTCCACGCTGTTCCACAACACGTGAAAACTGGAAATGAGGCCATTCAAGTGGTACTCCAGGAATACCATAACAGTGCATACAGTCTCTTTCAGACTCTTCCCTAACCCCGCCCACAGGAAACAAAAAGGTAAGAAAAATGAGTCGGGGCCAGGGGAAAATTAATCAATGCCAGTCTCACATGGTCTACTTTAGATGTATATATAGCTGGTTACCGTCATCAATTTATGAGCCCATAGAGTGTCTCTGTAATAGACATTTATCCATGGGGGGAGGGGGGGAGGGGGGGGGTGAAGAGGCACTAAATGGAGAAAATACAGCTAGGAGAATAGCCTTGTAAGAACATGCTTGTTCACTTATAAGTTTACTGTGCTTCCAACACTTTACCCGCCATTACATCATAATGAGTAAAGCCAGAATACATGTACGTGCTGCACGACAACTTACGGAGATCTTCTTGTAATATCTTAAGGTGTCCTTGTCCAGTACAAAAAACCGACTCTGCCATACGTTGTCAATCTTCTTCTTCTTGAAGAGAAACCCCTTTTTGATGCCTGAGAAGAGAGAGAGATAGCACGGAGTATTAATAACTCACCCTAAACCCAGGGAGTGCAGAGATACCGTGGATTCCCTCCCAAGCCCCCCCCCCCCC
The DNA here is from genome assembly GCA_963921505.1 of Phakellia ventilabrum. Taxonomy (NCBI): domain Eukaryota; kingdom Metazoa; phylum Porifera; class Demospongiae; order Axinellida; family Axinellidae; genus Phakellia; species Phakellia ventilabrum. Next base: position 1,530,606 of record OY997392.1, read on the forward strand.
CCTACCTCCCCCAATGAAAATTTCCCCCCCTGCATTTGCCATTTTTGAATAGGAGTAAAGTGTTAGCACTCCATGAGAGCCCCACCCACCTGCAGTATAGGGTCGGTCAGCATCCAGTGTCTCTGCCAGGAACTCTTTTCTCTCATACTTGGCACGAATCCACTGCTCTCGGCAAACTCTGCAAATGAGAACATCAAAAAGAGCAGGTTTCATAAAAAAAAGTACAGACTCTAATATGTATGTCGGGTGTGTGTGTGTGGGGGGGGGGTAGGGGGGGGGGGATCAAGCTCCGTGTTTTAAAAAAGTTTCATTAACTCAGAAATGGTCTTACCATGCAATCTTACCTCATATACAGGGAGTAGCCAATAGTGTTTATCATCACACAGCGGTTGCCAAACTCACTGAGACCGATAGTTATCTCTGGAATGGAGAGGGCTACAACAATCGAGCCTGGCTTCTGTTTAGTTCGCTGGCTCATCAAAGTTTGATGACAGAATATTTAGAGCGTTTTTTTGATCCAGCCACCCCCCCCCCCCCCCCACACATACGCACGTACACACACCTACACTCACATGCTGTCAGTAGGAGAAGGTGGCTTCCAACAGAGAGGGATATTTGCCTCCCACAACTCTTTCGACTTCTTGTTACCTGTCTCTGATATTTGCTGAGGAATTAAGTGATTGTAAGTATGTGTGTGTGTGTGTGTGGGGGGGGGGGGGGAGGGAAGGGTGGCTTAGCCATACATGGATGGTGTATGCACACATTAATTTGACGAGTGCCATTGGGAATGTATGTCACGCTACATTTGAGAATGTGAATTTGAACATTGGAAATTATGCTCCCCTGGGAGTATGAGGCTCATCAGTATCCCCGGCACTTATTGAGATCTGCCACTGATACCTTGGTGTCATGAGCACCACAGGCATCCAAGGCACCATGGGCACTATAAGAACCACAGGGCACTATGGCACTATAGTAAGCATATGCACTGTGGGTACCACAGGCACTATAGGCACCATGAATATACCACAAGTAGTAGCTACATGTATAACTTATGCACTATAGGCACTATAATCACTATAGTGCATCACAGGCACTGTCAGCTACCACAGGCACTATGGGTATACCATTCAGGTACGACAGGCGCTAAGGGTACTACAGGCACCATATGCACAGCTATTATGGGCACATGAACCAATGAGAATTAGACAGCTGTTCATAAGATTACTGCCAAGCAAAAATGTTCTCCAGTTACACTCTGCTCATACTGGCTCCTCCAACACCCCACCCCCACCCGAAAAAAAGAGTCCTAGCAAGTGAGTGGAAAGTACATACCTGTACATGGTCCTCCGTCCATTGGTCCAGCCGGACGGACTTCACCTTGGAGACGTGAGCCCCTAGGCTCCTGTGGATCCCACTGCAGTCTATGCAGATGAACACTCCGAAGCTGACGTCTGCCCAGTCTGGATCTGTGTGTGTGTGTGTGTGTGTGTGTGTGTGTGTGTGTGTGTGTGTGTGTGTGACAATGTTGAAAGTAGGGTTGTGGTAAGAAGCCTGTCAAGTGCTACAGAGTCAAAACAGAGCCTGCAAACTTCTAGTAGCTTCCACTGTGCTCATGGCTATAGTGGCTTATGAGTTTGATGTAATGAGGTCACTAAATTCACTGTAGCAGGTCTCTAAGTGGCAGGTCACTAGCTAGATACATGTACCTGTAATGTCTGCAGGTCACTATTTTGTCAGTTAGACACAAAGCAATATCCTCAGTGACTACTGGGAATCTCAACTCGGTGAGAAGAAAGTAAAAACACAATGTGTGTGTGTGTGTGTGTGTGTGTGTGTGCACCTACATAAACAATCAAGGATAACCAGTCAAAGCACAAAGCACAACTTCCTAAAACTCACATTCCCAGAATCACTCACACCAAACAAAAAAAACAGCCTGACATCCTGGCTATACGTATCACGAAGTCTTGTTTACCTCACAGAGGAAGGAAAGTGAATTATTTCACTTGTGTGAGGCCATAACAGCTGCCCTAGCTGGCCATCATATAAGGAGGAACAACAAAGCCATAGTGTTTTGGTTTAAGGCCCAGCCTATTAACATTACTTAGCCCACTCACAGCAGGCCCTTGCCCCAATGGGGCAGGAAATGTACAGTACACTTAGGTTCTCAGAAAGTGACAACAGTTAGGTCATCACAAGAAGACTTGCAGCTATATAGCATAATTTATTGCTTCTGGGTACCACTATAGTGTTCATTTCTTGGAAGGCTTGCAGCTATAGTGCCCACCTGGAGCTGAGCCAAAGGTTAATCTTTATACTGCTTAAGATTCTGCATGTGCATAATTTCTGGTTTCAGGCACACTGCAGTCGTGATTCATTACATCCACATCTCTGCTCGCCCATTGTGCTTTGCACACTTGGCAGTGTGGCATATCCTTGTTTGAATAAAGTACCTAGGATTATTTCCTCACATACCGGCAAGCTGTTCATACGAAAACACTTTTTTTTTTCACCTAGGAGATTGCTTGACATGTGATCTTGTGACTGGACAAGCCAATCTGAATGCAACATATGGCAAAATTGTTGCTAGTCATGTGACAGTAGGCTGGTACGTGGCACTACGCATACAAGTACATACCCGCTGTGCTACATCAGAAGTACATAATATGCTAATGTATGAACTAAGGAATGACGTAATGGATTGTGAATAGATGAGAAACATAACATGTACACTGTATCTTGCAGCCACTTTCTCTGACCTTTACACCCAGATTAAAATTTTTATATCTCTATCTGCAATAACATGCAGGTGCCCACTGATGAGCTGAAATGGGGGTTAATTGTTACATGTAGTGGTTCTAACCACCTGATTGAATACTGCATGTACTCTGCCCTCACTGAGGGGCTGCAGCTACACAATGTCAGAGGAGACAGATGGATACTGTCTTTGATCAGCACAGAGATAAACCGTAACAGTGTGGTCCACACTGTGGTTGCTCCAGTAACCAAAAATACTGTAAACCTCTGTAATACACGAAGTATAGCCACAGGCAGTTACGGTCAAAAACTTCAGCAAAGGAGGTCGAGGACTGTAAAACGGTGTGCTCTTTTTCACAGAGCGTCTGCCCATGATACACGTTCCCAGTCTCCACTCCCAGCTTTTTTTTCCGCATGTTGTAAAAAAAGCTGGGAGTGGAGACTGGGAACGAGGCTAACATACCCTGTACAAGAAAGTAAACGTCTTGCCTCACTCGCTGTCCTAGCCTCGTTCCCTGGCCCCCTTGAAAAAATTTTTTTTCGAGGGGGCCGGGAATGAGGCACTTGCTGTCCTGCTTTGCTGAAGCTAAAAAAACTCTAACTCCTTTTGTGGCCATATACCTTGTACTAGCGTGTACCTCATCCAATCGGCAAGCCTCCAGGCAACACATCCAAGCACCAAAACTACCCCCAACTTAAAGCTTTACAAACGCACTGCCAGATACTAACTCCTTTCTTACTTTGTGCTTTGTTTACATAGGCACACCTGTTTACAGCAGCAGTGCTGGCATTAGGACAAGAGGCTAATAGGAAACCTTTTCAGTAGTATTTATAGAATCCATTGAGGGGGAAACCACAGAACTGTGCTTTGATCACCAAAATTATATTTATGAGACCCCAACCCAACAGAGCTATATGGCTGTCTCAGGTCAGTGAGACTATAGATACTGGTTGGCAGTGCATTACCGAGCTCTGACTCATCATGCGCCACATGTTTGAAGACGATCGACATGCATGGCTAGTAAACTCTAGTAAACTCTTTAAACAGGCTTCTCTTATTCGATCTGGCAGCCACGTTTTGTATGCTGCTTACAGAAGGAAACCCTCGGGTCTGGTGAAGAGTAGCCCTGGGCAGGTTATTCCTGTTTCACTACCTAGTACTCGATCCCATAATTTAGGCTCGATAAAAACAATAGTTTCCCTGTCTGCGGTATCTGACTCCACACTGTCCATAGTCAATGGCAGAGTGTCTATATCTGTAGATCTACATAATGCTATAGGCATGCTAGTGGTATCAAAGGCACTGCAGTAACTACTACTGGTAGAGCTACTGGTGGCCATCAGGGTCACGGCCTCTATCCTACTGGTGTGAATGCGTGCACTATTTAGGTGATGGGGTGTCTCCATTGTGACGTTTCAGCTGCGTGGGGGTTATGCACTTTTAAAATGCTTTTCATTTGTACATGTTAGTAACTGATCCCTGTGTAGCTCACCAAATAAAATTTTGCTACAGGACACTCTTAAAATGCCATTTTGGATATACGTATCCCTATCGTGCAGCAGCCATATTATGTACCAGTTATCAGTAACAAAAGTATGTGTGCTATGAATATCAGTTTATAGAATCCATTGAGGGGAGAAGAGGGAATACACCTGTCGATCCACAAGAATCTCATTAATTGATACTAATCAGTTATAGTGGTACATGGGCCTGGCCTGCCGAGGAGATGGCTTCTGAAGCACCTTTCCTGGTGAAGTCTCTCCATTCATCAGGCCATACAAAGTAATAGCAACACAGGAAACTAGCAGGATGAGGTTAGTTATGGATTAGGAAGATGAGGCCTAGAGCTAAATGATATTAAGATAGCCTTTAGTATTAATTGCTAATCATGTGAGGACTTACCTTGGTTGTGCCTCAGTACAAGTACTGCATCCCTTGATGGGATGGCACTGCACACACACACACACACACACACACACACACACACACATGTACAAGGCATTCCTTTGTAGAAACCCTCTCAGGCTCCCCTCCCACGTGCGGAAATAGTAAGGAGGAGGGAAGCCCGGTCGATTTTATCAAGTGAGCGTACACGTCTGACGTCAGATTGTAGCTGGCTGTGGCTAAAGGAAAAGGCAGGCGGCAGGCCTGTAGCTTTCAATGGTTAGCTAGCGCGTTTAAAGTATGCTAAGCTTTAGTTTAGCTAGCTAGCAGTATAAATAAACTACGGCTTCGCACAGTCCAAGCAAAACCAGCTACAATCTGATGTCAGACGTGTACTAATGCTCACATGATAAAATCGACCAGGCTCCCTTCCTCCTTACTTTTTCCGCGCGCGTGGGAGGGGAGCCTAGGGACGAGGCTAATCCATAAACCTATTCTAATCCCCCTAACCATTCAAATGTACCCACACACACCCCAAATAGACCATATTCAGTTAACTTCGGACATTTTTGCTGCCATGGCAACAATAGTTCCTTGCATGTAATGTATATCACACAGAAATATCATCTTTCAAATTTGAAATAAATTGGACATTAAATGGAGTAGATATGACCTCTACACATTTTATAATTATATGCTCATATGAAGGATTTGGTCTGGAGGCGCCTCCAGTGCAAATCCCTCATATGGGCCCATATAAAATGTGTATAGGTTTGTGAGGTCATATCTACTCCATTTAATGTCCAATTTAGATGACATTTCTGTTTGATAAACATTACATGCAAGGAACTATTGTTGCCATGGCAGCAAAGATGCCCGAATTCATCTTAACCGAATATGGTCTATTACTTACATTGCACACATTATCTAGGCACATAGCAACGTAAATGAGGCTATGCTCATTGTACACAAAAAAAGTGTACAAAGAGAACCAAAAAGCAGCTGTAGACCATTCAGAAGTGCAGTAGTAGTGCAGCTGTGAGACAGGATGTCTGCAGCTATGTTGCCAAAATAACAGTTTGCTTTGCCCTTGGGCCTTGGTGCCCTCCAGCCAAGCAAAGCACATCAAAGAGAATATGATTATAAGAGACGTTGCTTGTACTTTGAGGGGGCGAAATCCCACAAACTCAAACTTCATAAAGTCATCCTTAATAGGAAACCATGAGTGGGTGAATGTTTATGGCAGTGTACCAACCACTTCCTGCGGACTCTGGGGCTCAAGGATTAGGGGGAGAGTAGAGTTATGAAGCTGCATATTGTGTGCCCAATAGAGTGGAAATGCTGTGGTAGGTATGGGCACGGAGGTGGGGGAATGTTTACGCTAATGACATTATTGAATAGCCGCTGCCCCTCGTTCAGTACCGTTTCCAGACTTGGGAATGTGGCTCCAGTGGAAGCTACTGGACGTTTGCAGGCTCAACAGGCCAAGGTATGTCAAGCTAGATTAATTTCGTTTTGCCTGGACGGTAAAAGAGTGGTAGGTAACAAAGGATGATAATTCTCTTTTGACAAGTTTTGATCACTAACTGGAAGCGCACAACAAAATTGCTGTATCGGCACTTTCGCTGGAAGCTGTCACTTGATGAGACTGTCTACCCAAGCTGATCCAGTCTACAGCTGCATTTAGCTTAGACTGACCTGTTGCTGAGCACAACCTTCAGTTGCATGATGTACCTGCTGGTTGTTTTTTTAGATATCAGTTTTGTTAGAAGAACCTACCACTATGTCTGCACTATGGCTCCACCTTGAGACAATTTTTGGGTGGGTGGAAAGGTTGCTATGCAACCAGTCAGGGTAGTAGACACTATTATGGTAGGACACACAGGATCCAGAGTTTCCACAGAGGAGGGGGCTATACCGTAGTAGCAGCCCCGTTCCCAGTCCCTCCCGCCAACTTTTCATTGCTTGCACTTTTGTATAAACTGCGAGCAACAAACTTATACTAAAATAGAGCTGAAACAATACATTTTATTTCCCATACCGCACTTTCTCTACATGCAATATTGCAATGGGATATGAGATATTGGAGTGAGTGCTGTTATGACTACTGCTACTACAATTAACCAGCATGAGAGTTTGGCAGTCTGCCACACTGCAGCAGTGCATGTGTAAAAAAAAAAAAAACCTATACTATTGTGTTGCAAAATGTGCATGTGTAAAAAAAAAAAAAACCTATACTATTGTGTTGCAAAATCGTATATTATATCGCAAGCAGTGAAAGACTGGAGGAAGAGACATGGGAGGGAGGCTACTGTAATACTGATTCAGCACTACGTACATGTAGCATTAATCACTTGGCAACAGTCTAGGTCTCGTTCCCAGGCTCCACTCCCCAGCTTTTTTCTTTTTTTTTTACACACTGTGTGTAAAACGTTGGGGAGCGGAGCCTGGGAACAAGGCTAAAAACAGTTTCTTCTCATGTACGTGTGGTAACAATGTAGCCTCGCACTCGGGCCTCTCACATCAGCTTTTATCCCGCAGCCACTGAGAAAACGGCTCTCCACGGTTGCTGAGATGGGAGGCCTGGGTACGACGCCAATAACAACAGTCTTAGCATCCAACACAGCCTCTTAAACTCATTTTGAGGTCATCGATGATAAAGTATACTCTCTGGAACTGGCTCATCAAAGACTGCAATTCAGAGATCACAAATTGAAGGACTTAAGTGTCAGGATTGCTTGCAGTGCTCTGGAGGGTGACTGAGGTGCCGGCTAGCCACAAAGGGGCCAGCATCGACAGCTTCAGTGAACTTAATAAGCCCTTTAGTCTTATCCCGCGCTACTGTCGTACCATACAGTCTCATTCCAGGGTGGCTTCTACATGGGTGTCTGGGAACTAGACTGGAGACTAGTCATTAATAATGTAATTTCCTACAAACGTTTACATGCAATTGTATAGCCGACACTCCCACGAGAATTTATTTTTCTACTGAGGATAATGGGTAGTACAAGCCCTGAGAATGGGAGAATAGACGCTGGCATTGTGACATTACACAAGAACATTCATTCATTATAGCCACTACATGATTCTTTTGGTAGCCTCAATCCCAATCTTCACTCCCAGCTTTTTACCAGCCGGGCGCACGCTTTGCGCACACCCAGCTGTTACTAACATTCTCGCATATGTGGTGTGTGTTCGTCCACAATCATCACATGTACTTACGCCATTACGTTACAGATGATTTACGTAAAAAATATCGGCCTGGGACCCAAATAATAAAAATTAAATCAATTTTGTGTATGTGCAAGCCGCCAAATCCGCAGAAAACTTCTACTGCATGTGCTAATACTTCCACCCACAGCCAAGCAAGTGTGTACAATATACACACACTGGTACTGTATACACATATGCAAGGTTCTACCGAGATCAGTTTGAGAAGATATAACTTTTCCATGAGATCAAAGCAAATTAAACATTCCAATGACCACATCAAAGGAAATCAAGTCAGGAAAGGGGAGGGGGGGGAGGAGTACCTGCTGCCCCCCCCCTTTGGGGAAAACACTGCGAAGGTGCATGTATATATTATCTACAGTTTGAGCAGCATTACGCTTACAGTGTATTCCCACCAATCAGACCTAACCACTGCCGACCAGTGAGGGTAGAACCCTGGGCTTGTCTCTAGATCTGGCAGTTTCTTGTGACGGGATAGTTACACTCGCTAACGAGCAAGACCGAAATGAAGACTGGTACACAATGGTGGTGTGACAACAGAAATACTCTCTTTCCCTCCCAGTGCTATCCCACGCGCCCGTACCCCAGATGAGCTGTCTGCATACCTCGACCTTTAACACGCTATATAGCTGAGAATGAGGCCCACTATAGATATCCATATTCAATACACAGAAGCACGCGACCTCATGTATAGCTATCTCCAATATCAGGAGTGCTTCTCCCTTCCTGAAGTTTATGTAAACATGGCCTACATGTACGCCGACAAGCTAAGGTCAAAGTGCAGCTCCAGATTAGGGGTGTGTCCATTGGCATTGTCAGCGCAACAAAACCCTTTCAGCTTTTAGCTGAATTTTTAGCAACCCTGGCTAACCAGGCATCTGCGCTCCAAAAATCTACGCGAGTACAAAATGTATCCCTTACGGTGGTAACCCTAACGCATATTATATAGACGCCCTTTTCTCACCCTTCCTGCCGCAGTCCGCGCACGCGTCGTTCCCTTCCTGCTTTCTCAGTTCCAGTATCGCCCTCTTCGTGGGAGAATCGGTAGAATCAGTCATGTTGCAGCGATAGCCTCGATAAAATTCCAACGCCTGCCTCCAGAGGGTCTGAAAACGCAGGCTTCGGCTCAAACTCGTCTCAGGTTACATCACGTGTCTGGAATGTAAATAATAAGAATGCCGCGCCTTTTTTAGTCATAGCAAAAAAACACCTGTCATTCTGGAGTGTACATGTATAAAAATAATGTGGTCAGCAGTACAAAAGTTAAAATTTGTGCTATAGCTGGCGCCTGTGAGTCAGATGCATGAAGCATGATTTAGCCAATTTCAATGGAGTAAATTTCTGCCGCAAAAGTGACCACACAAGGGGAAGAAAAAGACAGCCCAAACATAAGATAACAGTGGTGACTAGGACAACGTATACAATACTCAAATACACATAAAGATTTGACTCTGATATGGACCGATCAGCGACTAATGGAGAGAGCCCTGCACCATAGAGAAGAATCAGCGAGTAGATGAAAATGTTGGTGTAACGTGAGTTTCTAAAATTTTTCCTGTGAACACGCCGAGTCAACACAGATAAGAAAAGTACAATTATAGTGAGAAGTCCTTTGTAGACGAACAGTATTGCTACCCAGAGAGCAAAGTTGTCACATGTGCAATTAATATGGACATTTATGGTATCATTTCCATTAAAAACCTCTTCTTCATTTAACCTCCAGGGATTAATCAAGTTCCATGTCAGGTTGATCACAAAGTCACCAAGTAGAAGACAGATGACAAAACTGATCAGTATGGGGTCGGAAATCAAATGTCCTGGTCGATTGAAATGGATGAAAATGCGGTAAAGTCTCCATGCTTTTCCACACACCGTTCCAAAGATGAGTGAGTAACCCATGGAAAAAGTCCAGATATATAAGCTACAGTTTATAGAGTGGACAACTCGCCAAGTCATAGAAAGTCCAAAGCTACGGCCCTCGAAAACTGCAAACAAACCAGCTGCTAAAAGAAAGAGGTAGCAGCCGGAGAAAATGAGATGTGTCAGACCTGGGCTAGACGCCTTGAGGGGTTTGTGAATCTCAGCATACCAGAAGTTAATCACTTGCAAAAAGATGGTCGCAACAAACAACAGACACACAAATGCCACCATCAGGACAATGAGAGCCCAGTCTGCAGATACAATTTGCTTATCATACCTATCCTGAATGAAGGAGCCATTCAACATTGCAGAATCATTGGCTGAAGAATCATAGGATCCAATGCGCTCAACAGAAGACTTCCTAGTGCTCTCATTGTAATGCACCTGAAAACTATTGATGATTGTTCTGCTTCCATCCCGACTGATTTTGTTGAAAGCGATTGTCCCTGACATCCCCTCAAATGGCTCAATATTAAGCAGCTGGTCTCGGATGATTTGAGTGGCGTCGTCCATACCATATGAATAGTTTGTGAGATCTTCAAGACCGTTCTCACTCAGCAGTGGAAGAGAATGGTTCAAAGCAAGAGCAAGAGCCCACACTGAATCGTAGTACATATTAGCAAATTCTTCAGAGCCGTAATTTTCTATGGTACTATCTATATTTGACACAACACTACGATTTACAAGTTCCTCAGCGTGCTCTTTAAATAAGACACTGTATTCGTCTCTATACTGAACATAGTTGATTCCTGCAACAGTGTCTTTAGTGTCCACGTCCTGTCTTACCAGGTTATAAGTGTTCACAATTATGCCATTTGTGGCAATGTTCATGTCCTCCTCAGTACAATTGTATTGCATGCCATTATACATAAAGTCCACGGCATCAAAATCCGAGTGATTTCTGTGCTGAAAGATCCATTGGTATTTTGGATAGACAAGATCAAATCGATAGGCTAAACAGAGTAGCCTTGACGCAAAAGTTCTTCCTGCAAACACAAATATAATCCTAACTTGATGATCTCGAATTTGATCGACCGGAAGAAATTGTTCATACATTGCCGACTGATAAACGATTTTGGCTTGAGTACGCTCCCGGATAGCTTTACAAAATCCTTGAAAAATTGATTGGAAGAGATCCCTGCTTTGATCTTCATACAGAGCAGCAATTTGTCTCCAGGTGTTTTGTTCAATCAACTGCACCACAATATCGATGTATGCCAGTGCAGACCCTAATGGCCTAAAAGTGTTCACAAAGGTCTCATCGTTCAAGGCAGGTGAAACAGCTGTGGCAGCAATTTGAATGAGACTGAGTTCCTTTCGTGCTCCAAGTGGTGCTAGTCTAGTGGAGCTCTCAGAACAGGCTGGTCCAATGGTCCCCATTACTGGCCTCTCACTGTGAATAACGTGGCGCACAACACTGACGATGGTCATCAGTGATGCAGTGCCAGCACAGCCAGAGTCTTCTTCGATTGCATTGAGTTGATATTCTTGCAGTACGTCATCTCTCTCGTTAATGTGCTTGATGGCCAATCTCACAGCTGGAATGAGGGCGGGCCCACCGCTAAAGCCTGGCTGAGTGCCTGGATACGGCCCCAAGGCTAGCAAGTAAAGGTTTTTTTCCCCGGGTCCGTCTCCAGGAACCGTCGATTCAGTCCGAGTATAGACAGTCCACAGCACCAGCACAGGTATCAGAACAACGACGCTTTTAAATTTGGGCATACCAGATAACCTACTATCTATGCTAGTACTATGCCCCCCCCCCCCCCAGCTTGTACAGCTATCGCAGTGCAACGGAGTTGAACTTACAGCAATACTAAGTGCCTTCTTTATAGCAAATATCTTGCTGACAAACACCAATTATAGACCGATTATAATTAAGATAAGCTTACCTAATTTCCGGGACGGGACGGGACGATTCCGAAAAATACGAAGACAAAGTTACTCTGTATATTCATAGATAATATATATCATGTTGTGAAGTAGTCACTAAGCATACATTTAGGGTTTATTTCTCATAAATCATGGTCAGAGAGGATTTATTTTTTATAAATCATGGCCCTCAGGGTACATTAACATGTATACGTTTATTGGTGATTGATGCCGGTAGAGTTAAGAGCTTCTCATGGCCCTCAAAAGGCCTGAAAGTACATGTAGCTGGTAGATGGTGGACAGAGGGTAGAAGTCCAGCCTGGTAGGCCCAAGCATATTAAAGTTAGAGCTAGACTGGTACTGAAAATTAGCTTCTGCCATCACTCGAGCTGCGACGTCGACGGTCTATTATTCGTTGCTTAGCAGGCGCGTATATTTATCTTTTCCCGCTACCTTGGGGGCGCGCGCACGCGGCGGGGAAAGTTTATTTATGCGCTCTTGTTGCTTAGCGATTGAATACTATCACATGATATATAACAGATGTAGCATGGTAAGCACGTGGTTTATGAATTATAAAGGCCCTCGCCCTCGGGCTGCGCCCTCGGGTTCGGAGCCTTTATAATTCATAAACCACTGCCTACCATGCTATATCTATAACATATAATATGTGGGTATATTATCTATGGTATATTGCGGCATACCCTGTGGAGGGGCGGGGCTATAGAAAATTGGGGGTGGAGCTGCGCTGAGCAAAGGACCTGAATTTTAAAGGTGTTCATCCAAGCAGAAAGCTGGTAAAAACACTTATTAATATTATGCACATCCAGGACATGCAATATAATGCACACAAAAGTTAGTCATCGTTCCCAGCCCAGAGTCAAGGCTACAGTATCCTGGCATGTTGGGGCTGGCATACATAAAAGTATTGCTGCAGACAAATGGAAATGTGACTGGGTCCACAACTGTTACAGAGCCACACACCTTCCCTTTCCTTCGAAAATTCTGGTTAAGAAACCTGAAGGAAACTCAAATGGCTTCACATAATATTATATGCTTCTGGACACAGATGCATGCACCTTTGTGTGTGTGTGTGTGTGTGTGTGTGTATGTTTTTGGAGGGGGGGGGGGGGGGATGAAGGAAGATGGCACCCATACGTGCAGAGAATCTGGGGTTGATGTCACAAGACTACATAGGAAGATGGGTAAATTGTAATTACATGCCTGAGATTAAATAGATCCTTTCAGGTGATTCGCTACATGTATCTTGGAGGCAAGAAGAGTGCACAAGACCTGCTATGATTGTATCCCCTATGCTCATATCAATTCATAAATGTCTAGCTTGTACATAAAATATGCAGCTGTTCTTACTTCTTGTTCTATAGCCTCGTTCCCAGGCTCCACTGCCCAGCATTTTTTGTACTTTGGAAAAACACGGGTCATCACGTGCCATACAGTAATCTTGTAGGCAATTAGAAGTGATCATGACATATGTATGAACCAATTGTTGACTGTTGACCTGTTTTGAAATGGGTTAATTGGCCCAATTTGTAGCAGGTTAATCCGTTTCAAACCCAACCATGTGAATGAATAATGCGTGTCGCATGCATATCATTATTAGCAGCGGAATGCAATTGTACTTGGGGGGCACGTGACCTCTGCCGGCTGGTAGCAAGTATTTTTTAAGAGCTCAGGATGGTGTCTCAAGTCGGCTCTGCATAGCTGGGCCATTTGACATTCAATAGTCAGGCTCAGGCAATAGCTGCATGAGCGTGTTATTGCTGCCTTCTGCAGCTCGATTATGTCATGCTTTTTGCAGAAATTTTTGGATGGCACATGCCCCCTCCCCAGTTCCACTATACCATTCTGTGTCAGTCGAATGCCTAGGTCTGTCTGCTGATTTCAAATTTAGGGAGGCTATTCGACAGATTCACCACCGCTTTACAGCAACACTGATGAGTGTTAGTCCCATACCATGTCTGATGGGACTAACACTCTCAACAGTGTACTGTATACTGTCTCGCAAGATGAGTGCACTCCAATTAAAGAATTTATGTGAATATTCTGAACTGGGACAAACAGTAATAGCTTATGGCATCGAAAAGCTTAAATTTTAATGACAGTAATACTATTGAAAAGCTTAACCACACTGAATTTTAATCATAGTAGCTATGCCTATTCAGAAAAAAATAGTGCATCCATCAGTTCTGAGCATAGGGGTTTGTTTGCTACATTCTGTACATCATCTACATATACATACATGTATAACTGGGGAGGGTCTTCTCAATTGACTTCAACTATATCAGGGTTTCATTCACCCCCCCTTGGGGATTTTAAAGTTGAATGCTGCTCACTATACTCACTCTTCCAATCTGCATATATATGTCCCCCGGTACTCTGTATTCTCCATGCAACCTCGTTTTGCTCTCAGGTTAAATAAAACTCGATTACTTGATATCCCAGCAGGTGTGGCCTCATATGTACAGTCTGGCAGATTTTAGTAGAGGTTTTTAACGATTCCCTCAGTGGCTGCTTCTTATTTTAATTTCCTGAGTAGGTTAGGATATAGTATTCCTGATTTTCCATTAAAGTCCATTTCTTGATGCCACAGCAACGTGACGGCTAAACCCAGTGCCCAGTCGCTCTGCCCCACATTACAAGAGAACGATCAAGAGTAAGAAGAAAAATTAAGGATCGGAGAGTAATCAGTGCAATTGCATACTATTTAGCTAGTAGTGAAGCTGCAGCCAAGAAAATCATCTCTAGATGTCTTCTTTTTTTGCAAATAGTACCTAGTTTGGAAAGAGTTAAATAGAAACCACCTACTCCCACAAGCAATACAAGTACTTAAAATTCTCTTCTGTAGTATTACAGAGAATGATGACCAGAAGAATTTCGATGTTTGTGGACGTCGACTTTACACATAATTCCTTATTTGTGCATGGTTGCATGCATGCATGCTGAGTAGAGTGATCTTTGGTAAATGTTTTGGGTAAGTTGTATAGTGCTGTTTAAGTTCCTCTGAGTTTTGTACACGGAGCTACATATGTATATATCTATATGGTTAGATCATGCCACACCACAGGATGTTATAGGTATTAGTACATGTTACTATAGTAACATGGTATAGTGATAGAGCATGGTAAGGATCCCATAGAGCATAGAAAGCTTAAGGAAATGTGTACATATACTAAGTGTAAATGGCCTAGAGCATGGGCAGCTCTATGCTCTAAGCTATACTTAGATTAAATTCTCTATCAGTGCTTCTAGAACTCTCTGTAGGCAGACCATTAATAGTAACCGATCAGATTGCAGCTGCATACTACTTTTTATGGTCTGTTCTGCGAGACTAACAGAATTGCTGATTCTGGGGGGGAGGCCTGGGTACAAGGTTAATTCTAGCCTCTAATCATATTCATCTTGGTATTACTTGATCACTGGAAGTATAACTGACTACACCGGTAAAATTAATGCAGTTGATACGTAGCCTTTGAAGTTTGAACTGTACAGTTACACTAAATAGTTACTTCCTAACAAACATACATTATACACACGTAAGTACGTATATGTTCGTCATCAGGAAGTAAAGAAAAGCAAATCTGATTGGACTTTCATTGTACTTTCGTACTAGGTGAATGCAGGGTGAGCGTCAGTGAGTATGGAGATTAATCTTGAACTGCTGCAAATTATAGATAACAAAGGACTCAAAGAGATCATGATTGGTTACTTCCACACAGTAAAATAAGAATTGTCATTATGACTACAGATGTTTGTTATGGGGTTGGAGATGATGAACACATTACGTATATTGACACAGCAAGATAGTAGGTTTGTGGGAGTAGGTTAAGAATTCAGAAAACACATTAGAGCAAGTTGGTCCACATATCAGAAAATGCACAGAGCACTTGTTCTAATGTGTTTTCTGCATTCTTGACCAACTCTCTCCACTGTGTTCTTGACGAACTCCCTCCATAAACTCAAACCATCGAGGTTTGTCCATATATGTAACGTGTTCATCATCCGAGTGTAACTTGATAACAAACAGCTGTAGTCAAAATGACAATTCTTTTTTTACTGTGTGCATGTAGTACATGTAGCTACAGCTTGATGACATGACCTCAGGCTCTGTATAACCTTATTGGGCAGAACTACTGAAATCAGCATCTCTTTTACGTCAGTCAAACTCCAGAAGACAAAATATATTATACATGTTTAACGCATCAGGTGATTACTAGTGTGGCTAAATTGTATTCATAGCTGTTTAATACGGAAGTCTGAGGAGAGTTTCGTCCACTTTTTACAGTCTCTGGCCCGCGAGACTACAATTCACTGTGTTTGAAATATAATTGACTCTGATACAAAAAGTTCCAAATATGAGTGAATATCCATGATATGACCCGAAAGTGCTATAAAACACACTGTAAGGAGCATGCAGTGTTGGTAGAAATAGAAAAACTGATGTGCCCTTCAATCACAATCAAGAGAGCAGCAAAGCAAAGAGAAATAGATAACAACCTGAGAAGATGAAATGGTTTAGGCTAGGACTATTACATAGTTCTGACAAATTACTTGTGATGCATGACCACAAACAACATTAGCCACTACACATATAACAATCGCTACATGCGACTCATATGCATGTGGAAGCATAGTTTGGCCAAAGAAGTAAACTTCTGATGCAAAAGTGACCGCACAGGGGGTAGAAAAAGACAGCCCAAACATAAGAGAACGGTGGTGATTAGGGTAGCATATTGAATACTCAAAAATAAGTAAAAACCTGACTGGGATGGATCCTGACGGGAAAATAACAACACAGGGAGAGCCACACCGTAAAGAACAATCAAGGAATGAATAAAAAGTTTGGTGCACCGGGAGTTTTTAAAATTTTTCTTGTGAACACGCCGAGTCAACACAGATAAGACAAGTGCAATTATAGTGAAAACTCCTTTGTAGCCGAACAGTATTACTAGCCAGAGACCAAGGTTGTCACATGTGCAAGTAATATAGACATTTATGGTATCATTTCCATTAAAAACCTCTTCTTCATTTAACCTCCAGGGATTAATCAAGTTCCATGTCAGGTTGATCACAAAGTCACCGAGTAGAAGACAGATGACAAAACTGATCAGTATGGGGTCGGAAATCAAACGTCCTGGTCGATTGAAATGGATGAAAATGCGGTAAAGTCTCCATGCTTTTCCACACACCGTTCCAAAGATGAGTGAGCAACCCATGGAAAAAGCCCAGGCATATAAGCTACAGTTTATAGAGTGGACAACTCGCCAAGTCATAGAAAGTCCAAAGCTACGCCCCTGGAAAACTGCAAACAAACCAGCTGCTAAAAGAAAGAGGTAGCAGCCGGAGAAAATGAGATGTGTCAGACGTGGGCTAGACGCCTTGAGGGGTTTGTGAATCTCAGCATACCAGAAGTTAATCACTTGCAAAAAGATGGTCGCAACAAACAACAGACACACAAATGCCACCATCAGGACAATGAGAGCCCAGTCTGCAGATACAATTTGCTTATCATACCTATCCTGAATGAAGGAGCCATTCAACATTGCAGAATCATTGGCTGAAGAATCATAGGATCCAATGCGCTCGACATAAGACTTCCTAGTGCTCTCATTGTAATGCACCTGAAAACTATTGATGATTGTTCTGCTTCCATCCCGATTGATTTTGTTGAAAGCGATTGTCCCCGACATCCCCTCAAATGGCTCAATATTAAGCAGCTGGTCTCGGATGATTTGAGTCGCGTTGTCCATACCATATGAATAGTTTGTGAGATCTTCAAGACCGTTCTCACTCAGCAGTGGAAGAGAATGGTTCAAAGCAAGAGCAAGAGCCCACACTGAATCGTAGTACATATTAGCAAATTCATCAGAACCGTACATTTCTATGGCACTATTTATATTTGACACAACACTACGATTTACAAGTTCCTCAGCATGCTCTTTAAATAAGACACTGTATTCATCTCTATACTGAACATAGCTGATTCCTGCAACAGTGTCTTTAGTGTCCACATCCTGTCTTACCAGGTTATAAGTGTTCACAATTATGCCATTTGTGGCAATGTTCATGTCCTCCTCAGTACAATTGTATCGCACACCATTATAGATGAACTCCATAGCAACGAAATGTGAGCGATTTCTGTGCTGAAAGATCCATTGGTATTTTGGATAGACAAGATCAAATCGATAGGCTAAACAGAGTAGCCTTGACGCAAAAGTTCTTCCTGCAAACACAAATATAATCCTAACTTGATGATCTCGAACTTGATCGACCGGAAGAAATTGTTCATACATTGCCGACTGATAAACGATTTTGGCTTGAGTACGCTCCCGGATAGCTTTAGAAAATCCTTGAAAAATTGATTGGAAGAGATCCCTGCTTTCATCTTCATACAGAGCAGCAATTTGTCTCCAGGTGTTCTGCTCAATCAACTGCACCATAATATCGATGTATGCCAGTGCAGACCCTAATGGCCTAAAAGTGTTCACAAACGTTTCATTGTTCAAGGCAGGTGAAACAGCTGTGGCAGCAATTTGAATGAGATTAAGTTCCTTTCGTGCCCCAAGTGATGCTAGTCTAGTGGAGCTCTCAGAACAGGCTGGTCCAATGGTCCCCATTACTGGCCTCTCACTGTGAATAACGTGGCGCACAACACTGACGATGGTCATCAGTGCTGCAGTGTCAGCACAGCCAGAGTCTTCTTCGATTGCATTGAGTTGATATTCGTGCAGTACGTCATCTCTCTCGTTAATGTGCTTGATGGCCAATCTCACAGCTGGAATGAGGGCGGGCCCACCGCTATAGCCTGGAGTGCCCGGATACGGCCCCAAGGCTAGCAAGTAAAGGTTTTTTTCCCCGGACCCGTCTCCAGGAACCCGCGATTCAGTATAAACAGAGCACAGTAGCAGAACAGGTATCAGGACGACGACGCTTTTAAATTTGGGCATACTACTATCTCTGCTAGCACTTCTCCCCGCTTGTACAGCGGTTATTGCGGCAGTACAGCGGACTTCAACTTATAGCAATACTAAGGTGCCTTCTTATTGCAAATATCGCCTTTCTCTTGAGCTATAAACAACTCAGGATAATCAGATTTTTCGATCGGCTGACTTAGTAATTAAGTGTCCTTAGTGTCCGGTTTGAGGTTTAGAGGTGGAGCTAATGTGATGAGCTGGCCCTGAGCGTGGGCGTGGCTGGGCGCGTAGCCTTTGTGCCCTTGACGATCGTAGCCTGACCTTTGAACTTGTCACTGATGAGTGGGAACAAGGAATGTACTCTTGTGCTCTGTTATGTACGTACATGCATGTATTGCAGACTGAAATGTACTCAGTCATGACAGTGAGCTCAGAGCCTCCTGGTAGTTTGGGTTGGCTTTTTTTCACGCTAGTTTTGAAGAGTGCCTTCGCGGTGATTTGGCTGAAGTGCGTAAGTGTAGCTATTATTTCTATAGAGCCACCCAGGCTGTGAGTGGAGTGCAATGTATTCTTTTACTACTCTATGAAGCAGCACAGCAATGTCACAGCGAAGGCCTAGTACAGGGCTCTTTACGTGCATACCTGGTATTATTTCTTGAAAACATAATACAGTAGTAAATAATCAAGTTAGTATGAATAATTATGTGGAAGGTTCCATTAGCCCCTTAATTCCTCTCCTCACACCTCAGTAGTCATGGTATTGTTTAGGTTACCTCTATTTGCACTATGCACTGGCCCACTGCATGATGCATTAGTACTGTGTGTAGTATTTATGGACTTATGTATTTCACTTACTTCCCACAAGGCGCCTGCATGATACATGTATGCACTAGCTCTATATACCTATGTAGCTACTGTTCACTTGTGAATCAAATCCGGTCACTTATCACATGCCCTTAAATGTTACCACTTTTAATATCGACCGCTTTCTTCTCACTTGGCACTGTGGTTACCCTTGTAGAAAAAAAAAAGAAAAAAAAGAAAAAACAAGAAAAAACCACACGGTATACACCTGACCCATTTTGAAAAAGGTCAACTGTACGCTCACTGTTTAGATATTTGGTCTCAATTATATTTAATAGTCTTGCGTGGCCAGACTCTCCGTCGAGAGTCTGGCCACGTGAGACTACAATTATATATAGCCTAGTCTTGCCCTCCAGCATTTTATTGCTTGCAATTTCAAGTTACTTTTTCATGCTGCAAAGCCACTAAGCTTTTCCATAAGCTACAGCGAGCAACAAAACTACACTATAGCTAACTATAGCTACATGCAAATGCACTAGTAGCTAGTGAACCATCTGCATGTACCCACAATGTCAAAATGAAGAAGTGATTTTGACCCATGGTGGTTGCAACAATTGCAAGGATTAATTTATTTCAGGACAACCCCGTGCAAAAGAACAAAGCAAATGCCAGTAAAAGCTTAAAAAGAAACCAATGTGCTAGCTAACCTGCAGACAACTACTGGTTATGTAGCCCATTAACCTATAGCTATATATTGTAGTACTAGTGGGGGAACATCAACATCTGCAGCCTCTTAGGAATCATTTTCAGGATAGCCCCATGGAAAGGTTTCTTGTTTAGCGTGCATGCATGTGGCATGTACTGGTCTTGTACATTTGTAACCCATGAAAAGAGTACTGCATACGGTACATACTTGTCGTGTACCGTGTACCTCATGAAAAGACTGCTGTTGTTGTGGATAGTATAGTTTCCCACTATAGGGTATTATTTCAAGACAGCTCCACACTACAAAAATGGAAGGCTTATTTTAACTCACCTATATACAGAGGTTTGCACGTTCCAGCGCAATAGGCAAATGGGAGTCGCCAGTAGTAACCGTGTAAACTGATAGCCTTTGTTCCAGACAGCCTAATGTAATTACGTGCTTGAGAGCAACTGTCTATTTGCTCTTTCTAGTTGACAACAACCTCTGTAACTGATTGGTAAGAAAGTAGGGGGCTTGGGGACATTTTAGCAGAATTATTATTCATGGGCATGCATGATTTACACCATTGTCATGGCAGAAATTCGGATACTGCACATGTACTGAGCAGGTGCACCAGTTTATTCTTTGTACTGCTTACTATGGAACATACAGTTAAATGTATGACATTTTATAGCTCCACACATGTACACATGTAGTTTAATCTTTACATGAAATTAACATATCATTCAAATGCACTTACATGTGCACATATACTGAAGCTGAAGTTGGTTTTCAGTGTGGACATGCTATCACTGACTGTATAGTTTTTTACTTCTGATCTGGTGATCACAAACAGTACCACCACACAATTAAATGAAATACCAGAAGCACAGCGTGCAGAGTACAGCATATTCATAGGGAATGTTACAGCCTTGTTAAATGTTACATATAAGGACCTGCATGGTCACGCCTTCAAATACTTTGCTCAGGGTGGGAGTCCATACAATGCTGCAGGGCCTTTCAATTTGTGCATGTGCGTCTCCACCCATGCTTCTCAACGCAGCTACGGATAGAGTATAGTTAGCAACAGCAATTGAGAATTACTGGTCAACTGCAATTGCAATTGCTTGACGACACACACACACACACACACACACACACACACACACACACACACACACACAGACGCGGGAACGTAAAGTAATCAAAGTACCAGCCAAGAGCATGTTTTGCGCACACCCAACTGGTAAAAATCAGATTCACTATGGTACATGCAATAGTTTTGAGTACTTTAATAGCGCTTACCTGAACTTCAGATGCCTTCAGATGCCTGAGTATGAAAGTAGGAGTTAGGCCCCAAATTAAAGAGGGTAATTTATTTCTTCTATGGAACTTGACATTTCGTTGTCAAATTCCACAAAAGAAACAAATTAGTTAAATTAAATTTGAGCCCTAACTCCTGCCTACCTACTCAGGTATCTGAAATTCAGGTAATTACCCACCAACAGCTACATGTACAGACAGTCACATGTCCATATCTTTTTGCAGTGATGTCTGTTACAATATTAAAAGACGGAGTATAGGGGGTAGAAAAGAAAAGATGGTACAGAGAATGACCCCTGTCCTATATCTGTGAAAAGACAGTGCACAGACAGCTTGGTGCACCTACTCCCATAAGCAATAGTCAAGTACTTAAATTCTCTTCTGTGTACATGACTAGTAGCTATGGATGTATAGAGAACTATGACCAGAAGAATACCTTTGTAAATTAGTGATGATATGACCCAACAGACGAAATAAGTATAGTTACCAAATGAGTATAATTACTAGTAGGTGTGCCAGACATCTAACCTCGTACCCAGCCCTTCCACACCCAGATTTTATCTTGCAGCGTGGAGAAAAATCGTTCTCCATGGCTGCGAAATATAATCTGGGCTTGGAAGCTGCCTGGGTATGTGGTTACCAGGCGTCAGCAATTCAGTGTGTTTAAAATATAACAGACTCTGTATGTCGACAAAAAGTTCCAAATATAAGTGAATATCCACCAGATGAAAGTGCTAAAACACACTGTAAAGAGCAGTGTATATAGGGCCAGTAGAAATAGAAAAACTGATAGAAAAGATGAATATGATTAGTTAGATGTACATCAGATCAGCAATTCAGTATATATAATAGACTCTGATACAAACAGTTCCAAATATGAGTGAATATCCATGAATACTATGACCCATCAGATGAAAGTGCTATAAAACACACTTTAAAGAGCAGTATAGATAGAAATGATGCGTCCTTCAATCACAATCAAGAGAGCAGCGCAACGAGGAATAGAAGATGAAATGGTTTAGGCTAGGACTATTGCATAGTTCTGACAAATTACTTGTGATGATCACAAACAACATTAGCCACTATATACTTAACAATCGCTACATGCGACTCACATGCATGTGGAAGCATGGTTTAGCCAAAGAAGTAAACTTCTGATGTAAAAGTGACCACACAAGGGGAAGAAAAAGACAGCCCAAACATAAGATAACAGTGGTGACTAGGACAATATATTCAGTACTGAAATAGAGGTACAAACCTGACTGAGATGGAGCCTGACGGGACAATGACAACACAGGGAGCACCGCACCGTAAAGAACAATCAAGAAATAAATGAAAATTTTGGTGCACTGGGAGTTATTAAAATTTTTCTTGTGAACACGCCGAGTCAACACAGATAAGACGAGTGTAATTATAGTGAGAATTCCTTTGTAGATGAACAGCATTGCTAGCCAGAGACCAAGGTTGTCACATGTGCAAGTAATATAGACATTTATGGTATCATTTCCATTAAAAACCTCTTCTTCATTTAACCTCCAGGGATTAATCAAGTTCCATGTCAGGTTGATCACAAAGTCACCGAGTAGAAGACAGATGACAAAACTGATCAGTATGGGGTCGGAAATCAAACGTCCCGGGCGATTAAAATCAATGAAAATGCGGTAAATTCTCCACGCTTTTCCACACACCGTTCCAAAGATAAGTGAGAAACCCATGGAAAAAGTCCAGATATATAAGCTACAGTTTATAGAGTGGACAACTTGCCAAGTCATAGAAAGTCCGAAGCTACGCCCCTGGAAAACTGCAAACAAACCAGCTGCTAAAAGAAAGAGGTAGCAGCCGGAGAAAATGAGATGTGTCAGACCTGGGCTAGACGCCTTAAGGGGTTTGTGAATCTCAGCGTACCAGAAATTAATCACTTGCAAAAAGATGGTCGCAACAAACAACAGACACACAAATGCCACCATCAGGACAATGAGAGCCCAGTCTGCAGATACAATTTGCTTATCATACCTATCCTGAATGAAGGAGCCATTCAGCATGGAAGGATTGCTGGCTGAAGATCCAATGCGCTTGACATAAGACTTCCTAGTGCTCTTATTGTAATGCACCTGAAAACTATTGATGATTGTTCTGCTTCCATCCCGATTGATTTTGTTGAAAGCGATTGTCCCTGACATCCCCTCAAATGGCTCAATATTAAGCAGCTGGTCTCGGATGATTTGAGTGGCGTCGTCCATACCATATGAATAGTTTGTGAGATCTTCAAGACCATTCTCACTCAGCAGTGAAAGAGAATGGTTCAAACCAAGTGCAAGAGCCCACACTGAATCGTAGTACATATTAGCAAATTCATCAGAGCCATACATTTCTATGGCACTACTTATATTTGACACAACACCACAATTTACAAGTTCCTTAGCATGCTCTTCAAATAAGACACTGTATGCATCTCTATATTGAACATAGCTGATTCCTGCAACAGTGTCTTTAGTGTCCACGTCCTGTCTTACCAGGTTATAAGTGTTCACAATTATGCCGTTTGTGGCAATGTTCATGTCCTCCTCAGTACAATTGTATTGCATGCCATTATAGATGAAGTCCATAGGAACGAAATGTGAGCGATTTCTGTGCTGAAAGATCCATTGGTATTTTGGATAGACAAGATCAAATCGATAGGCTAGGCAGAGTAGCTTTGACACAAAAGTTCTTCCTGCAAACACAAATATGATCCTAACTTCATGATCTCGAACTTGATCGACTGGAAGAAATTGTTCATACATTGCCGACTGATAAACGATTTTGGCTTGAGTACGCTCCCGGATAGCTTTACAAAATCCTTGAAAAATTGATTGGAAGAGATCCCTGCTTTCATCTTCATACAGAGCAGCAATTTGTCTCCAGGTGTTCTGCTCAATCAACTGCACCATAATATCGATGTATGCCAGTGCAGACCCTAACGGCCTAAAAGTGTTCACAAAGGTCTCATCGTTCAAGGCAGGTGAAACAGCTGTGGCAGCAATTTGAATGAGATTGAGTTCCTTTCGTGCCCCAAGTGGTGCTAGTCTAGTGGAGCTCTCAGAACAGGCTGGTCCAATGGTCCCCATTACTGGCCTCTCACTGTGAATAACGTGGCGCACAACACTGACGATGGTCATCAGTGATGCAGTGTCAGCACAGCCAGAGTCTTCTTCGATTGCATTGAGTTGATATTCGTGCAGTACGTCATCTCTCTCGTTAATGTGCTTGATGGCCAATCTCACAGCTGGAATGAGTGCGGGCCCACCGCTATAGCCTGGAGTGCCCGGATACGGCCCCAAAGCTAGCAAGTAAAGGTTTTTTTCCCCGGACCCGTCTCCAGGAACCCGCGATTCAGTATAAACAGAGCACAGTAGCAGAGCAGGTATCAGGACGACGATTTTATATTTGAGCATACTACTAAATTAGTACTTCTCCGCGCTTGTACAGCTATTTAAAATGTTCAACTTACAGCAACCAACTTAGCGATAGACACCGATCAAGGATATTGTTAGTAATTAAATATCCTCTTGCAGCGTTAGCAAATGCTTAATTGTTGACAGTCTCGTTGGTCCGGCAAGGTTCACCAATCGCGACAGGGGCATACAGCAAACTGGGAAACAACATGCACACAGAGATAATATTCTGGAACCTAGCCAAATGTAGTCCCATTGGCCACTCTTCCTATATAATCAGACCACAAGAGATGGGTTGTTCGGGCACATGAGAAAGCAATTTAGACCGGGTGGAATGGTCGTGCCCGGCGCCCAGACGGCGGGGGGGGGGGGGGGGGGGGCTGACTCACGTGTCGCGTCGAAGGGTAGTCGGGTGTCCAGGCGAGCGGGCGAATAGAGGGTCTGGGCACGAGACTAGAAGACTAGAATGGAAAATGGGAAGACTAATATGCATACCTCAATGAGGTTTATGATCAAGTTTTCCAAACTTCGAACAGGTATTGCCATGTTTGTCATTCCATGTAAATTGCTGCTTACATACTATGAAATGATTGGAAATTGGCTCAATTGCTGTGGAATCTCAAAATGTCGACGTCAACAATTACACGAATTCTTTGAGGACTGTTTTCTATACACTCAGACATCTGGAACTACACTAAGTCATTATTATATATTTTTGTAGTGAGAAGCTGCTGACATTTAAGAAATTTCAAATTTTTTGTCATTATGCTCATTTGATATGAATGTTTTCTACTTCATTTTGTGCAATAATTCATGCAGTTTCCAGTGTGTTAGCCCACTATGGTTCTGTATTATGCCTGTTGAGGAGAAACACTTTTTCCGGTGTATGTAGACTCACAGAAAACTTCTATATACTCAAGTGCACTGTTGTCATTTTAAGAGAATTAACAGGGCTGAGCACAGTCCTTTAAATGTATGTGTTGTCATACTCAAACGCGTACAGCTGTGGTAACAATTTAGATTATACTGGCCTTTTTTTGCGCTAGCACGAGAGCAGACTCAGAGCACGCTGGTCTGATAACTCCCATGCAGCACGGCACTTTATTGTGCGGAAAATGTATTTGCATGATAATACATGTAGCTACTGCACAACTGACAGCCTTGACCAGGTAGTCTAGTAGTCTAGTTCATAACGCCACTGATAAGGTTAGAGACTACTGTCAGGCCTATACCGCATACTTGACACTCCACCCTCATCAAGCGTTCTATCTTCATAATATTATGATCGATGACCCTGATGATCGATGACCGATGATTGATGACCCTGTACTTGTGGAGGTGTTTGTATACATACCTAAAGGTATTGCTGCCAGGAATCTCCAGGTACATATATGACCCTATCTTATTCTGATTCCGATCCATCAGTATAATTATAGTCTCATTAACTGACTGATGGGATATACTTCTTAATGATGGAACACAGGAGCTGCATGTACTTTCAGTGAGCATGGAACTGGTTCAACTGGCAAACTGCTTCTACATTGCCTGTTGTTGATCATGACCTGTAGTCTAGCAACTGCAACTGCAGTTGAGCATGCACTGATATGATTCTGCATTGAGAAGCATGAGTGGAGACACAGTACACTTGCACACCAAAGTGGGGAATGGTCTTAATCTTTGAATTGTGTATTCTCAGTAACTGTTTAGAGAAAGAAAAAAAACATCAACAACCAAGTTTTTCATTTCAGGGACAAAAAAAACAACAATAAAACTAAGGAGAAAGGAAACTCATTAGGTACATGCTGTATCAACACATAATTGTAAAAGAACACTTATGAATCAGTAGACTTTACATCGCTACAAAAACACATCAAAAGAGGAAGTATAGGGGGTAGAAAGAGAAAAACAACACAGAGAATGGGGACAGCGATCAATATAGTAGAAAGTATCATAAAGATAAGAGTTACACTCCTGTGTTCTATCTGTGAACAGATGGCGTACACAGGTACACCGACTCCCATAAGCAATACAAGTAAATAGACTAGCATATTTATGTTCTTAGTGTACTTAAACTCTCTTTTGTGTACATGACGAGTGACTATGGATGTATAGAGAACGATGACCAGAAGAATTCCTTTGTAAATTAGTAATGATACGACCCAATAGACAAAATAATTGCAGTTACCAGCAGGCAAAACTTGGATGATATCCCCATTGAATTTCCTCTCGGTTGTTTCTAGTGTCCAGGGATCCGATAAATTCCAAGCTGCATTGAGCAGTAAGTCAAGAAGAAGTAATACCAAGACGATGATGATTAGAGGTGTATCAGACAGCAGCAATCCAGTGCGTTTAAAATTAGCAAAGATATAGTAGACTCTGTACGTCTTGATACAGACAGTTCCAAATATGAGTGAATAGCCCATGGATATGCACCAGATGAAAGTGCTGTAAAACACACTGTAAAGAGTAGGGTAGGTAGAAATAGAAAAATCGATGCGTCCTTCAATCGCAATCAGGAGGGCAGCGACAAGGAATAGATAACACCCCGAAAAGATGAGATGGTTTAGGCTAGGACTATTGGCTCTGACAAATTTGTGGTGACCACAAAGAACATTAGCCAACTGAAGCATACACAGAACAATCGCTACAACGGATACCACTAAAGTGACAATCACAACTGCTGCTAGATGCACAGTTATTATCTGCCTCATATATGTATCCAAAATGAAGCTTCCATTTGCATATGATCGGAATTCTCCATAGTATAATTCGCCTATAAGATTCACTTGTGACTGCTTTGTACTGCTCAGATATTCAAACTGGAAGACATTTATCACACTTACAGGTGCTCTAGATGACTCATTAAATGATATTCTTCCAGACATTCCCTCAAAGTCAACAGCAAATAGGTTGCGCTTGATAATTTCAGTAGCATTCACATCACCATAGCGATACTTTGAAATGTTGAATAGGCTAACTGAGCTGTTAATCGCAAGAGCCAGTGACCAAACTGCATCATAATACACATTGGAAAACTCTGTCTCCGTGAGAGCTTTGCCCCAGTTGACTCGCTGAGCATCAAGTTCAGCCAAATAGGTATTACGTATTTCGTTATACTCTCCTAAATAGTTTTTATAACTTAGTCCATTCACAGTATCAGCAGATTCCTGGTTAGATCTTGCCAATCGATAGATATTTAGAATTGCTCCATTTAATGCAATACGCATATTGCCCGTGCTGCATTCATATATTTTTCGATTGTATGTGAAATTTACAGGATTTTTAACAAGGTCGCCATGAACTCTATTGTGAAATATCCATTGGTATGTTGGATAAACCATGTCGAAGTGATACGCCAGGCATAGTAGTTTTCTAGATAGGTTGTTGCTAGCAAATACAAAAGTGACTCTAGCTTGTTTGCTTTTAAGTTCACCCAGTGGAAGGAATATATCATCAACATGCGAGGAATAGAGAAATGTCTTTTTTGCCTTCTTTTCAAATACAGAATAGGTTTCTCGAAAATAATTTCTACTGCTGTCATACAATGCAGCGACCCGAGTCCATTTGTTCTTCTCTATTAACTGGAGAAAGACATCAACATATACTAAGGCAGAACTCAATCCCCGGAATGTGTTAATAAATTCTTCCCTTACAAGGAGAGGGGTGGCTGCAGTGGCAGCGATTTGGGTCACATCGATCCGTGCAGCCAGGTTTGCCACTGCTAATGCGGCTGCTGAACATGCAGGCCCAATAATTCCTACTACTGGCTGTCTTTCACCGTGTAAGATATGTCGTGCAAAGGCGATTGAAGCCTCAGAAGACAGCTGACAACCAGAGTTATTCTCAATCACGTTAAGAGAATAATCCTTAAGGATATCACTTCTGCTGTTGATATGTTTCACTGCCAATCTTACAGCTGGAATTAGAGCAGGACCTGCAGCCCAGTCAGGATCTTCAAAGTTGGGTCTTGGATCGGGTAGCGGTGCCAAGGCTAGCAAATATACATTGCTCTTTTCTTGACAGCCCACTAGTGAAAGAGTACTCAAAGTAGTGAACAATAGTAACAAGGTGAAGCTATCCATCGTTAGCGAAGGCATCCACAGACTGTAAATGAAATTGTAGACTGCTCACTGATGCAGCTGGTCTTTGCAGTGCTAATGTTACTCTAACTTCTACGATATAATGGATCTATAGGTACTAGCTATAGATGAACTAACAATGCTAGGATATCTGGAAGGTTGTAACCTCGCTGCCACTATCTCAGGAAATTCCAAGCATGTATTTAAGAACCAATAGGCCGACTAATGACTGCAATAATTACACTATTCGAAATATTTGAGTATACTATAACATTTGAGTAATTGGGGTAAGCCTGAGTGAACCCCATGTTTGAGTCTCATGCTCGGATTAGTCACGTGTCACGGATTAGTACATTAGTCACGTGGTCTATAGCCTCATACCCAGTGCAATACAATGTGTGCTATTAATACAACTTCACCAACCAGTAACCCCATAGCAGCAGCACCCACTCCAGTAGTAATAATTATCCATCACTGAAATTCTCACCAGTAATCTGGACCCTTGCAGATTCCATCTCCAGAACAGTAATTGCAGCTGTATTGGATTGGCCATCGCAGTGCCCACTCCTCCAAACAGGCCTCTAGCTGTTCCAGTATCCTATCCGTCACTATCCAATCTTCACAACCATATACAAGCACAGTAACTACCAATATCAATCTTGTTGACAGAGAACCAAAGATCACCTTGAAAAGCCCCAATGCCAAAGAAGAATATAGCCTTCTGAATGTTCTCTTTAACAGCACGTGAGGCCAAGAGGCAATGAGCTCTCCCCTCCACCAGTGGGTCAAATACTTCCCCTGTACCCACTGGATATAGTATATTGAACCCTCAACCTCACACTCAG
This sequence comes from Phakellia ventilabrum, assembly GCA_963921505.1. Classification (NCBI taxonomy): domain Eukaryota; kingdom Metazoa; phylum Porifera; class Demospongiae; order Axinellida; family Axinellidae; genus Phakellia; species Phakellia ventilabrum. The sequence goes on from OY997392.1 coordinate 1,560,370, forward strand.
GTAGAATACATGTCACTGCCCTCTGTCAAAAACCACAATCTTGCACTTTTTAATATTTAGCCTTCGAATTCTCCACAAACTCTTTACCAGGGAAACCTGAACGTTCAGGTCATGATGATTATTGATATTATCTGCTAGTCTCTCGCGCCAGACCCTCGCACAGGGTCCGGCGCGCGAGACTAGTTCTCTGCATGCTAGTGAGGCACAATTCAATGCGCACGTGCAAAACAGCCCCGCCCTTTTCTTTCACGCTGGGGGTGACTAAACTTTGACCTTTGACTTTCCTTACAGCAGTGCAACCTCCGATTTAGCATTCTTCAAATAGTGCATGCAACAAACAACATAACAATAGTTGGGGGTGGAGCTGCACGATTTAGCATTCTTCAAATAGTGCATGCAACAAAACAACATGACACTCAAACAGAAGTCTAGCTAGCTATCTTTAGTAGGTGGCGTGCTCGTTCTGACTTCCTATTCATTATTTATTGAGCAAATCATGACAGCCCGTACTAGAGTGTTGCAGCTAGCGATTTTCCTCGGTGTTTTTTTTCTCTGTGGGAGCCAGGAAGACGGGGAAGTGTCTAAGAAGAAGCTATACGTTGCAGTTCTGGTGCCGCTCCCCGACTCGAGGCCCACTTTCAAAATAAGCTGGCCGGGAGGTCCCGCAGTAGCTCCCGCAGCGATAGTGGCAGCTGAGCTCATCAACAACAGGACCGACATCCTACCGGGCTACGAGCTAGTTTTACTCGTAAAAGACTCTGGATGCAACATAGTGTCCAAGACTGAAATCGCATTCGCAGACAGTATCTTTCACAGCGGGGTAAATGTCGTGGGGGTGGTGGGCCCGGGGTGCACGGCGTCAACTCTGAGGACTGCAACGCTTGCAGCAAGAGACTCGGTCAGTATTATTCAAATTGCTGCTACCGCTACGTCTCCCGAACTGATTGACGCAGCGTATAGCACCACGTACCGACCAGTAAGCTCCCAAAACGCACACATGGACACATTCGTTAAACTATTAGAACACAACTACTGGAGAAGAGTGGCAACGCTATACGACGGAGTCAGGAATCTCTTTTTTGCGACTCATAGAAGATTTACAGAAACGGTGCCATCTGACTGTAATATTGTGTTCACCTCCCCGGTGTTTGAGAACCCACTTAACAGTTCACAAATTACTTTGCTCCCGCTAGAGGAGGTTAAAAATCTCAAAGTCAGAGTTATATATGTCTTCACTACGAACGGCTTTTCGGGAAAGATTCTATGCTTGGCGCATCACTTGAACATGACCTATCCCACATACCAATTTCTATTTCATGGCAGAACACTGAATAAGGTTATTAAGCAACAACGCTTTATTTACGATGGAAGGAGGTTTGAGTGTAGTCAGGATGTCATGGACAAGATGTCTGAAGGAATTATTAACACCGAATACCTCCTAGAGAGAGCAGATAAGAACACCATGGGCACTGTGAGTGGACTCAGCTATTATGATTATTATAATAATTTCTATGTGCCTGAGCGAGATGCATTTCTAGATTCACGCTTGCTGACTTTGGACGATGGTATCACTAATACAACGTACTCCAATCTATACCATGATTCAGTTTGGGCCTTAGCTCTGGCTTTGAATAGCTCCATTCCCCTTCTGGAAGAACGAGGAATGAAACTCGAAAATTACTCCTACGGTCAAAGAGAAGCCACTGATATTATTCAGCAACAACTCCTACAAGTAGATTTCGAAGGAATGGTAGGCAGAGTTACAATGCAAAATGATACTAGAGAATCTTTAACAGTTATTAACATTATCCAGATGCAGCTGAACCGTGATAATTACAACCGTGTTAAGATTGGATTCTACTATAATTTCGATAACTTCAGTATTGAAGAAAGTGGAATGTTCATTAATGACAGTTTCAAAACAGTATCCGTGAGTGTACACTTGGGGGCGGGCATAGTTTCTCTGTCAGTGACTGCGATTGGACTCATTCTCAGTGGATGGCTTCAGATGATGAACATTTTGCACAGTAATATTAGGAGAGTCAAAGCCACCAGCCCAAATCTGAACCACCTGATATTCTCAGGCTGCTATATGTTCATTATTGCAGCTGCAGTCTATGCAATTCAAGAGAGTTTTTCATTCGTGTCACCACTCCCAGACGGCGTGCTTTGTAATGTATTCACCTGGTGTGTGATCATGGGTTACTCTCTTATATTTGGAACAGTTTGCGCAAAGATGTGGAGAATTTACACAATTTTCAACCATTCCCGTACGCTGAAAAGCAAACGAAGACCAGGTATACTGGCCACAGACCAGGCACTTGCTATTTTCGTCACCTCTCTCTTGATCCTTGATACAGCAATCTGCATAGTATGGACCTGGACCGATCCATGGGTATTGGAAACAGAAGAGTATTTTGATGTGAACAATGCTATACCGGTAATAGAACTCCAGATGAACTGTGACTGCCAGCACTTGACAAGGTGGATTGCTATAGTCGCTTCTTACAAGGGAACCGTGGCCACTGTGATCATAGGCCTGTCTATCTTAAATCGACGTATACACCGAAAAGAATTCCAGCACTCAAAACACGTAACAGTTTTGGTGTATGTACTCATTCTACTCAATTGTGTAGGCATACCCTTGTTTTTCATCCTTGGTAACCTCAACATACACATCACTTTTTTTATCTTGTCTGTAATACTGAATGCAACAGTTATCCTCTGTTCATTAATGCTGTTCCTTCCTCCATTACTCCCCTTGCTTCGAGCCAAGCTGCAGAACTTTCCTCTCGTGACGTGTTACAGAAAATGGACTGGCGAATACGCATAATGTCATACCTCACCCCCGTCCCTTCCCTCCCATCCCCCTACCTCCCCTCATCAGCTACAAATTGTATATGTATATACACCTGCTTTATTCTACTGAAATATTGTCAATTAAAATAACATGTTACAAGTGATATATGCAATGCTTGGGTGGTCATTTATTACGCACACGAAGTGTAGAGGTGCTACACAGCAATATTTCATATTGTTGGGGTGAGTCTGAGCAGGCCCACAAAACTATATATAGCTGGACACTGTCAACAGTGTTAGCAATTGATGAAGTCTGAAAGTTTATAGCCACTAATTCTGAAAAAAATGTGTTTGGCAATGGCAGACCTTGACATCTCATATTAAGGAGCAAGTAGACGGTTTGAGAGTCTATGTCTTGCTTTTGGGGTTGCCAGAGTATGACATGGGTATATGCACAAGAAGTAACGTTCTGGAAATGTAATTGGTGTTCAAGGGTGGGTAGCTAGCCACACCACAAAAACACTTAAATTAAATTCTTATATGCTTAAATTAAATTCTTATCTGCTTAAGCGTTTACAATGTAGCAGAAACGTATAATCGCATCATTACATCATTATGATAAACAATCAGACCGAAAAGCAGCAAGCAAACGTTGTGAATTTGTAGGAGCGACGCTTTGTAAGATACTGTGAATGTGTAGGGGACAGTATCATTAGTTTGTAACTGGTAGCCACTGTTCCCGATAATGCTATACCCGGTAATTCCCAGTGCAGCATGAAGTGCCTACGTTCTGCAGTCTAGGGCATCTAGCATCTGGCCGCATTTCTCTTTGCTACATGTCACACAGTACCAGATGTCTGCAGGTTCCACACTGGGGCTTATACAGGGAGATCTTGCTTTGTTTGTGGGGTATGTGACCAGTATGTCGGAAATACATTCAAGTACTATAATTGTTGAGCATGTAGTTTAATCCTTATATGGAATTTTACATTTCAACAATTTGTTTCCTACATGGACTTTACCAAATGAATGCACTTTCAATAATTTTTGCATTGTATACTCTCTCAGGCTCGCCCCAAATGTACATCAGCTATGAACACGAAATGTTGCCATGAGATGTTTAAACCACTACAGCAGAGCTTTGATAATAAAGATGCACTTTATACGGCTCCATATGCTGGCATGAATTAAGATATCACACGTAGGTTGTGTGTGTACATATTTTCTGTGCCACCGGGGAAAACCATATATGAATGAAGCTTGGGAATCAATATTGCACTGTATGGTAATGCCAATTACGTTAAATTTTGCTAGCCTCATTTTCAGGCTCCACACTCCAGCTTTTCTCTGCACATGCAAAGTAAAAAAAAAAGAAGGGTGGGGTTTGAAAATTGCAAAAATGGCATTAAGGTATAAGTCAGAAATAAAATACATGTAACGAGATTTTTCACATGCACTATAAAACACTCTGGCATAATATATTACAGTTATTTAATGTCTACTTCATAAGGCCTCCATTTATTTTCAGAACTGAGAATTTCGTGGTAATGTGACATCAACTCTGGGGTAATCACTAGTTCCAGTGTAACTTCCTGGAAAACAGCACTTCTGGATGCCTATATTGGGGCAAATTTTAAAGCTGTGGTATCTTCTGACGTGCAATAACCCGATAATTTCCTTGGTACACAGGAAACGCACCAATCCCATATTATAATATACCTCAACACTATCTGTAGTTCTATTACATTCTCTGGCTCCACTCCCTGGTGTTTATGAATAGATATTATTTGATTGACATCACGGATTATGTACGTAATTGCATCATATTCCGGTTACTGCCTTGATTAATTTCTGTTACGTAAGTGGTAGGTTCTATAGCGATTATAAAAATGAGAGCACTTTGGAACTTAAGTATTTAGTATAGCAGTTATCAGTCATTAATTAACCCTTTAATTGACATAACTAAGTTGCGATTTTGAAAAAAAAAAATTGCACTATCAAAAACGTCAGCCAAAAGAAAACAAAAGAAAGGGTATCCTGACCTGGATTCGAACTAGCAGCCTCTTGCATCATAGCCTGGGCAAGTTAGTGAATCTGCACCTCTTTCATCTTGAGCGTGACGAAAGACATCAACCTCATGCGTTGTCACAGTACACTATTGCCACTCAAGATGGCAGCTATTCCATATAATATGTCTTGGTATATCCATTCATCTGGATATGATGTCATAAAATACGATCTATGCAAAGCTGGGGAGCAAAGCCCAGTAGCGAGGCTTTTGTACATTTAGGCATGCCATTCTGACTGATAGAGTACCACAGCCTTTCTGTTACGTTTCCATCCAAGTTAAACATCAATATGAGTGTGTATGATATTGGTAGGCAGTTCCTCGGATTATTAGATGCTCGCACACGCACGGAGCATGGCATCACAGATCACTAGCCTCCTTCCCAGGCCACGTGGTTTCGTGAAGGTTTCAAAAACACGTGGCCTGGGAATGCGGCTAACTACTCACTTACTTCAGTGAAGCCCAGCCTTTCCTGAAAGAGCTTTAGGCTTGGCTCATTATTGGTTCCGATTTTTGCTTGTAATGTTCTCACATCCAGCTCAACTATTCCTAATGGATAACAATAGTTATTTCTCCAATTAATTCTGTGTGTGTGTGGAGGAGTGTGTGTGACAACAGATGCATTTTTGTGTTGGCATAAGTGAATTAGGTACTGTGAATGTAAATTTGTCATCATATTTACTAGGGTGATTTCATTCAGTAGCTGCGTAGGATATGCCCATACCAGGTAGTTGCTATATATATACAGATCCAGGAGTTAGCCCCGGGGGGGGGGGGGGGGGGACTGGGATTGGGCGGGGCGAGACGGGGGGTATTTCGCAAGCCAGCCAGTCATGAGCATAATAAGCATAAAATACATATAATATATATATACGCTATAGCTCAGAAGTAGCCCAACACTCTCAAGATCATTGCCTCACTACACTCGCAACCATAGTAGCTAGACTGCCACTGTGTATACAGTATCCATTTGCAGAGGTCAGTTTAATGGGTACCAGGAATCTTCTCTCATTAGACAGATGTTTGTCAAATGTGACTGGATCATTTCTCACACTGGACTGGTGTAATAGACTAGGCTAGTGTGTTTCCCAAAATCGCCAATCCACAAATGCCCATTTCTGTAAAACTAGCAGCCTGGTGCTATGTCTACCTAAACATGAGCTAGATGAGATCATTTTAGCCTGAATAGATGAAAGGTGAGATAGGTGGTACTACTAGGAAGGTATAAGATATGATACAGTCTCAATTTCTTGTGACACACATACATACGTAGGTCTCCAATCTGTACTATATAATCGGTGCTAGTATTTCATGTACAGCCAGGCAATAAATTATTGAGGAGGTGCATCAGTACTCATTGGTCAGACTAATAAATGCCCATTCATGAATGCTTCTGTTCATCTTTAGATTTATGTATGGTTTAATTACTGAGTAATCACACATGTAGTGCAACATAGAATTCCCAGAAAAATGACTCTCAGATATAATTAGCTTTGGATAAGTACATTTCAATGAATACAAATTGCTTAGTTAATTAGCGTAGATAGCTGCTTAAGTACACAGTGGCCTCCAACAATGTCACTGTATATTCCAACCAGCACCCCCACCTGCAGACAGATGGCCATATCTTGTGAGGGTGGATAATTAGAGCAAATATTTCTTGTCATGCAACCTTTAATTTCTGATAGTGTGTTGTACGTGTGAATGCACTCTTGTATAATGCACATAGCTGGCATTTCAAGTTGGTTACTCACTTCCTCCCACCCACCATCACTTCATTTGCTCTAACAACCATAATAATTATAGTGACTTACACAATGCGCTGGTACATACAGCACACCCCAAGAGCTACATGTACACTGTCCCCAAGAGCTACATGTACACTGTACATGTAGCTCTTGGGGTGTGCTGTATGTACCAGCACAGTCAATGACAATACTACTCACTAGCCATGATTTCATTTCTTTAATCCAATGTTTTGGTACTTGCATGTGGTTTCTGGAGGAATGCTATTAATTTGGCACAACAAATACCAGCTACTAAAGAACCTCTACTCCTACTACTCCTACTACAGGCGTGACATTAAGAACACTCAATAGGCCATAAAATTGTAACCAGGGCAGGAAATGTGGCTCCATGATATGCTTATTACCCGTGAAACACTACCACAGAAGGTAATACAGACCAGATAGGTTGCAAAACTGGATTATGTCACAAGAAAGATCTGAGACCATCAGCGTTAAAGAATAGACGGAGTTCTTCAGTTACCAGATAGGTTGCAATACAAGAAAGATCTGAGACTATAAGCATTAAAGAATAGAGGGAGTTCTTCAGTTTAGCAAAATGAGCTGAAAGATAACCTCACTTAGGCGAGGACGGAAATGAAGGGAGTGCATTCAAAGTATTATATATATTTCACAGTGGAAAATATAGCCCCAGTGCAGTGAGCTACCAAACATTTAGAGAATGATGTGGGTAATCATGTGGGTAAGCCATGAATTGTTCCAGAGTAAACTTAGTTTAAATAAAATAACAAATTATCATCCCCTTCCTTCTGAGAATCATGAATTGCTCTAGAGTATAAGGTTAGTCTAAAAGCAGCAAAGGGGATCCTAATTATCCCCCTTCCTTTCTAGAATTTTAACCAAACAAAACAGCTCGTTTCTTAAAGTAACACACTTTAAGTGACATACAGAGATAAAAGGGAACAGGGGTCCCAGAGTCAAGGTCAGAGAAAGCAAATGGAATGCTCAAACATTTCGGGAGGGGAGGGGGGAGGGGCATTCCCCAATGTGGAGCCCCATTTTTAATACACAATTTCCTGCTTCTATAAAACTCCTCTCTCCCCTGAGACAATAAAATCAGTTATGCGATTGTTTCTCAGCAGTTCAATTAAAGCTCAGGCAAAGGTGTGTCCTGTGAATTGGCGCAGATATCTGAAAGCTGATACATCGTAGATGAGACCGAAAAGCATCCTTCTCTCTGGATAAGGTCTATCCTGATTGAAGAGACTGTCACATGACCGCCTAGTTGTGCCATTGTTAAAAATTCTGCAAGAAATGTTTCCTTTCTGCCTGGATTACAACATGCATGATAATTACAGAATGTGACAATTAGTAAGACTAATAAAAGCAATATACGGGGCCCACAAAGCCTTCCGTGGCTAATGGATTCCTGATTAATTATTCAATTAGTTTGACTAAAGCGCCTGCAGTGGTATAGCCTTCTTGCAAGTTTGCAATTGGAAATAGGGGCCCACAAAAGCCTTCAGTCACTCATTGTTTCCCGATTAATTAATTAACTCATCAGTAACTAGGCAACTGATACATGTACTATACAAAAGGAACTTGTCTTTGTCAAAACACGATTAATGAATATTCATACTAGCATTCATACTCATGACTGGAAGCAGCAAGACTATAGGATACCTGACTTAACTAAAGATTGACTATGGCTTACAATATCATCTGGATACACAACATAGTGGGAGGCACACACCCAAGTGTTTCAATGATGTGGGTGTAGCCAGAGGAGTGTTTAAGTTATGTTGTTTGGGTTATCCAATAAGCAGTACCATTCAGCAATTCCACTTCAGCAAATTGCTCTTGGCCTCAGAGAAAAGACATTATAGGAATGCACCAATCACCTAAGATAATGAGAACCCTGTTTTCCTGTGAAGTGTGCTTGATGTGCATTTCTGGGTTCTATTTGTAATGTTTAGTCGAATGTTAGGTCGTGTGGGTCTCAGGTTCTGGGGTGCAATGGGGCATATAAATATCAATATATCAATTTACCTCCATATTTCTCTCCCCATGCACATACGTACATCTCAGTGTAGTGGTGATGGTGATTGAATATTCCTATCAGGTGGAAGTCATGTTTGCAGGCGGTCACTAATGACACTTTATTTATGGGCAAATTATTTTTTTTGGCGAATCAGGGATATTCCATATTTGGCAATTGAGTACAGAAGTACATTATTTCTGAGCTGTATGGATGCAGTAAGTGTGAACATGTTCACGTCAGTGCCCGGCTTTTTGTAAATATTTATACGTTTCTGTGAACTCTATCGCAACAAAATTTGATTTCTCAAATCACAAAATTAATACCCACACATTATACATATTATTATTTTATTTGCGAGTAGTAAATTTTGCGTAAACCTCTACAAAATTCGTATCTACAAATAGTATGAAGCCTTACCATATGACATCATCAGTTGTATGGCTTCCAATCCCATTCCTTTCCTCCTGCAAGACGGCTCTGCGGCAGCAAAAGAAACCACTAAACAATCACCAATTACACCCTCAGGAAAAAGCAATTAAGGAGTAAAAAAGTAAGAGATTGGGAATTTCGGTACTAAAAAATTCATGGGTAGTGATACCAAAATTAGTACTGATAAGTTTTCATTTTCACTAAAGTTACAGCCACACGTAAACTCACATGCATGCACGAGGGATTAAAAAAACGGAGAGCCTGCTAATGCAAACCGCAGACGGCTATTTTGGTCTAATTGGGCCTCATTAGGGCGATGTAGCATCTGGAGTTTACCAGCAACTAACTCCCAGCTGACCAGTAGCTAAACACATGTACGTACATGATTCCCCCATTTCCTGCTTGCCCCCTGAGCCTTGGAGTACGGTCCGCTGAAGCATTTATATCCTCTCGGGGTAGCTGGGTTATTGGCTCCTGATGTGCTATTTAACTCATGTTCCATATTAGGATCCAGGCTATTCCATACCCCATTGCTACAGACACACTGGTATGCATACATACCACAAAATAATATGTAAAGTTTAATGCAGCACTGGCTAACAAAGTCTCATTCCCAGATCTCCCTTGCTCTACGAATAGGCATGAGACTAGAGCTGGCTCAAGAGTAACTAGAGCTCAGACAATATCATAATTTCATAACCACACAACTGAGCTGGAATAGCTCAGGACAGTATCATAACTGAGCTCAGACAGTATCATAAACCACACAACTGAGCTGGAATTAGATACAGGGTCTTACTGCCATAATTGTAGCTGGCTTCATGTAGGTTGCTGACTACACCTCTGCCTAGAAGCCTAGTGAGAAATAGGATCCAGCTTATAATTCTACTTAGCAATATAGAGTGGTTGCCGAGGGTATATGCCCCATCAAACTCTGATGACCATCTCCTACAGCAGCTTCTACAATGTTATAGTATGACCCTCTCAGTTAAATACCTCTAGCACCACTTCAACAAGTGCTGCCATTCGTCTTTAGATCTTGAGATGTGAAGGCTTTTATAAGCGGAAGAAACTACAACACATCATTCTCCCTGAGCAAAGTAGGCCCGAGACAACTATTCCTGGAATAGTTCAGAAATATTCGATACCAGGGAATAATTCCAGAAAATTAGGTAAGAAATACAAGATTTTGGCTCTGTGCCTCGTGTAAGGTAAGGCGGGGTAACTTGGAAGACGGGGTAACTTGGAACGAAACCTTAATTACTAGTGTTAGTAATTAAGTATCCTTGCTATAACAGCGCCTGTTCTGGAGTATGGAGCCAAAGAAAGATTCCGTTCCAAGTTACCCCACGTTCGCCTTAGCCTATTGCAGAAATTGGGTGTCAGTAATGAGCATTTGGTACTCCAAAGCACAGTGGTGAATGTACCATGACGTGTAATTTGATAGTAATGACATTACATCATTCTTGTTTTTAACTTTATAGAATAATAGACTAGGTAGTAAACTTGGGAATAATCTGCAGCACAGAAGAATAACAGGTGGTATTCATGAGCATTAATGTCTGGGAATAATTTCCTTATGCCTAGAGCAAGGAACCCAGCATGAATATCCAGATGCTGTCTGTGGTGGGAAGCCCGTGGAACACTCTTCCAGGAGAGGAAGCTAAGAGCTCTATATAACCTTTCTGAGAAGTAGATTTAGAAGATTCACTCTTTTGTGCATGCAGTTAGTTTACTCCAAAGCACAGTGGTGAATGTACCAAAAATACATCTCAATCAGAACAGTGTCTGTACACACTGGGGGAGTTTGACTCCCTGACTCCTGGAGTCAATGCCAATAATTGTGTTTGGAAAATATTCCTATAGGTTGGGGGGGTATCCTACCACACAGTAACAATTATGTAGACTGTGGCCATGCATACCTTTTGGGCAAGCACAATAACCATGGTTACCTAGAGTATGCACATGTAAGCACTAGGTCTATGGACACGTACACTATTATAATTCACGGAATAAGTTTTTTTGAGTGAGAATAATAGGTGATTGTTTTGATAAGCATGTCAGCAGGGCATAAGAGGAATCCCTAATTAGTCTGCAGTAAAGTAGCATATTAAGTGGCTGTGAACACAATTCTCCAAAGCACAGTACCATGACGTGTAATTTGATAGTAAATAAAAGGTGATGGTGCGGGAAACACATCGTAAACTCAGTCTGTCACATATGGCTCAGTGATAAATGGAAGAAATAATAGGGAGGAAATGAGAATAATGGGAAATAATAATGCGGTAAAATAAAGGAATTGAGGAAGAGAATAATGGGAAAATTACTGTGTCTGTCCCTAGCTAGGTACAGACACAGTTAGGGACGGACTAACTGTCCCTAACAGTTACCGTACAGTGGGGAAATACAGGGTCCCAGGCTCTCCCCTTGAACAGCCTGGTATCCTTTCTCACGTGATTTAACTTGCTAAATTATGCATGCACTGGAACTAATCAGAAGACGGCTGCTTTTGCCGGAGACGTTGCTTCAGCACTCGGTCTAGGGCACCAACAGGCCCTAAAGACTAGCTGCAAGAACTGTAGATTCACTACCGTTCCTCGGTGATCTGACTATGCTCACCCTACACACTAAGGCTGTCTCAACCACAACTGCTTCGTTTTTCGCCCCCTCCGCTTCCTGGTAGACAACCTGATGGCTTCAAACGGATGAGAAATTTGAAGCACTCGACGCGGTCGGGAGTTACCTGCTCAAGTCGGCTGTAAACAACACTTCATCTTAGGTATGGCTTTGTACAGGCTTACTAAGCTTGTTAAAGCCTTTACACACGCATTTCAGGTACAAATAGGCCATCAGGAGGTTGTGTAATTCGAAATTAATCACAGGCACACTGTCAATTTACGTCGCGTGCAAAGAGTTAAGTCTTTTCCATCCCTTTTTTTACCCTGGATATCACTCACATGAAAAAAGATCCAGGCTCGCTCCCATTTTTTTAAATTTTCAAGGGGAGAGCCAGCGGACAAGGCAATAGGTGAGTACCTGCTATCATGATCTCGATCTCTGCCAGCGAGCGGTCGGCTGCGTCGGTGAAAAACAAGTTGACATCTCCCACCATGCAGTCTGTAGGATGAACAGACAGAACACAAAGTGTTAGGGCTGGGCAATATTTCAATAATATCATCGTATCGTGATACCTGAAAGTCATGATAATATCACAAAGGCAATAATATCGTCAATATCATTATCACTGCCATCATTGTTGACCTTCAATTTGAACGCCTTGCATTCTCATGAAATTGATATACACAAGGGACCTTTATGCCCGGGGGGAGGGGGGCTAAAAGTATGTACTGAATACAAGAGAGCATGTTTTTAAGTACGATTTTACAAAAACATAACAACATGCATGTTTACTTGTAATTGCTTCCTATTAATATGCTATGCTCCCTTAAATCTTTTGATTTTGCTTCCAAGAATTGTCATTTAGCTTATAATATTATTCATGACAAACTCTGGCCAGCATCATGGTTCCCAGTCTCGTGGATTATCTAAGTGAGGTCTGGGAAATGGTGCGTTTTCGTCCCACAATTTTTCTCTTTTCTTAGTTAGGTCCTCGGCATCCAAAAAATATGTTCTTCTTGTTTCACACGACTATTATGCTAAAATAGTTCTTCAAGGATTCTCTCGGTTGGCTAGTAGAATTCATGCCGAAGTTCTTCAATTCCAACCCGAAATACTTGTCAAAAACTTCATCAATGCCGACGTTTCGGCTACTATGCTAAACATTATGCCAGCATAATTCGCCAAAGCCTGGCTTTTACCTCCCATTACATCATAACGGATATAGGTCTATACTGCTGTGATATTGTTCATATAGTGAGCATGCTCTCAAATATTGCCGAGCACTCTTCACTGCGCGGAAATGTACCGGGTCATTCCTATGGCATCGTCCCAATACCCTGTGACTGTGTAAACCCAGACGATGCCTTAAACATGTGGAAGTCCTTATGGAGGAGAGATCAGTACGTACCTACCCAGCCCTGGAACATTGTATATATGGAGGTGAGACCCGTACACGCCTACCCCTAAAACATTGCTTCGTTATAGGAAGTACCCAGAGAAGTGGGACCCACCTGTTGTTACTCCTCTACCACATTTGATAAACAATTCTTTCCATTCCAAGAAATTAATACCGCATGCCTAACTTTATCTCAGCCCTGCACACCCACAATGCGTTATGCGTCATCCAATAACTGAAGTTTTTCATGTATTGCCAGCATCATGGTTCCCAGTCTCGTGGATTATCTAAGTGAGGTCTGGGAAATGGTGCGTTTTCGTCCCACAATTTTTCTCTTTTCTTAGTTAGGTCCTCGGCATCCAAAAAATATGTTCTTCTTGTTTCTTTCCCGGCTGCTTGCTCTCTTCAGTTTCACCAAAATGTCCCCACGTGGGTTGAGAGACTCAGATGCAAGTGTGATCCTCATAAGACTACGTTAGCAACTACTAATTAATTACATACCGACACCACCCCTAGTTGGTTAAATGACAATCATCTGTGTGGCTATTGTAGTAGCTAGTTTGTAAGGTATCCTTACGGTTGTGAATGTCATTACTTTTGAATATGGAATTTCACTGGCAGGTTGCTTACAGCTAGTGAAACTGAAAAGGATGCATTTTTCTCATTGCAAAGTGTACGGTACTTCACGTTTGGATATTTTGGTGAAACCGTCTTGTATCTGATATTCAACATGCTACACCCTACTATAATACACGCAGACGAGCAAAGTGTTAATTAATTAATTAACTTAAAAACCAACAGTAGTTATGCACTGCAGCACCAGTGAGATCAAGAGATAACTTGTTAACACCTATGTATATTACTAGCTACCATGCGCTGATCCTAGGCCTGTGTCTGTATGAGGTGAGAGGTTTGGGGTCAAGATCAGAGTAATTAAGTTACTTTGCAATGAATTTTCAAAGTTCTAAGTTTTATAACACTTTTGGTTGCAATGCTCACCCTATTTTCACAAGACTCAGTTTTACCACGAGGTTCTCACGAGGGCCGAGAGGCTTGGTAGTAAACATGATCCCCACAAGACTACGTTAGCAACTACTAATTAATTACATACCGACACCACCCCTAGTTGGTTAAATGACAATCATCTGTGTGGCTATTGTAGTAGCTAGTTTGTAAGGTATCCTTACGGTTGTGAATGTCATTACTTTTGAATATGGAATTTCACTGGCAGGTTGCTTACAGCTAGTGAAACTGATGTAGTTAAGCAACTATAATTTTTTTTTCAAAATTTCGCGTTGCCATCATGTATATCCGCATATTTTACATTCGGATATTTTGATGAAACCGACTGTGTTAATTCCCACATTGGTACATCCACGAGTAGCATTGGGATGGCTAAGTAATTAAAGGGGGCTATACTCCAGTACAACATAGTATTGCAGTTTTAATATTTGTACGCAGACTCGCTGAGTACCAGTAGAAGTTTGCTAGAAACAGAGTAGCTCACGCGATGGTTAGTTTAACATGTCTAACAACTACCCAGAGATCCATGTGTCCTTTACTAGCTAACAGAGACCCAGATGCCAAACACATTGGCCCATTTGTAGCCTTACGAAAGCTTAGCACTCTTTACGTAGTCGTAATGTTTACCCGTGGGTGTTGTTATAGGTCTTGCTACATTACGGAGCTCCAATGGGCCGTGGACACTGATTGGAGAAACAGATGGCATTACTAGGGGGCAGATAGATACATGTTGTGCCTAGTTATACACACAGCAATACGATCCAGTAGGCATGAACAATGATCCTGATTAGATCAACCATAAACAATTTGCTCTCTATGGTCTACACATCAGCACCATTGCCTGTTTACCATGGACAGCTGCAACAGACCCTTTCCAATAAAAATGCCACAATAGAGATTTCAGCAGCTATGGCAACAATACTCTGGTATTTCATGCCCAACAGGCATGGACGGTTCCTTACAAGTTTGAAGTATACACAAAGGATATTTGATGGAGTAGATATGACCTCAAAAACTTTATAATGGGCTCCTATGGGAAAGTTGACCTCCAGTGTAAATCTCTCATATAGAAAATGGTGTATACGTTTGTGAGGTCATATCTATTTAATGTCCGATTTACTACCAACTTGAATGAAACATCCACACATAGTGCACATAAAATACAAGGAGTGCTACTGCTATAGCTACGGAAATTCCTCCTGTAGCCCAATGGCATTGATACAATCACGTAGATAAAGCCTCATACCCAGACCTCTGAACATTTGACGAAGGGGTGAGACAAGGTTTAGATCCGGGCTTGGGGCTATAGACCCAGTCATAAATAACAAGTATCGTAGGATCGATTATAATTGCGAGGTTCTAATAATTGTGAATTGCGAATTCATAGTCGCAAAGTTTAAAAACGCAATGAATAACTATTGTGCTGCATCCTGTGCTGTAGATGGGTTGTTCTATCGCAATTATTACAAATGCAATTACCTTTCAAAACCAGGAAACATAATCTTTTTACGACGCATTTAAAACCAGGTATCCTTTGGAGTGTGCCTGCCTAATGAAGCATCGAAATCTGATAGATACCTACTGGCAGCAGGGTACAAGGATTATGCCGATATTAAAATGAGCATGACACATAGGTAGGTATATGCAGCATTGAGCATAATGAGACCATAATGAGTAGATTCCCTGGGGAAATTATGGTATTTTATTAAAGCTTTGCAGAAACTCGGCCACGTGGTGATGGCAACGACTAGCAATCTCAGCGCTATTATTACTGCATGACAAGCTTTTTCAACCCTACGGCCTCATCACAGATACACACAAACTAAGGACATAGCATGCAAGATGGCATAAATACAGAATTAAAGCTGTACAGAAGTCTGCACTCCACGCTACATCCAAGCCTAGATGGTGAATCTTCGATTCTTGCAATGAGCCTCAAGCTTCCATCAATCCCACTGTCGAAAAACAGTATTGATGAGCTGTGAATTACTGGTGAGACTGATTAGTTGTAAAGACGGGTGTAAGTATTTTGTACACTGTGTGTAGCCTTGTTCCCAGTCTCCACTCCTTCGCATGTTGGAGCTACGATGTGTATCTGCACCGCCATAATCACTGCCAGTTTGTGTACCAGCTGGCCCCCTCCCCATGTACGTACCATGAATCCTTTCAACCCCCACTAGCCGGAGGGAAGAATGAATTCCCGGACGCTGTCTACTCCTACCAGCGTAGGTATGCGGATGTGCACATTATTGCCGTAAGTCATTCACTGATGGATACTTGAGCATTCAGCCTGTACTCTGTACTCGCTATAAAGATTTATGAGGATAGCTAACGGATAGCACTTTGCTCTGACACCCAAATGTTTTTTGTTAGTATGATGGGGTGTGTTGTTAGTATTGGTACCCTCGTACCCAGGCTTGTATCTCGCAGCCGTGGAGATTTTTCTCCATGGCTGTGAGATAAAATCTAGCTGGGCTTTTCACGTCTCCACCACTGAGTGTGAGATAAAATCTGGGCATGGGTACGAGGCTAAGTAATGGAGTGTTGCTAGATTTTTGAGCATAATCCACTCACCCCTAGCCAATCTGGTGTTTAGATACGCCATCTTTATTCATACATTAGTGGTTGCCTATCACAACTGAAGAGCTCTGCAGTAAGTCTTAAATTACATGCAGCCTTCACTTACAGAGGTATGTTATCATAGCACTAGGTCTTGAAATCGATACTTCAATAATTGGAGTCTCAATTTTCAATTAGTACATATTTGCAAGTATGTACCGATTCAAGTCTGTAGTGTGTCTATATACATTTCGTACGTTTCGTCATAATCATAACTGACCAAAATTTACGCCTAAACGTTCGATCACAGATATTTCAAAACGTTATAATCATAAAATAAAAAAGAACGCTTACAGGCACACCCATAATTATTTGAACTTATTTGCGCAACCAGGAGATATCAGATACCCCAGGAGCCCACGAACCTCGTAGGGGTTCATTCACGGGCACTGATACCTCTGTGTCGGGGTTCACGGGCACTGATACCTCTGTGTCGGTATCTACTTTCCTGAGATACCTCACACATTTGTACCACGATTATACAATAAGAGAAATATGGCTATTTTGACTATACTGGGTGTTTAATTACCTGAATTTGAGTTGCAGTAGGAGTTAAACCTCAAATTGGGGTAGTTTGTTACTGATTGTTGTTCCAGGAAATTGTGAAGTGTGTTCTTGGCATGAGACTTGTGTAATAAATGAGTGCGCTAAATTGCATAGTTCTCAGGTTTCAATTGATAATCAGGCATCAAAGTCTACAGGAAGCAGCTTCATCAAATTCCGCTAGCTCCATACGGCTGATAATTTTGCAAGATGACATCAAACATGCGCACGTACACAAGTAATATCCGTTGAACCCCCCCCCCCCCCCCCCCTCCGTCCACGCAGGTTTACATTTTACACGCAGGAAAGGACAGATATGTACGGCCCAAATGTTCAGTGAGGGGACAAGGCGCGTAGTGCAGTATTCCATGAACACTCCTCGAGCAAGCCAGCCTCACGCCCAGGTCTAAACATCCAGTGAAGGGTAACCTCGTCCCCAGGCCACACCCCTGCACTCTTTCATGGGGAGTGTGGCCTGGGGACGAGGCTAAGTGAAGGGATGAGCAGTCTAGGTACGAGATTATGGGTAGCTCAGGAAATATAGGTACTGTGAGAAGAGTTATACATCAAATACAGGTCTGTGTAGATCACCCAATCTTTCATGCAATAATATGCAATAATTTATAAGGGTGTTGCTATTTACAAACTTGGGAGAGACACTTATTTACGGTACAAGTATAGTATTATAGTATATACCTGTTTCCAAGTCTTGCTTTTGGTCATATTGTTTCTTATTGAGTATTATGAAGGTACATTCTACGTGTGTGTGTGTGTGTGCATTAGTGAGATGTACATGTATGGGTACATGAGATTGTAAACACATAATGATGGAAGAGAGAAATAAGGGAATGTGGAGGAGGGTTTTGTTTTCATAATTCACAATTACCACCTAGCCTCGTACCCAGGCCTCCACTTTTTTCGCAGCCATGAAAAGGCAGCGAAAAGGCTGCGAAAAAAGCTGAGAGTGGAGGCCTGGCCTGCGTACGAGGCTAATCAACCACTCTAGTCACTAGTCTCATATAACGCACACCCCATACTGGTCCCATAGCTATCATAGCTTATGTAATTACACCTGCAAATCAGTGATCAGCTATCTCCATTACATCATCCTAAACAAGGTGGGCTCTTACTAGAAGAGGTGGGTACCTACTACATACGTATGATGAAACACACGTACAGCCACTCACTGTCTTCGTCTTTCGTCCACGCCTGCTGCATCTGGTGTTCCCATTCCAGACTTAGCGGCTCCGATGCAGTCTGAGACCGAAGCACCGGATCCTGCATCCACTGATGGTATCTGAGGAGGGAGTGGACCCCCCGCGTATGAATTAAACCCTGCTTCAAATAATATCAAGTATCAAGTTCTTACTTCATTGCTTCATACAACACCATTATGAAGATTGGGAAACTTAGGCTCAAACTAAAACGACTGTTGAAATTAGTTGTTCTACAGACGTATATATTATGAAGTCTTGTCTCTATTATCCGCATTTGATTTCATGACCATGTCATGATTGGACGCCCAAGAAACAAAAACATTAAGCTGTAGTGTCCTTGTGTTCATTCCTGCTTCATGAGTAGCAAAGGAGTGGTAGGTTCTACAGTCATCTCAAAAATACAAGCAGCAGCTTGCAACTTATACACTTTTTGTGTAGCTATCAAGTGGTTGTTAGGCCGGACACATTTAACAACTTGAACTACCTACCTGTACAGCAACAAACATCGTCGACCTCATGTAGTCTGTGTAAGTTACTGCCACCCAAAATGACGCCCTAGCAACTGTTGCTAGATGCAGATGACATCATCACAGAACCTCGATTTTGCTGCTATACACTGCGCTGACTTGTTCATTATCACGCTACAGGTTAGCCCCTTGTGTGGCCTCCCACTAGAGCCTGGGAACAAGGCTACCTAGAGGTCTGTGTGGCCTCCCACTAGAGCCTGGGAAGGAGGCTACCTAGAGGTCTGTGTGGCCTCCCACTAGAGCCTGGGAACGAGGCTACCTAGAGGTCTGTGTGGAATACGAAGCGTTTACTTTTGTGGCACTGTGGGGCGATTGTAGCCTCGTTCCCAGTCTCTCCGCTCCGGTTTTTACGTTGCAAGCGACGTAAAAACTGGAGCAGAGAAACTGGGAATGCGTCTAGAGCAATTGCAATCTCAACTGTGTGGGCGAGGAGTAGTACTAGTAATTAGACAGATTATGCTAGCACAATTTCAAGCATAATTGGCATGCCTTGGCACACGGGAATTGTGCCAGCAGTAGGCATAGTAGTGGGTATAATATTTCACTGCTACACATGTAGCATATAAAAAAAATTATATCCTCATCTTTAATTAATTAGTGAATAGCAACGTAAAAATCATATAGAAGCTGCAAACGCCAAATGTCAACTTGTTTGGATGTATGTTAATGTTGACATTGTTGTGTTTGTGCATAGCATCTTCAATTGCGCTATTTAATCATAGATATTAGAGGCCACGTACGGTATCAGGGGCTTATCTTATCTTATCTACCCACTTTCTTTACCTTTCCCAGCATTCTCTGGGTTCAAAACTGGCGGACTGGCCTCTTCAGAGTGTAGCCATCATGACACGTTCATTTGATCGTTAGTGACGTCAAGAAATATGTCATGCGGAACGCGCTTGGTGCCAGAAGTACACCGCGTTTCCATTCCCGTATGTGGACTCTAATATCTATGATTTAATTAACCAAAATGGGACAAAGCTTGGGAAATTTATAGCATAATCACATACTATAATAGTAACAGTACATTTACCCCTATAGATAAGAGTGCGATTATTTCCATAATTGCACACTTTTTTTAGTTCAACAAAGGCTGTAACTATAGGAGCTGTAATGATATGTGATTAACATGGAATCACATGGATTCTCGGGCCATTTGGGAATAATTGCATTTACAATAGGTAAAATTGCACTCGCTTCGCTCTGATATGCAATTGCCTTACCTATTGCTCATGCAATTATTCCAAAATCGCACTCAAATCCATGTGATTACTAATAGGTAAAGTTTTGTATTTGAGCATACGCTCGCATCGCTTGGGCGGGGCTAAGGGTGGAGTTCACTGCATGCTGCTCGGTCGGATCGGGCTGCATTTATATTCCAGAGCTATTACATAGAGCCATTCACACACACATGGCCAGACCTTTCCACATGGTGAGGCGAGTAGGGCACCAAAATCACCTTTTCTCCAATGAGAGAATAGTGTCGTTTTCTGTACATACTTGTACTATGAGTTCCAATTATCCGAACACACCGAGTCCGATAGATAGCAAAATTGAACTGACAAAGAGCTATTATAGAGGTACATGATCCATCCTATCTCCAGGGCGAATTAAAGTGCGTTTACTTCTTGTACGTGTGTAGATTTATTAAAGTGTACTGCCCTTTCAGGCCTTGTATTTACTCAGTAGTCGCAAGGCATAGTTAAGCATGAGATCTAGATGTGCCACTCCCCCCTTCTAAAGTCCTCTGTGATTTTGGAACAATGAAGGGTGAACTTGCCCCATACAGTATAAATATGCTGTAACCCTAATCTAATCTAGCCCTAATCCTGCGGAACCTAAACTGCAAATTTGGCCATGAACTGCAAATAGAATATCCGTTATGACTAATGCACTCCCCAGGGGCGGCTCCAGGATTGCAGAAGGGGGGGGGAGCACAAGATCCCAAAAGCTGGGTGGAACCTGGGAACGAGGCTAGCTAGAGTACTTTGTGTACCAAAGATGCTCACTTCACAAACATTTTGTAATAAGATCTTCCATCAGGATGTATAATTGCTTTGAAATTTGTGTACATTAGGTCCATTGCTCCCCATCCATGGAGCCAGCTGTTGGGCATCTCCTGAGATCGCACTCCGAGACTGATGCCCAGGCCCCACCCCCTTCCCCCTCGGCTGACTCCGCCCCTGACCGCACCCATGCAAGTCTCAAGAAGACAGCATCCTTCCCTGTACGATTGGGAGGAGCAGGAAACCAGGTGAAAAAGTACTGGAAGACAGCCGCCATAAAGACCAGGGTGAGTCCATTTACAGTTGTGCCAATACAGTGATTCTCAATGAGCACTCTAATCTAGGTACTGTAAATCCTAGAGTCCATTTTACTTAGCAATTTCAATAGTAACAGTAGAATGGTGGCTTTTGATGCAGACTATTTTTTTTGTTTTTGTTTTTGCATAGGACCTCCCAGATCCTTGGGCAGGGGTTCTGGATGAAATTCTCCCAGAGGGGGCCACCAGGCACATGTATAATCCCAGAACTAGAAAGTGGAAGACAGACGATGTTGTGGTGAAAATACAATCCAAGGTAATAGTCCAGGAAGGAACACCTTAGAGAGAAGTTATGCCCCACCCAGCATGGCAGCAACTGTTCTTTGTCTGTGTGATCTGCATGTACATACAATGCGTGTATATATTGTATGCAGAAGTGAGTGAGCAAAACGCTCATACCACATTTTCTCCTTTGACTGCAGCCGTTTGCCCATGGAGCAATGAGGGAGTGCTTTCGAATGTGAGTGGCCTAGGCTAGGGGATATATGTGATGTTATCACTATATTACTGTTTCTTCTTGAGCCGCCTTTTGTGTTGTGTTGAGTGTAGCTTATAGTCTTATATGGAGATGGGTGGTGACATTGGACATTACGGCAGCATGTTAAATTTAACAGTGGTGGGCAGGTCATGCAGGTGCAGATAACGAAATACCTAGAACACATGCAAAACAAATTTCTTGTATCTCTGTCTTCTCCGGTCTGTGCTTTAGTGCTGTGTAGGTCTTATTGCCATTCAATGCAGTATCGTGGAGCAGTGAGGATGAAAGTCTTACCCTGTCAAGAATTTTAAATTTTTCTGCACTTCCAGTTGGGCCCAACCTTAATCCTACTCAGTGACTGTCTCCGATCGAAGCTTCAACTGCTATTTCCACACTACAGGAAGAAACTGTCAAAGTTCTCCCATAATCCAGACTGGAGAAATGCCTCCAACTACGTGGCCAAGCGCTACATGAAGGAGGTCGCCCGAGAGGTCTACTTCGAAGATGTCAAGCTGCAGATGGACTCCAAGCTCTGGGGAGAAGAGTACAGCAAGCACAGCCCTCCCAAGAAGGTAACAGCACACTCTCATACCCAGACTGCAACATGGGATTGAGGCTAGTGGTCAGAGGTTGCTATAACTTACAGACTGTAATGCCACTCCTCAATTAATTGCTGCATAAGAGATGTTTGGGGCCCGTTGTTTGATAGTCTAAAGTTGTGGTGTGAATCTGCAAGCAAGAATAATAGTGTGGCTACAGAATATGGTTACCACCTGGTATAAGACTAGCCGCCCTCCTCTACTCTCTCTCTTCATAGGTAGATTTCTTCCAAACTTATATCATTGAGCTGGTGGGACGGGAGGGGAGTCCCCTCTACTGCGTGGAGCACCTCATCGATGGCAAATACATCAAGTACAACTCCAACTCTGGCTTTGTGTCTGAGGTCAATCGGCTCACACCTCAGGCATTCAGTCACTTTACATTTGAGCACTCCAACCATAGGCTTATCGTGGTGGACATTCAAGGTGTGTGTGTGTGTGTGTGTGTTGTGTGTATGTATGCATGCATGTGTGTGCCAACATTTTTGGTCTCAAACTTCCCAGCTATTTTGCATGAAGCAAACAGCGAAGCAATTGAGGACCAGGAGTCTTAGGAATGAGACTAGGAGTTTTAAATCCGGAGTTATATAGTGCTCACCATCTCCATCGTGGGTGTGATCACTGGCTAGGTCCTAGCACTTTAAATACACATACACACACACACACACATACACACACACACACAGGCGTGGGAGACCTATATACTGACCCTCAGATCCACACAACAGACGAGACAGGCTATGGGGAAGCCAACCTAGGTACAAGGGGCGTGGCCCTCTTCTTCTCCTCCCACCTCTGCAGTCCCCTGTGCCAAGCCCTTGGTAAGCTAGCTCGTCCAACACACCACTACACTATCAGCCTACAGACCATTTCACTACTCATGGGTGTGTCAATGAACTGCCTTAATTGGAATTTAACTGGAGTTTTAAACCCATTGAGGTTCAGCACTTAATTGGCACTTATTCAGCTTGTTTGGTGTGTGTATACGGAGAATCATAGAGGGGATTCTCGCTTATAGTAACAGGGATGGAGGTGGTTGAGTTATGAAGGCTCAACATCAGAAAGTAACACTGGCATGGCACAACGCCCAGCCTCTTTGGGTTTGATTATTTCTTACATACTGTGAATACACTGTTGAATACACTGTACATCCAGTCCAGTGTTGCGTTTCGTCCAGTGCACTGGATGGAAGGTGTGTAATTTATCGATAATAATGGCCCCTTTTGGAAATTATCACGTGCATTGTTGTGACGTCTTTTGGAGGACAACTGAATGGCGAAAAATGGCGATTTTCTGGAGGCTGAAGACTCAGCAGATAGCCTTGTCAGGGTTGCAACTCTTCAGAAGGTATACAAATGCCTTGCAGTATGCTAAGTTAGCTTGAAAGGTATAAATACGCTACTCAGCCGAATGTGCGTTCCTAAATTTTATATTCTTGACTAAGGATTTTGCTTACTTTAGAGGCATATTGCAAGCTGCTGCCTTGATAGGGCCCTCTGTTGAGCCTTCAGTCTTCGTGAAAAGCCTTCATATTCATAGAAAATTGTTATTTTTCTACCTGGACTGTCCTCCAAATGATATCACAAACAGCGCACATGATATTTTCCGAAATGGGCGATTGCCTGGGTGCATTTGCACAATTATGGGAGCTTTATAAAGTCAATCTTTCATATTTCCTCTCATACTATGTGGAGGTACAGCAAGATGAGAGTAACCGTATGGTCCTTCAATGTGTGTCAAGTAGTAGTGGTGGTAATCAATCTGCTAGACACTTTATGGCCAACTTTAGCATGAAGCATCCTCTGTGTTTGTGGAATCATCCTTCAGGCCTTACCCAGTTTGATCTGAGTGAGAAGGAGCTAGAGCACCTCCGCTCACGAAGGTGGCACTTCTCCACGCCCAGCACAGCCCTCCCTCAGTCCAAGAGCGAGCCTACCATGGCAACCAGGGGAGAGGATAGGAGGTTGACTGTCGGGGATGTCTTCAGGAGACTCAGTCTCTCCATCAACATCCAACCACCTACAAACCCAGGTACATAGACCACTGAGATTATCCCTTTCTTCCAAATATGGTATTTGCTCTAGGAGATCTAATTAACATCTTTATTAGACTCAGTTCTAAACCTCTACCAAGACTCAGAGGCAATTATACCTACTCAGGAGTTCATTTAGAACAATTCCCAAGGGGGGGGGCAAAAGCATATCAAAAGACATTTTTGGGGGGCATGTGTATAGTAAGCAATATTCAGTTTTAAAGGGTTAAAATTCCCGGGGGGGGGGGGGGTGCCCCCCCGAAGTAGGTGTGGAATGCTCTCACCAGTGTGCTATTGCCTTTAGGTAGAATTTTTGCAACATCTAAACCTATTTTCTTTTCATAAAGTGCATACACACATACATGTATGTGTCACTATTGGAAATCTAACTCCTCCCCCTTCTCCTTCCCCCGGCTTCTACCCAGGTTCCTCCTCCTCCTCTGTTTTCCTGCCCCCCGACAGTCCCCTCGACTCCCCCGGCATCACCATGATGGCTACTCCCGACGTGGGCCTGGAGTCACTGCCGAGTGTACGTGAAGATGCGGAGGAGGAAGAGTGGGAGGGTGACGACTGTGATGGTGGTAATGGTGCCATCGGGGACAAAGGTGGGACGCAAGTGAAGAGTGATGATGTCAGTTGGAGAAACAGTGATGTCATTCCAAAGATCATGGTGAGTAACAGGCTAAAACATAGTAACTCACACAGCCACTTGAATAAGTGGCAAAAACTAGTAGTATTAGTATAGATATAGTATGGTATGGTGCCATAGCAGAGACCACAGATACACCGTAGTTCGGATGCTGCTTAGCCAAACTTTGCTCACGAGCTCTCACTGACTTGGCCCCACCTCCCACCCCACCTACCGTTAGTTTATGCGATCTTTGCTGCTGTATTGCAACTTGGAAACATTCTCTCTTATCAGTAGATGATACAAGTCGTATTGTTTGGTGAAACAAGCAAACATGAGTTTCCATAATCTCACGGGGGATGTTATAATAAAAATTCATCATACCTAGCAGCTACTGTACGAAAAATACAATCCATGTAAATCTTAGCAACAGCATGACAACAGGATTTATTTCTACTTAGTGCACACGACACAAGTGTTTTCTCTTCCAGCCACATACGGTGGGCAGGGTAAAGTATCGCAAGTAGATTCAGTGTGGTAAAAGCGAGCACCATCTCTCTTGCTACCACTCCCTGGGAGAGATTCAGGATTCCTATCGACGCATTCGAATGTGCTTCGGTGGTGGGTGCTGCGTTCAGCCATCAGATAGCCACGGTATTCCTGGGTCCAGGAGGAAGGGCAGGTCATTTTTACTGGAATCATTAACACTGTCCCTCGTGTTGCAATGTAACAGACTGAGCATGGTACATCGTGGTTATCCATGGAATGAAATGGTTGACCAGATGATAAAATGCGATACTCTGTCCCGTGGAGGGAAGATCCGCCTTGATTTCCTGATCGGTAGCTCGAGTAGTCTGGGTTATGTGGCAGACATTGATAGTTTCCTCCTCCTCCTTGTTGGAACTGTAACCCATTTCCAGCCCTTCCCGTGTAGACCAGCTGTGTTCCAGGTGTGCTAGGACAGGTGGTTCGTCCCCAGCGTATGTAAACAGCCCCACCAGTGGTAGTGGTTGGTCCTGGAGGTCCACGGGGGCCAGTGAGGCCACGGGATCCAGGTGGGCCTTGGATGCCCTGAGGTCCAGGGGACCCAGGGGGACCCTGCGTACCTGCATGGATCAGCAATGGTGTACCTAAGGAACTTTCCGTCCTACCCTTGCGTTTGTGTATGAAATATGAAGGAATAGTAGGGACATACTGTCACATACACAATAAATGTATGAAACCTTGTTCAGAGATTTTTTATCAAGGTTGACTGGTACCTGCATTCAAAAAGCCTAAGAGTGCCCTGAAACTAAAAGTGTAGATAAAAATGGCAATAGAAGCACTCCATTAATAGAGTACTAGTTTCATTCTGCTGTTATAGCATTAAGTACAACATAATGCACTACCACTTTGCTACACTTCTCATGGTGTCATGGTCTTACTATAAAGCTTGAATGTTCTGTACCTGGACTATCCATCAAGACTCTCCTAATGAGCTCTTCTTTCACTTTCTCGTGTTCTTTCTTCAGCTCTTCATGGTCTTCTCTGTTCACCCATCCTTCACTCTCACCTGCATTAGTAATGTGGATAGTGATACACTCAGCATGTAATTTCATTTAGCGTACAGGGATATGCAATTAGCAACTCACATGATTGGCCCTGGGTTTCAACATCCGTAGACTGTGTAGCAGCCAGGGAAAGCAGGAATAGTCCTATGAACAACTCTTGTAGCATGCTGGACAAAAGACACGAAAGCCAACAAAGATAAGAATGTCTGCCTTCGTCTATATGAAGAGCATTATAATATGATTTGTCTATGAAGAGCATTATATATATATAGCTAGCTTACTATGTACTTTCAGTGAACCTTGCCCCAGTACAGTGTGAGGCACCTGTGATGTCATACCATTCATCAAGGCATGGTATATCATTAATGTATATGGTAAGCCATGACTGTTGCCCCAGCATTATTTACTAAAGGCAACAGTGAGGTCATGCCATTGTTACATGTACCTTTGAAACATATATTGTATTGTGACAGGGGTTATGCCTACAGAAAGTGGTATGATATCCAGAGTATCCTAACCTGTATTGTGACAGGAGCTATGCCTACAGAAAGTGGTATGATATCCAGAGTATCCTAACCTGTATTGTGACAGGGGTTATGCCTACAGAAAGTGGTATGATATCCAGAGTATCCTAACCTGTATTGTGACAGGGGTTATGCCTACAGAAAGTGGTATGATATCCAGAGTATCCTAAAAGTGCCCAGACGTTCACGCCCTCCCGGCGAAAGAATGTCTGGTGTTCTAAACGAACTTTCTTGTCACAGACCCCACGATTGCTGATAATAAATCTCGTATGTGATTGGTCACTATATATACGGTATATTTATTCTAATTTTAAGCCCCGTTTACACTAGGCCTTTAAACCGGTTTAGAAACCGGTTCAACACTAAACTGGTTATGTGTAAAAGCACTAAACCGGTTTACGTAATCCACCTCAGGATGTGGTTTGAATCCGGTGGCACGAATAATGAGTGTGTAAACAGTTAAAGTGGTTTATAAGTCGATTAGCAGCTGCTGCTTGTATAGTACTAAGTACACTAATGCGTTTACACACTAATCAGCTAAACTGGCTTCCCAGTAGGCGTGTGGACAGCATTCCAAACCATAAACTGGTTTACTGCATATAAACAGGGCTCTATACTATGAATTGTTGACTATAACCTCATTCTCAGGTTCCACTCCCCATGCAGCTTTCTTGCACTGTGTAAAAACGCAGAGAGGTGTTTTATAGCATTTTTACACAGTGTGACTAAGGCTAAGGAGTGGAGCCTGGGAATGAGGCTGTATTTTTTGACAAAATCATGTTTATATATGCGACAGTATAGACTATCATGTATTAGAAAACTATCATGTATTAGCAATTTGTGAATGTCAGCATTAATTCTGAAGTTTGTTTTAGGTAGCCATAACCCTTTCTAGATTTAGGTAGGACTTAGCCCCACCCATACATCATAAAGGTATTAGTATGATACATGTACAAAACAGTGAGGTGTGCTCTATACATGTACAAAGGTCTACTTAGTACTCATGACGTGAACATAAGTTATATCCCTTCCTGTGACATATGGTGCATGGACAGGATGTTAGTATCAAGTTACTGACTCAGTATGAAACAAAACGAGCACCGCTTAGATATTACACGTTTCCTGGGACAGATTCAGGATTCCTAGGCTGCATGGGTAGAGGGAAAAGGTACCTTAATTTCCTTTAATGTGTTTGGATGTGGTGTAGTGTATGTTGGTGTGTTTGTACTGGTATAATCAACGTCAAAATGTTTATGATAGTGTGTACACGTCACATGAATGAAGAATGCCCATATATGTACTTTTACTTGGGATATGTACGTTCAAATACCATTCCTACATACGAACTACTAGGCTGACTTTAGGCACTTGTTGATACATGTACCGTTGCATGGCCAGTGTGCTTTTTCAGATTCATAGTTGCAGTTTTATATCACCCCTGGCTATGTACACGTCTTTCATTCACTGTTCAAAATAGTTATAGGATGAATATACACATTTCTAAGTACTAAACTACCAATTGCTACTTCTCTAATCTATACAAGTATATCACCCCCAGAATTATTTATCCTGGATGAAACACTAATTGGGTATCCATTATTGGTAATAATGCAGTCCTCACTTGTATGGGGTAAAACCACACATGCACCGTTCCCTCAATATCATATGTAGCTAGATGATTTGTTGGAATATACGGTGCCTTTGCTATATTATCTAAGTAGATCTTTTTCTTCAAGAAAGGCAGCCCATTTAATATGCATTGCAGGGCCGGTGCCATTGGGGCGGCCGGGGCGGCCATGGCCGCCCCACTTTTGGACCCTTTGAAGAAAAAAATGGCGATACATCAAGCCAAACTGAAGCAGATCAAAGTTTCTGATCATTAGCTACGTATATTATATTACCTCAGACAGTTCTATTGTCGTGTGTGCTGTGCTAGCACTCGACACTATTCTTCGTAGTAGCTAGTTTCGTCGATCTACAGTACAGCCTTAGGAACGTTTGCCCGGAATACCACGCCTCCTTTAAAGAAGGCGTGCGCGTGGGGTATTTCGGGCACGTGAGCGCATACACACGTTAAGTTCCGTTAATTAACGGCACAGTATGGCCATCCTAAGGCGATGTATCTACAAAGCCTTATCAGCTTCGTACTCACTTTCTTCACCTGCCGCTGCACAGGGGCGTAGGAACAGGTCCGGCAGTGCGCTGATATCAGTTCTGTGGTCGAGAGCGAGGGGGGGGCACGCCTTTACAGCTAGGCTTGAAGCACGAAGGACAGTTTAATGGTAGGTTGTCAAAATTTTGCTATTTCACCCCAAGATTGCACTAGAAACTATCTTAGAAGGCCTGAAATCTCAAAAATTTCCAGGGGGGGCATGCCCCCAGACCCCCCTAGCGGGCGCGCTTCGCGCGCTATTCAATTCGGACCACCAAGTCCTGCTGCCGCCCCACTTCAAAACAGCTGGCTCCGGCCCTGCATTGGCCTGTTCATATTCCGTTATGTAGAGGAAATCAATATCAGTGAAGGTAGATGACTATGATCTTACACTATGTGGGAGTGGTACTGGATGGAACTGAGGGTAGCTACAGTAAGCCCATGGCATCAACATGCAGTGTGGATTAACACATTGTAGTGATCGGCATGTGCAGTCATTTGACATTGTCATACCCCTATATTTTACTCATCACAAAGACAGTACAGTATATCAGCCACCACTTTTGGTAAAGGAACAAATTACAGTATAGCTACTTACTGTGCATGCTAGACACACAATATTAATTTAGCGAAGAAGTTCTGTGCAGTGTCTGCATATAAGGTTCTACTTGGTGCACACAACACAAGTGGTTTCTCTTCCAGACACATATGGTGGGCAGGGTAAAGTAGCACAAGTAGACTCTGTATGAAAAAAGCGTGCTCCGTTTAGGTTTGCAGCACTTCCTGGGAGAGATTCAGGATTTCTGTCCACACATTCAAACATGCTACGGTGTTGTTGACTGTAGTGTGAGGCCATCAGGTAGCCTCGGTATTCTTGGGTCCAGGAGGAAGGGCAGGTCATTTTTGCTGGCATCATTAATACCGTCCCTCGTGTTGCAGTGTAACAGACTGCACATGGTACATCGTGGTCATCCATGGAGCGAAATGGTTGACCACTGAAACTTTGATATTCAGTCCCATAGAGGTAAGAACCACCTTGATTTCCTGGTTGGTAGCTCGAATAGTCTGGGTTATTTGGCAGACACAGGTAGTTGGCTCCTCCACCTTCGTGACCGTAATGACTTCCTCCAGCCCGGCCTGCATAGACTAGCCCTGTTCCTGGTGTGTTGGGACAGGTCGTTCGTCCCCAACGTACATAAATGACACCACCACCAGTTGGTCCTTGAGGTCCTGGGGATCCAGTGAGGCCATGTGGTCCAAGGGATCCAGGTGGGCCTTGGGGGCCTTGAGGTCCGCGTGGGCCAGCGGGGCCACGTGGGCCAGGGGGTCCCTGCATGCCAGGATCAACAGTAGTGGGGCCAGGGGGGCCAGGATGTCCAATTGGTCCTTGGGGGCCGGGTGGTCCTACCTCTCCATCCTTTCCATCTCTGCCTGTAAGGCCTGGCATTCCGTCCCTCCCATCTCGGCCTCGCAGTAGCTCTAAGTGGGGACAGGATGTGGAATTGTCTTCACCACCATTTGTGGCAACTTCAGTGTTCCTCTCAGTCCTGTGAAGATGTCTCCCTTCTTAAATGCAGTGATTGTAAAAGGGAAGTATAACGAGGAAATGACAAACAGCCCAGGCTATTGCAAGGAATAATTACTCAAAATTGAATTAAGGCTGATCACTAATCCTATGGTAGAGTAATGATCTAGAAAATGGGTAATTGCTCAATAGTAGCTTTACATTATAGAAAAGGTGGAGCAATCTCAAAAATCAGCCCACTGGTACAGTAAACATTTCTTATTGCTCACCTTTAGGTGTTTTAATTAATGCAAGGACTGCAGTAAAGTACAGCATACTGAACACAACATTCACAAGTAGTTTCATTCTGCTGTTGTCAATAGCTGTATTTGTCTGCAGCACCACTAATACTGAGTTTAACACACCAACAGCTAAATTTCATAGAACATATACTGCATCATGCAGGTATAGCTATCTGTAGGTCAAGTGAAATAGCACATGATTTATACTGGCTTTGGGGGGCAGGGTATAAATTGGTTCAGTAACCCCAACTGGGGCAATCACACCATCAATACAGCATGTGCATGAGAATTCTGGATAAACTTCAACTGAAATTTCAAATGCACGCCCCCCAAATATCCCCATGGCCCACCGCAGAATATTTGTGATCCTGCCAGTACCAGTACCAGAGCTGTATGTGTAGGGGTCTACATGAAGTATTTAGTTCCAACAGTGTATACTTTTATTTCATTCATAAACAGAGGTTGTATTGAAAGCAGCGTGTTTTTATGTGTTCTGGTATATGATTGTACTGGTATAGTCAACACGTCAGTGCCGATGTTGTGCCAGTTTAATTTCCTTCACAAACAGAGGTTGTACTTGAAAGCTAACATGTGTTGAGGGGTGTAGTGTATTTTGGTGGGATTATGCTAAAGTAGCTAGTCAACATGTCACAAACAAAGTACTAGAGCTGTGTACTTTGATTTCCTTTCGCAAACAGAGATCGCAATGTGTGTTGATGTGGTGTAGTGTATTTTGGTGGGATTGTGCCACCATTTGTGGCAACTTCAGTGTTCCTCTCAGTCCTGTGAAGATGTCTCCCTTCTTAAATGCAGTGATTGTAAAAGGGAAGTATAACGAGGAAATGACAAACAGCCCAGGCTATTGCAAGGAATAATTACTCAAAATTGAATTAAGGCTGATCACTAATCCTATGGTAGAGTAATGATCTAGAAAATGGGTAATTGCTCAATAGTAGCTTTACATTATAGAAAAGGTGGAGCAATCTCAAAAATCAGCCCACTGGTACAGTAAACATTTCTTATTGCTCACCTTTAGGTGTTTTAATTAATGCAAGGACTGCAGTAAAGTACAGCATACTGAACACAACATTCACAAGTAGTTTCATTCTGCTGTTGTCAATAGCTGTATTTGTCTGCAGCACCACTAATACTGAGTTTAACACACCAACAGCTAAATTTCATAGAATATATACTGCATCATGCAGGTATAGCTATCTGTAGGTCCAGTGAAATAGCACATGATTTATACTGGCTTTGGGGGGCAGGGTATAAATTGGTTCAGTAACCCCAACTGGGGCAATCACACCATCAATACAGCATGATTGTTTACCTGCATGAGAATTCTGGATAAACTTCAACTGAAATTTCAAATGCATGCCCCCCAAAATATCCCCATGGCCTACCGCAGAATATTTGTGATCCTGCCAGTACCAGTACCAGGGCTGTATGTGTAGGGGTCTACATGAAGTATTTAGTTCCAACAGTGTATACTTTTATTTCATTCATAAACAGAGGTTGTATTGAAAGCAGCGTGTTTTTATGTGTTCTGGTATATGATTGTACTGGTATAGTCAACACGTCAGTGCCGATGTTGTGCAGTTTAATTTCCTTCAC
This sequence comes from Phakellia ventilabrum, assembly GCA_963921505.1. Taxonomy (NCBI): domain Eukaryota; kingdom Metazoa; phylum Porifera; class Demospongiae; order Axinellida; family Axinellidae; genus Phakellia; species Phakellia ventilabrum. Next base: position 1,593,102 of record OY997392.1, read on the forward strand.
AAACAGAGGTTGTACTGAAAGCTAACATGTGTTGATGGGGTGTAGTGTATGTTGGTGGGATTATGCTAAAGTAGCTAGTCAACATGTCACAAACAAAGTACTAGAGCTGTGTACTTTGATTTCTTTCGCAAACAGAGATCGCAATGTGTGTTGATGTGGTGTAGTGTATTTTGGTGGGATTGTGCTGATATAGTGCCAATATTGTGTATACTCTGTTTTCCTTCACAAGCAGACATTGATAATGCATTGAAAGCAGTACGTTTTAATGTGGTGTAGTGTATGTTGATGTGATTATGATAGAATACTCTATCCTCAAGAAAAAGTGCCAATTTTGTGTACTTTGATTTCCTCCACAAACAGAGATTGTGCAATATGTATTGTAATGCTGATGTGTCCGTGCTGTATATCCCAAACCTCATATCATACATGCACAGAATCACAAATCCTTCTCCGTTTTAATTATACAAACTATAGTCACAGAAATGTGCTCATACAATTGCACTTGATCTAACATGTAGTCTGATAACGACGGGTGTTGGTTAATGTGGCTGGCGTTCACTTCCCTCTTTGTTCCCTGTTGTGCAGGCTCCCACCGATCCGGTAGTAGCAGAGGAAGGCACAAAATCTGCCAGTGTAGAGAAGGAAGTAACCAGGCTGAGAGAAGAAGAAGAGCAGGAGGACACAAGTGGAGGGGAAGGAGGGGGGAAGGGAGAGAGGGAAGGTCTCAGAATCCTGGGAATGGTATGGCTATCAGTGTACATGTACTGGGTATTCATGTAGTTTCCGATGTATATATATGCATGTATATGTGGCTGTCCCGGGTGGAAAACTAACATTATTCTATCGCATATTTTGATCATGTCACTGCGGTCAAAGTGCTGTATCTCTGAACTCCCGTTAATGGTGGAGCTTATACGTACGTGCAGCGTGAATATGTCATTACATTAGGCTTCTATGCAGTGCACATGAGCCCCACTTTTTACCGAAGTTCAGAGATGCATCGCTTTGATTGCACTGATGTGATCGACATACTTGACAGAATAATGTTTGTTTTCTACCCGGGATTGCCACATACGTATATAGGTCCCCTTGGCTACCACTCCGATTAATAACTGTAGGTTCACTTTGACTTGGCAACTTGCCACGAGATGGGGCGATTTTCAGAAGACCAGACTCCTGACCTGGAGTCAGCCCTGTTCCACTTGAGAAAGGCAGCCAGCTGTGGCAACATCCAGGCCCTCTGTACTTTGGCTCACATCCATCTCCAGCTCCCCCACCAAGAGTTCAAGGACATCTCAGTGGAGGTCAGTCTGATTCCCATACAAATGATTGCTCAGCCTCAATCCCAATCACAGACTAACCTCTTTGTGTGTTGAGGGAACATATATATACACTTTGAATGCTAGGTCTCTATATAAGCCGGAGGCCTGCCTGGTGTAGGTCAAACAAAAGCTGTAGCTGCTGGTCAGCTGGGACTTGCTGGTCAACTAGTACTCTCCAGGTGCAGAGGGTGGTTAACCCCTTGTTCCATTCCAGGCTACTCCCACTAATGAGCATATTGGAATGGGATATCTGGTTGAGGCAGCAGAGGGAGGTGTGGCAGTAGCCATGATGAGAGTGGCTAAGTCCTATGAAACAGGAGAGGGGCTGGGAAAGGCACCAGAGGGAGATCCAAACTTCCCTGCCTCACAGAGGTGAGTCTGATGTATAAACTGTCACATGTAAGCGCTCTCATTTATACTACTGATCCTACTGTAAAAGGTTGGTGCCTAGGGGTTGTCTTGTGAAATTATGTAGGCGTTAATAATTATTACACATGCAGTGACCATGCATTGCTGGTGTGGAGGGTAGAGCATGCATGGAGGATAGAGTGTGCATGGGAATGAGGCTATACAGTGGCTGAACGTAACTGACTCTTTCTCAACGACCACAATTTGTATTAAAGTGAGGTATTTATTTACCAGTACCAAAAATGGAATCGAGAATCCTGAGATTCAGTAGCTATCTTAAAATCACTGCCTTCATTCCAGCATTCCCTTAGTCTGGATCTTAGGCCTCAGGAGAACCTGTGGATGAGAATATGGAATCCTCCACTGTTATACATCACTTACTCGTCTGACAGCTCTTGAATATTCTCAAGTTTTTTTGGGGGGGGGGGGAGGGGGGGGGGCAAGTTCAGTTCAATATTTGTGGATTAGACTGGTATGTATAAGTTCACAGCTAATGCATACCCTAGTTTGTCATGCCTACTTGGACATGTGACAAACTGACCCAGCCCAGCTGCTGCACCAGTACAAAGACTGGAGGTCGATTTGTACACATTTGACGAGCCAGGTCTAAAAATCTAGGTCTCTCTTTTCAAATTCTGCTATCTTATATCTACTTTGCTAGAGATAGCATGCACCCAGCTCCATCTTCCTCCCTACTCCCTCCATAGACATCAGGATTGGAAGGAAGCAGCCAGATGGTATAGCAGAGCTCTTGAAACAGCCACAGATGAAAACAGTGAAACTCAGACTCCAGAACAAGCAAGAGACCCTGATTACGCCATTCTAGCTAGGCTTGCAGAGTTATACAGAACCGGAGGTCACGGGCTGGAGAGAGACAGTCAAAAAGCTGGGGACCTGTACACCCAAGCTGCAGAGGCAGCCATGGCCTCCATGAAGGGAAAGCTTGCTAACAAGTACTACATATTGGCAGAAGAGGCATGGGCAGAAGCTCCAGATGAGGACTAGAGTTGATCTATCACAGTATTTCATATGCCTGGCAAGAGCCTGTAAGCTGTCCTGTACTACAATCACAAAAGTTTAATTAACGTGTCACTTAAGTGCTTATCTAGGACACTAACAATACACAAAGAATTATACAAAGAAAAATAATACAATCACAGAGGTACACAATGAAAGTAAAATGTGATTGTCAATAATATTTATGTTGTGCACTCCCAAGGGTTGCCTTTTAACAAACAAAGCCTTCCCCTGGCACCCACTCATGCAGTGCAGTACAGGATACATGTATCTGTGACAGCAAGCCTTTCTCTGACACCTCTCTTGGAGTGCCCAGGAACAGACTGCACATACCCTTGCCTTCTCCTGGCATCCCACTTAGTGCACCAGAGGATAGGCTTCACATATCTGTGACAAACAAACCTGATGCCCCTCTTGGAACTACAAATAGGACAAACAAGCCTTCACCTGATGCCCTTCGTGGACACTAGAATTAAGACAGACTACAAATAGGGCAAACAAGTCTTCCCCTGATGCCTCTCTCGAAGCACCAGGAGACGGACTATACATGTACACATAGGGTGAACAAGCTTTCCCCTGACGCCCTCCTCGGAACACCAGGAGACAGCAGACAACACATAGGACAAACAAGCCTTCCCCTGACGCCCTTCTCTGAACCCCAGGAGACAGGCTGCAAATGAAGGGCTCAGAACCATTGTGGGCTAACCGGCACAACCAAGTACTAGAAATTGCATGAATTGCATGAAATGTTATGCAAGTCGACCTCCAGTCTTTGTACTGGTGCAGCAGCTGGGCTGGGTCAGTTTGTCACATATGTCCAAGTAGGCATGACAAACTAGGGTATCCATTAGCTGCGAACTTATACATACCACACAAATATTGAACTGAACTTGCCCCCCCCCCCCCCACCAAAAAAAATTTGAGAATACTAGTACTGAAGAGCTGTCAGACAACTAAGTGATGTATAACAGTGGAGGATCCCATATTCTCATCCACAGGTTCTCCTGAGGCCTAAGATCCAGACTAAGGGAATGCTGGAATGAAGGCAGTGGTTTTAAGGTATATATAGCTACTCCCTCCATAGACATCAGGATTGGAAGGAAGTATGCAGCCAGATGGTATAGCAGAGCTCTTGAAACAGCCACAGATGAAAACAGTGAAGCTCAGACTCCAGATCAGAACAAGCAAGAGATCCTGATTACGCCATTCTAGCTAGGCTTGCAGAGGGGGGAGCCTCACATGATTATGGACAAATAATTACATGGTTCGGTAAACTCCATGGCAAAGTGGCTATCTATTTCAGCATGATGCTAGCTACATGCATGCATGTAGCGTGTGTGGGAGGGAACCTGGGAACAAGGCTACATAGACCCCATCACATGGATAACAGTGGCAAATGAGACAGTACAATACACATAATATATAGCAACAATAATTATAGACTAAATATGTGTGAAGGAAGAGAAAAGATTATTTTATACGGGAGGAGTGGGTGTATAGTGTACGGCAAGTATCATAAACTGTTTTTGCGAACGCCAAACCCCAAGACCACATATGCAACTAGCTAACGTGAAAGAACAATATCAAACAAACAATAACAAGACAATAAAAGACAGCAACTTTAAATCAGGAATAAGTTTCAAAACCGTTTTTTAAAAATGAATGTAAACACATTGTGCACGTGAGAACAAGCAGATTATAATCAAAATTTCCTGCTGTAGCACATATAATGATTATTATGTAAAACCTTTTGGGATGCATGAAAGAATTATATTTTTGTAAACATGAAGAGCCTGTGTGAATAAACAATAATTCAATATAAAGTTTTTTGCTCAGTGACTTACATAAACAAATACACTGTAGCTATTAGTGTTTGCCTTTGTTTAGCATGGTAACGCATGTAGGATTCCAAGGGGTAAGTACATATACCTAGTGACCTGAGGCAGTGAATTATAATTACAAAGGGAATTGAGAGAAAGACAATAAACCAACCACAGAGTTCTAACAATGAACATAGCAATACAAGGACACTTGAATTAATGGAGACAGACAGGTTATAGCTAATCAGTGAATCAGTGTTTTTTCTTCTGTACTTCAGTGCATCTTTCAATGTCTAGTGCTAGCACTTCAGTGCATTAGTAACTACTTCACAATGAATTGAAGCAATATACTATAATATTATAGAAGTGCTACAGTGCACTGAAGTACATGACTGTAAAGATTCAGAAGAGTGTATATCAGCTGCAGCCACTGTGCATCAGTGTATCAGTGCATCATGATTTTGAGCTCTGAAATTTATCTAGCATCCAAATCCATCCACATATGGTACGATGTATAAGACAACTATACTAAAAAACTTGGACAATATTCACTTTCTTTTGTGCTGTATAGAGCCATGCTGTCCCACGCGTACTGTGCATGTATATAATTATGCCGTACGGTAATACTGAGCATAATCGGAGGGTTTTACCAGCAATGCATAATAGGGTAAAGGTTAAGCCAATGCCTAGTATAGTGAGGATACGGGGTTGTTATTTGTTTACTGTAACTATTTTTAGAAGTACTATTTTTGTGCTGTCGCGTGCGCTAAACAGCTGATTTTGTTTGGAGCTCGATATCCTGTAGGCCTCCGAAGGACTTAGGTTGTGTGTTAAATCGACGCGAGGCATCGAGGATGGATAACGGCGGGTCCCGGGAGGTCACAACCTTAGTAGTCAAAACCGATGACGGAGAGAAGTATGAACTGATTGTTGACAGCAAATCATTCTCGAAAGGTACTTGCAAACATGCTTACAAGGCCAAAATGATATCCCCAAGGGAATGCGACGTTGTCGTCAAAATGCCCAATGATAAGCGCACTATGCAAAAGGATGACTGGGAGACGGACGTAAAGTCGGCTAAAATAGCAGAGGAGCTAGCTAAAGCATTCAATGAAGAATCTGGGACTTCTAGACGTGTGCACTATCGTCAACCAATCCCGATGAAAGTAATTATTGGACCTGAGTCTCAGTTTACGGAAGGTGGTTATGTACTTGTAGAAGCATACTTAGAAGGGGATTTCAAGAAGTGGAATAGCAACTGTACCTACGTGAATGAGGAAGACAAATCATCGCTACAAGCATTCTCTCATTTCACTCATAAGAAAACGAATGGAAAACTACTTATCTGTGACATCCAGGGGGTCAAGGACGAGAACCAATACAGCCTCACCGATCCTGCAATCCACTCAGACACACTAGAGTATGGTGATACCGACTTTGGTACAGAAGGAATGGAGGCCTTCTTAGAGAAGCATAAGTGTGAGGATTATTGCCTCAAGTTGGGACTTCAAGATGGAGCTGCTACTAAAAGTTCATCTAATGAGTCAGAAGTCACAGAAGACCGCATTACTTCACTGAAAATTGAGAATGGGAATGATTTTAGTGACGTCAAAAATAATGAAAACACAATGCTATTTCATGATCTCCACGACAGAAAAGTGTCTCAACCACAGCACTGTTCCGTATCAGAGCAAACAAAATTTAACCCCAAGCCAAAGCATCAAGCAGCTACCAATCACCCTCCAATAGTGACTACAACAAGTGTTGAGACAAGCAGCAAGAAAGAAAAGGTGAGTACTTATGTTGACTGTTGATACAGCAGCACCTTGCAACTGTAAAAACCATAAAAACAGTATCCTCATCTCTAGGCTGCGAGATAAAAGTTGGGGCAGGGAACGAAGCTAATATCACTCTCATTAGAAGCTGTACAAGTCACTGCCATGCAAGCAAGCACACTAAAGGCTTAAATTTGTATATTGTTGGTGGAGTATTAGTCTGGTGGTGTAAATAACTCCCTAATACGGACAAATAAGTGACCTGGATGATAGATATAGTAGAGTAGAAGTACTCTCAGCAGACTACTACACATACAAAAAAAAAAACGAGCCAAAGCAGCACAGTTCAAACTATAACCAGTCTAACAAATCTAACTACAGCCATGGTAAAAGCGGACTATAGCCAAGTACTAACTCATTGAGAAGTATTAAAGGCTAGCCAAATGTTAGCATACATTGATGCAGCAGGAGCTCTGAGTCTATAGCAACCGGTCCATGGCTGCTAATAGGCAAGCTTTTTTGCACCGGAAACACAGTTGATAGCGCTCAAGGTGTGTAGTATAGGCTCAAGGCATCAATCCAGTACTTATCAATACCAACTAGAGGGCAGACATTAGTGACACACGAAAGGGAGAAGTACCAACGTTAGCACTTGCGTTTAGCAGCCATTTAGCGATAGTCAGGGTGCAATGATACACTTAGCACAACAGCTCGACAGTTTCTAGCCTCCACCAGGATATCTAGGATCCTCCTAAGTTATCCCCCACATACACATGGAAAACATATCCCATATCTAAGTCATCCTTCACACACACCCAGAAAGTGTATTTGGAGGATCCATCAGGTATCCGGGATCCTCCTGAGTCATCCCTCACATGCATCCAGAAAGCATGTCTAGAGGATCCCGTCAGGATGGTTTAGTAGTAGGTAGAATGCACAGTAATGTGGAGAAAAATTCCTGTTTCAGACCTATCTAGCGTTATTTCTTTCACAGGCTGTTTTACAGGCGGAGCAATTGAAAGCAGAAGGAAATACAGCATACAAAGATGGGAACTTGCAGTTGGCGATAAGGCTTTATACCCAGTCGTTACAGCATAACCCAGGAGACCATACTGTCTATAGCAACCGGTCCATGGCTTATGAGAAAACAAAAAAGTACGAAAAGGCACTGAAAGATGCTGAAATGTCTACACAGCTGAAACCTGGCTGGGTCAAGGTACGCATATATTAAACTGGTGCAATTATGCAGTCAGAATTCCCAGACCCTCTATCGTAGACTCCGGTTAAAATAAGTGCCTACTACTATAGTATTTAGTAGCATGGCCACATTGTTTTAATTTTGCCGTCTAACTTGTGAAGTTACATGCTTTCTTGTTGGTTCGATGTGTTCCTGGTTGGATATTCTTGTTTCAAAGTCCCAAAAGGCTGGGACTAAAGCTAATGCATTGAATAATGATCTAAGATTCCAGTCCCATGTTCCAGCCCCACCTTCCAGTGGAGAACCCAGTCTAGAGACATCCCATTCCGAAAGCTATGTATTGATAGAAATTAATTATTTCTCTTTCTAGGGTTATTATCGCAAGGGTACTGCACTGGCACACCTGAGACGGTACTCTGAAGCGGCTGATGCATACAGACAAGGGTTGCAATATGAGCCAAGAAATCAGGATATCAAAAAAGCATTGTCAAGTGTGGAAGAAACGCTTAGTAAGTTAATCAGCACCAGGAGCCCATAATCTCCTGTCAGCACAAACGAACCTTTCTTATTCCAGTGCATACATGCAACTGAACTGCAGAGTGCATCTGCATGGTCTGAAAGCCAAGTGGCAATAACCTGATTCTGAACAAAACATACAGCTGGAGCATGTTCAGAGCTCTCTGTAGTACAGTTGTTGTCCTAGTGAAATACACTATACTGATTAGGGTTTCATACAGAGGGGGGAGGGGGCTGGGATTCCCCCATCCCCAGCAAGAGTTTCCCCTGGAATTTTGAAGTTGATATTATGTTTGATACTAGGTAGTTTATTAGTAGCTGATCTCTCAGCATTTTTGGGGGACCAGAAGCCACTTAGAAGCAACCTTAGAGCATGTAAATTTCAAAATTTTCCCCAGGGAGCATACTCCATGCCTCCCTAGGGGGGGCGTGTTTCCACACACATCATTTTTCACTAAAATATCCTATATGAAAGTCTGCTGATCTGTAGCTATTACTTAAAAGGCTCAGAACCATAGTAGACCAAAAAATTATGTATTGGAATGTACACAAAAATTGAGTAAAAAAATAATGCATACCCTATGAGCATATGACCAAAATTCTTCAGCTCCTGAAACACATTTTAAAGAGAATTTGGGGAGATATGTTCAGTATTTTGTGTTAGGTTCTGACCCCTTCAATTTTATTCACAATACATTCTCTTCTACTCCTCAAGTCAATCAAAGGATGGCCTCAGGTATTTTTGGAGGTGAGCACGCACCACCTAGACTACCTACGAAACAAGAAAAGCAGATTGAGCGCACTCGCAATGTTATGGACAATCTGCAGTCACAATCGAAGCTTAATAGTTTACTGCGTACAGGAAATGCCCTAAATGATGTTCCAGCATCAGTAAGGAGAGCTCTAGCAAACGCTGGTTCATCCAAAGAGATTAGTTCTGAGGAAGAATTGCCTACCGGTTCATATATTGTACATCATGAGAAGGTTCGCCTTCCCAATGGGTCGGTTCGCAACATGAGCTTACACGTCCGTCTGGAATTTGTTCGAGAAACTGTCACAACTTCAGGTAGTGGAAGGGTTAAAATCACAAAAATCACTCGTTACTATAGGCTGGTTATGGAATGGAAATAACTATGACATTGTGCTTGGTTCTGTAAATAGTTACCTATGTTATTTTTTTACAAACTATTAAATTTAGTAATTTTTGTAATTTGCTTTTGTAGTTGTATATGTTTTGTATATGTTTTGTATAATTTGGCTTTTTTAATAATTTAAGTAATTGTCAGTGTGTACAATTTGGGTTTTTTAATAATTTAAGTAATTGTCAGTGTGTACAATTTGGGTTATTGTTGCCTTCATTGTGCTTACTCAGTTTACTTCCTTCTTTCTTTTTTTGATGTCCTTCTTTGTGCACACTTATTTGCTTGCCTTGCCTTATCCATATTGGAAATTTATGCTCCTGAACAAAATTTGCTGACTGAGTAAAAAATATCCGCAACTAACACTTCTAATTGGCACATCCCTAAAAGGGTTCACATGGCTGACTGATAAGATACATGGGTATTCTTAATTTATTCATGCCCTGTGACAGAGGTTATCAAAGGTCATGCAGCTGTTTGGTGGGTGTATTCCCACAATCATAATATGAGGAAGTGCATATGCACCCACAAAACAGCCAGGCTTTCAATATAGAAAGTCACAAAAAAACATTAGAATTTAAAAATGAAGCACATATTATAGGGATGGAATCCCAAAAAGCAACCCAACAAGGTAGGAATGACACCGCAACACTTTACAGATTGTCATCCCTACATCTTTTGATATGTTTCCAACCAGGTCTCGCATGGTGCTTGTTACCGTGATGGGAAAGTGGTCAATCAACATTGATCTGCCAAACCAGAATAAGCTAGGTACACCAGAGGTTTTTAATAATGCAATATGGTGAGAGTGAAATACAAATGACCTACTTACTGCAAACTGGATGCATGCAGTAAATGCCAATAATGATGAGCTACCTGGCAACTATCAGCTAACTGCAACCACATCTGAAATCGTAGCAGTTCTATTGTGATTGTGCTCCACGTACCACCTCTTCTTGTTGAGCAGCAAGAGGCCCATGAGCAGGGGGAGGTGGAACAGACTGAACTGGAACAGCTTTCGGGCAGACTTGAAATCAGAGTCCCGATAGAACCGCCAAGCCAGGTAGATAAGCCAGCCGTTTGGAGGCAGAGTGTCCAGTGCAAACCACCACGTAGTCACACCAGCAACAGGCGCCAAGGAACAGATGGGTACCATCGCCACACTATATCTTAGGGCAACTCTCTTGCAAAGCGGCGGATCTGTGACCGCCATCATCCGATAACCTGCCCTCGAGTAGTCCGCTCTTAGGCTCCAACTCAGTGCATTGAAGTGGGCAAATTGCCATGCATAGAGAACAGCGGCCAACACCAAGGCACCGGGCTCCAAGGTTCCTGTGCAGGCCGCCCACCCCATGAGAGGCGGCAGCGCTCCGACGAGCGAGCCGACCCAAGTGTTCAGTATGGAGATCCTCTTCATGGGTGTGTAGACTGTCGTGTAGAGGAGGATGTTGGCGAGTCCGAGGGTGGCCGTCAGTGGGTTGACCATGTGCCACAGGATCAGTGTACCCGCTGAGCCAGTTAGCAGACCAAAGAGCGCAGCGTGGTGTGAGCTGGGTAAGAAATATACTACCATTACAACATGTAGGTACTATGTAATATAGCCACCCAGCCCTTGAAATAGGCCCTTTTCCACTATGATGTAAGGGGGGGGGGGAGAGAAAAAGCCTGCATATTCTAGTGCTTTCATGTACACATTTTCATACATTTTCTCCATTTAGTGCCTACTTTCCCCCCCAACTACGTATACCTACCACTGCTTACCCAAAGCTGCTGGGCTCTGAGTTGATTGAGCTGACTGCTCACTATTGGAACACAACGGTTGTGTTTTGGCAAAGCTAGCTTCTTATTCTCCCACCATCCATTCTTACATGCTTTGGCTCCCACGTATCATGGTGAGGAAGCCCGGAATGAGGTTAAATTCAAGCCATCCATTTAGATAGAGATAAGGGTGCATCAAACCAAAGTGGAGAGGACATGAAATGCACACACGTGCAGCATGCAGCGTAGACAGCAAAATTCAAACATGGCAACTGGATAGAAGTGCAGATAGCTAGAGCTGTCTGCTAGCAGTGCTGGTTCTCCGATAATCCAATCATTGCAAAAGAAAACTCTCGCTCTTCGATGCCTCTCTGTACTTGCCAGTTTACGCTTCAAGTTTACTTCCGGAGTTACCAGATAGTAGATCAGCTACCATAAATTGAATGTTACTGTTTACAGAGTTGCGTACCCTCTTGCCGTGGCTCAATATGCCCCTGCTAGAGATTAGCTAGTATATGAGTGCAGAGATGAGGAATCGAGGTACTATACCTGATGAGCTGTCTAACAAGAACTCTGTTCCTGGTTCTTGCCATCTGAGAGTCGTACGGCACTTCAATCCACTAGAAAGAGATTTTGTTACAAATAAACACAGCTGCGACAAAGTGCAGAATGTAAAAAAGGTAATCACTAAGCAACTGCATCAGGAGCATAATGAGCTACCTGCTTTGTGTGTATTAAACACCCTGTACTACCAATTGATCGCCATACCAGTGCACTGTGGTATGAGTATCAATGATAACACTGCGTAAACATATTAACTGGTAAAAATAACCTGCAACTCCTGTCCTTACAACCGCAGCACGATGATGCAAAACAGTACCTCCTACCTGGTTGATGGTGTTGGCTGCTGCAGAGCAGAGTGCTGTGCCTGAGGTGGCCCACAGCAAGGTTCCCATCTGCAGGGGGGCGGGGGCCATCGTGTAGCCAGCAAGAGAGGTGAGCACGACCAGGGCTAGAGGGAAGACAGGACATTCCATCTGTGAGGACTTAGTATGCCCCCAGGCTGAGCATGAGTAGCCTCGCCCCCCCCCCAGGCTCTTGTCTAGATGTATATTTCTGTTGTATAATTATAAACGGAGAACATGTCATCAGAGACAGGAGAGTGACAAAGGGTGGGAAATGAGTGTGAGTAGGGGGACAGTGGTTAGTGGCAAGATAGCTGCACTTCGAAAAAGGCAGTGCATCCTAGCATGTTGTGAAGGGTAGTCTTATCTGCAGAACGGGGAGGGGAGGGCCTGGTGTCTTTTCTCACACGAGTGACGTTCAGAGGTAGAAAGGTCTTAACTGTGTGCAGGCGAGCATAGGTGTAGCTCTCAGATACTGAGAGAAGGCAGTGAATCTATTCAGGGCCCATTGGTACCATAGACCAAGTGCTGAAGCAATATCTCCGGTAAAAGGTAGAGAAATTCAGCCGTCTTTTGATTGGTCTCAGCCTACACATAATTCACGTGAAAACAGACACCAGACTCTCCACCGCTTTTTAATTTTTCAAGGGGAGAGCCCGGGGACGAGGCTGGAGTAGGGTCGTCCAGTTGGGTAGGTACATGTATCCCAGTGATACAAGAGACCAAGCCCAGTACACAGCAGTGCCGAAGAAGGTAGAGAGAAAGGCAGGAGCCATCCTCCACTCTCCCATCCACACCCCCAATTACAATAACTAATTAGATCCAACAAGAGGATGTCTGCACACTACCTACCTGTCAGCCTAGACTTGGAGAGCTTCAGATAAATGGAGGGCAGCTGCATCAGCGAGAGCCTCTGCTCCCTCCACTCCTCCAGCTGTAGTTCTCTCCGAGGATACCGCTCTCTGATGGCCTCTTCATCCACCGTCTTTGCCGGCTCTTCAAGCTCAGTAGAATGGTTCTCAGTCTGCGTATTTCAAACAGACACACCCATGGTACATATGGTAATAGTCTGCAACCACTGCAAAGGACTCATGCAGGATAATGTTTTCATGACTGTTACTGTATTTCTCCTGATTATAGCACCACCCTAAATATAGTGTCACTTCCACTCCTAAATTTTTTGGTTCTAATTTGTGCTTGCATTCTGAAACGTAAAGCCGACCTGTGGTTAAAACGTATGTGAGCAGGTATAATCACTGGACGTTTGAGCCCTGTCCACTGTGGAAGATCAGAGAGGTCTGGACTAGGACTGTTTTCGGCCTATGTTCTAAATTAAGCACCAGCCAATTATTTCTTTCTGGCACTATAATTAGAACAAATACAGTACAAGCTCTCATTTTAGCATTATTATACGCCCAAAGTCTCTAAACTACATATGCTAGAGTGGTAGCAGAGTGATGTAGGAAATAGGACTGCATGTCTGCAAAATTGCTTAATTGCTATATTCCTTGAATAATAAGGACACGCCACTTCCTTCCTTAGACAACTGATAGTGATATGTAGGCTCGTTCCCAGGTCTCCACTCCAGCTTCTATCGCTGGACCTGGGAACAAGGCTGTAACCGGAGCTGAGGTTATTTGGCTCACTTTGATGGCCTCCTGCACGTTGGGCCTGGGTGCACGGGCCAGTAGCCGTGACGAGTGCAGGGCTCTAGCACTCGCTGTAGGAGCAACAGGGGAGGTGGACCGCAGGGCTAGCCTACGGAGCCAGGAGGGTTGAATCTGACGCACCAGGCGTCTTCTGCAGGATGCTGCATAGAGAGGCAGTAGGTGAATAAGTAGCCAGCCTCCCGCGTTTATCAATGAGCTATTTAGCCGACGTCTTTACCACAAATCAGCTCCATGATCCTGCTGAAGAAGGGCTCAAACGCTTCGTAGGTGCAGCAGGAGTCGTATTAAAGATACATGTATCGATCTACAACCGCATGGTTGCCTTCTGCACCCAGTGACCTTGGGCAATATTTGGAGTACAGTTTGCTCCAAATAGAGCGCACGTATACGTTGGAGATATAGAAGCCATGGGAAAGAAGCAGAAGAAGCAAAGTGTGATCGCTCACAAGGACGCCTTTCAGAGAATGAACTACTTGTATCAGGTTAGCAGGTTCAGCAACATAATCGGGTTTCTCAGAGCACTGGGTACACAACTAGCACATATTATGTCTGTGGTACCTGTGGTTTCTAGTTCCTGTTCCCGAACCTCTACTTGAAAAAGAGGGAGGTAGGATAAAGTAGCTACTAGTCTTGATTATCTTCCTGTTCAGGCCAGACCTACTTGCTGTTGCTCGAGCCTGGCAGGTCAATTTTTTCAACTTCCCCCCTAAAAAAATGTAAATTGCCTTATATGACGTTTGCGGAGAGACCAGTGGAGAAAGTGAACATCAAGGACAATTTACCACTTTCTTCTTTTTTTTTGCCTCCACCCGGGTCAATTTTGTGATTAATCTAGCTCAAGGAACAAAAAATCAAGTAGGTCAGGTCTCGTCTCTGTAATGATTGTGAAGCTGCTGAGAGCAGATACGGTATTCAAGTACATGTAATTAACTCCCTTACGTTTATTGTACTCAGTTACTGGAATGGTGTCTTTGTTTTCCTGTGTAGGCTGCCATGGCTGCTCTCTCCAGCTCCCCTGCGCAGCCTGAGCTCTCCCGATTCTACATCCACACCATGAAGACCATCGGAAAGAGGCTGGTCCTCAGAATGTAAGTGGGCGTTGCTCTGTTTCAACTGCAGAACTAGCCTCGTTCCCAGGCCCCATGTCACTCGATGCCTAGGGTAGAAGGATGAATTTTTGTGTGGGCAAGGACAGCTGCAGTCCAGACGACGAAGAAAGACAGCGAATCTATACTTAATAATCGTTCTGATGATATTCAGAGTCCAGAGTCCTTCTGACCCATTGCAGTTTCATCATTTCTACAGACAGCTTTCTATGCATGTCTGTATCACAGCTGCCATCTTGGAGGGTAGCTGTTTATAGAAGGTTTCATTGGCAAGTGCCGATTGAAATTCTTTGCAACAAGCTATTGTTGATATTAGTTAGCCATACATTACCACACCCAGTATGATATAATTAAGGTCTATTGTGAGCCCTTGAGGAAACCCATAAGTATTGTGAACATTTGTGTCCCCTGTAACTGTAAGCCTGCCTGTTTTGGCTACTGATATACTTGTTAGCTCTGTGTTGTTCTGTACTAAGGAGACCAGATTATGCGTGCTTTATGGTGTTTCCCCCATAGGGATCCCTGTATCAAGCGGACGTTATGCAAGTCATGTGACACCCTCCTAATCCCCGGAGTGACCTGCACCCACAGGATAAGATGTTAGCTTAATTCATACACATCATGATTGCTGCTTTTCTGAAAGAGTTGGTACTAGTTTTAGGATAGATACCGTCCTTAGACTTGTGTCGTGTGATACTGGCTACTTAATCATTGCTAAGCCTGGCACCATAGGTTTATTGCACAATGTCTGCCATGCATGCGTATACTAGTCTTGTGCCCACAAAGATATGCGAATTGAAATCGATTTAGAGACCTCTATGTTACAGACTTCGTCCTAGCCTGCCGAAGGGATGTACAAGTAGTACTAAAAGTAGTTATTTGTGAATTATCACAATCCCAACTTTTCAGATACACTTATATCTGCTTGCTAGCCTCGTTCCCAGGCCCACGTGTGCGTTTCACGCGCAGTGCACGAGAGCCTGGGGACGAGGCTATCTTCTTGCTGCACACAGGGCATCATGCTAATGGTAAGCAAGCTGCTGACCGTCTGATTGACCACAATCACATGACTGGTTACCATCTTGCAAAAATTCCCCATTTGGTAAAGGAATGAGACTAATATCTCTCTATTATTCTCTTCTCCTTCTCTCCCAGCTCGCCGTGAGAAGCATGTGGTGGTCACCTGCCTGACATGTGGTAGGGTAAAGCGATTCCTGGCTCGCAAGAACTACAAGCTCTGGTCAGAGAAGGAAGAAAATACTCAGTCAGCCACTCCAACGACTGATCATTAGGAATTGATGGGATTAGAAACCCGTGGTGGCGTTGAGAGTTGGATGTAGTGTTGGGGGTTGGATTGTGTTCTGAGTATAAGTGATCGATCTGGTCTCATATGCAGAGCCATTGAGAAGATGATGGTGCCAGATGACAGTGGTATTCTAGTCAGTGGGTTAATCTGTTTGTAGTGTCGTGTACATGCAGGATGAATGATTGTTGTATCAAAGATGTTACTGTTTTCACTGCTTTGAATTCTTCTCTTGGTGTGTCCATCCATATTCCTTGCTGTAGGTGAGGCATAGCCTCGTAGCCAGGCTTTTTTTTTCCGTGGCTGCATAACAAGTTGCAAGAGGAGACTTGGGTATGAGACTAGGTGAAGCATGTTTTGGACTCATTCCCAGTCTGCACTCCTTGTACAAGTGCAGAGTGGAGACTGGGAATGAAACTATATATGCACTTGCAGTAACATTCTGGGCCATCTGTCTGTCACTGCAATATTGTTTTAATGGAACCTGCATATATGGCCAACTAGGATCAGTTGAAGTGCTCAGAACCAGAGTGGTCTAACCCACAGATATTGAACTTCTCCCCTCCCCAAGCTTGATAAATACTCTTAAAACGTGTTTTAGGAGCTGAAATAACAAGGTATTACCAATTACCAGGCATTACCAATTCTAGATTACGCGTGTGTAGTATGGACCCTCACCTCAAGAAAGATAGGCTCCTTCTTGAGTTCAATTATTATTTTGCCATGCAGATGGCTTCTCACTCCTGGAAGAGCAATTCTCAGACTCTTTCCACTCAATATAAATTGCCCTCTAGGCATTCATATTTTAAGATTTTGTATACTGTTGAATTTTTAAATGATTACTTTTATTCTCGTCAGGTTACTTTAATTTTTGTGATAACTTAAATCTTAGAACGTCGCATAGGAAACGATTACTTTTTCCACTTGCTAGACATTGCCCTTGTATCCACCCCTGCACAGCTGAAGGAGAGCTCCATTATACCCCCTATTGTTAACTCTTACCGTAATGGTCTCTCTCTTAGGAGACTTTCACCTAACTGTACTAAGCCAACTGCACGACCTATTTGGAGGTATTCTCAAGCTGATTTTGACAAAGCAAATTCAGACCCCTGGCCGATGTTGATCGGGAATACCTGCTGTAAATCAAACTCTACAAAGCTGGAGACTGCCATGGAAACTTGTATTCCAAAGGGTGTTCTACCTAGACACATGAATCTCCCAAACGTGCAATGCAAAAGCAGAACACTTTATTCCGAAGGGCAAAGTCATCAGGGTCAACTGAGCTCTAGAGAAAATAAAAAGACTTTCGTAATGAAGTGACATCATTATTGAGAAACTCAAAACAGTCATTCTTTTCAAGGAACGTAAACGCTGGAAACAAAAATAGTTCCAAAACCGATGAAGCCCTTCAGCAAGGATTCAGCCACAATACTATCAATGCAGCAGTCTGATGGTACATGTGCAGACAATAAGCTGGACAATGCAAACATGTTGAACAATTACTTCTCTAAATGCTTCACTACCTCATTGCCACCCCTATGTGACTCCTTTGAGTCTGCTGAACATCTGGAATTGCCTGAGGGAGGCCCAGTTATGTACAGAGGAGGAGGTTATATAAGTGTCTTAAATTCTACAATCAATAGATGTTTTTAAAAGCAAGTGGCCCTGGCCAAGTTTCTTGTAGGATGTTGAAGTTCACCGCTGCAAGGATTGTTGCCCCAGTCACTAAGCTGTTTAATCAGTCAATTTCAACTGGATGTTTCCCAGTGACGTGGAAACGGTCGAATACAGTACCTATTCCAAAATCTGGTGACAAAGCAAGTCCGGCAAACTACAAACCAGTCTCTTTGCTTGGGGAAAGTCAACAGTATTGGAAACTACTCACAACTGATTTGAGATGCTTGCAAGAGGAAAAAGAAGTTACAGCAGTGTGTTTTGACTCATCCGATTCAGTTCCTCACTGTGCCCTTCTAGAGAATTTGCGAGTCGATAGTATAGTCTGCTTGTAAGATGGATTCACAGTTGTACCTCTTAGGAAGGAAGCAACAGGTGGTGGTAAATGGTAATTCGCTCTCCCAGTGCTATCTGGGGTTCCACAAGGTTCAGTGGTTGGTCCCCTCCTGTAATATACATTGATGGCATTAACACCCTCTCACCAGATAGTCACCTGACTCTATACCGTATGCAGATGACATGTTGCTCTACAGATCTATTTCAAGCAGTGCTGACTACGCTCTTTTGCAGGACGGCATAAACAGAATATCCATGTGGGTTGATGCAAACTATCTATTTTTTAGATATAAAGTTATGAAAGTTACCAGAAAACGGACTGGTATAAACCCACCAACATTACATCTCTGTGATCAGCCACTGGAAGAAGTGGACTCCTATAGCTACAAATATCTTGGGATCCTCCTGTCATCGGATCTGTCTTGGACACGGCACATTGAATCTCTCTGTAGTATATGTAAAGCAAGAAAGCTAACTGGTCTGATTTACCGCTATTTCTATCAGCATTTGAGCCTGAGAACTTATTTCATATGTATGTTTCGCTTATTCGTCTTCACCTCGAGTATGCGAACCGAGTCTGGAACACTCACAAAACCGATGAAATAAAGACCCTCGAGAATGTACAAAGTTCACCTTAGAATGTGTGCAAAGCAGTGGAGCAGTAGTTACAAGGATCTGTTACAGTTGTTTTCTCAGCCTAAGCCCTTCTCTACAGCAACGTAGGCTATATCTGGACTTAAGCACTGTGTTTAAAATAGTACATGGCCTGTTTTATTCCCCGACTGGAATTTTTGTTGAGCAAGCTCCCAGAGTCACAAGATCACAGTATTATCAGTCCTTTTGTCTGTCTCTATGCACACACAAGTAACTTTTATAATTCGTAACTGGAATACATTTTCTTCACATTTTCTTCACATGTTCCCTTAATTGGCTTGTTTTTCTGTATCACTATTTAAGCTAATTTTTAGGCATACATGCAAAATTAGCCATTATAGTGCTGTATTGTGTGTCCTTTGCATTTGTTGCATAAATTTTAATAGCTACAGTGCCAAGTGATAAGAAAAAAACAAAAACAAAAAAACACCGTTTTTTCATTCCTTTTTAGTAGTTCTGTAAAACTGTGAAACAGTTTACCCCAGAATTTTGTGTCATATTCTACCATTAGTTCATTTAAAACTGCTGTAAATGGTATTGTTTTGTGTACTTAACTTTTTTTTGTGTCTGTTTTTACGTCCTTAATTTATTTTGGTGTTTCCTTAACACTAGCTAGCAGCTATTGGGACCCTGCTGTACATGTTTTGCCTGTTTCAGCTTTAACATTAAAAAATGAGCTCATCGAACCCACCACAAGCTAGAGCGTATACTGCTAGTGTGCTATTCCTAATGACTTGACATTCCAACTATTTTGTTAGTATTCAGTGTGTGTAGCAGCTTGTAGCTTATGAATAATTCAGTAGCCATCAGCATGTCAAATTTGAAAAAAATTTCCCCAGGCTTACTACTGATATATAGCTAGATGGCTATTTGTGGTATTTCTATAAAGAGAAACCACTTATATTAAGTTGGAGGGGGGAAAAAGAAGCCTGGTGGAAGGTCAAGCAATTTTCCCCAGGCTTAGTATTGATAGACAGATTGTGGTATTTGAGAAACAACTTAACTTGGAGGGGGAAAAAGAAGCCTGTAGCTAGCTCCTGGACGGTCAATTAATTCTTCCCAGGCTTAGTACTGATAGAGAGATGACTATTCGTGGTATTTCTATAAAGAGAAACAACTTAAGTTGAAGGGAAAAAAACAACTAGCATCCCTCCCTCCTGGATAGTCAAACTTATAAACAATTCTTCCCAGGCCTAGTTGGAAAAAAAAAAGCTAGCCTCCCTCCCTCCCTCCCTCCCGGATAGCCAAACTTATAAATAATTCTTCCCAGGCCTAGTTGGCGTTGTTTTTTTTTGAGAAAAAAAACTCAAAAAAAAAACGCCTAGTGAGCTTCCCATCCCTCCTGCAGGGTCAGACATACTTGTAGAGGTATGGCTGCCCCAGAAGCGTTGGATAGGCGAGACTGGGAATCACGGTGGGCACCGCAACGTGCCCAGTCGTCCATTCGGCTTCGGAATCCTTCAGCCCTCGCGGGAGAAGAAAGTTACCGGCGTTCTTGCTACTAGGTCGTAGAAAGTCGAAGATCAATATGTGTACAGGGGGCCCGATCCCCGACTTGATCACCATGGGGAGATAACGCTCCGAACCCCAGTCTGCAAACGAGCGCACCATTTCGACAATCCGTCAGATGTGTGTCAAATTCAGTATTATAAACCCCACCGTCTGAGAGGTGAAGCTCAATAGGTTATACCTGTAACGCGTTGAGCCTCAAGAAGTGAACCTCAATAGGTTCATACATCATTTTCAGACTTACATTCTTTTGTTGGTACATCGAGAGTCAGGAGTCAAAATAATATAATACATGCAGCATACAAACTACAGTACTGCCTCAATCACATCACCATTAATAATAATAATTATAAGCACCAATTATTAATGGGCTATTGCAATACCATAGCCTTGTTCCCAGGCTCCACTCTACAGCTTCGTTTTCATGCTAACTGTTTTGGCTCTCCCTCTTGAAGTTCATCCTTTATTCCTGTATAGCTAGTTATATCTGCGCCTGCTACCATTCATCCCATGCAGTACTAATAAGTTGGGGTGAATGAGGCTAGTGTATCGTACCTCATAATAACGAAACTTGCCTGCATAATGCATTAATTATGTCTAGGGCACACCACCCTTTATTTTGGGTACCCTGAGAGGCAATATGGTGGCATCTAAGGCACTTCATATGACAAATTGGGTCGCTTTCTTTTTTAGCATGGTTAATAGCTGGCAGGAATAGGCTAACAGACATAGCTATCTACCTTTGATGTGTGACTCCCTGCTTGATTTTGATCAGTTTTTTGCTTGGGGAGGAAGCTCTGAATGGGGTTGGGGGTTCCCTTGTCGTTTACCCTGTACTCCTGGACACTGCTGAAAATGAGACCTTCTGAACTTAGGTGAGCCTAGGTAACATGTGGCCGCAAATATTAAAGTACTTGACTGCGGACAAAAAAAATGCAGGTTCAAATCCCAAAGCCTGCCAGATCACAGTAAGTTAGTACTAGCTAACTGTAAGCAGTAGTGTTTAATATTAATAGCAGACACAACTAAGACTGAGTCACAATAATTATGAATTTATTATTCAAGTAGCTAGGCCCCCTAGAAATGGAAATGCAGCCACAGTACATTTATAATAGACTACCTGCTTGCTGAATTTGATGGTGATAATTAAATTTATAGAATGTTCTTGTGTATAATGGAATATCATACACTTTCAAATCATACTCTACTCTTTTGACTATGCAGTATTTCCATCTCCCCCCAGTGATACTCAAGGTTTCAGGCTTGAATACCAATATTCATATTATGCCAATCTTCTCTCTTGACACCGTATGACCGTATGAAGGTATTAATTGTGTATGGCATAACAGGAGACATGTTTATCTTTTGCAGATGAACCACTATACAAAGCACACTAGTGAAGCATGAGCCACATTAAATTTTGTGAAGCAATCATTTATAAAAGCATAGCAACAAAAATAGTAGTGCATGAAATCAGGTGTTTTCTAAGAGGTCATGGTCCGGTGTGGAGTATGCGTGTGTGTGTGTAGCTATGTGTGCATGCATGTATATATATATATTATGCCCTTTGTAACGCAGCTTCCTCTTTAGCTTCATATGCATCGATATCTGAGCTTGGGGCAGCAGCGTCGGAAGAAGGGTACACACGGGTGTCAGATCTATTGGTACAGTCACTGCAGGTCTGTGAATCGCACGCTGTTTATATACCACCAAGGGAGTGCCACCATCTTCATGAAAGGGATCCTTAGTGATATGAGTCTCTCTTCCAATGGATTTAGATCAGATAATTCTTAAGTTCTTACTTGTTGCCTTTGGCCTGAGCAGGCATTCTACCTCATCTTATGGTATATTGTATATACTGTACTGTACTGTACCCGAAAGGCTGAAGGCTCGGTTAGCTGGAACGACCTGCGTGCCCATTCGCCCCTTAACGTGGCAGTGTCACATGGCCTAGGGTTCCGTTGGGAGAAGAGGGTTGCCCTTTTTTTTCTTTTCTACAATACGCACTCTGGCCAACGCTGTGATTGTAAGAAGTTTTCTTTCATCATAACAGGGAAGGATAATATCACATGCCCTCTCATCCAATTTATTGTATGCAACTGCTAGCCTATATAATCGAAAATTGCACGTAAAAAATATGCATACTGTTAGCGTACTATTATGAATTCAGTGCTTCCTGAAATTGTATATTCTTAAATTGGGGAGGGGTAAGTTCAATATCTATCACTCTGGTTCTGAGACCTTCAATTTGCAAGGCAAGTAAGTTAATTGGCATCCACTTGGTAATTATTGCAGTGTTGGAGAACACGCCCTATATTTTCATGGATGGTTATTGTCTAGCCACATGTATATTCCGTGTGCAGACACAAGCATCATCACAAACTATAACAGTTCAGTATAAAGCTACTGATCGATGATGATCCACTGTCATTTGCAACATATTCCAGCACCGGAATAAAATACAGTGCTGTGTAATGATCACGCTACTTCCTGTGCTTGTGGTGGGTTACAACCAGGTTCAGCAGTCTGTTCTCGGGCAGTGTGGAGGCAATGGAGGACACGTCCTCTGCAGGAAGGGAAGGATAAGAGAACTGAGGTGGAGCACCAAAGGAGAGAGCAATTTCATCGGTAGATCTGGTACTTCAGGTTCTTCTCTCACATCCAAAATGGTGGATATAAAGCCGGTGTCATCCACTGGTTCGATATTTATTTTATGCGAGAGAAGAAATTGAACTACCACAGGTTACCATCATTAGCATACAGTATAGAATGGTATAAGTACCTACTCTAGTATATAACACAGCAACGAACCTGGGCTGAGGACCAGCATGCCATTGGAAAGACTGATCTGCAGAAACTGGGCCAGCCTCTCAACAGACTCCCTCATCCCTCCACCACCACCATCATCGCAAGCAACGCCCCCACCACCCTCGCTGGTACATGCACCCTTAGTCCCTCCGGCCCACAGGTGCTGCCTGAAGCTTAGCAGAGCCGCGACCACCACTGCCAGGTTGTCGCTGGTCAGGGAGTGCTGCCGGAAGGATGTCGGGTGGGACAGGATCACGGAGAGGA
Organism: Phakellia ventilabrum; assembly: GCA_963921505.1. Classification (NCBI taxonomy): domain Eukaryota; kingdom Metazoa; phylum Porifera; class Demospongiae; order Axinellida; family Axinellidae; genus Phakellia; species Phakellia ventilabrum. The sequence continues at coordinate 1,616,284 of OY997392.1, forward strand.
GATTCGCGTGAAGTTCTGAGACTAGAGTCTCCAAAGTTCTTTCCATTTCTGGGTCCATTGGTGTGGTTCCTGTTTTCTCATTCTTTGAATCTGCAGAAATTGGTTCCGTATTATGAGAATGAGATTGTACTCTGTTGCTTTTTCTGCTAATGCTCTTTTTGTTGGGTTTGCGTTGGGAAACGTCCGCCAAAGGTGCAAGCACACACCACTGTATCAGTCCTGGCAGTGGGGAGGTGGACTTGGAATGGAGCGTGGATTTCTTAGAACGAAGTAACGGAAGTTCGGTCTTTCTTTCCAGCAGCTGCGTGGGAAAGAGGAACTCAGGACACGTCTTCACCCAGTGGGAAACAATTTCCAGTAATCTGATTGGCGGACAGAGGTGGGTGGGGTCTACTCCAGGGACAGCAGTTCCAACTAGGGATGGAATAGAGAAATTAAAAATATTGGTAAGCTTGAGTCCTCTTAGAAGTGTGTATATATTATCTATTATCATAATTTAAAGTCAATATCTAAAGGACCTTTTTCCATTGAGGGATAAAAATAGATACACACACTTTCTTATACAAAAACACAAAGCCTCAAGCCAAGACCGAGACTGTCTATAGAATTCGCCTGGTGACTCTGATGTGTTAGCTAATTATGTTGTAGTATTAATAGGCCCTGTCTCCTGTATGTTGCTCATTGTATGCCCCAAAGAAGGCCATGATAATATGGCTAAGTATAACCAATGACTAAGACTAACAACCTCCTAGACTTAGACCTACAAAGGGTCAATAGTACACATGTACATGTACATGCAACTGCATGGCGGTACATGTAAGAACACACAAAGATCCTGGAGCACGTAACTCCAAATGCGGATGTTGCAAACACAATCGGTTAGAGAAGACTGTGAGACCATGCAGGAAATTAATCCCAGTGGAAGTCTAGGACATTGTAGCCTTGCTGCCCTTGTTTTCTCACATGGACTTCTTTTTACAGAAGAAAATTTTTCTCTCCATGGCTACAAAAAAACACAAAAAAATCTGTCTAAATCTCTCTTGTACCCAGAACTAATAGTAACTCACCCTATTTGTAAAACCTGAGTTTTTGGCTATACATGTATACATGTAGCCTTGTACCTAGGCTTCCTCTTGCAGCTTTTTTTTTGCAGCCATGGAAAAACGCCCTGCACGTTTTCCCACAGTTGCGAAAAAAGCTGCGAGGGGAGGCCTGGGTACGAGGGGAGGCCTGGGTACGAGGGGAGGCCTGGGTACGAGGCTAGTACACATGCACGTCCTTACAGAAGTGAAAAGGTGAAAGTGGGAAATCAGTTCTGATAATTTTCCAAATTATCAAACACTGTTTATTTGAAGGTACATACAAGTCGCGCACAGGAAGCAGTTCAGAGCGAGAGCCTGGGAACCAGGCTACGCTTCCTCCCCAGCTCTATCAGAGGTGCTCACCAACGTGGAAGGGATGGAGCATGGTAAAGGCAACGGCCATTTGGTGGGCAAGGTGTGGGGACACGCTGGCTAGCTGCAGCAGAGGCTCCATGGCGTCGGGAAGCAGCACGCAGTAGTCGTAGTAGAGAGATCGCACTAGGGAGAGGGCTTCTGTGGGGTGGGACTGTGTGCATGGGTAACACATACATGCATGCCATCAAGATGGAAGAAAAAAGGTGAAAGGTGTGTGTGTGTGGGGGGGGGGGGGGGGGGGAGGTTGACCTGGGGTACGAGGGACTTGCCACTCACTTGCATCCACAGAGCCACACAGGAGAGGAGGGGACTGCTCTCCAGGCTCAGAGCCAAGGAGGTCAGTTTGGTTAGCATCTCATGCCTGGTTACTTGCAGCTGCAGCAAAGAGGGGGGGGGGGAGGGAGGGAGGGGGAGGAGGGAGAGGGGAGGAAAAACATGTGTAGAATGGACACAGTATCAAAGCAGAAGTGGTATATGTCTACTGTGCTACATGTAGTCCTGGAACATGTACATGTACTGTATAGTCTACAGGAAGACAAAGATGGTCAACCAAACCCTAGCAAACGAAGATGGGCATGTGCACATGAGCTCCATATTTTTGTATTCCTAAAATTAGCAATCGGCCACCATGTTTAAACCTCCCTGAGTAACTACTGCACCACCTTTCACTGGCTGGACATGCTCCTGGTAATACACGTGTTATACACTACAAACTATTACCGGAGAGTTCCTACTAACCTGCCCACTGCCGCCGACACTACCAAATATGGCATCAAAGGTGCAGTAGCGGAGCTCCAGGCTCTGCTGCTCCTCAATCTGGGTCTTCACACTCATCAGCAGCTGCATTTCCTCAATCGGGTTTACTTGGGGCCCAACTTCAAACTTCGATCCTCGGCCCCCCGATTTGTGGGAGCTTTCTTTCTCACAGAGAACAAAGGTGTCAACCAGAGCCAGCAAGGTGTCCTTGCCTGCCAGAGAGCCCTTGGAGCTGGAGTCTCCCAGAACACTCACCCTCAAAAACCTGGGGTGAAGAGGCGGTCCATCTCAGACAGGCTACATGTACTACATTCTGACAACAACCATATATGGTAGCTATAGATCGTAAGGATCAATTAGCCTCGTTCCCAGGCTCCCCCGTGCAGAACGGGGCAGAGGGTAAAAGGCTAATCAGAATGCTATAGCAGCTGTAAACGCACATGTACATGTAGTATACAGATGTACATGTACATGTAAGCCCATCTCATATATTATGGTATATACTTAAACAATAGTCCTAGCCTTTGCAGGCTCTTAAACTGTGAAGAGATGGTTGTGTAGCCTCGCTCGATCCCTGCGTTTCTCCCCCCTTGCTTGCAGTGCAGTGCTGCAAACGATGAAAGCTGGGAGACTGCACTGCAAGCGACACAAGCTGGGAGACTGCACTGCAAGCGACACAAGCTGGGAGACTGCACTGCAAGCGACACAAGCTGGGAGACTGCACTGCAAGCGACACAAGCTGGGAGACTGCACTGCAAGCGACACAAGCTGGGAGACTGCACTGCAAGCGACACAAGCTGGGAGACTGCACTGCAAGTGACACAAGCTGGGAGACTGCACTGCAAGCGACACAAGCTGGGAGACTGCACTGCAAGCGACACAAGCTGGGAGACTGCACTGCAAGCGACACAAGCTGGGAGACTGCACTACAAGCGATGACAAACTGGGAGGAGCTCTACAAAATCGCGTGTGCCAAGCGATGAAAGCTGAGAGACAGAGTCTAGGAATGGGGCTTACGGTCAACACAAAATGAGTGCAATTTTCAAGAAAGTACCACAAAGTCTTTCTTGCAGCTAATGTGAGAGAAGTGCTAGAGAGTTTGTACAGGCCTGAGGAGAAGCTGATGCAAGAGGTCTAGGCTCACCTATCAAGCTGGCTGAGAACGAAGGCACAGGACCCTGGGAAGCCCAGTTTGTTGACTCGATTGATGAGTTCGGAGACGGGAGTCTTGGCCATCAGCTCGGCAGTGTGGTGTTGCAGTTGTGATTGCAGCAGCGAGGGGGCTGGTGCCGGCGAGGACTGCTGCTGCTGAGACGGGTGTGAGGGGGAAGCCTGGCGCTGGTAGTGAGGGGTGGTGGAGGGAGAGGCTTCTGTGTGTGTGTGTGTGTGTGTGTGTACATGTGATTGTGAGCATAGTGCATACAACCTAAAAGCTTCTCGTCTCGTGCCCAGATCACACGGAAAATGAGTGGTCTGGACACACTTATATTTCAAATTTGTTTTGCTGTTAATGAGATTCAATCATTCACTACATACTGGCGTATGCAATGTCCGCCGCAGCTGTAGCTGAAGGAAGATCTTTGCATGGTCTGATCACAAGACTGCACAGCTCCCAGGTACAAAACCAAGCCTGCTTATTATCTCTCACCCCTGGATCCACGTCCTGTAGGTTTGCCACTCCGCAAGGACCGTCCCCCTCCATAGTTTGGCCCTGTTGAAGACCTGGATGAGGGGGGAGGGGGGGGGGGAGGAAGGGGATATTTTAAATAAATTATAAAGGCTAGCCAGACGTAAGCTTAAGGAATATTTAAGAAATATAGCCGTTTCAGTTTTACGGGTGCTTCCGTGGGCTCGACTTGGCCTGTCCAGGCGGTAGTCGCTTGCTGCTATCCATTGTCATCCAGACGGGGCTGATTTCGTATTAAAGCGCACCAACGTCTTCCTCCGGTCACTTGATTTTCACGTGACGCAAGCAGGAAAATGGACGATTCCCTGGAGGCTCTGTTGGGTACGTTAAACTCCGCACTCTACCAGATAGTCAGTGATCCGTTTTGCCACTGATTATGTGGGGAAATAACTGGTAGGGTGATGTGAGGTAGCCTCGTACTGAGGAAAACAGTACTTCTATGTGTAAATACCAAGTATGTGCAAGGGGCTCTTCCAGATATAAGGGTACACCCCCATTGAGGAGCATTAATTATGTCTCTGGGGGGCATTTGCTGGTGGAATAATTACATATCCTGGGGGGTTCTTAATATAAAATGCTTACGATTTTTAGGGGAGAATTAATGTGTGTCTTGTGGGGTAAGGGGTGAGAAATGAGCTTTGAGGGGCAATTTGCTATTTGTCTGGAGGGGGTTACGTTCGCATTTATGATTTGTACATCTAGAGGGGGTCACCTTCTTTTTTTTTGATCTGTCATGAGGGGTGTGTGGCAATATAATTTGTTGTCCTAGGGGGGGGGGGGGGTCAAAAACACACCTCAATGGGGGTGTATATTTACTAACTGGAATAGCCCAAGTGGATTTTAGTTTTTTTCAACAGCTGCAGAGCTAAATACTTTGCAGATGCACTACACTGAAGTACCAGCTGCCTCCATGCATGCATTACACTGAAGTACCAGCCTGCAGAAGCCCATCTCTGGCAAAGCATTGTTTTTCTCAAAAGTGAACAATTCTGACTCTGCCATTTTTTATTGTTGTTGTTGTTTTCATCACAGAAGCCATGTCTCTTTACAGGTGAAGCTTATTTTTTAGCTACAGGGCGCACAAAAAAACCTGTCTGCCTGGTAGTGTAGATAACGAGTGTTTATTGCTTCCTGTTTCCAAAACTAGAGCATTTGTGTACAATGTACCTGGTGATCGAAATTTATTCTATAGACAATGAAAGTTTAGCTATGCACATTAGAGTAGTATATTTACATGTTCATGTGTGTACGATATCTGTGTGTGTTACTTAACTGCCTCCGCAGAGAAAGCTACCAATCCCAAGAACAAGTATGAGGACTGGGAGTTCATCATGGCCTTCTGCGATCGTGTCAACACGGAAGCAGAAGGGTGAGTCTGTCCAGCATGTCGGGAGACCGTTGTTACAGTACAGAACTAGAGAACCAGTCGAATTGTGTCTTGATTGTGAAATGGCTATGCAAGTTTGACGACCCTGCCCCCCTTTTTCTCAAAATAATAGAACCATAGGCTCACAGGCTGTAAGAATTTTTTTGTTAGGGGTGGATTCTCTCCAGAAGCAGTGAGGGCAAGAAATCACATGACTTCCGGGTCACGCCTACTCCGACATATTCACCAAACTGAGCATGTGATTCTTGTACTCCCAGCATGCACTTTTGCTCCCCATTACATCCTTATACGTTGTGCTACTCCTGCACATGATATGCTGATGTATACAATGTGAATGTATGCACTGGCTGAAGGAGTTGTGTGTGTTGATAATGGATTGTGCAGTGGTCAAATGACATACCCTACACACTTGTAGACACAGTGCCAATTGTGTAGTCGTCTACAGTGAGTAGGTTTCCCGTCATATATGGACCATGCCGGAAGTCATGCATATAGTTTCAGTATACTGCATGCATACCACTGCTAAAACTAGATGTAGTTAGGCTTCACAGTTTTGTTGCAGTAGTTGGGTATAAAATGTTTCCTCCTTTCATTATTCCAACTCCCCTCTCTGCCCTGCCCTCCCCTCCCCTCCCCTCCCCTCCCCTCCCCTCCCCTCCCCTCCAGTCCCCAGACAGCCCTCAGGATCATTGTGCCCAAGATGAGGCATGAGAACGAGAAGGTGTCTCTCCTCTCTCTCACGGTAGGTCTTCTCCCATACCATACAGGCTGTAGTCTCATTCCCATACCATACAGGTCTCCCATACCATATCGGTCTTAGTCTCATTCCCAGCTCCTCTCCTGAAACATAGGGAGGACCTGGAAAGGAAAAATATATAAATGTTGCTGCATGCAGTTTCTGGAGTTCATAATTTCCATAATTGTATTTTTGGGGTAAGAGCATCTGACTAGTAATCAGAAGAGATCTTGAATTAAAATCATGATTGGGCCCCCAAGTTTTTTGCCTTGATGTACGAATGCAGCCGAATTTTTACGGAATTTTAAATTTGTGCTTTGGGGTCACGTGCTACATAGCGTACTTACATAACAATTAACATAATTTGTGAGTACTAATTTTTGCAGTCGGAGATTCAATTGCGAATATAGCGAAATTTGTCTCACGCGAAAAAAGTACAGTGTGTGTATGCCTACAATATTTGATAAGTGTATCGTTTGGAAGCCTGGTTCAAAATCAAGCATTGGTATTCTACACGTAGAGATTATCAGCCTGCTGGGATATCACCAAAGTACAGGCCGAAAGCAGATGTAACGTTTGCTCTCCTCTTCTCCGTCCTGTCCTGTCCCTTCAGCTGCTGGAGGCGTGTGTGAAGAACTGTGGCCAGAGGTTCCACCAGGAGCTGGGCAAGTTCCGCTTCCTCAACGAGCTCATCAGGATGGTATCACCGAAGGTGCACATGTAGCTAGTTGTGCGTGCACCCAGGCTGTAATAGTATAGGGTGTTGGATTAGGTGTAAATTAACCCTTTTTAATCCCTTCTAATGTTAATTAATTAACCCTTAAAAAGTCTGCTTTTAACCAGTTTTTAACCTTTTAACAACTTAAGTTTATTGTATTTTAAACCTACATGTACACTTACACGCACGCACACACACACACACACACACACACACACGCGCACACACACAGTACTTGGGGAACCAAACCACACCAGCAGTGAGAACAAAAATTACAGATCTACTCTACAACTGGAAAGTCGGTCTCCCTCTTGAGCCAAAGATTGCGGAAGCTTTCCAAATGCTCAAAAAAGAAGGTACGTTGCTACTTGATGAACTGCTCAACACTTCCCGCGGTTTTGATCACAATCAAAATGAATCGTGGGTGGTTTTTAAAGGAGGCAGCGAAATGAAGCCTTCCTGCTGTACCACAAGGGAGATATAGGGCAGAGTTCACTGCATTCTCCATCGCACGGCAATTTTCAGTTCTACTCATGAACGGAGAGAGAAAACTGCAAACTTTTACAATGTAACATGGGGTTGAAAGCTATGGCACCTGTACTGTACTAAGAATTATTTCATCCTCACTACTGTTTATTTAGATAATGACTCATAAAAAAAAAATTGTTCAACGGTCACTTTTTTCCTCTCCACCTTCTAACTTCCACTCATCCATCACCCACCCACTCACTTACACACACACACACACACACACACACTCACTCACTTACATGCCCACCCCCCCCCCCCCCACCAACCCATTATCTTAATTTGACAGGACTTGCGTTTGACGAATCAAAACCAGCCGACAAGACTTTGGAATCCGATCCCCCAAAACCTCGCATTGCACTTATTGAAGATCCCAAACAGTCTGAGGTATTGCAACATCATAACATGGGCTGCAGAACATGTTTCCAGTAGAAGATTGGTGTGTGTGTGTATGCGTGTGAGAATATGCAGAAATAAAGGAACATGTTATTGTGGGATATCAGTATGGAGACTGAACAGTAATCTTGGCTTTGTCTTGACAAGGCATGCATGGTTGTGGTTAAGTCTCCACTCCCAGCTTTTTTCGCATGTACATGGGAACGGTACATGCGCAAAAAGCTGGGAATGAGGATAGTTGAGATCTGGCTTCTCTTTTCTGTAAGGTATTGAGAAGGCTCCTGGCTAGTAAGAGCCCGGAAGACTTGAGAGCAGCAAACAGACTCATTAGGGAAATGGTCAGAAGGGTAAGTCTCAAGTCACATGAAACTCACAAGGTGTCACATGAGATCACATGACGATAAGTGAGTTGTCATGTGAGGTCACATGAGATCATATGATGATAAGTGAGTTGTCATGTGAGGTCACATGATATCACATGATAAGTGAATTGTCATGTGAGGTCACATGAGATCACATGATGATAAGTGAGTTGTCATGTGAGGTCACATGAGTTCTCTCTCCTTTGCAGGATGAGAAACGAATGGAGAAGCTTCAGAAACGCCTGGAAGAGTTGGAGCTGATCAGCAACAACACAAAGCTACTCAACGAGCTGCTTGCTCACTACGGCCCGGCCTCCGGAGAACAGGAGAAACTACTCATAAAGGTCAGTTAATCATAACTAGCCCACCCTTCCCACTGTGCTGTGTTATTCCTAAGACACTACTGCATAATTTCTCCTACACTAAATATCCATGGTATGTGGTTAACCACTCTGATAAGCATATTCACCTACCACTAGAGGGAGCCCCATTTCCAGGCCTCCTCTTAAAGTGAGTAGGCCTGGGAACAAAGCTATACAGCCAGATAGTTCCTTACAAAGCTATAGATCCCTTTATGAAGCTACATGTATACAGCCAGATGGTTCCTTTACGAAGCTATACAGCCACATAGTTTTTTTACGAAGCTATAGAGCCAGATGCTTCCTTTACAAGTAGGATTTATTGCCTGCCTTTCTCTTATAAATGAAACAAAATCTGCAGGAGCTGCACGCATCCCTGGATAGGATGCGGCCCAACCTGTTCCGCATGGCCAGCGAGCTGAAGCAGAATGAGGAAGGGATGTCGGAGATCCTCCGGCTCAACGACAGTCTCATTCGAGTCATGGACCACTACAAGAGGGTCATGAGTGATGACGATGCAGGTACAGAGGGAGGTTCAGCTGGTAGCCTATGAGAATTGATTCTAATCACACCATTTGATATCAAGTTGGCGGGTGAAAAACTTTCACGAATCATCCCCCCCCCCCCTTCTTTCCTCCTTCCCTCCCCCTCCTCTCCCTACCTGCTTTCCCTCCCTCCCTTCCCTTCCCTCACCATCTCCCTCCCTCTCCCCTCTTCCTTCTCCCTCCCCCTTGTCATCTCCCTTCCCTCTTTCCCCCTCTCCCTTGCCATCTCCCTCATCCCTCCCCCTCCCCCTCGTCCCTCCCTCACCCCTCCCTCTCCCCCTCGTCTCTCCCCTCCACTCCCCCTCATCCCTCCCTCTCCCCTTCCCCTCCTCCTCATCCCTCCCTCTCCCTTTCCCCTCGTCCTCCTCACTTCTCAGAAACAGCACCCACCACCTCGACATCACCCACGACGGCATCAAACGTAGCCACAGCGTCTGCTTCCGACTCGGCCACCGCACAGTCCCTAACGAGCACCTCCACAGGTGCAGGGGCAATGCCATCGGCAACCGGCGGAAGTGACATCCTCATCGACTTAGCCGACCTTAACTTTGGCTCCACCCCGTCTTCTTCCCAGGACATCGCCAACACTAGCACTTCCAGTTCACTTCTGGATGACCTGGGACTGTTGAGTAAGTACACGTAGCACGAGGAATGAGGAGAGGGTCATCACAACGGCCATTTCGTACAGTTGATTACATTCCTTGAATAATAAGGCAGTGCTCATCGATTGGAATGTGGGTACTTCTCAGTACTTAAGTACTGGTGACGTAAATTATTATCAGAGTGTCTGAAGTGGTCACTAGGGAGACAAAACACAGGCTATACTAGCCTCGATCCCAGTCCTGCACCCCAGCTTTTTTTTTCTTCGCATGGTGTAAAAAAAAGCCCTTTTTTTTTCCTTTTACTCCGTGTGAAAAAAAGCTGGGAGTGGAGACGGGGAACGAGGCTATTCATTCAGTACTGCAAGGGGTGATGCAGTCCTGGGAATGAGGCTATTCATTCAGTACTGCAAGGGGTGATGCAGTCCTGGGAATGAGGCTAAGACATGTAGTGTCAGTGTAGTGTGTATACGTGAACGTTAGTTATTTATGTCTTGTGACTTCAGATGTATCTCTTATTAATAAATTGTCTTCTGGGAGCTGGCAAGGCTTATGTACATGTGGTGTGGTGATCACAATATCTCTTCCTCTGTAGACATTAGCATGCCGCCACAGTCAACAACACCAAATTTTGTAAGTGTACAATACGTTGTTGTAGAGGTACATGAGTACATTGTATCTTTGTGTGTTCTATTCATGCATCAATCCCTGGCCTTCCCCCCTCCCTGTTCATGCATGAGCAACACCCTCACTCTTTTTCCTGCTCACGTAAAACCTAGTGGATAGGGAAGACCCGGTAACAAGCCATAGGGCTCTCATCTCCCTCCTCCATTCCCTCTTCCATTCTCCCCTCTTACTCTTTCTTCCTTCTGCTTACCCATACCTTCCCCTTTCCTCTGTCCTCAATCTCTTTTCTCTGATCTTGCTCTCTCCTCCTCTTCTGTCTCTTTCCCTCCCCCTTCCCCACCTGCAGTCCACCATCACGATCCCTCCACTCCTCACCAGTCTCCCTGTCAGCCAGCCACTCCCCTTGGGGCTACCCTCACATCAGCAACCGCCACTGGCACAACAGCTACAACAACAGCCCTTCCCACTGCTGACCGCACCCAGCACCTCCTCCTCCCTCACTTCTCCTCCCCTCTTCACCATTCCGCCTCCACCGCAGGGCGCTCCCTTTATTCCAATTAGCAGGTGAATTACATCATCATGAAATTTTGGAAAAGGAGTCTAAGTTATGATCTAAAGAAACTACGTAGAAGAAGTATAGAAGTTATGTCTTGAAACACTTTCGAACCTTGACGGGTCCTTAATCTTTTACCCGATGTTTACACATGATATGTTATGTGTCTACTAAGCTTCAGGCCTGTAGCTTTAGCCTGGATATATATAGTTTACAATACCTTTTCCTACCCACATGTAGTTGAGCATGAATGCCATATACATGTATGTGCGTACTTTTTTGTAGGAGAGATAGTTTTTACTATATTTACGATTAAATTCTTAACTGCGAGATATTGAATTTTTGTGTGGGCCACAAACAGCTAATTAGCCCAGTTACGCTCTAAACTGCAATTTGGCTGAGAGCAGTTGATAGTTTTTTTTTGTTCTGCAAAGAAAACTACATATATTTGGCATCCCAATTAGCTGCATGGTACAACTAATAATGCTAGGAGGTTCTGTATGTGTCCATTTTATGCCATGCACATCTTTCCCTACCGACAGGATCACTCAGCAACTGCCCCCGTCTACCACTGCTACCACCCAGCCTGCTGCCGCTCCCGTTCTGGGTGCCAGTCTACTAGGGGGCATAGGATCATTTACGCTAAATGCTACCCCTTTCCAAACCCAGCCTGGGGGTCCGGCAATGAAAATTCAACCTGTGTCCCCTCTGGGTTCCACTGGATTAGCCCCCCTTGCCGGCACTAGTGGTGTGCAGGTAGACCCACTGGCGGTTCTCAATGATCTTTTCGTACCTCAGGAGACCATCCAGCCGGGTATGTCAGGTGTGGATACCCTACATATTGTGATAGTCGAGAGTGGAAATTGAATTTTCAGTATACCAGACTCATTTTGGGATTTTGGTACCGTTTGAATCTCCTAAGCTACAATTTGGTATGCAAATCATGGGGCTTCACCCTGGCTGGTGTGCACTAGCTCAAGTGTTGTTTCACTTACCACATTTGCGTATTAACCACAAAGTATGAACATAACATACCGGATGATATATCAACATAGTAGAAGCTGAGGGCCACTCTGGTAAGTCTCTAGCCTCGTTCCCAGGCCTCCCCACCGAGCGAGAGGAAAAGCGCCTCTCACTCGCTTCGATCGCCCGACAGGGAGGCCTGGGAAATAGGCTAGTAAGTCTCTGTTACTTCTCTTGTACACTCAGACTGTGGCCGACTCTATCTCAATTCTCTGACGTGGCTGTACGTGCATGTGCTTTTGCCTTCATAACTCCGTTGTTCTCTGACCCATTGAGACGTTGAGCTAAAACCTGGAACACGATAAGCATATGCTTAGAGCAAAGCCATTGGATAAAAGGTTAGTGAGTCATGACGCAAAGTTCAAATTTGAATTATGCACGGTTTTCTGCAAACTAACCAATGTGCTTATTTCTACTCTCGACTACCACATTTTCGTGTGAAAATGAGTCTTCATTTTCACGAGAGCCCGAGACCAGAACCCCCGTGTGCTAGCTATGATAATTTCATGCAGATCACTACTTGCCGTGATAGCTTATTCTATTACTGTGGTGTAGGTTCTTCACACATACACATACCACTGTTATTACCCTAGGTTCCCAGCCTCCTCTTCAAGTCATGAACAAGAATGGCATCACTGTCACTTTCCACTTTGCCAAGGTAAAAAAAATGTGTCATTGCTATGAATCAAAACAGCATACACTCTCCCGCAGCACTTATAATAATTTAATGTTCAATTATTGCGTATGACAGCTCTATATTATAATATTGAAAAGGTATAATATGTGGATGGCTGTACATGTTCTAGACTGTATACTTCCTTTTGTCTCTTTTGCACACACACACACACACACACACACACACCAGAACACTCCTGCTCCCAGCGTAGCAGTAGTAGTGATATCCATCATCAGCACCGGCGCTTCGCCTGTCACTAACTTTCAATTTCAAGCTGCAGTGCCAAAAGTACGACACCCACTCTTAGTTCCATGCATCCACGATGTCATACGAGCTGTCTACTCCTCCTCCTTCCCAGGTCATGCGAGTGAAGCTACAGCCCCCTAAAGGCACAGAGCTGGCCCCCTACAACCCCGTCCTGCCTCCTTCGAGTATCTCACAAATAATGCTGCTGGCTAATCCTACTAAGGTGGGTACAGTGTGCTGAGATTTGCCACATGGATCAGTAGCAGTGTTCTGCCCAGGATTGTCTGAGTGGTGGTCAACACTGCAGCTAGACTTTCGCAGATGGCACATTATTATCGCGATAAACGTCACGCACGTGATGCTACCACGTGTTTCTGTCTACAAAAAAATGGTGTACTGAAAGTCGTAGTGTAGTATTTATCTGTTTTTTTCACTTGCCAAGTCAAGTTAGCCATGGATTCTTCATTGCATTTGTTGGAATACCATCTACTACAGCCATCCAAAGCCATAAAAGACAGCGGATATGACAAATCCGGCTCTTCAGAGTTCGGCATCGATCGCTTGTGCACACAGTAAGTTTCAGCACGGTTAAGCTTAGTGCTGGTCAGAGAGAGGTAAGTACTGGTCGGATTGCGACAGAGCTGGTCGGGGCCGACCACCGCCAATCACTGTGGGCAGAACCCTGCAGTAGACTGAAAATCATCTCATGGAAGCCAATGTGGTGTGGTAATAATTTCACATTTCTTGATTCACTCCAGGCAAAGATTAGACTGAAGTACCGAATTAGTTATAACCAGAATGGACAGGAAGTGGTTGAGATGGGGGAAGCATCTGATTTCCCGTCAGTTTGACTCTTTTTCACCTAATTATCAGTAATAATTTCATTATTACTGCACCAATGTGCATTATCTGATTGTATTTGTATACATGTACGTATGACATCGTATGTAATATACTCAGTACCCAGTTTGTCAGTTTATAGGATGTTCTATTTTTTGAATTGTATTACTATGTAGAAAAGAGACTGAAATAATTATGGGAGAACTATTTTTAATGAAAGTGAAGCTAAGTCACTGAAAATGAAGGTTTATGTACGATAGGAAGATTATGGCTGGGATGAAAAATCTAGTCTGATGTAAATGTCTATCCAAATTGTGCAAAATACTATCTATTTTACCATAGATAATACAGCAGCTCTATTATCTATGATTTTACATAACTGCAAAGTGCTGTAGATTTATTTCCTGCACTTGTGCACTATAGGATTGTAGAAAATGAAGAAAAAAATGGGGCAACCCTCTTCTCCCAACGGAACCCTAGGCCATGTGACACTGCCACGTTAAGGGGTGAACGGGCAGGTCGTTCCGGCTGACCGAGCCTTCAGCCTTTCGGGTGCCTGTCCGCTATGGTACAGGGATCGTCATCGGGTCTGTTTAGTGTGCCAGGCTTTGGGAATCAAGGGAGGAACACGGACGGATCCTAGGCCGTACTGTCCGAGACCACCGTGGCAGTTGCCAAACCACGTTACCCTCTACCTGAACACACTTGGTCACAGCCCGGAGCTAACTGCTCCACCCACTATACTTATGTTAGCATATTTATTAAGTTTGAAAAAAAGTTACGTTTTGCTTATGGGTTTAATTAACGTAACACAGAAATCAATTACATGACGTCACGCACAATTAGCACGAATTTAGCGCCAAACCTCGACGTCTTTCAGTTCGTTAATTCCGGAAAGATATTTTATCAAGTGTTGTGGGGTTAGACCACTCTGGTCCTGAGCCCTTCATATGGATATTGTGATCTGAGCTAGCTAGAGATCGATCTTGTACACCAGTGACCTATACCTCACCATATGCACCTCTCATTCCTTTCTCAACTATATATAACCTACAGCTGTGTAAGTAAGGCTCATAGAATGACATACAGTTATAATATTATACTGGCTTTATTTTAAGGAGATATCCCCTGCACTTATAATTCATGTTTATCAGTGCAAGAACTATACTTATATGGCCTGGTAGTTTGATTCCAGTAACTTCGAAAGAGTTCACTAGCTACAGGTGCTGGAATGTCACATCAGTCTCATGAAGAGAGCCTTGAGTAGCCTAGCTTCGAAAGTGACTGTGTTCTGGCCACTATGAAGACTGTGCTGCTGCAGTGGCTGCTCAACAACTGAAGGCACACTGCGGCCATAAGCTATGGAAGAGAGAAAGGATAGGATTGAGGTATTATTCTTACCAACAGTCCCGATTCAAGCTAGCTAGTGGGCTTGCTTCAATAATGCAATAGGAGTGTCTCTAGTGGAGGAATGTCTAGTATTATATAGTACTTGAAGCAGGATAACTGGTACTCCAGCACACAGAAAAAGCTAGTGGTAATGTCTTAATTGCTCAGGGAAATCACAACCGCCTGTCAGTGTCCTTATTATTCAAGGAATACACCTTAAGGCACTATTTATCACACCACCCAGAACTCAATGCAAAAGGACTACGTTAATAATAAGGACAGTACTGTCACAATACAAAAAGAGTGGAGGGACTGTAGCTAGTATGACCATGTATGTTTTAGTTGCACATTCTCATACCTTCGCAATGTTCCAAGAACTGGATCACCTCCTGAGCAACACTGTCTTTCAGCATGATCATGTGCTTGGCCTATTTGCATGTATAATGTTAATTATGGATAAAACCCCAGAACAGCAATTTCCCAATCTGCAGTGGTAACTTACCATGTTCTCAATCAGTGAACAAAAGCAGCGCTTGGCATAGAACCATGTGTCAGTTCCAAGCTATTCAGTGAAAGTATAGTGGATGTATGTACACATGCATGACAGCAGATAGATCATGAACCAGTGACATTATAAAACCGTTTAGCGAGAAAACAGCTACATTGTAGTAACTTTGAAACTAGTACCTTCTTATTGTAGGGTTCTAAACTCTTCATAATGCGTGAAATGCCAAACTCATAGTTTCCTTTGGCACAGTACAGTGTTCTGCAGGTAGAGAAGAGAGCCAATGGATAACATACGTCAACCTTTTCATCCCCAGGCTCCAGCTAGCTGCCTAGAGTCTTATATTGCTTTCACTCACCCAATAACAAGATTAACAATACATAAGTGATAGAACTTTCTATCAGGGTCTTCGTAAGCAATGTCCTCCTACAGGTGAAATAACCAGAGTTAAGGACATGCACAAAAGAGAGAGAGCTACACGTTGTTCCTACTTCTTCCTTTTCGATCTTTTTCATTATATCTTCAGCCTGTAATAATGTAGATGACGAAGGAGTGTATGCGTGTGGTGTGTGAGAGAGAAGAGTATAAGATCGAAAGTTAAGTGCAATATTATCATGCATACTTAACTGTAACACACACACACACATGCACACACACACATGCACACACACCTCCTCTGTATGGCTTGTCATGATGTAGGACACACACAGGTTGGCCAGGATAATGGCACTAATACCCAGGAGCTGCAGATCAAAGGGAGAACAACAACACCATTATATTTTGCTATCTGTACCATAAACAAACAGAGAGACTGGGCACAAAACTCCGTAACGCTATGCATGTATCCCCACACTTACACTGTCATAATTCTTTTTGACAATGGACTCATAGAATCCTATTGCTTCCTTGAATTTGGTTTCCTGAAGAAAAGAGGGAACAGGTGTAGAGGTACATTGTGTTCCCTGTCAGTGGCAAGTACACATGTATAGGTTCTATAAAGAGTGTAGAACCTAGGCTCTAGGCATTCTCATATATAAGGGCTCCAGCATACCTGCATGAAGAGTACATGAGCAACGTTAAGCTTCCAGGCATCGTGTTCACTACAAAACTCTACGCTCTTCCTGAAGATCTTCTCCACTTGCTGGTAGTCCTCCATATCCCAGTAAATTTTGGCCTGGGACATCAGAACCGGGATGTAGCTGGAATGGGAATAGAGACAACTGGTAGAGTGAAGTGATTATTCATTTTTGTGCAACCTGACGATGCTACTATAAGTGAATACACACCACTCCAGTGTCTCATCATACTCCTCCACGACCCTCTTCACGGCCTCATCATCGTGGCTCTGCCGGTGCTCTTGTACCTGCTTTGTTAGCTTGCGTAGCTTCTCTGTGTGCTGTGTCGCCAACTCATCAAACTTATGGAATGCCTGCAGGGGGAGAAAGAAGGGGGACTGAAATGATAAAGGAAGTATTCATCATGCAGTTTCCTTGTGTCACATTGCCAAAGATCACTTTATTTCATTTGTCATAAATACTACGCTATTTCCCTTTTCAAGGTGATGCAGATATTCAGTGATAGCCATGTTAATTGAGTTTCAATTGCACGAGAGTATAGAAGATGCTGCAATCAGCAGAATTTAGAGTTGTAACTCCTGTACCTTGTATTGGACCACTCTCACTAGCTACCACAAAAAAAATCTGTTTTATGCATAAAACTACTAAGTCTCTACACGCATATTACTGGACATCAACTTATTAGCTTAATTTCTTCCACTGGCATTTTTGATACAGATATTGAGACTACACCCACCTCCTCTGGTGATGTTTGCTGAGTGATCTTTGCATCGATGAAGTCGTAGAGGTAAGGAGAAAGACACTTGTAGGTGAGGTGGGTGTTTTCTGCTAGGACGTCAGCTGCCAGGTCATAGTACTGGGTGAGGAGGTGGGGTAAGTAATGGAACGATACAACACGGGATAATATTGATGGCCAGTCATATTGTGCAACTGACTTCCTTCTCTACTTACCTCATATTTCATGTATAGCAAGAGAAGATTAGGAAATGTTTCTGGGAATTGGAAAAGTCATATGTTGGTAACATTTACATTAGTACTCTCTACTATACTGAGGCAGTTCTTTCACACACGCACACAGACACACACACACACACACACACACACACACACTCACACACACACACACACACACACACACACACACACACACACACACACACACACACACACACACACACACACACACACACACACACACACACACACACCTGGAGGACAGAGACTCTGCTGCAACAAGAACTGCATCTTCTCAAAGCCATGTGTGGGGTTCTCCTCCATGTTCATCAGAGCCTGGTTGTGCAGGGTCACTGGGTCCAACTCCTGCAAAGGGAAGGTAAATAAACTGTCTGTGTTTTGGCCAATACACATCTGGTGTAATCTGATGAGGCTAATGAGGAGATTAGCATCATTATCAGGCACTTGGAAAAATTGTGCTTGGAAAAAAGGCTAGAGAAAGATGGGCCTAAAGTTTTTTTTGGTACATGTGTAGCTACAGTCCATTCACACAAGAAATGTATAAGCACAAGATTCCCATGGCCAATCATTGCATTACTACTTGGAAAGATGTGGAGGGCTGATGGTCATGGCCATGTAGGTTCCTGATCTAAACCAATGGACGTTAAGGCTCAACTATGACTTTAGAGGCACTAGAAAGGGCTATGTCGTGCCTTCCCTTCTTCTTGAAATTCTATTTTTGACTGGAGTCTAATTGGTTATGAAGGTACAGTGAAATAAAATGCGTGTAATTATTGAGCCATGTCTCACTTCTTCTGAGCGAGGAGGCATGTCAGTCAGAGCTTCTTGTGCCGCTTCATCTGGAGAAAGAGAACTAATTCATACACAGGCACACACCCAAAGCACCTGCTACCCTATATATTCATCGCTAGATTCTCTGCTTTACAATACTGGCCTTTCTAATGCGTTTTTCTTACGCTCTTTGCTAATACACACACTCACACAGGTATCACCCCACCACAGTACACTCACAGTTCTTGAGCTGGTACTCGATGGCACTCCTGAGGTTGAATGTCTCCACCAGCTGGGTCTCATGGAGAACCTGCAGTGTTATGGACCTTTCTTGATGAACTGCATATACCGGTATACTAGTTGTACACTATAGTATACTAGTTGTATACTAGAGTATTCTGGTAGCCTCTCCATGTAATTTATCATTCTTGTATTAGTATACTGCACAGTATGCATGCAGACATTTCTTACACTACTCTCTTAAACTTGGGAAGCAAATATCATACAAGGATCTATTCCATGCAGCCTACTAAGAAAGAGTGTGTGCAGTTTCCTGTCCCACTGTGGGAATACCACACACAGCATGGGTGGCTGACCTTGGTGTTGCCCACGCTCCTGATGTCCACCCCCTCCGTCTGCATCCCCACACTCAGCTCTGCAGGGTGGACAAAGGCAAGTTTGGTCATCTCAAACTACTAACACATGCCGGCCAGTTAATTGGGCCTATCCACATCAAAAATATAGCCTTGTAGCCTTGTACCGGGGAGAAAAATCCTCGATTTTACTCCACATGTGGCTGTGAGATAAAATCTGGTCTAGGCACGGGCCTAGTCGCCTCATTTCCAGCTAGGCTCCACTCCACAGCAAAAATCAAACTGAGCTGTTATACATAACACATGTAATGACTCCTATTGTAGGGCTCCCTTTAATAGATCGTCTATCACTTTACCTGGGTGTTCCTTGATGCCTCTCTCGATGATCTCCGTGATGAACTTCAGGGACGCAGCGTACTGCCTCATCATGTAGTGGCACAGTGCAATGCAGTAACAGGTGTCTGAGAGAAGGAGTAAGAGGCAGTCAGTCATGGTCACAAGTGTTACATCAGACACAGTATCGGAGGCTAGTGAAGCATGTATGTATGTATGTATGTATGTATGTATGTAGCTACCTACCTCCTCTGTAGCCCAGGACCTGAAGTACTGTGTTGAATTTTGCACATGCTTCTTCGTAGCGTTTCTCCTACATGTATGTATGTATGTATGTATGTATGTATGTATGTATGAATGTATGTATACAGCATGCAGGACTATATCATGTGTGTATATTTATCACAGCCATACCTACCTTGAACAGCACACATCCCATGTTGAACTCTGTGTCAGGGTCATCAGCAGCACACTGTTCCACGAGGGTCTGCAGCAATAAGCAATACATACAGTCGAGTAGTCACTGGCTGCCATCAAAAGAAGGCTCTTGCTGCTATTTGTAATGCTAACACATACTTTAGCATTTGGTAGGTCCTCCTCCGCATACTTGATAGCAGCTTGAAGCTTTATCACCTGGTAGAAAGAAAGAGAACAGAGTCAGTACTCAGAACTCATGAGGTAGTCTCATTCTCAGGTTCCATTCTGTGGAGTAGAGCCACACCCACAGACGCAGCCGATATTGACTTGTGTGCAATAATTTATCCTGTCATCAAGTGCTCCTTTACACACATGTAGCAGGTGTTGATAACACTCACTCTGGACTGGTATTCCTGCTTCTCAATCTGACAGGAGATCTTCATAGCCTCAGGGAACGAGCATGCCTTGTAGAGAGACTGTGTTATAGAGAAAAGAGAAGCTGATTCAATAGGGAGCCCTCCCCAAGGCAACGCTAAAACTAATCAAACAGTCCTCGAATAGAAAGGACAACATGATGGTGGGATTGAACTCAGACAGCGTGTAATCTGACAAGTGGCGTACTAGCTAGTTAACCATGACTATAGTTACTGGCGTATGAATTTTACTGCTAGATACCTGAGCATAGTAGAGTTTGTAGTCATCCACATCAGGGTGCAGTTGGACAAGCTGCTCATAGCTGCAGGGGTACATACCATGCAAGGGCAACAGTTGAGGCCATAATTATTACTTTGGACCAATAGGAGACAGAGTCCTAATAGTTTGCAACTATTAATATGTATGAGGATCACGTTTGCTACCTAGCCTCTCCTCCATGTGAGAGCATTTGGTAAAACAGATAAGAAGAAAATTGGACCACATCTTATGTATTGCGTGGTGTTTATATCAAGAGCATCGTTCCCAGGCTCCCCTCCCACGTGCGTGTGGGAGGGGAGCCTGGGAACAAGGCTAGTACCATAATACACATTGGTGACAATGAACAAGATTCTAAGATCAAATGAAGAGGGGGCTTCTCAGCTGACTCTTGCATAAGAAAGAAAGGCTCTCTGAAAACCAACTTTAATTCAGCAAAGTTTCTTTCCGAATTAAAGTTGGTTTTCAGAGAGTCTGTCTTTGTAAGATCAAACTCTCCATTCTTGGGGAGAGCCTGGGAACAGTGTTGGAGGCGTGGTCTGCTCACCACTCCACGGCTGACTGGAAGTCCTGCAAGTTGTAGTAGCAGAAGCCGAGCAGTGAGAGAGCAGCCCGAGACTAGCAATGGAGGAGGGAGAAGAATATGACAGTGTGTGTGTGTGTGTGTGTGTGTGTGTGAGTGGCATGTGTGTGTATGTAGTTGCAATAATTATCCTGATGGTGTCTATAATGTGTGTGTGCACATGTGCATGTGTGTATGTGCGTGTGTACCCGGGTGCATGTGTGTGTATCTGTGTGTTTGTGTGTGTGATACCTTTGGATGGCTCTGCAGCTCAATGTTGAGTATCTGAACCACGTCACCATACTTCTGTTCCCTTATCTGGAGTTGAGTAAGAAGGTTGCAACCAAGGCAACCTGTATACTTACTGCCTACATGAACGAGTAGTGCAGTACAGAATATTGAACACTAAGCTAGTCTTCTCCCCGGCCCATTCAGACCAGGCATACTTCTTCATGGTAACTAGGGTAGCTACTGTAAGCTAAGCCTTGGATGTCGTTTGTGTGATCATACGAATTATGCGAGACTACGAATGCAGTCAAGTTAGGTCACGATTAGTAGCTATATTATTTACCATTCCGTAGATTGTCTGTGTGTACTGTCCCTCTGGAACCCTGAGGTTCGCCATCTCTGCCCTTCGCCTTCGGTCCTTCTTTGTTATTGTTTTGCCATAGAAACGAGGTAGCACTAAATAGAAAAGAGTGTGACGTATAACCCATAGGTAATTAACCCTTCAAGGGCGAAAGCATGGTCCACAGGCATAAGCTCTTGCAGAAAGTTACAGCCCTTTGCAAGCGACGGGGATTTGTTTTCCACTGCCCAGGGAATCAGCACGGTGCGTATGACTACGGACCTCTCGGCGCTGAGCTGAAGCGCAATCTCATCGACGAATGGTTTGTAATATTAAACGAGTTATGCGGGAGGGGGAGGGTCTTAGCGTAATCATGGGCAGCATGATCTATATTCACACATGTGTACATGCTCGCATACACGCACATGCTGTAGGTGGCATGCTGTAGTCACATCCTCTGAAAATGTGCACTCTCTGGACTCAACCATCCTCACCTCACTGAGTGCCATGGAGATGGTCGGGCCGCAGTCCCCTACAGTAAGCAGTCTACAGAGAAGGGGCCCAGGGAGGGGTTGTTCTGATAAACTGTATGGTCATAGCAGTGACCATCGCAATGGTTTGGCTATTACGATGGTCGAGTTGTAGTCACTGACTTCTCAAAATGAGATGAGAAATTACGGAAGTAGCAAGCCTACAAATTATGTGACCCGCTGAGTGGCTACCCGGCACATCCTCATTTTTTTGACAAATTTTAAACCATATAGCACTCAGCACTCATAACCAATACAGCAGCAGACTCGTGATATTTCCCAGTACGTGGTGGATTGTATTGTACGGTGTTATTGCCCATAGATGGATGTGGAGAATGCTCTGTGCCGGGCGTTACTCCGTGAGACACCGATGCAATCTGCCAACTGCAAAGACCAGTCCGGTACCAATGGTGCTGCTGCAGATGATGAATGCCAGATTCAAGATCTCTACTTTAGACCAGATATTCGTCAAGGTATGTACTGTGATGTGAAGTCTAAAATGCTAAAGTTCAATACTGAGAAATAATTTCCTATGCCTACATCAATATTATCAGACATTTTTGGCACTACTGACGTCATGTCATGTAGGCAATCTCTGCCTTGATGGTGGACCGATTACTAAGACTATGTGTGTCTGCACTAACTGCAAGTGTACGTACTACAAAACCACTGAGTCAGAACTTTCCATGTATGAAAGTGAGACAGCCCCAACAAAAGCTCATTTATTCTGCGGCTACAATCTTCATTTCACTTGTGTTATTGTGGAACTTTCACATAAACTGAAAGTGTCAAAGGTCTTAGTATAAGATAGGCTACTTTCATGTTTACTTCATGTAGCATATATGATGTACAAACCAATTATCTGCTTATACGCATGATTCTGACAATCGACATTACCAATTCATTGGGGATCAAAGATCGAAGACCTTTTGCCAAGCTAGCGCTTGTACCTGTGGACCAAGAACAAAGAACAAGCCTAGCTTGGGCTTGCCTCTGCAATGCTGCGACAAGCATTCATCCAGTATATTGTATGCATTATAGGTGCAGTGCTGCACTTTCTGGAGTGTGCCAAGAGCATGGGACTGAGACTGCCATTTGGGATTGCTCAAGTGGGTGAGTATGTTGTTGTCATGTGGTCTCAATCCCATATATACCTGATGCAGTTATGATATCATGTGCTGTGATATACATGTATAGAGAGTGTGCTTGTATTCTTGTGCCAGTAGGCCAATCAGTAGGGTCAATCTTAAATTATAAGCACTTAGACAGCTCCTTCAAAGAGTGAGCCCCTGGAAATGAGAATACATAATATATCATATGTAAATTAAAGGCTCCATCATGCCTATTGATACATGTAGCTACAGTGAGATAGCTCCCTCTATGATATTCGTGTTCAAGGTAATTTATTGCCAACCATATATACATGTATATCGCAAAGTAAAGTGGACATGCCTATATCTCATTACTATGATAGGTAACTTAAAACGACATCATACCTTTTGATAGCTACAGTGAGATAGTTACACTGACTAAATTAGAGATAGCTATACTGACTAAAACTTGAGATAGTTATACTGACTAAATCAGAGATAGCTACACTGACTAAAACTTGAGATAGTTACACTGACTAAATCAGAGATAGCTACACTGACTAAAACTTATACACTTACTGAATGTGATCATTAATTTATTTTGTACATTGCATGTAGGAAAAGTGTTCAGAAATGAGGCACATCAGTACTTTCTTTATCGGTGAGCATGCATCCACTCAATACTCCATCAATTAAGAGCCCAATATTATATTGATTCCACTCAAGTATGCATAGAAGGAATTACATTTCAGTTTCTGTTCTTCCTCTTTGTATAAGTATGCGTGAGTTTGAGCAGCTGTCTCTCCAGTTCTTCTGCTCCCCTAGTGAAGACAGAGAGTGGTATGCCCACTGGCAGAAGAGGAGGCTGCGATGGTGGAAGAGAGTGAGCTCACTGTCTTACAACATTTAGCCTAATTCCTGTGCATGGTACTGGTAGAGTGCACGTGGAAGCAGAGGATACTTGATTTCTGGTGTTTTGCGTGCTTATACAGTTTGCTAACAGTCCTGAGAGTTTCCTACTGAGAGAAGAACCACAAGATGGAGTCACAGTACAACAGAGTAGCATAGAGGTACATAAGTATCACAACAATCACATTCATTAATTATGCTTCTTGGGGATCATTTGTATACTAACTGGCTCTTCCATGCAGTTTAGATTTCCCTGGGGGAGGGGCAAAGTAGAGGGCCTTGCTAACAGAACTGATACAGATCTGAAGAAGCTCTCAGAAGCAATGGAAGATTCTGGCTCTTCTCTAAAGGTTTGATATTGTGATTATACTTGCAACGTCCATTTGTAATGTTAGAATGAGGCGGGGGTGGGGTGAGGGGGACATCATTCAGTATGAGCATGCTGCATTGAGGAAGAGTAATTGCATGCCTATTGTGGCAGTTTCAATAATTTTACCAAAGGGGAAATTCTCAAAAAAAAAGGTATCCCCTTCCCAAACCAAGCTCGGGATATGCTCTCTTTCCCGTTGATTTCCCAGCGAGCTAAGGTGGGGGGAACAGAGAAGGCCTTTCCTTGTGCAATCTCCTTGGCAGCCGGAGTGGACAGAGGTGACTGAATATTATACATGGTGTGAATGGAGAAACAGCTGTACTGGGTTATATAGCAGAGTTATAGCGCTGAGGCACTTTTCCACTGTAACATCCATGCAGCCTTACTGGCTTACCTCTGTGATGCCTACACTGAGACCAAGAGGCCACAGGTCTCAGAAGGAAAACTCAGAGTGGGCATTGTGAGTTGTATGTATACTAACCAGCAAACAGAATAATACTGAGCATACACTCTCTTCTTCATGTACATACATACCATACCGATAGGTATTGAAGTTGCACACATGTTTAGCCCCCTATAAAGTTGCAGTTCTTCCCATGGAAGAAAGCAACCAGAAGTTGTGTATGGTGAGCCTGCCCCCACTGGGAGAGTCGACCAATGTTACTGTGTCTATCGTAATTTCATAGTATTGCAGAATGCTTGCAGATGAATTGAGGTATGTGGGTGTAAAAACCGTATACAATGACGTTGGATCCTTTGAGTACAGACTAGCAGTGTGAGTCGACAGCTCAATCATGCAGTGGTCACCTTCATGTGCTATGGTCCAAACTGTTGCTTTCTATACATGTAATATGTGCTGCATGTATACAATTCCTTCAGGAATGAAATATTATTCCTTATTCCTTGCAATGAGGTTCAATGGTAGCCTCATTCCCAGTCTCTATTCCCATGTAGTACATGTAGCTTTTTACTATATGTAAAAAAAAGAAGCTGGGAGTGGGCCGGGGACTGGGAACGAGGCTGGGTCAATGTATAAATATACTAGAGGTGGAGGCTGGCTACAGGATATGACATTGCATTCTCTTTCCTATAGGCAAGATGAAATAGGGACTCCATATCGTATCATGGCAGACGAGAACACTCTACAGACTGGAATTGTAGGGCTACAGCACAGAGATACCACGGTCAAGGTATTCACGTGATTAGCCAGTCAATAATTCATGTGTGGAAAACTGGAATTTGACGTCTGTGTGCTACCAAAGTAATGTTGTAGTAGTAAAACAGATTACAAGTATAGAGCGCAAAAGAATACGCACATAAATTATTACTCTTACAGGAGGAAATGAATGCGCAGGATGTATTGCCATCTGTTCAAAAGATGCTTCTGGGAGCAAGACTAAACTAATGGATTTTAAATCAGTTGCTAGATTCATTATACTATTTTATACACTGGTTTGTGTTCATAAATTCTCCACCAGGGTGAGTGGGAAACGTTGACAGAGATAATATAATCAGGGTATGCATGCAAATGCATCACACTGCCATAATTAGCCCAGCTACATGTACCAGGGTATAGTGGGCGAGTCCTTCCATCACAGGATCCCCACCTTATTAATTAATAGCTAGCTAGCTAGTGGGCTGGTTTTGAGCCTCTCCCTTCCAGATTTTTTTCATAGCCATGGAGAAAAAACACGATTCCACGGCGGAAAAAAGCTGCAAGGGGAGTCCTGGGTACGGGCTCGAGGCTACTATAGCTATATAGCTGTTCTATGCATGCTGATATACATCGTAAATAAAAAACTTGATATTAAAATTTGTGTATAGCTGACAATGACGATGAACCTACAGCATTGATCAACACTTAGTTCAATTCTTTCCTTTAGAAAACTTCTTTCCTCCAGCAGGTCCTTTCCCTCCGCTCTTTCCTCCAGCAGGTCCTTTCCCTCTGCTCTTTCCTCCACCGTATTTGCCTCCTTTAGCACCATGTCTGCTACTCTTGGGCACAGACTTCTTTCCTTGCCCAAACGTCTTCTGCTTTTTTGCCTTTCCCTTTCCCTCTGCTGTTTCTGCCTTTCTCTTTAAATGAATTCTGGGAGTAAGTAGAACAGACAGATTTAGATATATGACATTACTTGGGCTTCACCCCATTCATAAGCTAGTTCACAGGCTCCACCCTGCTAGCACTGAGTGTTAGCACTAGCAGAGTCTGCATGTAATTTTGGCAGAGAATAATAACTGCAGATTTGGCAATTAGTGGTCTCAACTACATTGTCATAATAACCTAGCCTCGTTCCCTGGCCGGGGAATGAGGCTGTTAGACTCCTGCATGAACCTATGGCCAACAAAAGCTAAGAATTGAGAGAGAGAGCAAACATCAGAGTGAAGCGTCCCCTTGAAAACAAAGACCAGGTAGCTTGTGAGGCAAATAGTGATTACACAAGAGAAGAACACAGACACTTGCCATTAGAATCATGGCAGAGAATGGCTTGACAAAGGCAGTTCAACTCTTTTTCGACTACTAAACCATTTGTGACCTGCTGAGTGACTACCTGGCACTTCCTATATTTTTTGAATGTGCATACTTCAAAGATACATCTTTGGAATGCTAAGCACCATATAACTCAAATGTGGGTGGTTACTACAGGGGGTATTGCTGTTGGAAATGAAGACTTTCAGCCATACTGCAAGAGAAGTATGAGGCCGAGTTTGCAAAATTTTCGATTGTGTGGTAATTTCGCAGTGATACGAAGGAGGATCAGAGTGACTTCTTAGCCTCGTTCCCAGGCCTTCACCCCAGCTTTTGTCGCTTGCAGTACCGAAAAGTGGGGTATAGGGGCGAGCCTGGGAACAAGGCTACAGACTTCTAGTGTGGGTTGGTATTAGTTGAAGGATGGTACTTGCACAGTAACAAGAATTATTATTCTGTTCTCACTACTGCTTTTTGAGACTGGATTACTATATTCACCAAGTACACATTAAACTTTCAGATCAAAAACAGGATATGAGCACTCAGTCCATTAAACTTTAACCTTGATACAAGGAGAGCCAGAGAAGTGCAGTTTTCGTCTAGTCATCATGTGACACATCACATAGCCCTACATACTGCCCTGCACTTGATAAAACAAAAAATACCTTCTTTCTTCTGTTGCTATGTGAGTGTTGACTGCCTTGGAAACATTAAGCACTGCCTTCTTTTTTGAAAGCTTGGAGAGAATGTCCAAGTTCTTTTGCTTTTCAGAGGCCGCACTGCCTACCACTGGATCAAACTGCAGCGAAAATTTAAGTAGGTCAGTATGACTGGTAATGTGACACTATAACATACATAGAACTGCCACATTTTTATGAATAAAGTCTTACCTTTCTCTTCTTCACTCTCTTTGGAGTTGGTTCCTTTGGCTATGTAGCAATATAAGGAGTTGTGCAAGTGAGAGAGCACATAATTTACACTGTGTATACTGTACATGGAAAGTGGCTAACTTGAACACTTTGAGGGTTATCTATAGTCCTTCTCAATGTCTCTACTCACCATAGTTCAAAAGGTACTTGTAAATCCGTATATAGTCAATGACTCACCAAAGATGGGGTAAACTTCCCAATTGAAGCTGTAGCAGTTTTTGCTAAACCAATGGCTTGTGTAAGCTACAGACAGAGAGAAAGGACGCATAATTGATAGGGTAGCAAAGTAACTTATTAATTAGAATTGTGATCAAATTGCTGAGCAGCAATCAATATTACACTATACAGCAAAATTAAGAGAAGGACAAACCTGGTGCTTGCCCAGTTCCTTAGTATTAGGCGGAGGTAGTGGAACTGTAAAGGAACGGATAAGTGAATTACCATTTGGCGTTCTAACATTGTTTGACCCCAACCTTTGACTCTTCCTTTTTGTCCTCTTGAGATGTTTCTTAGCCTCTGGTACTCATTCTTGGCAACCCTCTCCTTCCTCTCCTCTGCTTTCTCCTCAAAGTAGTCCAGGTGGGGGTCTAAGAAGCATTAAGGAAACAAGGGGCAAAATAATGCCAGCTGTAGGCCATGATTCTATTGTGACATGCAGCTGGGGTCATGTTTGTTATTCTTAACACAAAACATATTCATATGTACATGTACGCATGCATGCACGAAAGTAACTGACTTCACTATACAGGACTTCCTAGCTTAGTGAAATGCTGTGGCATAAACATGTATAAGGCAAAATTCGCTACATTAATAATGCAGAATGCGATCATGCATTAAGTCACTGTTAACCACTAACCTGCTTTATCTGGAACTTCGACTAGCCATTCATCTTTCGGGTCATTAATCCTCTTGTACCCCCACCTTGGCTTCCACTCCTGTGGGCGTCAAAAGAACGAGAGAGAGAGAGAGATAGACAGCTTACAGACAATTGCATACACTAGAGATTAGGTGAGACATGATCTATAGCCTTATCACTGTACGTTAGGTGTTTGTCATTGCCATGGCAAGTGAAGGATGACTGCACTTCCCTGGGGTATCGCTTAGTCTAACGCATAAAGGGATATCCTGACTTCAAAAA
This sequence comes from Phakellia ventilabrum, assembly GCA_963921505.1. Taxonomy (NCBI): domain Eukaryota; kingdom Metazoa; phylum Porifera; class Demospongiae; order Axinellida; family Axinellidae; genus Phakellia; species Phakellia ventilabrum. The sequence continues at coordinate 1,645,092 of OY997392.1, forward strand.
GGCTGGATCCACTACTGTCTGAGTTTCGTGGTAACTATCAAACTACCTCCACCTACATGTACATTCATATTTTACCCTTCTAGCCTTCATATCACACACATAAGAAAAGTATCGGACTAATAGCGAAACACATGTGGGCCTGGGAACATGAGTACGTGATGCAACTAGCACTATATAGTCAAAAAAAATCGTACAACTCCTATATGTACCTGTGTCTTCTCATTGAATTCCATTCTTGATCGCTTTGTGTGCTTGATACCCTGTAGTGGTGGGATGATTCTCTACACTAATTAACGGATATCACACACAGGAAGAGCCGTATGAAATGCTAGAGGCAGTGTACATAGCCAATACTAGCTATTACTGCATATGGAGTCTTCCTAGTTGCCTTTACTTAGGCAATTTCTGTTTCTTTTTGTATTTGGAATGCTATATAATACCTAGTTGCTTACCTTAGCTTTGGCAAACAGCTCCCACTTGGTGGGCGGCTTAGGTTTCGGAATCTGTAAGTGGATAGACAGAACATCATGCAAAGTGTTCAGCTCTCTTAGCATCATCTGAAACTCAATAACTTGCATGTTTTTCTCTTGAAAGAACAGTTGTAGGGGTGGGTAACTGTGCTAACACCAGCCCATCTACTTTCTCTGTAGGCAGCTGAAACAAGGTAACAGTACAGATAGATAGCTACCATGCAGTCACGAATTAGCCAAATACTGGATTGCAAGGGGCGTGTCCAATTACGTAATGTCACTTCTGGAGGGCAAGTGAATGCGGCGACAGCACGTTTTCATTGCAGAGGGAACTATAGGACATGACCTACCGAGATTCTCTGACATTTGATGGTGTCTTTTACAGTTGCAGCTATGTACTTATGCACCTATGAACTCGCTCGTTTGCCCTCCAAAAAAGTGGAATTACATCATTCGCCACGCCTACTTGCAATCCATCTATAAAGCTCTGTCTGCTTATTATACCATCTTCACATCATGATGTAATTAGAGTAGTTGGTGTTCTCTTGGGGAGGACGAGGGTGAGTATGGCGCTTTATGGTCTACATTATTAAAGCAATAGGTGGATCAACACACCTCCCACATCTTGTTAATTAGGAGTTGAGTGTTGTCTCTCATCAGATCTCTCAAATAGTCCTCTCTTCTCTTCCTGCACAGAATAAAGATCAACCACGAGTTTAAATTATACGTTCCAAAGCACTATTTAATCTTTGCCTTACAAATTAATAATGTTACTGTCGTAATATTCATAGCCTGATCCTGACTTAGCTTAACAACCCTAATCCTAAGCCTGATCGTATTCTTCAGTTGACCCCATAACCCTCCATAGGCTGGTTTTATTTATGTGGCTTGCGACGGTCAGGCACCCCTCACCTGAGTGAGTCTGTGTCGAGGGTGTTTAGATCACTTGCCAGCAGATTCCCTAGGTCATACTGCAGCTCTACCTCCTTCTTCACTTCGGTGCTCTTGTACTTGCTCTGCTTGGCAGCCAGTAGCGCGTCCACGTCCATAGCTAAGTGTTAGTGTAGAAACACGTGGGGATGGTTAGCCACGTGACTGCAATAATCCTGACCTTTGACCTAATTTTTGCTGACTCGTCAGTTCTAGAAATCGAGTCCGATCCGTCTGCGGCGCGATTGGAAAAGAAACGGGCGTAGAAATGTTGAAACCGAGAGCGCTGACCAAGGTTTTGGAGCAAGCCAACACTGGAGGGATCCAGTGCACACTGTAAGACATCAAAATTTAAGGTATCAGAGAGGGAGTCTCTCACTACCTGAGACCTACCGGTAGCTACATGAGCTACATACCCTATTGTCTGCTAATTAAGATAGTGCGGTTGTATGGAGTAGAAACTTTGAATAAGACTAGCCGTGTCAGTTATGTATTCTAAGTATCCTAGGCTCTCTGTTTTTGAAGTGGTTGGGAGTAGGGTCAGCTACACAGGTAAATTAGGCTGGGCAAATTTGATTCACAGTTTGTCGTCCAGCAGTTTTAAATTTAGCATGCGGCCAGAAGTTTAATATTCACTACTGCATAACTGCTCCAAAACGGCTGCTGACAGTTCTCATGATGTCTTCACAGTGGTAAATAAACGGACCTGAACAGCTCTTCAAAGCTTTTAACCCGTTAGCTACAGCACATAGTCCCCAATGCGAATCCAAAATTATCATTCCGAATCGTTTGTTCTCTTGTAGGCTCCTAAACCAAGAGGGGTCACTGATGGCGTTTGCTGGCAAGAGCGACAAGAAGGAGAACATCACAGCCGCCATCGCGGCCAACATCTGGATGTCCAACGAACGGGGGGCTAGGGTAGCTCTGCCCGATGAGAAGTTACAGTTTATTGTGCTTGACTGTTTGGTAAGCAGAGGGAATTTGTCTATGAGTAATTGAGTTTAAACCCCACAGAAAAGAACTGCTACAAGTGTAATTATATTAGCCTACCTCCGAATACTATTCTCGCTACTCATGGTAATTATAGCTTCGTTCCCAGGGGTTTCCTCACCAGTGTTTTTGCTGCAAAAAAAGCGGCTATTGGGGGAAAGCCTGGGTGATTTAGCCTCGTTCCCAGTCTCTCCGCTCTAGTTTTTACATCGCTTGAGGCTATGGGTGATTATGTTTGCAACTTATGCTTGCTTCATTTATGAAGGTGACTAGAGTGCCTACTAGAGTATGGGGTGCTGTTTTCTCCTGGGACTGCCATAATTTTTACTGCATATGTGATGTGTGCGACCACACCTGAGATCAAGGCATAACTGTTTGTGTTGCTATGGAGTCAGTGATGTCATGGATTTACTACCTAATGACATCATCAAAGGGAAAGTATTCCAGTATACTCAGCTATCTACAGAAGCATTGCCTAGGGCCTCGGAAAAACTTTGTTCACCGAACTTAAAGCTTCTGTGTACATATTCTTCTTATGCCTAGTTTTGATCTCAGCCTCTGAGGCTTGCCAAGGTTCTGCTCCACAGTGTGGCCGACCTTGCAATACTGGAGGCTTGCCAAGGTTCTGCTCCACGGTGTGGCCAACCTTGCAATACTGGAGGCTTGCCAAGGTTCTGCTCCACAGTGTGGCCGACCTTGCAATACTGGAGGCTTGCCAAGGTTCTGCTCCACAGTGTGGCCGACCTTGCAATACTGGAGGTTCTGCTCCACAGTGTGGCCAACCTTACAATACTGGAGGCTTGCCAAGGTTCTGCTCCACAGTGTGGCTGACCTTGCAATACTGGAGGCTTGCCAAGGTTCTGCTCCACAGTGTGGCTGACCTTGCAATATTGGAGGCTTGCCAAGGTTCTGCTCCACAGTGTGGCCGACCTTGCAATACTGGAGGCTGCCAAGGTTCTGCTCCACAGTGTGGCTGACCTTGCAATACTGGAGGCTTGCCAAGCTTCTGCTCCACAGTGTGGCCGATCTTGCCATACTGGAGTAACTACTGTAGTTTGTTTTACTCTACTCCATTGTTGTTGCAGAACATTGGGTGTTGAGCTAACGTGCTCTTCTTTATGCATTGTGCACTAGGAGACCAAAGGGTCATAATGTATTGCCATCTGCCATCATGTATGTATGTATGTGTGTATTAATTAGCCTGGTCACATCTCACTTTCACACGTACTGTGAATCCCTTTGAAGTGATAGCACTCTTTCATTATTCGTGTAGGACACATGCGAGAGCAGACACGTTCAAGTATAGCATAACTCTATGCTCTTTGCTCATAGCTATATGCTGTTTGATCTCTAGCTTCATGCATACTCTTTAACATGCTTCATGTTTCTAGAGAATTAGTCACTTTCGGACTCTCTTCACCCCGCCCACACAGGGAGCTTCCTGTGTGTGAGGGGCAAGGGGAGAGCGTGACGTTCCTGAATACGAATTATTTAGTGTGCAATAGGCAAAGATCTTAAACGAGGAGTGATTCAACACTTGGAACTTTGCTAAAGTAGTTAAATAAACACACAACCCATTCATACCATGGCCTTCGACTAATCTAAGAGATTATAACTGATGGCAAATGCAGTAACCACAAGGCTTTTCATACAGGATTTTTTTGGTGGGGGTGGGGAAAATGATGCGTGCAGAGCCACGCTCCCCCTGGGGGCATGGCGATATACTCCCCCAGGAAAATTTACATGCTCTGAGATTGCTTCTGGGGCCTCAAAAATGCAAACATCAAGTTCAAAATTCTTTGGGGGGGGGTTGGGGGAGAAATCCCTCCTCCCAGCCCCCTTGTCATAAGTCCTCCTATCACTTTATGATACAATATCCACCTTATATATTACTACAGTGGACAGCAATATTTCATAGCATGTATGCGTGTGTGTGTGTGTCAACCAATGGTCCTCTTCTGCAGGAAGGCAAGGTTGCAATACGGCGAGTGGCCAACCTCCTCCTTTGTATATATGCACAGGAGAGCATCGGACTAGGGATGTTAAAAGCCAAGGCAAGTGAAATTATACTAGCCGTTACATACGTGTATGTACGTAGCTATACAATTGGGGCATTGCTGAGTCTGTTAATACAATTTCTTGGTTCTCTCTGATGTGGCAGTCTTGTGAGTGGACAAAGCACTCTGAATGTAGCCTCGTACCCAGGCTTCCCTCGCTCAGATTTTATCTCGCAGCTGTACGGCTGCGAGATAAAATCTGGGCATGGAAGGCCTGGGTACGAGGCTATCAGAATGCAGCTCTTGACAAACTTATTGCCAGTCATGTGATTGTGGACTGGTATGTTTGTCCTGGGTACTAAGGTTCCACTTTTATGGGGTGAAGCACATGCTAAAATGGCGTCTCTGCCGAGAGACATGGATGCTGTCTTCCAACTTTGTGAGGTACACAAATGGTCTGAGTATCATTTTGCTGCAGCTTCAAGTTTGTGTAGTCATTGTAGATGTGAGCACTGGAGCTCGAGCAACGTGAACACGACCTTCAGATGTTCAAGCAGCACTGCCCGTCTCCTATAGCAACAGTGGCTGAGCCTCAGATATATATTGCAGACAGAGAGCTTGCCCAACTTAAGACCAGTATTGTTAGCGGCATCCCTGGTTAGGTTTTGGTTTAATTTCCCTCGTGACTATATAGCTGGCTCGTAAGAATATTAAACCTAATCCTCAGGGGCCTTCCATTCCCATCCAAAGTCACATGACAATCACAATGTCATGTAAGTAACTGGTACTACTACAGAGTCTAAGAGGTCGTACAGATGCTTTGGTTTCAGTCTCTGGTAGTAGTGGGCTAAAGTATAGGCCACAGTAAACATGCAGCCTCTGAAAAATTGACAGGTTATTGGGAAGTGCAGTGGTAGGATGGAGGAGTCTGTAAGGAATAAATGATGCATGGCTCCCCCCCCCCCCCCCCCCCCCCCCCCCCCCCCGTTATGGTGGTCTAAGAATGAGACTAAGCCAGTCTGACCTGCTCCTCCGGCAGGCGCACCCCACAGTGTCCTGCACTATATACAATACATGTAGTAGATATCAGTATAGACCAATGAAAGTGCATGCATGTGGAGGGGAATACTTGAGAGGTCAAGTGCATACTCCCTGAGGGTGTGCTTGCATAAATGAATGGTACTCAAAATTACGGATTATATAAATGTTTTTTAGCTGGTAGCCAGCCTTTTGTGACCCCCCACACTATCTATTGTTTGTCATTTGCTTAAGGATGTGCGGTCATGCAACACTCCACTGTAACAATCTTACATAACAGAAACAGTGTGAGCAAACAGGCATGTTTTTTATGACAAGAGAATTACAGCAAAGCATTTTGTATTTTCTCCAATTAGTGCCTACTTTTACCCCCATATCCCCAATGGATAATGGTCTATACAGTATTCACGGATGATGAGATACATGTTTGTGTTAATTCTTTTTTGTATGCAGGCTGAAGCACTGGCAGACTACTTAGAGGGACCACTGACGCAAATATCTTCATCTTGAAAGAACCATCCACAATAGTATCACTGTCCCTTGTATTGAAATAGTGTATACTTTTTGAAACCTTGTCAAAATTATACAGCGTATAATATTACAGCATGCCCTGTACATGTACTGTATGGTGATTGCAATTTGTGGCCAGTTACTGTATTGTGTGTACAAGACTGTATACTGTTTATCTATGTGGTAATTACCATTACACCCAACCCATAATAGGAGGTGGTCTGTACATCATTACTCGTGAAATGCTTGGGATTGAGCACGTTAACGTTACATGGGGAGATTAGCTTTCAGAACTGCTTGTTTCGAAAGAATACTCTTTCATCCACATTAAAAAAGTAGCAGTGTACATAATTATTGCCAATCACCATCTTCCGTAATATCTGCAAAATGCAGTTTGAGATATAGCTATCCTTTATCAATTGTATATACATTTTTAGATAATTCAGTAACTAAAACTACCAGATCCCACACTGCAGGAAATGGTGTGGTTAGGTTTTCCTTCTACAGACATTGGGTGGAGTGAATTTCAGCCATTAATTATTTTAAGGTAAACATACTTTTTATTATATCTTCTGCTTTATACATGGCTAGCTAAGTGTCAGGACACTGCAAATTACTGGAAGGCTCTATATAGAAGTGTCATATCATTTCTCTGAGTTTATTCCAGGAGTATTAATTTCATTAACAATATTATGTGCTTACAAAATGTAGTATTGAGACATCACCCAGACTGTTTGTCACTCAAATCTTTACACTTGGCAGTGTGGTTTAAAGGGTACATAATAATTATTAGCTAGTTATGTACATTTTGATTCTGCTTAGCTACAATACACTATAATTTTACAACTGTTAGTGAGATTCCTTGTTGCACTGTATTGTACACATACATGTAGCTATGCAATTTTATTAATACTAGTTGTACTTGTACGATGTCATATTCCTATAATCGGATGTACTGGCTGAACAGTGCATATGAATAGATGCGTTTATGGTGGAAATAAAATCTGGAAATAGACTTGTAAAGCAGAATGTGTTCTGACTATGCGCTTTGCCATGCATGGCCATGGTTTGCAGCAAAATAGCTTATCCCAACATATCACACACACCTAATCAACCGAAGATTGAAAATCAGCCTGCCAGACGCTGACACTGAAAATCCACACATGCACGCCTAATTTGGACGACCCATCTAAAACTACCACTTTATATGCACATGCACCCCAATGCTTTGTTCGCTTGAAGGACAGTGGTTATCATTTCCTCATGCACTGCCACTGCCACCAGCTCCAACACCAAAACCTGCAGTCTCCTTGCTCCACCCACAAGTTCTGAACTTCCACAAGTATACTTTGATTCTGTCGTTGACTGTACATTGGGAAACCTGAACAAAACTACCACACCACCAACTACCACCGCCACCGGACCACCAGGTTTGTGATGGTGGTTATAGTTTGTTAAGGGTGGTTTAGGTACCTGGCCATATCTACATGGCCTAGGATTAGCCTCACACCCAGACCACGTAGATGTAGCCTAGGAATGAGGAGCAGAACAAGAGTAATTGAAAAATAGCATCATATTCCAGGGCACTATATATAATACAGAGCAATCGTGACTCATACTTTATGAGCAGTCCCACATATATTTAAAGCCCTATACTGCTATTCTATTTTATTTTACTAATAATCATGCTGCATTGCATACCATTATAGCTACATGCAAAATTTAGTTACACATGTATGCATGTTTAGCAGTATTTTCACTAGCATTAGTTCTCGATTCTAACCCATTTTTTAGGATGATCAATTCCAAGATTTCACGCCAATGCATTGAGATCAGCTTCATTGCCCATGGTGGTGTGACTCGAAATACTATAGCTAATTAACTTTGTGGTGTGCATGCAAGTAAGAAGACATTCAATGTGCAAAAAGTTTGTAGAACCAAAGCAGGCATTGTCCCAGTAGCTATATACCTAGGATAGTTACAATAACAATACACAAGCCCAAAACGTCAAAAACGTACAGTGTTAACATTATATTCATAGTCTGAGGTCAGTCTCTGTTGGCAATCCTGAGATATATGCCATTCTTGGGAGACATAGTGAATCCCACCATGGTCTGAAGAGGAATCTGCAATAAAATAGTGTGTACTCGGTTTTAAAAATACATAATTGGTCACTTAATATATTTGTAAGCCTCTCCCTAGGTATGAAGCTAGCAGTGGCCCAAAGGGTTCATGCAGGCTTACACATCTTGCGGATGATACATATAGCATGCATGCATACAGCAGCATGTCCACAGTCTGACCTCAGTGTCTGGTGCCTGCACAAACTTGTACTTCCTGAGGATGTTGATCAGCACCATCTTGGCCTCCACGATTGCAAACCTCATGGCAATGCAGTTGCGAGGGCCCCAGCCGAAGGGCATGTGGCACATCTGAGGACGCTTGGCCCTCTCCTCTGGAGTGAATCTGAAAGAAGAAAACAAAAATTGAGCGAGTATGAGATGTATGTATTGTTTTGCTTTGCTATGTCTCACTCTCTCTTATGGCTGGGAATAATAATTGTGCAACTCAGCTGCTGCACATGGAATATTTGAATGATAGTGCAATTGGTCTCATCAGGAATTTGTATAGCCTTACCTCTCTGGGTCAAACTTTTCCGGGTCAGGCCAGAACTTGGCGTTGTGGTGGAGCAGGTGAATGGGAATGAGTACGGTTGCTCCCTTGGGAATAGTGATATTATCGTTGATTTTTGTAGTCTTCAGGCAGAACCGTAGTGTCCTGATGTGAAATATGATTAAGGAGAATAGTTTTGTGCACTGCATTCATGTACATAAAAACGACATAGATTTCACCTGGCAACTGGTGGATAGAGCCGGAGCGCCTCTTGTAGCACCATATCCAGGTATTGTAAATCCTGTGTGGCATCGTACATGGAAGCTTCCTGCATGTAGTAGAAGGATAGTGATGAAGAGTGCTGGCTGCTCATAGCCTCATAGCCACGCAGATTTTCTATCATTTTAACTTTAGCGTAAATGACCAATTATTGGCACAATTATCGGCACACACGTATACAAGAGTATTCAAAGAGATTACGGGCAGCTGTACTGCATGGTAAGTATACTCTTCGATGGTGTTAAAGCCCTCAGATATTGAAAAGGTAACTAAAACTGTTGTTTTCATCCCGTAGAGACCAATAGCTTGTCCGCCACATAAGTGGAGGGGATCAAAGCAGCGGTTGTTGTCAGCACCGCTAGTGGTACAAACGAACAGGAGTTCCCAGAGAAAGCAGTGGTCAAGTGAAATTACAGTGAGTGCCATCAAAGCTGTAAAAGGTGAGACGAGCATGCTGTGCGCTGCAACTGTATTCGGTGTGCCCAGAACAAGATAATTTGTGCGAAGGGACGAGTCAGGCATGAGGCTTAAATACCTATTTGAAGAAGAAGAGGACAGAAAAAGTTCATTATCAGGTCTCTGGGAACAAGAAATAATTACAGTTTCTGGATGCATTATGCAGGGGATCAGACGACCCCTCCTTTCGTCATGAACACAAAATGCTTGAATCATGACTGGACAATGATAATGGAGTGGTGATACCCTCCCTTGGCCCTTGGCAGCATTCTCCCCGCCTCTTTGGTAATTAATGCCCTTCCCTAGCAGCAGGCATCCCTCCTCCTTGGAATGAGATTATATGCATGGTAGCGGTATAGTGATGGGAAATATTTCATTAATATTATCATATTGTGATACTTGAAGGTCATGCTAATCAATATGATATGCATTCCCAATTATCAAAATATCGTGAAGGCAACAATATCGTCAATATCATTGCTATTGCCAATTTTCACCTAGGCAGTTTCATGAACTTGACATACGAACAGAGTAAAATGCATTACTGCCTAACTCTACAATGTCATGTAGGTAGCCATAATTACTTACAGGGTTGCTCTGAAAGTACTCTTCAATCTCAGCATGCAGCCTGTCCTGGACAGCGGGATGTAGGGCCAGCAGGTATGAGGCATAGGATAGAGTGTTTGCAGTGGTCTCATAGCCAGCCATTAGGAAGGTAATGGAATGGGACACTATCTCCTTGTTAGTGAGCCTCCGGCCACTCTCTTGTGGGCCATCTTCATCAGAGCAGGCATTCAGCATCAACTGCAGAAGGTCTTTGTACTGATTGGACATAAAATATACAGTTTGTGATTGAATTGCACAGAATCTAGTGACTGATAGAGCTACTGTATAAGCGTACCTTGGATTTGTCTGCTGTTTCTCTCCTTGCCTGCACTAAACTGATGGCTGCTTCGCGGAGAAGTATTAAGCCACGCCCCAAATTGGAACGACGGATGAGTACATGAAAGAGAGGCCTCAAGAAAGGAAAGTTGACTGTGGAGAGATAAGAATAAAATACAACTGCAAGAAGAGTAACACTCTATATGGTCATATGTACATGTACTTACATGTAATAAATTCTGCAGTTTGAATAGTGCCCTCTCGTGCTCCTGCAAAGATGTTTCCAGCTGCATCTGTCAGCTCAGTTTGCTCTCCTTTTTGAAGGTTGACAAAGCGTCCAAAAGCAATAGCTACAATGGCCTCCATAGTGAAGGATCCATAGGCCCTGTAGAGTAGATGCATACAGATTTTACCAGTCAGAAGGTGCACTTTTGTTCATGTATACCTGAACATTTCCACACTGTTCTCGCCACCAGCAAATGGTCCCAGTTTTTCCACTAGAATGTTGCAGCTCTTCTGTACCAGTGGTAGCATCTGTGAAATGTATTACATCAGTAATCGTGGAACATGCACACTGAAATATCTTACCATTCTCATTTTTGTGGTAGAGAAAGTTGGCGAGAGGGTTTTTCGAGCCCTTTTCCAGTCTTCTCCCTTTGCATTAGATAATTCATTAGGTAGGCCAGTAGCTTCAAGAAGTGGGTTTCCAAATGGCTGAAATATAAATAATGGTATTACTCAAACAATTTTATACCCAAAGTTTTATGATACTCACTCTTCTGTCCATGAAGGAATCAAACTCTTTGACCATGACCTGCTTCAGTATATCAGGATCTGCTATCATCACTTCTGCTATACACCCAACATAGGATCTGATAATGAAGATGCATAAATTGGAAATTACGTGAAAATTAATATGCAACAGCCTAGCAAACTACTTGTGAAAACTCACACACACACGGGTCCATATCTCTTGTAGAGCTGGTCATAGAGTTTTAGTATTCCCTATAAAAGAGATTACAAGACACGTACTTGATTATGAGTAATGACAAACTTGGACTTCAATGGCAACGTTGTATACTGATTATCATGAGGAACATTTATAGCTTGCAAAGTTTAGTAAAAGGATGTGCATGCCATTAAAGGCAGTAAACTAACAGTATAATGAGGCAACAAGCAAAGAAACAATAGGTAGTTTAAGGTAGGAAGCCCATCAGAGTAACGTTAAAGTCGAATCTCCGAACCAGCTATGTTGGCAACATCCAAGCCTACACTCACATAACAATAAGTAAGCATCTAATTACCCCCTCTGTTTAATATCCACAAATAATCCTCTACTGCTAAAATTCCAAATGTAACACTCCCCGCACAGTCTGACCCCCTCTTCGTTACCTACACGCAACCTACACAGGAAAGGCCAAAATCTTACGCATGCTTTTTCACAGGAACACTTCAAATCCAGTTTTATGGCTACCTACGCATGCTTACTGACAAAGTTCCTCATTTCGCAATCCGGACTTGCCACTCAAATATCACAACAATCTACACCTGCTAGAGTAGCTGGATTCACCTCAGAGTTACGACAGTCAGCCTACTTTCAACAAAATCACGCATGCTTTTCTCCCCTAACCATGCTGCACACGCACACAGACTATCTACAACTCACCACTGCCTGAGCCAGGACCACACAAGCGCCAGCTAGCCACAAAAATGGGTAGAGTCTATAGAAAAGTCACTTTCCTAAAGGCAACTGACTAGAGAAGACTGGATGACCATCTGTTTGGCAAGCTGCCTTCTAGCCTTTCAGGCACACTCACAAATACTACTACAGACTTCAGGCTGGGTTTTAGTCGCAGATAGCCTACTCAGCACTATACGCGGCCTAAACGAGATCTTAGCTTAAAAAAAAAAAAGAGTATTGAAAGCCAACATCAAAGTACAGCTCGGCCACATTAAAGTGTCGAATTTGCCCTTGAAAGTGCCGCTTTCCACATCAAAGTGACACACCCCCACTATTGATTCCGGTTACCGCCATGGGAAAATGTAAATAGTACTATGAATCTAATTAACTCTACGTAGCTCACGTGACCCCACTGATTGCTCATTAATTATTCATGAGCAGTTTTACAAAGGGGGGGGGGGGGGGATTTTGTCAATTTCCCTTCCTACCTTAATTCTGTGTTCTATGCCATGATCAATGCAGTGGTCTCAGTTCTTGTGTGTGGTATGCAAGTGCTGATCTCCATCTCCATTCGAGTAGCACCTCAGATTAACCATACTCTGAAAGTCCTTCCAGTCTTTCGTATAATTATGTAAGAGTGATCTCTATTCTTGGTTCTCACCTGGCTGTTCTCTGTACCAGATCTGATCATCCTGACAACAATATACTAGGGTATACAGACGATGCCGCTCTTCCATCAGGGCCACAGCATCAGTATTCAGATATTGAGTGGTATATGCAATTATGTTAACTTCTGGTTCACAGCATTATTGTAGCATCATTATAGAGCGCACTCCATAATCCGATCAAAGTAACAGTAAAACCAGGTAGCCAGCTAAGAACATAAAAAAATTGTTCTGGTTCACACAAAAAGCAGTCAGACCATAACCTGACCAGCCTGACTGGTAGCTCCAGAAAGAGGCTTTGCTGTAAAAGCATAAACCTATTAGCTACTATAAGGATTCTTAGGCAACCCATAAAGTGAAGGAAGTTTATGCGCTACAGAAGGAACCTCAATTCCTTGTTATTATGACTGTTATCGAAATACTTTCCCACCATATTACCTGAAGATAAAACACACGGTTGATATGTCTGAGGCTTGCCCTGTTTAGACTCCAGCTCCTTGCATACAACCTCTCTATAGCTATAGTACTGCTTACTAATTACCTTACATATCTGCTGGTACCAATACATACTTATCTTGAAAAGCTTTTAAGTACCCTAACTTGCTTGACCTTTACTTGGTACCATAGTTAGCTTTCAGTCTTACAATTTTACCCTTTAAAAGACAAGGTATATGTAACTGACCTGTCACCCCAGACAGCTTGACTGCTTTTTGTCCCTGTTGAACTTGTGTATCCCTGTTGAACTTGTGCTTAGGTGTTATGTAAATGATATAAGGTGTTATGTACATAATTTAATCAGACTTCTGTCTTGTCCTCATGTAATTAAGGTTGACATGTACTGTATAAAAGCTCTGTATTGTATATTGAGAAAGGCTGACATTCTACAGAATTACTGTTACAAGCCAATGCTGTGTTCTCCTCTGAAATGGTCCGCGACAGGTACTCTAGCTATACTCTCCCACTCGCCAAGTACATTCCTGTCAACTCCTTTCTTAATGGCCTACTTAACTTTGTACTCCTGTAGTGCTTAAATTAGCACAAAATGCCAATTCAATTATTTTGTTCTCTAAAGGACGGCCCTTTACAGATGAGTTTACAAGTACTCTAGCCTTGATTATTCCTAAATCACCAGTAAGAACACGTTAGAGGACGCTGAGTGGGCGAAGATGGAAGAAGAGCGTGTGTCGCTTGTGGCTGGTAGAGGTGTTGGCGGGAGGCGGTGAGAAGAGTATGTCACTGGAGAGGAGAGAGGCATTCATGTCACAGGGAGGAGAACGTGTTATGGTGTGTCGCTGGAGAGGAGAGGGGTGTTCACGTCGCAGGAGAGAACAGGAAAGGAGCGCGTATATGCATGCTGCAGGAGGCTGGAGAGGAGCATGTGTTCCACAAGGTGTTGACTGCGGGGAAAGAAGAGCAGGCCATGGGATTGCTGCAGAGAGTTCAGAAGATTGGAGTGAGTGCAGAGTGCTGTGAGGAGAGAAGACTGCATCTGCTGTAGCAAAAAAAACGTTTTGCTGTTGGAGAAGGGTGGTGGAGTATAACAGATTGAAACTGTTAACTATATGTTAATGTGCTACGCTTTGAACTCCACATTCTTTATGTTTTGTGTTGGGGACTGTTAATAGGTGCAGTGTGTGTAGTATGTTGTTATAGTCTTGTCTTCAGATATTTACTGTGAGTAAAGCTTGTGCCAGTTAGTGTACGCCTGTGGAGGGATTGGAGTTCAGCTAGTCTATCACACAGGCACACATCAAAGTACTGCAATACTGGACTACAATGATGGTGTAGTAGATTTACGAATTACATTTGGGTGAAGCATGAGATGTCAGTCCCTTGCTTCACTGTTTAGTCCTTTCAGGTTATGCACTGAACAGTGTCCTACTTCCATGCGTATAAGACCGACAACCTTAAGGAGTCAGAGCTGGCATTCTTGTTGGAGCCTGACTACTTGTTTTGGCGACAACCACCACAAATTAGTGCGTTCCCACTTTTCCCCTCTACTGGGAGCAGATGAAAATTTGCAGTGTCTGCTACTACCCCCTGCATCCCTGTGTAGCTATTCCAAGTCATTGAAATGTCTCTCAGCAACTTCACTCCTATCAACCCTCAATCAGCTTACCAGTTTCTTCATCTGCAAAAAGTTGCCAAAGAAAGGAATTGGTCTTGGTCCATTGATACCACACCTCCTCAGGAGTTGGAAGGTCCGGAATGGAGCATACAGATAGCTGGAAGCGAGATCAATTACTGAGTATTAATATGCACAGCAAGATAGCTATGTATAGGAGGGTATCACATAATATTATTGTTATTAACCAAAATGAAATAGCTATATGTACCTGCAGATGATGTAGGCAATAGCTACCGCTGCAACGGCCAGAAGCACCGACCAAGTCCCCATTTTTTATGAAAGCAAATTATGGCTGAGTCCAGATAATTTGGATCCTGTATGCGGTATCGTCTCGAGTCACAAAATGTCCCAAGCCCCTACGCCATTACTTGGACCGGATATTTTCGCGCCCGACCCGCCCCCTGCTAGTCTCGCGTGGTACGTACCCCCTGCTGGCATACGGTCTAATTCTAAAGTAACATACTAACGTTAAAAGAAAGTTCGGCAGTGGCCATTCGCGTTCGTGCTCGCATGTTCACGCATGGATAATATAGTACGCTAGCCTTCGTCCCCAGGCCACACCCCCCCCTGAAAAATGGTGTGGCCTGGGTACGCATTTGTCCATGGTTCACGTGATTCAGGATGTTGCAACAGGCTATCCACACCTTGGTGCTATAGCAGGGACATTTCATTAAGCACCATGGCAACATATTCAATTAGCCAGTCCCATTTATTATGTAGCTAACTCGATATTGATGCAATGTAACTCGATATTGATGCAATGTAAACCCGAAACCCTGACCATTAAGCACCATGGCAACATATTCAATTAGCCAGTCCCATTTATTATGTAGCTAACTCGATATTGATGCAATGTAACTCGATACTGACGCAATGTAAACCCGAAACCCTGACCCTACTGGAATGTGGGACTGGAATATGGGACTGGATAATTGGACTAGAATGTGGGACTAGAGTATGGAACTAGAATAGCTATTGTATTGGCTCTTAGTTGGCTACTAGTATTGTACCACCGGGACTGAAAAGTAATTAAAGCCATGGCAGGAGCCCATAACACTGGCTATCATAGCAGGAACTGATTAGCTAATAGCTAGATGTAGCTGAGGCAACAACAGGCAGATAATTTTGCTACAATAGGTGACCTGTCCCTAAGCTGATATTCTGGCAAAGTAATTAATCATGATGTATAGTCAGCCCACGTTTATATATAAATACTCTGCCAAGTAAAAAGATAAGAAGGGGGTGTAAATAATCGAGGGTACCAAGTGTAAAAGCATAGCAGTCGAGTAGAAACAGATGTATTTGAATCATGACTTGGGCGGGGCGAGACAGGTCACAAACCAGCCTGTCGCAAAAATAGCAATTGACCTTGAACCATGCATGACAATGCTGCTGGAGAAGCTACAAAAAACAAACTAGCACTATAGATCTGACATTCCAAACCCAATTTTAGGATGACCAATTCCAGCATTTCATACCAAAGCATTGAGATCAGCTTCATTGCCCATGGTGGTGTGACACCCCGGAGTACTAGCTAATTACTTTGCGGTGTGCATGCAAGCAAGAAAACATTCAATGTGCAAAAAGGTTTGCAGAACCAAAGCAGGCATTGTCCCAGTAGCCATATAGCTAGGAATATTACAATACACAAGCTAAATATCAAAAATGTACAGTGCTAACATTATAGCCACAGTCTGAGGTCAGTCTCTGGTGGCAATCCTGAGATAAATGCCATTCTTGGGAGACATAGTGATTCCCAACACAGTTTGAAGAGGCACCTACAATAAAATAGTGTGTAGCTACTCAGTTTTAAAAATACATAAAGTGTCACTTAACATATTTGCAGGCTTCTCCCCAACCTTCCCTGGGAAGTGCATGGGGATGAGGCTAGCAGTGGCAGGCTTACACATCTTGCGGATGATACATATAGCATGCCTGCATACAACAGTATGTCCACAGTCTGACCTCAGTGTCTGGTGCCTGCACAAACTTGTACTTCCTGAGGATGTTGATCAGCACCATCTTGGCCTCCATGAGGGCAAACCTCATGGCAATGCAGTTGCGAGGGCCCCAGCCGAAGGGCATGTGGCACATCTGAGGACGCTTGGCCCTCTCCTCTGGAGTGAATCTGAAAGAAGAAAACAAAAACTGAGCGAGTATGAGATGTATTATTCTGTTGTGCTTTGCTATGTCTCACTCTCTCTTATGGCTGGGAATAATAATTGTGCAACTCAGCTGCTGCACATGGAATATTTGAATGATAGTGCAATTGGTCTCATCAGGTATTTGTATAGCCTTACCTCTCTGGGTTAAACTTTTCCGGGTCGGGCCAGAACTTGGCGTCGTAGTGGAGCAGGTGAATGGGAATGCGTACCATTGATCCTTTGGGAATAGTGATATTATCGTCGATTTTTGTAGTCTTCTGGCAGAACCGTACTGCCCTGATGTGAAATATGATTAGAGAAAATAGTTTTGTGCGCTACATTCATGTACATAAAAACAACATAGATTTCACCTGACAACTGGTGGATAGAGCCGGAGCGTCTCTTGTAGCACCATATCCAGGTATTGTAAATCCTGTGTGGCATCGTACATGGAAGCTTCCTGCATGTAGTAGAAGGATAGTGGTGAAGAGTGCTGGCTGCTCATAACCTTGTAGCCAGATTTTCTATCATTTTAGCTTTACATCAAAGTGGTTTTACAAGTGATGGGAAGCTGGAAGATTTAAACCAGGAATGAGATTATATGCATGGTAGCAATAGTGATGGGAAATATTTCAGTAATATTATCATATTGTGATACTTGAAGGTCATGATAATCAATATGATAAGCATTAATTCCCAATTATCGAAATATCGTGAAGGCAATATTATCGTCAATATCATTGCTATTGCCAATTTTCACCTAGGCAGTTTCATGAACTCGACGTACAAACAGAGTAAAATGCATTACCACCTAACTCTACATGTAGATAGCGCCATTATTACTTACAGGGTTGCTCTGGAAGTACTTTTGAATCTCAGTATACAGCCTGTCCTGGACAGTGGGATGTAGGGCCAGCAGGTATGAGGCATAAGATAGAGTGGTTGCAGTGCTCTCATAGCCAGCCAAGAGGAAGATAATGGAATGGGCAACTATCTCTTTGTCAGTGAGCCTCCGGCCACTCTCTTGTGGGCTATCTTCATCAGGGCAGGCATCAATCATCAATTGTAGAAGGTCTTTGTACTGATTGGAGATAAAATATACAGTTTTGACTGATAAGAGTACAGAATCCAGTGACTGATAGAGCTATAAGCGTACCTTGGATTCGCCTGCGGTTTCTCTCCTTGCCCGCACTAAATTGATGGCTATTTCGCGGAGAACGTTTAAGGCAGCCCCCACCTTGGAGCGAAGGAGGAGTAGACGAATAAGAGGCCTCAAGAAAGGAAAGTTTACTGTGGAGAGACAAGAATAAAGTACCACTGTAAGAAGAAACACTCTATATGGCAATATCTACTTACATGAAACAAATTCCACGGTTTGAAGAGAGGACGTTTGACCCTCTCGTGCTCCTGCAAAGATGTTTCTAGCTGCCTCTGTCAGCTCAGTTTGCTCTCCTTTTTGAAGGTTGACAAAGCGTCCAAAAGCAATAGCTACAATGGTCTCCATTGTGAAGGATCCATAGGCCCTGCAGAATAGATGCATGCAGACTTTACCAGTCAGAAGGTGCACTTTTTGTTCATGTATACCTGAAGATTTCCACACTGTTCTTGCCACCAGCAAATGGTCCCAGTTTTTCCACTAGAATGTTGCAGCTCTTCTGTACCAGTGGTAGCATCTGTGAAATGTATTAAGTCAGTAATCGTGGAGCATGCACACTGAAATATCTTACCATTTTCATTTTTGTGGTAGAGAAAGTTGGCGAGAGAGTTTTTCGAGCCCTTTTCCAGTCTTCTCCCATTGCATTAGATAAACCATTAGGTATGTCAGTACCTTCAGTAAGTGGGTTTCCATATGGCTGAAGTATAAATAATGGTGTAACTCAAAACAATTTTTATACCCAAAGTTTTATGATACTCACTCTTCTGTCCATGAAGGAATCAAACTCTTTGACCAGGACCTGCTTCAGTATATCAAGGTCTGCTATCGTTATTTCTGCTGTAAACCCAACATAGGCTCTGATAATGAAGATGCATATAATGTAAATTATATGAAAATTAATATGCAACAGCCTAGCAAACTATTTGTGAAAACTCACACACACACGGGTCCATATCTCTTGTAGAGCTGGTCATAAAGTTTTAGTGCTCCCTACAAAAGAGATTACAAGGTATTCTTATACTTGCTTATGCATGAGTAACGACTAACTTGGACTTCAATGGCAACGTTGTACTGATTATCATGAGGAACATTTATAGCTTGCAAAGTTTAGTATAAAAGGATGTGCATGCCAATTAAAGGCAGTGAACTAATAGTATAAGGGAGGCAGCAATCAAAGAAACAACTAGCTAGTCAGCTTAGTTCAAGACGCCATCTGGTGTGGGTCGGGTCGTTGGGAGCCCCTGCTTGAATTGGGTCCCCTCCCCCTAAACACTATGGAGATTTATCATGCATACATGGTTACAGTCAGTGGTCCTCGTTGAAATTCAGATCGTGCTTCTGAATCAGTGTTCTATGCCATGATCAATGCAGTGGTCTGAGCTCTTGTGTGTGATGTACAAGTGCTGATCTCCATCTCCATTCCAGTAGCACCTCAGATTAACCATACTCTGAAAGTCCTTCCAGTCTTTCGTATAATTATGTAAGAGTGATCTCAAGTCTTGGTTTTCATATCCAAGTGACTCATAATTGTTCACCTGGCTGTTTCCTGTACCAGATCTGATCATCCTGGCAAAAATTATATACTAGGGTATACAGACGATGCCGCTCTTCCATCAGGGCCACGGCATCAGCATTCAGATATTAAGTGGTATATGTAATTATGTGAACTTCTGGTTCACAGCATTATCGTAGCGTCATTATAGAGCGCAATCCATGATCCGGTCAAAGTAACAGTAAAACCAGGTAGCCAGCTAAGAACATAAATAATTTATTCTGGTTCATGCAAGAAGTGGTCAGGCCATAGCCTAACCAGCCTGACTGGTAGCTCCGGCCCTGAAACATGCTGTAATTATAAGTAACCAGAAAGAGGCTTTGTTGTATAAGCATTAGAAGCTGCTATTAGGATTCTTAGGCAACCAAAAAATTAAAAGTGAAGGAAGCCTATGCACCACAGAAGGAACCTTAATCTCTCGTGTCTTCATGACTGTAATCTAAATACTTTCGCACCATATTACCTGAAAATAAAATACACGGTTGATATGTTTGAGGCTTACCCTGTTTAGACTCCAGCTCCTTGCATACAATCTCTCTATATAGTGCTGCTTACTACTTATCTTGGTACCAGTACATACCTATCTTGAAAAGCTTTTAAGTACCCTAACTTACATGCTTGACCTTTAACTTGGTAGCTACCATAGTTACCTTTCAGTCTTACAATTTTATCTTCTTAGGAAATCTTAATACATAATCTCAAAAGAAACCCTGGCTTTTTATAAGTCTGCAGCTGAAGTAAAGCCCCCGCCTCAACTTTGACCTTCTCTCTATCTCTACGCTTCCTGTCCCTCTCTTCCTTTCTCACTTTCTAAACCTCTACAGCAATGCTTATAAAACAATCCCCAGGCTACTATGGTATCAAGCTTCTTAGAGGCCCTTCACAGTACATGTATACATCAATATTATAGCCAGCATATTACACTTTATGGTCACATGCACACGTCAAAGTACTGCAATACTGGACTGCAATGATGGTGTAGTAGATTTACGAATTATATTTCGGGTGAAACATGAGGTGTCAGTCCCTTGCTTCACTGTTTAGTCCTGTTCAGGTTATGCACTGAACAGTGTCCTACTTCCATGCATATAAGAGCGACAATCAGAGCTGGCACTCTCGGCAGCAGATGGCGACAACCACTAGAAGTAGTGCATTGCCACTTTTCCCCTCTGCTGGGAGCAGATAAAAAACTGTAGTGCCCCGTCTGCTACTACCCCCTGCATCCCTGTGTATAGCTATTTCAAGTCATTGAAATGTCTTTCAGCAACTTTGCTCCTATCAACCCTTTGTCAAAATCAGCTCACCAGTTTCTTCATCTGCAAAAAGTTGCCAAAGAAAGGAATTGGTCTTGGTCCATTGATACCACACCTCCTCAGGAGTTGGAGGGTCCGGAATGGAGCATACAGATAACTGGAAGCAAGATCAATTACTGTTAGTATTAATATGCACAGCAAGTCTATATATAGCAATATATTTGTGTTAACAGGAGGGTATCAGAAATAGCTACATGTACCTGCAGATAATGTAGGCAATCGTTATTGCTGCAACGGCCAGAAGCACCGACCAAGTCCCCATTTTAAAAAAATTAAAGCAGTGGCTGAGTCCAGATAATTTGGATCCGTTAATTTCTGTATGCGGTATCGTCTCGAGTCCAAAGCTCCTACGCCATCATGTGCGGTCAATTTCCTGGAACGGGTATTTTCGCGCTCGACCCGCTCCCTGCCAACTCTAATTCTACCATCCCTCAAGTAACAACATACTAATCATAAATTATCGCTGAATTCTTAGCTAGCTAAAACAAAGTTCGGCAGAAAATGAGTGGCCATTATATTCGCGTTCGTGTCCGCGTTCGTTCCGTGCGTACACGAATACGTTCACGTGATTCACGAGGAACAGTGGACGTGGGTGGGGCTGTATGTTGCAACAGACTATCCACCTAAAATGTAAGATTAAAGCACGTATAGGATGGAATCCCAAAAAAGCAACCAAACAGGGTAGGAACGACACCACAACACTTTTACAGATTGTCATCTGAGGCCCTAGCTAGCTAGCTAGCTATGACCTATGTCTTTTGACATTTTTCCAACCAGGTCTCATGGTGCTTGTTATATGGTTTTAAGGCTTGCCTGGATTTCTTGGAAGTTCTCACGCATGGATGTAACAATTGATGTGCATGCATGTGCATTCTGTATATCAATATAGCTAGCTACGCACTTCAACCACTGCTGTATTGGTCCAAATGCCACAGTATGTAGGCCTACACATCACAATCTAACATCCTGTCATCCCATTGTGGCAGTATAGGGTCATTTCAGGGAGATCTCAGACCTCTTTCTTCCGGATCAATACTGGAGACACTGGACTGGATTCTCCCCTGGAATGTGGGACTGGAGTATGGGACTGGATAATTGGACTAGAATGTGGGACCAGAGTATGGGACTGGAATATTGTATTGGCGTTTAGTTGGCTACCAGTATTGTAGCAGGAACTAATAATAGATGTAAAGTAAACTTGCAGGAACTGATAATGGATGAAAAGTAATCAAAGCTTGGCTATCATAGCAATTGATAGCATATTCAATTTTCAATGCAAGCCACTTGTTTTGAAGTGCGTCTAATGACATAATTGGGGCGAGCCTGAGCGAGCCCCACACTAGTCATGTCAGCGGTGCATGAAATATCGTACGTATGTCGTGCCGCATATTCCATGTTCACATAATTTAACGCTTTTTTTTCTTCTTCTAAACAAAATACCATGAAATGTAGGCAAGAATATAGAGCTATATAAGAGATAAAGCCCAAGAAAAGTCAAAGAAAAGTAACAGAAAAATATAAACATGGTTCCAAAGTTCAAAATTCAGGGACCCGGCCTTCAGAGCAGGCGAGGTCAATGGCATCTGCGTTGACAGCAGGGGAAGGGCTGTAGATGGACGAGCGAGCCCCGCGAAGGCACATGATGGCCGAACGTAGGAGCGAAAAGTTCAATCTGCATCTAATCCAATGCAGTGTCCTGCTATAGGGCTTGTTGTGCTTCTCAGCTATGAGTGAGGCTAGTCTCGCGGGCCAGCCTCACTCGCACACGAGGAGTGAGTCTGGGCACTATTGACAGCATCCGGTGCCACGGAAAAACGTAATTATTGCGTTAACGTCAGACTGGTCACATGTAAAAAATGCAAAATTAAAAATAATAACTGCACGCGACATGGCTAGCTACCTAAGTTACTGATGGCGACTGTGGTTGTTTGTGTGGCCTGTGCTCAGGCTGTACCGAACTCTCGTGATAGAAGACGTGTGCAGAGCGAGTCTGCTAGACAGACGTTGAGCGAGATCGTCTCCCGAGTGTATCCTAACGCTGTGTCGGTCTTTCTTCCGGCAGAAAACCCAGCGATCGTTTGCCGCAGTTGCTTTGGTCATCTTGCTGCCATCATAATAATTCTTTCGTGCGTTCGTAGAAAGAGCGATGAACACTATATACGGTTAGCATACAGGAAGTCATGTGCCTCATTTGAAACGGACCAATCAGATTTGAACCTCCTACATTCCTGCGGATGGCATGGAAAGCTGTCAATAGTGCCCAGACTCACTCCTCGTGTGCGAGTGAGGCTGGCCCGCGAGACTAGAGTGAGGCAACCCTCTTGTAGACCACTGTAGCCGTAGTGCCCATGCCACCTGAAGTAGAGAACACCAGTGGAGAGAAGGACGCATGTTCAATCTCTCTTACTCTCTCATCATAGGCCCTTCTCTTTTCCAGCTCATTGCGGCGGTAACATTGGGCTAGGGATGTGTTTCGATGGGTCGGCGCGAAGGGGTTGAAAACCCGTACATCGAAAAATGCGCGTTGCCGATCTCTCCCCCAAAAGCTCTCCGCCACAATGTCCAGACGAGCACCATCTTCTCTGTTGGCTGTCCTGTGTGTTAGACGTTCATCAGTCACAGGTTGCAGGCATGGTTCTGTGCCAACACCATGACACACATCGGTCAGAAGGCCAGCAGAGATGTCTCGGATCTCATTGTGGCGAATTGACGGAAATCCCCCCCGAGAGCAGCTCAGTGCATGTTCAACTGTGAACTGTTGCCCACAGATACAATGGCGTAATTTAACGCTTTGCAATCTAATTTTGCAATTCCAATTTCTCGCGCTCTCACTTAGCAGTTGAATTTCTCGCGTTTCCACTACACGTACGTACAAAACACGCGGCAAAACCACTGGTTTTTCCTCGGCTATGGATGCTACAAAAGCGCAAACTACTTCCTCAAAGGGAACTACTGAATCATGCAATGCAGAGAGAGAATAGGCTACGCCATAGAAGAGAACGAGAGAGGACCTGCCGTGATTCCTATAATCCGGAACAGAGAGAAGAAAGGTTGCAGAAGCGGAGAATAAGGGATAGGTCTAGGCACGCTGCTCAGACTGCCGAAAGAAGAGGGGCAGACCTGCAACAAAGAAGGCGCAGATTGGCAGTCGAGACTGACGAGGTGAGATAGGCTAGGCTGCAGCGAATGACTGACAGATTTCCCGATGAGACTGCTGAGGAGAGAGAGGCCAGGCTACAGTCTGACAGAGTACTGGTGAGACACAGACAACAACAGGTCATGCAGGCACAGCTCCCATTGTTTCTATCCGAACTACATTTCATGCACACCACATATGGCTACGCTGGACGCACCGAGATGTACATGAGATTCCCTGGTCTCAAGATTCACTCACATGTTGTTCATTCCATTGGAGGGTGTGAATTGACATATCAATGTTGTGTCTATTAGTATGACATCATCCTACATGTTCAACATTTCCATTGCCATGCCGGGTTTAATACAGGTGGAGGAAATGTTAATTTCAAGGGGTTTTCCAATCATGTTTACCGTTTGCCTCACGAACAGTATGGGTACCGTGGACATGTCACCAATCTGCTGCAAGATATTGCCTCATTCGCCAACAGCTCCTTCACATTCACAATTCTCGCAAAGGCCCGCCCCACAATGCCCTGCATTTGCCTAGTTATCAGAAACCAGCATGTATACATGTATGTGTATAGAGTTATTGTGACGTCACTGTGGCGCACGTGCATTCCTGCACACCGTACCGGTATGCGTACCCAGGCTAGGCCCATGTGAAAACCCATGTGCCAGTCCACATCGTGGCGGGATACTCCCGTATACGATCGATATCTAGGTGCATGCTGGGCGCCGGCGTAGAGCACTTAGATGACGTCACATACATGTACGTAAGCTTACCTTCTGATAACTACGTCATTAGACGCGCTAATCACTGCACGCGCACTGCACGCGCACTGCACTGCATAAAAAAAATTGAAATTGAATCGGCAACTTCAAATATCAAACAGTTTGCTCTAAAGAAATGCTTGCATTGAAAAATTGAAAATTCAAAATGGAATGTGCTGAATCAGCCATTCAAAATTCATTTTTTTAACAGAAGACCTTTGCAGCCATAAATGGTTCACTTTAAATTTTCAAATCGGTTGAAATTGATTGGCCGCAATGTCCACTCACCCACACTGAATTCTTCAGTGGAGAGAAATCAGTGGAGGCGTAGTCTCCCACTTTTGTTTTTATCTAGCCTCGTCCCCAGGCCACACACCCTTCCCCCCCCCCCCCCCTGGGCCTGGGGACGAAGCTACATTGGCCTGATCTGATAGCCAATCTGTGATGGTGCTTAAATGAATAAGGTGAACAGCGCATGAGTTACGTGACTTGTGATTGAAGGCACACCCCTCTGCTGTTAACTTGCTTATAACTGTGTTAAAAGCTTATTTGGCACTGTTTGAATTTGTAGTGCTATTATATTTTGTATTATCATTGTGTAATCTTTGTAGCATGTGGATATCAACATCTGTACATGCATATCTTTGTCCCGTCTTCCATTGGTGCACATCCTGTCAGATTAGAATGTTGCCTTGCTATTAGACTAGCATGCAGAATAAGATCTTACATTTCACTTACACACACGCAGGATAAAGGTTACAGTACAGGCTAAGATCTGACGGTTTTCATGAGAGGAGCAGGCAGCTGTGCCAGCTTCCTATCTAGCTACACAAGGCTATATGAAATGGGAATACATGTTTCGTTTTGGGGATAAAAATAATCACAAACTGTTACTGAGTAGGGAGAATATTTCGGTGTGAAAGCCCAAATTGTGTAGATGTGTTTATAATAGCATGTGTAAGGTTTTGCAACTTTCGTAATTGTAACAGAGCTTTGTTTTCTTATGTCATTGTAATTTTGTAAAATGCATGGTTTCAATTTTGAATTATTTCTCAGTAGAATAAAAATTGTCAGAGATTATAAAAAGGGCAAACGTTTAGTAGTAGACTCTAGCAGAATAAAATTACGTGAACGCAGTAAATGGTGTAAAGTATATTTACTTGTCTCTGCAGTCAAAGGTGTTGTGAGCTACAAATGGATCACGGACAAATCCAGCTGCTATTGATTTTCATTTTCCTTGCTAGCACTTCTGGTATTGACTACTATGTACAGCCTGCTGGTGAATGGCCCTGTCAATACGACCCCTGCCACACCCTTGACTATTACACCAGGAATATCACTCGATACTTTGCATCCGGCAGTAAGTTCCTGTTCTTACCGGGTACACATTACGTGAATGTATCTGTGCATATTTCAAACATTAGGAATTTGACTTTAAGTATTCAAGGAAGAGGCAGTGATAGTGATCACAACATTCAGTGTCAGGAATTAGCTAGGTTTCACTTTACTGCTATAATCGGTCTGCGCATAGAAAACCTCAATTTTTTTAATTGTGGGCAGCGGCTGCCCCAAAATGGTAAGCGTATTTCATGCAAGTGGGCAGCACTGGTAATGGATACGATTACAAATCTGAATATATCTGGAATTACTGTATACAGAAGCAAAGGACATGGGATGTGTGCGAATAATCTGCTAGGGAGGGCTTTGATTTTTAATTCCACATTTGAACTCAATGAAGGTAATAATACAAAACCCAGATATTATGGAGGGAATGCGGTCATAGCTTACAACAACTGTTCAAATATAAACACTACTCATGAACTCCTAATTGAATCTTCTCATTTTTTGAATGGCTCTGATCCAAATTCTCATGCATTAGCAAGTGGACTAATGCTTATAATCAATTGTACTAATGTTCGAGTACACATCAACAATACTGTCCTAAAAGGAAACCAAGCAGACAAGTATGGCTATGGGGGTAATCTTGGCATCAATGTCATAAATTCGGCTAAAAATACAATTTATGTTAGCAATAGTCTAATTGAAGGTGGAAGTGCCCGCTATGGTGGAGGAATGGTTGTGTCTGTTTCAGAATCTCCTTTGAATAAAACCAGTGTGTGCAATCATACAAAATTGCTTAGTCTTTTCAGCATCACTTTTATTAGAAATTATGCCAGTGCAGCTGGTGGAGCACTATATTTTGAAAGACCAGAGTTATTTGGCAAGGAGTCAGTACACATCGTTATTAAAGACTGCAATTTTTCAAATAACAGTCTAGCTTCACGTGCATATGGTGGGGTAGCAGTGCACATGAAAAACTTCCAGATTCCAAGTTACATACCTCATTCTGAGCCAAAGTTCCATATTGAGTTTCGAAACTGTCACTTTCAAAATAATTCCAGAAATAATATCACACAAAATGGTACATTGGCAGTAGTTTACATCGATGAAGAACCAAGCACGATTATTAACAACTGCAGTTTTAATAACAACTTCTGCACAGCAATAGCAGCTGTTCGCAGTACACTTCTACTTAAAGGAAAAATAACCATCACAGGGAATGTTGGCACTAACGGGGGAGGTCTATTTCTTTATCAAGCAACATATGTATATATGTTCCCAAGTACAACTGTAATATTTTCCAACAACCATGCGTTGCATAATGGTGGAGCAATATTTGCTGAGAATACGTTTCTGCGTTCAAATCCAGCATGCTTCTTTCAGCTGGATGTGAAGACCCACTGGAGTGACAGACTTTTAAGCACCGTTAACATCACCATGGTGAATAACACTGCTGCTGTTGCGGGAACTGCTTTGTATGGAGGCACGGTTGATCACTGCTACTTGCTCAGACCTTATGTAAAGTACAAATCAAAACTTGTATTTGATAAAGTGTTCCACATCTCTAGCCAAGTAAATGATTTCTCCAAAGTATCATCAGACCCCCTACATGTGTGCTTCTGTGACAATAATCAACGTAATTGTAGTAGGACTGTGCTCACAATGTCAGTTTTTCCAGGAGAAAAATTCACCATATCAGCAGTGGTAGTTGGGCAAAGAAATGGAACTGTGCCAGGAAATGTTCTAGCCAAGAGTATAGCATCTCTAGGGTATTTGGAGGATGTGCAAAAAATTGGTAGTATCCAATGTACCAAATTAAGCTACACAATATTCTCCAACCAGTCTGACAGTTATATCAATTTGACTGCACAGCAGCCCAATTTTAATACCGCTATTCGGTACCATTCTCTACAAATCCACATAAAACTCAAGGATTGCCCGCCCGGGTTCACACTGACAGTCCAACAGCCTTCCTGTCAGTGTGCCCATATATTGAATGTATCAAGAGTGACTTGCGACATCAGTAATCAGGCTATTCATCGTCCTAAATCAGCATGGATTGGGTACAAAAATAGTACTGTGGGGTACACAAGTGTGGGGGTTATAGCATATCAGCGTTGTCCATTTAACTATTGCAAGGCCAAAGCACTAAATATATTGCTGAATGACACAGATAAACAATGTGTTGCTCATCGAACTGGTATCCTCTGTGGAGCTTGCCAGGACGGATTCAGTCTTACCTTGGGAGCTTCACAGTGTATGAGATGCTCATCTTACTACCTACTACTAGTTCCTGCTTTTGCACTGGCTGGGATAGCACTTGTACTGCTCTTGATCATCTGTAACCTAACTGTTTCCGAAGGTACACTGAGTGGTCTTATTTTTTATGCCAACATTGTCCACATCAACAGTGATCTCTTTTTCCCTCCCCCGCAAATATCTAGTATGCTTTTAGTTCCCATTGCCTGGCTCAATCTTGACTTAGGCATTGAAACGTGCTTCTATGATGGCATGGATGCCTATGTGGAGACATGGCTGCAGTTTGTCTTTCCTGTTTACATCTGGTTGCTGGCTGGAGGCATCATCATTCTCAGTAGAAAGTACATTGTAGTCACAAGGCTTGTAGGGAGTAATGGCATTAAGATACTATCAACACTGTTTCTCCTTTCATATGCTAAACTTTTGCAGACGATACTTGTCATTTTCTACTCAGATGGTCTCACTTTTACCACAGCTAATGGATCCCATTCCTTTACGACAACAGTGTGGACGTACGATGGCAATATTGAGTACTTGCTTGGGAAACACATTCCTCTCTTCATAGCTGCCTTGCTATTTGCAATAGTCACCCTTCCCTATGCCTTTGTGCTATTATTTATACAGTGTTTACGAAGGCGATCAAATTTCAAAGTCTTATTTTGGGTCACAAAGCTGAAACCATTATTTGATGCCTACACAGGACCCTACAAAGATAGGTACCACTTCTGGATGGGATTACTGCTTCTATTCCGTAATGTACTATTTCTTTGTTATAGCATCACCAAAACGAATATAATTCTCTTACTGACTACTCTTGTTTGTGCTATTACTCTAACCTTTGCTTGGGCCTTTCGTGGAGTGTACAGAAAGTGGCCTTTGGATGTTCTTGAATCTTCCTTCTTCCTTAACTTACTCATACTTTCAGCCAGTACAGCTTTTAGTGGTACACATCAAGAAGTAATTATGTATGCTTCAATTTGTATTGCATACATGACTTTAAGCGGCATTTTAATCTATCACACCCACAAGCAGTTACGAAGCATCCAATATTACCAATCCTTTATCACATGGATGTCCCAGAAGCTACACCCTGAAGGACTGTATGAACCAATTTTGGACAGGGAAAACCCTACAAATTCAATAGCGGTCTGTAATGTCCTTCAACCACATCTTGCACGCTTTGACCAGTATCGTGAACCTTTAAATTTGCTTCAATCTGAAGATGAAGACTGAACAATAGCATGTGAACATTGACAAGGGAAATTGCTATTTTCAAACACCTAGCTACTTGCTTCTGTATTGTACATTCAATATTATGTGTTACGTAATAATATTATATATAACTTCATATACATAATGTAATAATTTCTGATTCATTGTCTACAGAAATGAATGTCAAAAAGTTTATGACTGCTATACAGGGACTATTCCACAAGATTTTGGGAATGGAAGTCTTTCCATAGCTATACTCAAGCACTCTATAGCTATTAGGATGTCTATAGCTATGGTTGAACACTGACAACATCATAACAAAACTTTTAGTCAACATATGCAGCATTCATCTACAGAGTTCCCCAGAAATAAATCAGAGAGGGTAGCTCTAGTGTCTGCATGCTAAACACTAGCACTGGTCTTGGTCGTCTCTAGATCTGCTTCTGGAGGTGCTTTGAGTGCTCTTGTTTTTGTTACCATTGCTCACAATTGTAACTGCCTGCACCCGAGCTGATTTTATTGGTATCAGTTCTGAATTGGACTGTGCTTCCTTCCTGTATTGGGTATAGTATCGTTTTATACTGTGAATATTATTTTCTACTGCTATTCTTTCAATTCTAACCCTTGCTTGGGCCTTTCATGGGGTGTATAAAAGATAGTGTTTGAATGTCCTTTCAATCTGTTACATCTATAAGTAGCTAAGAAGCACTCAATTTTCCAATTATTCATCTCACAGAACCTATACCAGCTTGAACGATTGCAGGAATCAGGGCTTTTTATGGGCTGTACAAAGGGTGGCTTTTGGTTCTTTCAATCTATTATTCGGTGCATTCGGATGTTATTTTTAATTTAAAATGCAATTTCCCAATTGTTCATCTCACAGAACTACCTATAACAGCTTAAAGACTGCAGTTATTGAAAGACAGAATTCAACAGATCCGGAACTACTTTGTAATATCCTGCAACCATGCCTTGTCCAGTTTGACCAGTTTACCTCGTTTTACTGACCTCTGCTTCAATATGAAGATAAAGAAACTGATATCTGTTTATTTCTGTTTGCTGTAAAGTTTTGAGTTGGGAAATTGCTGTTATGAAAAACCGCCTATTGATGTAAGTTTGTAGTGTGCCTAAAGATCATGACTGTTGTTGTTAACGATTCCACAAACATATTATTGTGATGATGTAAAATAACACATCTCTTGGGAGAAGAAAAGTGTTATAATTGATTACAATCTCTAGAGATTGTTTAAAACGTAGTCCCTCTAGATATAGAAAAAGGCAAGTTTTTGAATTGGAAAAATACTGTTTTGAAAGAGTTGTCTATATATTGATGTAAGTTTGTAGTGTTTCTGAAGATTATGTGACTCCAAACTTTCAAGAGTTCGATGTGCAAATGTAGATGACTCTTGGGGGAAGAAAAGTGTTGCTAATTATAATCTGTGCAGAGTGTAATCAAAAACACTTTTGTTGGTGATTGTTTAAAAACGTAGTTGCTTCAATCGAGAAAAGACATAAGCCAACTGGACAAAGGACGGCATTGGGAGGATTGACTTTTTAATGCAGTAAGTATGTATATCTACTTACCTTGCTAATTAATAGTCACTCATACCATTATATAGTTTGGCTGTATAGAAGTATATATATATTGGTATGTTGATGCCAATCTTATTTGTTTCCCTATGAATTAGATTCCAGCTCTCCGGGCGAATTCATATGTTAAATATAACAGCTCACGTTTAACAATGGACATGTGGATTATTCTAGCAGTGGTTTCCACGGCTGCTGTAGTGGCTGCCAGATCTCACCACGTCTACCATGTACGGCCAGAGGGCAGCACAGAGCTAAACCCATCTCACATACATGGTCAAACCCTTGACCACTACATATGGAAAAGCAAGCAATACTTTAAATCCGATACCACGTTCATATTTCTGTCTGGATCTCACATCGTGAATGCTACCTTAATGATCGAGTATGTACAGAACCTACAACTGAAAGGCAGCGGAACATGCACAGTTCACTGTTCAGGACCATACGGCATCATTATTGCGAACTCATCCAATGTGAGGATAGAAAATCTCACTATCTCCAACTGTGGCCAGAGCATTGAATCCATTGCTCCAAACACTAGCACTCATGCAGCCCTGGCCTTTGATATGGTCCATAATTTGACCTTTTCTGGAATAACTGTGACTAAAAGCAAAGGCTTCGGCATTTACAGTAATAGGGTCTTTGGCAGGTTCTTGATTAAATCATCTACATTCAAACATAATTCAGCTGACAGGAATTTCAGTGGGGGGAATGCTCTTATTTACTATCAAAACTGCTCAGATGTAGACACCACTGTTGAGAGTTATCTTAACATCAGTTCTTCACATTTTATCCATGGCAACAGTTCAAAAGTTTTCCCTACAGCCAGTGGACTTGCTCTTTGGCTCAGTTGTACTAACATCAGTGCTCGAATAAGCAACACCAATTTCTCTCACAACACAGGACTACTTACGTCTTTCAGCAGTACAGGTGGTAATTTAGCTATCTTTTATCGCAATTATACCAACATAACCACAAATAAGGTCTCAGTAGAAAACTGCTATATCACCAATGGTCATGCTAATACAGGTGCAGGAATGTATGTGTCATTTCTTGAAACACCAGTGCAAAAGCCAACCACAGGCAAGTATGTGTACCCTCAAATGCAAGGCACACAGTTACTAAACATCTCTAATACTCACTTCATCAGCAACCAAGCTACACGCGTGGGTGCTGGTCTGTACATCATTACACATGAGATGTTGGGAATGGTGGAGGTCAGTGGAGTCATCATGGTTCAGAACTGCAATTTCAGTAAAAACAATGCTTTATCAGGCAAGGGTGCGGCAGCACTTGACATTCTAAATCAATACCTTCCAGGTTATATGCAGCATAGTACCCCACAGTTTAATGTGTCAGTTGTCAATTGTATATTCTCTGAGAATTGTGCGAGGAAAAATCCACACCATAAGCAGCAGTGGTCAGGAAGAGGTAGTGCAGTGTTGGTTTCAAAGACTCGTAGTGGAGTGATTGTCAGTTTTACTGGCTGTGTCTTTGAGAACAATGCATGTTCCGCACTAGCTGCTGTTCAGAGCACCATAAAATTTCAAGGCACAAATACATTCCGGAATAACACTGACATACATGGAGGGGGGCTAGTATTGGGTGAAAATTCCCAAATTTATATAACACCAAACACTACTATCACCTTCACTGGGAACCATGCATACAGCGTGGGTGGTGGGATTTTTGTGCAAGATGAGAGTTTGCTATCTGCTGTTATGTGCTTTTTCGAGCTAGATTATAGTGTCACAGACAGCGAAGAGCTTTTGGACACAATTGCTGTTGTGATGGAAAACAACACAGCCGATCTGGCTGGTAATGCCATATATGGAGGTTCCATCGATCACTGTTTCATATATGCACCTCTTTCATGGAACCGATATTTGCATTTTATGACTCCAAAATCAGTGATAAAAGTTTTTAATCAGTTATTCGATATTTATCCCAATGATTCATCGTCAGTGACGTCTAATCCCACTGGAGTTTGTTTCTGTGACAGCAACCACCAACCGGACTGCAGCATGAAGACATATGAGTTGGTAAAATTTCCTGGAGAAACATTTCAAATATTTGCAGTTATTGTCGGCCAACTGAATGGCACTGTACCAGGAAAGGTTATAGCAACTCTTATGAATGGGTCGACCCTTGCACGCACAGACCAATACCTTCAGGGGATAAATAACACACGATGTAATTGGTTAAACTACTCAGTACATTCAAGCCAAACGACAGAAACAATTGTATTGACACCCCTGCAAAGCAATGTCAACACCAGTGTTTCAAATGATCCAATAAAAATCTCGCTGTCTCTCAAACCCTGTCCCCTTGGATTCTCACTCAACAGTCTCAATGACCCACCTTACTGTGACTGTGCCCCACTGCTATCAAACCATGGTTTCCAATGCAACATTAATGAACAGATGATCCTTCGGCATTCTTCAGCATGGGTATCCGTTATCAAAGAAAATGAGAATGCTACAGATACTTCTCTGATCGAATTTCAAAAACACTGCCCTCTAGATTATTGCCAAGCAGAGAAAATTGAAGTTTACATCAAGGCTTCCAATGAAACGTTTGACACAGACAAACAGTGTGCCTTCAACCGTACAGGAGTTTTGTGTGGAACATGCAATCATAAAGAAGGGTTAAGCTCTGTTTTAGGAAGTTCAAAGTGTCTACATTGCTCAAACTACTATCTACTATTGCTACTGGCATTTGCAATCACTGGAATAGTGCTTGTATTTCTCCTCACTGCCTGCAATTTCACTGTAACCGAAGGAACCATAAATGGACTTTTATTCTATTGCAACATTATTTCTTCAAATCGACCTCTCTTCTTCAAATTTGATGCCACAGAACCTCACCTTTTGTGTAGCGCACTCTTTATAGACTCGGTGAACTTAGAGCTGGGTATTAGTACCTGTTTCTATGATGGTATGACTGCCTATGCCAAAGCGTGGCTACAGTTTGTCTTCCCAATATACATATGGGCAATAGCTGGAGCGATCATCTTTCTCAGTAGAAGATATGCTACCGTTGCAAGGCTGATGGGAAGAAATGCTGTCAAAGTTCTAGCAACACTCTTCCTAATCTCTTATGCAAGTCTTCTGCAGAGTATTGTTTGTGCTCTTTCTTACACAAGCCTGAGCTATTCCGACAACTCCAGTAAGTTAGTATGGTCCTATGATGGAAGCATAGAGTATGCAAGAGGAAAACATACTGTACTCTTTATTGCCGCAGTTATTGTACTGCTCCTTTCACTTACTTACACAATGATACTAGCATCAGTGCAGTGTTTAAGGAAATGCAACTCAAGGATCTTCTCATGGGTTCCACGTTTCAAACCATTCTTTGATGCTTACACAGGGCCCTACAAAGATAGCTACCAGTTTTGGACCGGACACTTGCTTCTGATTCGTATAATAATCCTTCTAGCTTACACCTTTAATACTCACGGCCATCCCAGTGTGAATCTTTTGCTGATCATCAGTGCATGTGCTCACCTACTGCTACTCAATGTCTGGTTTGTGCGAGGAGTCTACAAGAAGTGGCCTCTGGATGTTCTGGAGTCCTCATCATTCCTTAACCTGGGCATACTGTCTGCAGCTACGGCTTATGTTGAAAAGAATGGAGGCAACCAGATGGCAGTGACATACACCTCAGTGGGTGTTGCAATGATAACATTCATTGGTGTGCTGATTTACCACATGTACAAGCTTATAACAAGCACACAGGCGTGGAGAGCATTGTCTGCTTGGCTGTTGCAGAAGCTACAGCCTACACCTGAGAGAGCGGTGGATCTACCTATAGCAGGAGAAACTGAAGCACTGTTACCATCAGTTGTCTATTATAATCAGTATCGTGAACCCCTGGAAGATTAATGTACCCTAAATATATTACAGTATATACAAGTGTATACAAGAGCTGATGCATGAAAAAAGTTTGTAAATGTAATGAGTTTCCCTTATTTTAATGTTTTCATCTTCATTCAATGTAATTTATTTGTTTAGGTTTGTGGGTTGACAAGTATATCTTATGCAGAGCTTGTATGTTAATTTCTATTGGTATTTCTCCTCACTGCCCGCAGGCTTACTTAATGGAGTTGTACTCTATTTGAAATACAATTTCTTCAAACCTTCCCCACCTCCTCTTAGACTAACAGAATTCCAAGTGTTACGTATTGTACGTCAACTGGGGGAATGCTGAGTATTAATGCCTTTTTCTATGATGCTATGACTGCCTGTGCCAAAACATGGCTACAGTTTGTCTTCCCAATATACATATGGGCAATAGCTTAAGCAATCATCTTTCTCAGTAGAAGATATGCTACTGTTGCAAGGCTGATTGAGAGAAACACTGTCAAAGTTCTGGAAATTCTTTTTCTAATCTTCTAGTGTTCTACAAAGTATTATCAGCACTCTTTCATACACATGTTATTCCCAAGAAATTGCTATTTCTTCACTGAGAAGTGGCTCTATAGGGAAATGTTTGGATCTGTAGGGTTCCAGAATTCCTGAGGAAATAGTACGTAGTAGAATATTGTATTCCAGTCAACCACACTGCCACATGAGTAAAGACTGCCAATGTAGTGGCCCTTGTTTTCTATATTGGCCATGCATGGTTGTAATTGCTTGACTGGACTGGGCTCATTGACAAGCTCTTACACCCTTACCAATATCTATCATTCTTGCCATCTAATTTAAAGTTTATACTATCCTAATATGAGTGCTGCCTTACTGATCAACGATGTACAGAACCTAAGCAGTGGAGTCATAAAATTGGTCTTAATTCATCAGTTCATATTCTTTGGGCTCTGCATATAATTAGTTACTACCAAGGTCATTTGACTTTTGACAAGATGCTATGCATGAGACATGGGCAGTTTTGACAAATCAGCATACTGAAATGGAAACTACTGTAGGTTAGTAACCTACTGAACTAAAAGTTTACAAATCCCTACAATTTATTATAAGCAATTGGCTTTCACAGTGAAACATGGAATTCCCCTCTTTGTCAGAGGTTATAAAAGAATAAATGCAAGCGTTAGTGATAGCAGTATGAAGTGTGTGAATACAGTAAAATGTAATTGTGATTGATTGAGATACTGCAAATATACCGTATCCCAAGTTTATTCATTTCTATAGAGTATATCATAGTCAGTGCTCTCACTGCAGTCTCAGCTACAAATGTATCATTAAAGACTCCAGCTGTTATTGATCGTCATCTTCCTCACTGCCACTTCTGGTGTTGATCAGTATCATTATGTACATCCTGATGGTGAGCAGCACTGTCCCCACAACCCCTGCCATACCCTTGCCTATTACACCAGGAATACCACTCAGTACTTTGTGTCTGATACTAAGTTCTACTTCTTACCGGGTACACATTACCTAAATGTGTCTGTGCCTATTTCAAATGTGATAAACTTGACTTTAATGGGAGTCCAAGGTAGTGGCTCTGCTTCTGATCATAAGATTCAGTGTCAGGGGTTAGTCGGATTTTACTTCACTAATGTTACTGGTCTGCACATAAATAGCCTCAATTTTTCACAATGTGGACAACGACAACTGCTACCCCGAAATGATACCACAGCACAGGCAGCACTAGCAATGGATACTGTTACCGATCTGAATATAGCTGGGGTTATTGTGCATCGTAGTGAAGGAAGTGGATTGTATGCAGATAATCTGCTAGGTAATGCTCGGATTTTTAACTCCACATTTGAACTCAGCAAAGGAAGCATAAAACCTAAATACAAGGGTGGAAATACCATCCTTTTTTATCACAACTGTCCAAACAGAAATGATACTCATAAAATTATAATCGAATCTTCTCGCTTTCTCAATGGTTTTGATCCAAATCTGAATTCATTTGCAAGTGGACTGACACTTGTAATCAAGTGTACTAATATTGAAATAAATGTGAACAATGTCATCCTGCAAGGTAACAAAGCATACAGTGGGGGTAATCTTGGTATTATTGTCTATGACATCACAGATTTGGTTACCAACACAATCAATGTGAGCAATAGTCTAATTGAAGGTGGAAGTGCCTTCATTGGTGGAGGATTGTATGTGACTATCTTTGAAACTCCCCCCAAGAGAACTCTTGTCTGTAGCCAAACAAGACTGCTAAGTCTATTCAATATCACTTTCACTTCAAATTATGCTAGGGCAGTGGGTGGAGCACTGTACTTGAACCATCGTGAGAGGCCAGAAGTATTTTGCAATCAATCAGTACACATTCTAATTAAAGATTGCAATTATACACATAACAGTATATCTCCACATCCATATGGTGGGGTGGCAGTGCATATATCAAACTATAAGATTCCAGATTATGTACCTCATGCCAACCCGCAGTACCACATGGAATTTCAAAACTGTCATTTTCAAAACAACTTCAGGAAGAGTATCACACAGAATACATCACTGGCAACAATGTACATTAATGATGAATCAAATATGATCATCACTGATTGCAATTTTATTAACAATTTCTGCACAGCAATAGCAGCTGTCCAAAGTACGCTTCTACTTAAGGGTAAAATAACAATCACAGGTAATAGTGGTACTGATGGTGGAGGGTTATTTCTGTGTCAGGCAACTTACGTATTCCTCTTCCCAAATACAACTGTAGCATTTTCTAATAACCACGCATTGCATAATGGTGGAGCAATTTATGCTGAGAATCAGTGTCTGCATTCAAAACCAGCATGCTTTTTTCAGTTAGGTGCAATGATCGACTGGAATAAAGACCTTTTAAAGACAGTTAGCGTCACCATGGTGAATAATAGTGCTGCTGTTGCAGGAACTGCCTTGTATGGAGGCACGGTTGATTACTGTTATTTACTCAAACCGTACAAAAATATATCACACAATTCATCATACTTGTTTGATGAAATATTTCATATCTCTAGCCAAGGAAATGATTCATCAAAGGTATCATCAGACCCGCAGCACATATGCTTCTGTGACAATAATCAATGTAATAGCAGTAGGACTGTGCTCACAGTGTCAGTATTTCCAGGAGAAACATTCACCATATCAGCAGTGGTAGTTGGGCAGAGAAATGGAGCTGTGCCAGGAGATGTCCTAGCAAAGACTACACATTGGTTGGCATCGCTTGGGTCATTGGAGGATGTGCAAACAATTGGTAGTATTCGATGTACAAAATTACACTATACAATATTTGCCAACCATACTGAGGTATATGTCAATATGACTGCACAACAACCTGATTTCAATAGCATTATTCAAAAGTGGTACCGTCCTCCACAAATCTATACAAAGCTTAATCATTGCCCCCTGGGGTTTACTCTGACTGGAGATCAACGTCCATCCTGCCAGTGTGTTTATACACTCAGTGTGCAAGGATTGACATGCTATATAAGTAATCAGGCTATCCTTCGTCCTAAATCAGCATGGATTGGATATAAGAAGGAAAATGGCAGTGTAGAAAACACAAATATGGGGGTTGTAGCATATCACAAGCGCTGTCCATTTAATTACTGCACGTTCTATGCCCTAAACATTAGCCTGAATGACACAGACAAACAATGTGTTACTCATCGAACTGGTATCCTCTGTGGAGCTTGCCAGGATGGATTCAGTCTTACCTTGGGAGCTTCACAGTGTATGAGATGCTCATCGTACTACCTACTACTAGTTCCTGCTTTCGCACTGGCTGGGATAGCACTTGTACTGCTCTTGATCATCTGTAACCTAACTGTTTCAGAAGGTACACTGAGTGGTCTCATTTTTTATGCAAACATTGTCCACATCAACAGTGATCTCTTTTTCCCTCCCCCACATATATCTGGTATGCTTTTAGTTCCCATTGCCTGGCTCAATCTTGACTTGGGCATCGAAACGTGCTTCTATGATGGCATGGATGCCTATGTGGAGACATGGCTGCAGTTTGTCTTTCCTGTTTACATCTGGTCACTGGCTGGAGGCATCATCATCCTCAGTAGAAAGTACACTGTAGTCACAAGGCTTGTCAGGAGTAATGGCATAAAGGTACTAGCAACGCTGTTTTTCCTTTCATACACGAAACTTTTGCAGACAATAATTGTCATTTTCTACTCAGATGGTCTCACATTTACCACAGCTAATGGATCCTATTCCTTTAATACAGTAGTTTGGACGTATGATGGCAATATTGAGTACTTGCATGGGAAACACATTCCTCTCTTCGTAGCTGCCTTACTGTTTGCAATAGTCACCCTACCCTATGCTTTTGTGCTATTATTCATACGGTGCTTAAGAAGGCGATCAAACACCAAATTTTTATTTTGGGTTACAAAGTTGAAACCATTATTTGATGCCTACACAGGACCCTACAAAGATAGGTACCACTTCTGGATGGGATTACTGCTTCTATTCCGTAATATACTCTTTCTGAGTTATAGTGTCACCAACATGAATACAAACCTCTTACTGACTATCCTTGTTTGTGCTGTTACTCTAACCTTTGCTTGGGCCTTTCGTGGGGTGTACAGAAAGTGGCCTTTGGATGTTCTTGAATCTTCCTTCTTCCTTAACTTACTCCTACTTTCAGCAAGTACAGCTTATAGTGGTACACATCAAGAAGTAATTATGTATGCTTCAATTTTGATTACATACATGACTTTAAGCGGAATTTTAATCTACCACACCCACAAGCAGTTAAGAAGCATCCAATTGTACCGATCCTTTATCACATGGATGTCCCAGAAGCTACACCCTATACGATTACATGAACCAATTTTGGGAAGAATAAACTCTACAGATTCAATAGCAGTCTACGATGTCCTTCAACCACGTCTTGCACGCTTTGACCAGTATCGTGAGCCTTTAAATTTACTTCAATCTGAAGATGAAGACTGAATGAACAATAGCATACTTTCTACACGCTAAAACATTTTTGAGACAGGCAACAAAGGGTGAAATGCCATTTTCAAAAAAATATACTAGTTCTGAAGTGTACATTCCAAGTCATTTGTTATATACCAGTACTATAGTGTCTAGCATGCAGGTACTCTTTACCCTGTCCAACTTAAATTGGAAAAATAATTTTATTTTACCTATACAGATTTGCAGCTGCATCTGTTTATTTCTGTGTGATGTGAGTTTTTGAGTTGGGATATTGCTGTTTTGAACAACTGCCTATTTTGTAGTATGCCTAAAGATCGTGTTTATTAATAATTCCATACTCCCAAAAGTTTCACAAGTGTACTGTGACGATAAGTAAACAGAATATTGCTTGGGGGAAGAAAAGGGCTGTTGATTACAATCTCTGTAAAATATAGTAGCTAAAAACACATAAGCAAGTTTAAGTTGGGAAATTTCTGTTTGGAAAAACTGCCTAGTGATGTAAGTTTGTAGTGTGCCAGAAGATCATTTGTTGTTAATGATTTCTAACTCCCAAATGTTCCATAAACGTACTGTGAAAATAAAATTATGCAAACAGAAAAGTGATAATTATTGAAATTACGGTCTCTGAAGATTGTCCATGCAATGTAGTTGCTCCAGATCTAAGAAAGACATAAGCAAACTGTAATAAAAAGACAATATTTCAAAGTTCTACATATATACACGGTATTGGGAGGGAAGACTTCCAATGCAGTAAGTATTATAGCTATTATAGCTGCTTACCTTGCTAATTAATAGTCACTATAATCATATTAGCTACATGCTCTCTGGTGAATTTTATAATTACTGTAACAGCTTAATAAATTCTGCTGTTAGCGATGGAGCTGTGGATTATTCTAGCAGTGGTTTCCATGACTTGTAGCGGCTGTCAGATCTCATCACGTCTACCATGTAAGGCCGGAGGGTATTGTGACAATGTAAATAACATCTCTTGGGGGAAGAAAAGTGTTGTTGCTCTGGATATTGTAGGAAAATACAGTTGCTCCAGACCTGGATCTAGAAACAACAAAAGCAGGTTTATGGTTTGGGAAACAGCTGTTTTTGAAAAACTGCCTATTGATGTAAGTTTGCAGTGTGCCTGTGTTATTAATGATTCCTCCAAATGTTCCACAAATGTGTTGTGGGAATAAAATTAATGTACAAACATTCTTGGGGGAAGAAAAGTGTTATTGGTTATAATCTCTGCAGATTGTCTAAAACTGAATTGCTCCAGATCTTAAAAAGACATGAGCAAACTGGAATAAAAGGACAAGATTTTAAGGTACTGCATATATACACGCTATTTGAAGGAAATACTTCTAATGCAGTAAGTACTGTAGCTGTCAGGGTCTACTTACCTAATAGTCACTGTGCACGGTGGTTGTACAGAATTATGTATTAAAGTATATCGGTATATTGATGCCAATCTTATTTACTTTCCTAAATTAGGTTCTAGCTCTCTGACGAATTCATGTGTTAGCTGTGACAGCTTAATAAATTCAGCTGTTAGCAATGGAACTGTGGCTTATTCTAGCAGTTGTCTCCATGATTGGTGTAGTGGCTGTCAGTTCTCACCACGTCTACCATGTATGGCCAGAGGGTAGCACAGAGCTACATCCATCTCACTTATATGGTCAAACCCTTGACCACTACGTAAGGAAAAGCAAACAATACTTTAAATCCAACACCACCTTTATATTTCCGCCTGGAATTCACCTCCTGAGTGCTGCCTTACTGATCGAAGATGTGCAGTACCTACAACTGAAAGGCAGCGGAACATGCACCGTGCACTGTTCAGGACCATACGGCTTCATTATTGCAAACTCATCCAATGTGAGGATAGAAAATCTCACTATCTCTAACTGTGGTCAGAGTGTTGAACCCTTTTCTCCAAACAGTAGCACTCATGCAGCCCTGGCCTTTGATATGGTCCATAATTTGACCCTTTCTGGAATAACTGTGACTAAAAGCAAAGGCTTTGGCATTTATAGTAATAGGGTCTTTGGCAGGTTCTTGATTAAATCATCTACATTCAAACATAATTCTGCTAATGAGAATTTCAGTGGGGGGAATGCTCTTATTTCCTATCAAAACTGCTCAGAAGTAGACACCACTGTTGAGAGTCATGTTAACATCAGTTCTTCACATTTTATCTATGGCAACAGTTCAAAAGTTTTCCCTACAGCCAGTGGACTCACTCTCTGGCTCAGTTGTACTAACATCAGTGCTCGAATAAGCAACACTAATTTCTCTCACAACACAGGACTACTTAGGTCTTTTACCAGTACAGGTGGTAATCTCGCCATTTTTTATCGCAATTATACCAACATAACCACAAACAAGGTCACAGTAGAAAACTGCTATATCACCAATGGTTATGCTGATAGAGGTGCAGGAATGTATGTGTCATTTCTTGAGACACCAGTGCAAAAGCCAACCACAGGCAAGTATGTGTACCCTCAAATGCAAGGCACACAAATTCTAGAGATCTCTAATACTCATTTCATCAGCAACCAAGCTACATATGCAGGTGCTGGTCTGTACATCATTACATATGAGATGTTGGGAATGGTGGATGTCAGTGGAGTCATCATGGTTCAGAACTGCAACTTCAGTAAAAACAATGCTTCATCAGGCGAGGGTGCGGCAGCACTTGACGTTTTAAATGAATACCTTCCTGGGTATATGCAACATAGTACCCCACAGTTTAATGTGTCAGTTGTCAATTGTATATTCTCTGAGAATTTTGCGAGGAAAAATCAACACCATAAGCGGCAGTGGTCGGGAGGTAGTGCAGTGTTGGTTTCAATGACTCGTAGTGGAGTGATTGTCAGTTTTACCGGTTGCATCTTTGAGAGTAATGCATGCTCTGCATTAGCTGCTGTTCAGAGCATCATAATATTTCAAGAAACCAATATATTCCAGAATAACAGAGCTACGGATGGAGGGGGCCTCGTATTGGTTGAAAATTCCCAAATTTATCTAACACCAAACACTACTATCACCTTCATTGGCAACCATGCATTCAGTACGGGTGGTGGGATTTTTGTGCAAGATGAGAATTGGCTACCAACTGTTAGGTGCTTTTATGAGCTAGATTATAGTGTCACAGACAGTGAAGAGCTTTTAGATAGAACTGCTATTGTGATGGAAAACAACACAGCTGATCTGGCTGGTAATGCTATATATGGAGGTTCCATTGATCGCTGTTTCATATATGCACCTCTTTCATGGAAACGATATTGGTATTTTAAGACTTCAGCAAGAGAGATTTTTCAGCAATTATTCCATATTTATCCCAATGACTCATCTTCAGTGACATCTAATCCCACTGGAGTTTGTTTCTGTGACAGCAACAACAACCCAGACTGCAGCAAGAAGACATATGAATTGCTAAAATTTCCTGGAGAAATATTTCAAGTATTTGTAGTTATTGTCGGCCAAATGAATGGCACTGTACCAGGAAAGGTTATAGCAACTCTTATGAATGGGTCGGCCCTTGCACACACGGACCAATACCTCCAGGAGATAACTAATGCACGATGTAATTGGTTATACTACTCAGTACATTCAAGCCAATTGTCAGAAACAATTGTATTGACACCCCAAAACAATGTCAACAACAGTGTTTCAAATGATCCAATAAAAATCTCACTGTCACTCAAACCCTGTCCCCTTGGATTCTCACTCAACAGTCTCAATGGCCCACCTTACTGTGACTGTGCCCCACTGCTATCAAACCATGGTTTCCAATGCAACGTTAGTGATCAGATGATCCTTCGAGATTCTTCAGCATGGGTTTCCGTTATCGAGAAAGCAGATATGTCTCTGCTTGAATTTCAAAAACACTGCCCTGTACAGTATTGCAAAGCAGAGACAAGTGATGTTTACATTAAGACTACTAATGAAACATTTGATACAGACATACAGTGTTCTACTAATCGAACTGGTATCCTCTGTGGAGCTTGCCAGGATGGATTCAGTCTTACCTTGGGAGCTTCACAGTGTATGAGATGCTCATCGTACTACCTACTACTAGTTCCTGCTTTTGCACTGGCTGGGATAGCACTTGTACTGCTCTTGATCATCTGTAACCTAACTGTTTCCGAAGGTACACTGAGTGGTCTCATTTTTTATGCCAACATTGTCCACATCAACAGTGATCTCTTTTTCCCTCCCCCACAAATATCTAGTATGCTTTTGGTTCCCATTGCCTGGCTCAATCTTGACTTAGGCATCAAAGCGTGCTTCTATGATGGCATGGATGCCTATGTGGAGACATGGCTGCAGTTTGTCTTTCCTATTTACATCTGGTCGCTGGCTGGAGGCATCATCATCCTCAGTAGAAAGTACACTGTAGTCACAAGGCTTGTCAGGAGTAATGGCATAAAGGTACTAGCAACGCTGTTTTTCCTTTCATACACTAAACTTTTGCAGACAATAATTGTCATTTTCTACTCAAATGGTCTCACACGTACCACAGCTAATGGATCCCATTCCTTTAATATAACAGTGTGGACGTACGATGGCAATATTGAGTACTTACATGGGAAACACATTCCTCTCTTCGTAGCTGCCTTGCTATTTGCAATAGTCACCCTTCCCTATGCCTTTGTGCTGTTATTCATTCAATGCTTACGAAGGCAATCAAATTTCAAAGTCTTATTTTGGGTTACAAAGCTGAAGCCATTTTTTGATGCCTACACAGGACCCTACAAAGATAGGTGTCACTTCTGGATGGGATTAATGCTTTTATTTCGTAATGTACTCCTTCTGGGTTACAGTGCCAGTAATGTGAATACGAACACCTCACTGATTTTGATTTTTCTTATTTGCTCTGTTACTCTAACCCT
This sequence comes from Phakellia ventilabrum, assembly GCA_963921505.1. Taxonomy (NCBI): domain Eukaryota; kingdom Metazoa; phylum Porifera; class Demospongiae; order Axinellida; family Axinellidae; genus Phakellia; species Phakellia ventilabrum. The sequence continues at coordinate 1,689,957 of OY997392.1, forward strand.
TGCATGGACTCTTCGTGGAGTGTACAGAAAGTGGCCTTCGGATATTCTTGAATCTTCCTTCTTCCTTAACTTACTCCTACTTTCAGCAAGTACAGGTAGTGGTACACATCAAGAAGTAATTATGTACACATCGATTTCTATCACATACATGACTTTAATCGGAATTTTAATCTACCACACCCACAAGCAGTTAAGAAGCATCCAATTTTACCGATCCTTTATCGCATGGATGTCCCAGAAGCTACACCCTAAACGATTACAAGAACCAATTTTGGACGATTCAATAGCAGTCTGCGATGGCCTCCAACCACGTCTTGCACGCTTTGACCAGTATCGTGAACCTTTAAATTTGCTTCAATCTGAAGATGAAGACTGAACAATATAATAGCATAATTTCTACACGCTGAAGCATTTTTGAGACAGGTGACGAAGGGGAATTGATATTTATACTAGTTCTGCAGTGTACATTCAATGTTATATACCAGTACTATAGTGTCTAGCATGCAGGTACTCTTTACCTTCTCTAACTTAAATTGGATATATAATTTTATTATACCTATACAGATTTGCAGCTGCACCTGTTTATTTCTGTGTGATGTGAGTTTTTGAGTTGGGATATTGCTGTTTTGAAAGATTTTGTAGTATGCCTGAAGATCATGTTTATTAATAATTCACAAGCGTACTGTGACAATAAATATCGTTTGGGGGAAGAAAAGTGTTGTTGATTACAATCTCTGTAAAATATAGTAGCTAAAAAGACATAAACAAGTTTAAGTTGGGAAATTGCTGTTTTGAAAACTTCGCCTAGTGATGTAAGTTTGTAGTGCACCTGAAGATCATTTGTTGTTAATGAATTCTAACTCCCAAATGTTCCATAAATGTACTGTGACAATTAAAGTATGTAAACAAACCTCTCTTGGGGAAATTGTTGAAATTACGATCTCTGAAGATTGTCTATGCATGTAGTTACTCCAGATCTAAAAAAGACATAAATAAACTGGAATAAATAGACAAGGTTTCAAAGTTATACACACGTACACCTCACTATTTGTGTGGTGCACTCTTTATAGAACTTAGAGCTGGGTATTAGTACCTGTTTCTATGATGGTATGACTGCCTATGCCAAAGCGTGGCTACAGTTTGTCTTTCCAATATACATATGGGCAATAGCTGGAGCGATCATCTTTCTCAGTAGAAGATATGCTACTGTTGCGAGGCTAATGGGAAGAAATGCTGTGAAAGTTCTAGCAACACTCTTCCTAATCTCTTCTGCAAGTCTTCTGCAGAGTATTGTTTGTGCTCTTTCTTACACAAGCCTGAGCTATTCTGACAACTCCAGTAAGTTAGTATGGTCCTATGATGGAAGCATAGAGTATGCAAGAGGAAAACATACTGTACTCTTTATTGCTGCAGTTATTGTACTGATCCTTTCACTTACTTACACAATGATACTAGCATCAGTGCAGTGTTTAAGGAAATGCAACTCAAGGATCTGCTCATGGGTTCCACGTTTCAAACCATTTTTTGATGCTTACACAGGGCCTTACAAAGATAGCTACCAATTTTGGACCGGACACTTGCTTCTGATTCGTATAATAATCCTTCTAGCTTACACTTTTAATACTCACGGCCATCCCAGGGTGAATCTTTTGCTGATCATCAGTGCATGTGCTCACCTACTGTTACTCAATGTCTGGTTTGTGCGAGGAGTCTACAAGAAGTGGCCTTTAGATGTTCTTGAGTCCTCATCCTTCCTTAACTTGGGCATACTGTCTGCAGCTACGACTTACGTTGAAAAGAATGGAGGCAACCAGATGGCAGTGACATACACCTCAGTGAGTGTTGCAATGATAACATTCATTGGTGTGCTGATTTACCATATGCACAAGCTTATAACAAGCACACAGGCGTGGAGAGCATTGTCTGCTTGGCTGTTGCAGAAGCTACAGCCTACACCTGAGAGAGCAGTGGATCTACTTATAGCAGGAGAAACAGAAGCACTGTTACCACCAGTTGTCTATTATAATCAGTATCGTGAACCTCTGGAAGATTAATTAATGCACCCTAAATATATTACAGTATACAAGTGCATATAAGAGCTGATGCATGCAAGAGGTTTTGTAAACTCCTTACCAGTAGTTTAATATTTTCACCTTTGTTCAATATGATTTATTACTATTGATTTTGGATTTGTGGGTTGATAAGTATAGGATAGATACCTGGCTAGAGGGATTTAACCTACTTAAACACCCGTGGGAACAGAGGAAGTGTTAATTCAGTCGAGGGCGGAGCCCGAGACTCAATTAACACTTCGGAGGTTCCCAAGGGTCTTTAAGTAGGTTAAATCCTGAGAGCCAGGTGTCTATCCTACTTAGACTATATAAACAATCTAGAGGTGCGAAGACATCAAAGTGCTGGATACTGCTTAGCAACTAATGAGGGCTTTAACCTACTTAAACACCCTCTACTAACCGGCATACTTCAAAGGATTTACCTCATTAATTATTCATATATGGTCTAAGTAGCTATATCTTATACAGAGCTTGTATGTTAATTTCTATTTGTATTTCTCCTCAGTGCTTGCAAACGTACTTAATGTAGTTGTATTCTGTAATTTTTTCCATCTGCTCTAAGTCTTCGGTAGTGTATGTCAACTCTTTAAAGACTGGGGTAAAGCTGTTGGTATTAGTGCCTGTTTCTATGATGGTATGACTGCCTATGCCAAAGCGGGGCTACAGTTTGTCTTCCCAATATACATACGGACAATAGCTTGAGCAATCATCTTCTTATACTGGTGTCGGTCATCTAGGCACTTTGAGTAGTACATGACAGTACTGTAGCCTACAATGATTAGTATCAGTTCTGGATGGGAGTGTTGCTTCTTTCCCGTACATTGGGTTGTATCAGTATACTATGAATACTAATTTTCTACTGGCCATTCTTATTTTGCTCTTCTATTCTAACCCTTGCTTGCACGGGGTGTACAAAAGGTGGCTTTTGGATGTCCTCGTATCTTCACTAAGTACAGCTTATTGTGGTGGACACCAAGAAGCAATTATACGTGTTTGTGCTTGTTGATATTACTTTTAATCGATCACATCCATAAGCAAGCAGCTAAGAAGCACTCATCTCACAGAACATATATACCAGCTTAAAAGACTGCAGAAATCAGTTATGGAAAGACATAATCAGTTGAAATGTCCTGCAACCATGCCTTGCCCAATTTGCCTTGACCAATATTCTAAACCTGCATGTGCTTCAATATAAAGATGAAGGAACAATTGCATGCCCTGTGTATTTTTGTGTATGCAAGTTTTTGAGTTGGGAAATTGGTGTTTGATAAACTACCTATTGAAGTAGGTTTGTAGTGTGTCTGAAGATCATGTGTTAATTGTTAGTGATTACAAACTCCCAGAAGTTCCACAAATGTATTGTGACAATGTAAAAAAACATCTCTTGGGGGAAGAAAAGTGTTGTTGCTCTGGATATTCTATGAAAATACAGTTGCTCCAGACCTGGATCTAGAAACAACAAAAGCAGGTTTATGGGTTGGGAAATAGCTGTTTTTGAAAAACTGCCTATTGATGTAAGTTTGCAGTGTGCCTGTGTTATTAATGATTCAAATCCAAATGTTCCACAAACGTACTGTGGCAATAAAAGTAATGTAAAAACATTCTTGGGGGAAAATTATTGGTTATAATCTCTGCAGATTGTCTAAAACTGAATTGCTCCAGATCTTAAAAAGACATGAGCAAACTGGAATAAAAGGACAAGATTTTAAGGTACTGCATATATACACGCTATTTGAAGGAAATACTTCTAATGCAGTAAGTACTGTAGCTGTCAGGGTCTACTTACCTAATAGTCACTGTGCACGGTGGTTGTACAGAATTATGTATTAAAGTATATCGGTATATTGATGCCAATCTTATTTACTTTCCTAAATTAGGTTCTAGCTCTCTGACGAATTCATGTGTTAGCTGTGACAGCTTAATAAATTCAGCTGTTAGCAATGGAACTGTGGCTTATTCTAGCAGTTGTCTCCATGATTGGTGTAGTGGCTGTCAGTTCTCACCACGTCTACCATGTATGGCCAGAGGGTAGCACAGAGCTACATCCATCTCACTTATATGGTCAAACCCTTGACCACTACGTAAGGAAAAGCAAACAATACTTTAAATCCAACACCACCTTTATATTTCCGCCTGGAATTCACCTCCTGAGTGCTGCCTTACTGATCGAAGATGTGCAGTACCTACAACTGAAAGGCAGCGGAACATGCACAGTTAACTGTTCAGGGCCATACGGCTTCATTATTACAAACTCATCCAATGTGAGGATAGAAAATCTCACTATCTCCAACTGTGGCCAGAGCATTGAATCCATTGCTCCAAACACTAGCACTCATGCAGCCCTGGCCTTTGATATGGTCCATAATTTGACCTTTTCTGGAATAACTGTGACTAAAAGCAAAGGCTTTGGCATTTATAGTAATAGGGTCTTTGGCAGGTTCTTGATTAAATCATCTACATTCAAACATAATTCAGCTGACAGGAATTTCAGTGGGGGGAATGCTCTTATTTACTATCAAAACTGCTCAGATGTAGACACCACTGTTGAGAGTTATCTTAACATCAGTTCTTCACATTTTATCTATGGCAACAGTTCAAAAGTTTTCCCTACAGCCAGTGGACTCACTCTCTGGCTCAGTTGTACTAACATCAGTGCTCGAATAAGCAACACCAATTTCTCTCACAACACAGGACTACTTACGTCTTTCAGCAGTACAGGTGGTAATTTAGCTATCTTTTATCGCAATTATACCAACATAACCACAAATAAGGTCTCAGTAGAAAACTGCTATATCACCAATGGTCATGCTAATACAGGTGCAGGAATGTATGTGTCATTTCTTGAAACACCAGTGCAAAAGCCAACCACAGGCAAGTATGTGTACCCTCAAATGCAAGGCACACAGTTACTAAACATCTCTAATACTCACTTCATCAGCAACCAAGCTACACGCGTGGGTGCTGGTCTGTACATCATTACACATGAGATGTTGGGAATGGTGGAGGTCAGTGGAGTCATCATGGTTCAGAACTGCAATTTCAGTAAAAACAATGCTTTATCAGGCAAGGGTTCAGCAGCACTTGAAATCCTAAATCAATACCTTCCTGGGTATATGCAACATAGTACCCCACAGTTTAATGTGTCAGTTGTCAATTGTATATTCTCTGAGAATTTTGCGAGGAAAAATCAACACCATAAGCGGCAGTGGTCGGGAGGTAGTGCAGTGTTGGTTTCAATGACTCGTAGTGGAGTGATTGTCAGTTTTACCGGTTGCATCTTTGAGAGTAATGCATGCTCTGCATTAGCTGCTGTTCAGAGCATCATAATATTTCAAGAAACCAATATATTCCAGAATAACAGAGCTACGGATGGAGGGGGCCTCGTATTGGTTGAAAATTCCCAAATTTATCTAACACCAAACACTACTATCACCTTCATTGGCAACCATGCATTCAGTACGGGTGGTGGGATTTTTGTGCAAGATGAGAATTGGCTACCAACTGTTAGGTGCTTTTATGAGCTAGATTATAGTGTCACAGACAGTGAAGAGCTTTTAGATAGAACTGCTATTGTGATGGAAAACAACACAGCTGATCTGGCTGGTAATGCTATATATGGAGGTTCCATTGATCGCTGTTTCATATATGCACCTCTTTCATGGAAACGATATTGGTATTTTAAGACTTCAGCAAGAGAGATTTTTCAGCAATTATTCCATATTTATCCCAATGACTCATCTTCAGTGACATCTAATCCCACTGGAGTTTGTTTCTGTGACAGCAACAACAAACCAGACTGCAGCAAGAAGACATATGAATTGGTAAAATTTCCTGGAGAAACATTTCAAGTATTTGCAGTTATTGTCGGCCAACTGAATGGCACTGTACCAGGAAAGGTTATAGCAACTCTTATGAATGGGTCGACCCTTGCACGCACAGACCAATACCTTCAGGGGATAAATAACACACGATGTAATTGGTTAAACTACTCAGTACATTCAAGCCAAACGACAGAAACAATTGTATTGACACCCCTGCAAAGCAATGTCAACACCAGTGTTTCAAATGATCCAATAAAAATCTCGCTGTCTCTCAAACCCTGTCCCCTTGGATTCTCACTCAACAGTCTCAATGACCCACCTTACTGTGACTGTGCCCCACTGCTATCAAACCATGGTTTCCAATGCAACGTTAGTGATCAGATGATCCTTCGAGATTCTTCAGCATGGGTTTCCGTTATCGAGAAAGCAGATATGTCTCTGCTTGAATTTCAAAAACACTGCCCTGTACAGTATTGCAAAGCAGAGACAAGTGATGTTTACATTAAGACTACTAATGAAACATTTGATACAGACATACAGTGTTCTACTAATCGAACTGGTATCCTCTGTGGAGCTTGCCAGGATGGATTCAGTCTTACCTTGGGAGCTTCACAGTGTATGAGATGCTCATCGTACTACCTACTACTAGTTCCTGCTTTCGCACTGGCTGGGATAGCACTTGTACTGCTCTTGATCATCTGTAACCTAACTGTTTCCGAAGGTACACTGAGTGGTCTCATTTTTTATGCCAACATTGTCCACATCAACAGTGATCTCTTTTTCCCTCCCCCGCAAATATCTAGTATGCTTTTAGTTCCCATTGCCTGGCTCAATCTTGACTTAGGCATCGAAACGTGCTTCTATGATGGCATGGATGCCTATGTGGAGACATGGCTGCAGTTTGTCTTTCCTGTTTACATCTGGTTGCTGGCTGGAGGCATTATCATCCTCAGTAGAAAGTACACTGTAGTCACAAGGCTTGTCAGGAGTAATGGCATAAAGGTACTAGCAACGCTGTTTTTCCTTTCATACACTAAACTTTTGCAGACAATAATTGTCATTTTCTACTCAAATGGTCTCACACGTACCACAGCTAATGGATCCCATTCCTTTAATATAACAGTGTGGACGTACGATGGCAATATTGAGTACTTACATGGGAAACACATTCCTCTCTTCGTAGCTGCCTTGCTATTTGCAATAGTCACCCTTCCCTATGCCTTTGTGCTGTTATTCATTCAATGCTTACGAAGGCAATCAAATTTCAAAGTCTTATTTTGGGTTACAAAGCTGAAGCCATTTTTTGATGCCTACACAGGACCCTACAAAGATAGGTGTCACTTCTGGATGGGATTAATGCTTTTATTTCGTAATGTACTCCTTCTGGGTTACAGTGCCAGTAATGTGAATACGAACACCTCACTGATTTTGATTTTTCTTATTTGCTCTGTTACTCTAACCCTTGCATGGACTCTTCGTGGAGTGTACAGAAAGTGGCCTTCGGATATTCTTGAATCTTCCTTCTTCCTTAACTTACTCCTACTTTCAGCAAGTACAGGTAGTGGTACACATCAAGAAGTAATTATGTACACATCGATTTCTATCACATACATGACTTTAATCGGAATTTTAATCTACCACACCCACAAGCAGTTAAGAAGCATCCAATTTTACCGATCCTTTATCACATGGATGTCCCAGAAGCTACACCCTAAACGATTACAAGAACCAATTTTGGACGATTCAATAGCAGTCTGCGATGTCCTTCAACCACGTCTTGCACGCTTTGACCAGTATCGTGAACCTTTAAATTTGCTTCAATCTGAAGATGAAGACTGAACAATATAATAGCATAATTTCTACACGCTGAAGCATTTTTGAGACAGGTGACGAAGGGGAATTGATATTTATACTAGTTCTGCAGTGTACATTCAATGTTATATACCAGTACTATAGTGTCTAGCATGCAGGTACTCTTTACCTTCTCTAACTTAAATTGGATATATAATTTTATTATACCTATACAGATTTGCAGCTGCACCTGTTTATTTCTGTGTGATGTGAGTTTTTGAGTTGGGATATTGCTGTTTTGAAAGATTTTGTAGTATGCCTGAAGATCATGTTTATTAATAATTCACAAGCGTACTGTGACAATAAATATCGTTTGGGGGAAGAAAAGTGTTGTTGATTACAATCTCTGTAAAATATAGTAGCTAAAAAGACATAAACAAGTTTAAGTTGGGAAATTGCTGTTTTGAAAACTTTGCCTAGTGATGTAAGTTTGTAGTGTGCCAGAAGATCATTTGTTGTTAATGATTTCTAACTCCCAAATGTTCCATAAACGTACTGTGACAATTAAAGTATGTAAACAAACCTCTCTTGGGGGAAAAAGTGATAATTGTTGAAATTACGATCTCTGAAGATTGTCTATGCATGTAGTTACTCCAGATCTAAAAACGACAAAAGCAAACTGGAAAAAAAGACAAGATTTCAAAGTTATAAATAGTATATTGAGATATGCTGCCACAGAACCTTACCTTTTGTGTAGCACACTCTTTATAGACTGGGTGAACTTAGAGCTGGGTATTAGTACCTGTTTCTATGATGGTATGACTGCCTATGCCAAAGCGTGGCTACAGTTTGTCTTTCCAATATACATATGGGCAATAGCTGGAGCGATCATCTTTCTCAGTAGAAGATATGCTACTGTTGCGAGGCTAATGGGAAGAAATGCTGTGAAAGTTCTAGCAACACTCTTCCTAATCTCCTATGCAAGTCTTCTGCAGAGTATTGTTTGTGCTCTTTCTTACACAAGCCTGAGCTATTCCGACAACTCCAGTAAGTTAGTATGGTCCTATGATGGAAGCATAGAGTATGCAAGAGGAAAACATACTGTACTCTTTATTGCTGCAGTTATTGTACTGATCCTTTCACTTACTTACACAATGATACTAGCATCAGTGCAGTGTTTAAGGAAATGCAACTCAAGGATCTTCTCATGGGTTCCACGTTTCAAACCATTCTTTGATGCTTACACAGGGCCTTACAAAGATAGCTACCAATTTTGGACCGGACACTTGCTTCTGATTCGTATAATAATCCTTCTAGCTTACACTTTTAATACTCACGGCCATCCCAGTGTGAATCTTTTGCTGATCATCAGTGCATGTGCTCACCTACTGTTACTCAATGTCTGGTTTGTGCGAGGAGTCTACAAGAAGTGGCCTTTAGATGTTCTTGAGTCCTCATCCTTCCTTAACTTGGGCATACTGTCTGCAGCTACGACTTACGTTGAAAAGAATGGAGGCAACCAGATGGCAGTGACATACACCTCAGTGAGTGTTGCAATGATAACATTCATTGGTGTGCTGATTTACCATATGCACAAGCTTATAACAAGCACACAGGCGTGGAGAGCATTGTCTGCTTGGCTGTTGCAGAAGCTACAGCCTACACCTGAGAGAGCAGTGGATCTACTTATAGCAGGAGAAACAGAAGCACTGTTACCACCAGTTGTCTATTATAATCAGTATCGTGAACCTCTGGAAGATTAATTAATGCACCCTAAATATATTACAGTATACAAGTGCATATAAGAGCTGATGCATGCAAGAGGTTTTGTAAACTCCTTACCAGTAGTTTAATATTTTCACCTTTGTTCAATATGATTTATTACTATTGATTTTGGATTTGTGGGTTGATAAGTATAGGATAGATACCTGGCTAGAGGGATTTAACCTACTTAAACACCCGTGGGAACAGAGGAAGTGTTAATTCAGTCGAGGGCGGAGCCCGAGACTCAATTAACACTTCGGAGGTTCCCAAGGGTCTTTAAGTAGGTTAAATCCTGAGAGCCAGGTGTCTATCCTACTTAGACTATATAAACAATCTAGAGGTGCGAAGACATCAAAGTGCTGGATACTGCTTAGCAACTAATGAGGGCTTTAACCTACTTAAACACCCTCTACTAACCGGCATACTTCAAAGGATTTACCTCATTAATTATTCATATATGGTCTAAGTAGCTATATCTTATACAGAGCTTGTATGTTAATTTCTATTTGTATTTCTCCTCAGTGCTTGCAAACGTACTTAATGTAGTTGTATTCTGTAATTTTTTCCATCTGCTCTAAGTCTTCGGTAGTGTATGTCAACTCTTTAAAGACTGGGGTAAAGCTGTTGGTATTAGTGCCTGTTTCTATGATGGTATGACTGCCTATGCCAAAGCGGGGCTACAGTTTGTCTTCCCAATATACATACGGACAATAGCTTGAGCAATCATCTTCTTATACTGGTGTCGGTCATCTAGGCACTTTGAGTAGTACATGACAGTACTGTAGCCTACAATGATTAGTATCAGTTCTGGATGGGAGTGTTGCTTCTTTCCCGTACATTGGGTTGTATCAGTATACTATGAATACTAATTTTCTACTGGCCATTCTTATTTTGCTCTTCTATTCTAACCCTTGCTTGCACGGGGTGTACAAAAGGTGGCTTTTGGATGTCCTCGTATCTTCACTAAGTACAGCTTATTGTGGTGGACACCAAGAAGCAATTATACGTGTTTGTGCTTGTTGATATTACTTTTAATCGATCACATCCATAAGCAAGCAGCTAAGAAGCACTCATCTCACAGAACATATATACCAGCTTAAAAGACTGCAGAAATCAGTTATGGAAAGACATAATCAGTTGAAATGTCCTGCAACCATGCCTTGCCCAATTTGCCTTGACCAATATTCTAAACCTGCATGTGCTTCAATATAAAGATGAAGGAACAATTGCATGCCCTGTGTATTTTTGTGTATGCAAGTTTTTGAGTTGGGAAATTGGTGTTTGATAAACTACCTATTGAAGTAGGTTTGTAGTGTGTCTGAAGATCATGTGTTAATTGTTAGTGATTACAAACTCCCAGAAGTTCCACAAATGTATTGTGACAATGTAAAAAAACATCTCTTGGGGGAAGAAAAGTGTTGTTGCTCTGGATATTCTATGAAAATACAGTTGCTCCAGACCTGGATCTAGAAACAACAAAAGCAGGTTTATGGGTTGGGAAATAGCTGTTTTTGAAAAACTGCCTATTGATGTAAGTTTGCAGTGTGCCTGTGTTATTAATGATTCAAATCCAAATGTTCCACAAACGTACTGTGGCAATAAAAGTAATGTAAAAACATTCTTGGGGGAAAATTATTGGTTATAATCTCTGCAGATTGTCTAAAACTGAATTGCTCCAGATCTTAAAAAGACATGAGCAAACTGGAATAAAAGGACAAGATTTTAAGGTACTGCATATATACACGCTATTTGAAGGAAATACTTCTAATGCAGTAAGTACTGTAGCTGTCAGGGTCTACTTACCTAATAGTCACTGTGCACGGTGGTTGTACAGAATTATGTATTAAAGTATATCGGTATATTGATGCCAATCTTATTTACTTTCCTAAATTAGGTTCTAGCTCTCTGACGAATTCATGTGTTAGCTGTGACAGCTTAATAAATTCAGCTGTTAGCAATGGAACTGTGGCTTATTCTAGCAGTTGTCTCCATGATTGGTGTAGTGGCTGTCAGTTCTCACCACGTCTACCATGTATGGCCAGAGGGTAGCACAGAGCTACATCCATCTCACTTATATGGTCAAACCCTTGACCACTACGTAAGGAAAAGCAAACAATACTTTAAATCCAACACCACCTTTATATTTCCGCCTGGAATTCACCTCCTGAGTGCTGCCTTACTGATCGAAGATGTGCAGTACCTACAACTGAAAGGCAGCGGAACATGCACAGTGCACTGTTCAGGACCATACGGCTTCATTATTGCAAACTCATCCAATGTGAGGATAGAAAATCTCACTATCTCCAACTGTGGCCAGAGCATTGAATCCATTGCTCCAAACACTAGCACTCATGCAGCCCTGGCCTTTGATATGGTCCATAATTTGACCTTTTCTGGAATAACTGTGACTAAAAGCAAAGGCTTTGGCATTTATAGTAATAGGGTCTTTGGCAGGTTCTTGATTAAATCATCTACATTCAAACATAATTCAGCTGACAGGAATTTCAGTGGGGGGAATGCTCTTATTTACTATCAAAACTGCTCAGATGTAGACACCACTGTTGAGAGTTATCTTAACATCAGTTCTTCACATTTTATCTATGGCAACAGTTCAAAAGTTTTCCCTACAGCCAGTGGACTCACTCTCTGGCTCAGTTGTACTAACATCAGTGCTCGAATAAGCAACACCAATTTCTCTCACAACACAGGACTACTTACGTCTTTCAGCAGTACAGGTGGTAATTTAGCTATCTTTTATCGCAATTATACCAACATAACCACAAATAAGGTCTCAGTAGAAAACTGCTATATCACCAATGGTCATGCTAATACAGGTGCAGGAATGTATGTGTCATTTCTTGAAACACCAGTGCAAAAGCCAACCACAGGCAAGTATGTGTACCCTCAAATGCAAGGCACACAGTTACTAAACATCTCTAATACTCACTTCATCAGCAACCAAGCTACACGCGTGGGTGCTGGTCTGTACATCATTACACATGAGATGTTGGGAATGGTGGAGGTCAGTGGAGTCATCATGGTTCAGAACTGCAATTTCAGTAAAAACAATGCTTTATCAGGCAAGGGTTCAGCAGCACTTGAAATCCTAAATCAATACCTTCCTGGGTATATGCAACATAGTACCCCACAGTTTAATGTGTCAGTTGTCAATTGTATATTCTCTGAGAATTTTGCGAGGAAAAATCAACACCATAAGCGGCAGTGGTCGGGAGGTAGTGCAGTGTTGGTTTCAATGACTCGTAGTGGAGTGATTGTCAGTTTTACCGGTTGCATCTTTGAGAGTAATGCATGCTCTGCATTAGCTGCTGTTCAGAGCATCATAATATTTCAAGAAACCAATATATTCCAGAATAACAGAGCTACGGATGGAGGGGGCCTCGTATTGGTTGAAAATTCCCAAATTTATCTAACACCAAACACTACTGTCGCTTTCATTGGCAACCATGCATACAGTGTTGGTGGTGGGATTTTGGTGTGCAAGATGAGAGATATTGACTCAGTACATTCAAGCCAAATGTCAGAAATAATAGTATTGACACCCCTGCAAAGCAATGTCAACACCAGTGTTTCAAATGATCCAATAAAAATCTCACTGTCTCTCAAACCCTGTCCCCTTGGATTCTCACTCAACAGTCTCAATGACCCACCTTACTGTGACTGTGCCCCACTGCTATCAAACCATGGTTTCCAATGCAACGTTAGTGATCAGATGATCCTTCGAGATTCTTCAGCATGGGTTTCCGTTATCGAGAAAGCAGATATGTCTCTGCTTGAATTTCAAAAACACTGCCCTGTACAGTATTGCAAAGCAGAGACAAGTGATGTTTACATTAAGACTACTAATGAAACATTTGATACAGACATACAGTGTTCTACTAATCGAACTGGTATCCTCTGTGGAGCTTGCCAGGATGGATTCAGTCTTACCTTGGGAGCTTCACAGTGTATGAGATGCTCATCGTACTACCTACTACTAGTTCCTGCTTTCGCACTGGCTGGGATAGCACTTGTACTGCTCTTGATCATCTGTAACCTAACTGTTTCCGAAGGTACACTGAGTGGTCTCATTTTTTATGCCAACATTGTCCACATCAACAGTGATCTCTTTTTCCCTCCCCCGCAAATATCTAGTATGCTTTTAGTTCCCATTGCCTGGCTCAATCTTGACTTAGGCATCGAAACGTGCTTCTATGATGGCATGGATGCCTATGTGGAGACATGGCTGCAGTTTGTCTTTCCTGTTTACATCTGGTCGCTGGCTGGAGGCATCATCATCCTCAGTAGAAAGTACACTGTAGTCACAAGGCTTGTCAGGAGTAATGGCATAAAGGTACTAGCAACGCTGTTTTTCCTTTCATACACTAAACTTTTGCAGACAATAATTGTCATTTTCTACTCAAATGGTCTCACACGTACCACAGCTAATGGATCCCATTCCTTTAATATAACAGTGTGGACGTACGATGGCAATATTGAGTACTTACATGGGAAACACATTCCTCTCTTCGTAGCTGCCTTGCTATTTGCAATAGTCACCCTTCCCTATGCCTTTGTGCTGTTATTCATTCAATGCTTACGAAGGCAATCAAATTTCAAAGTCTTATTTTGGGTTACAAAGCTGAAGCCATTTTTTGATGCCTACACAGGACCCTACAAAGATAGGTGTCACTTCTGGATGGGATTAATGCTTTTATTTCGTAATGTACTCCTTCTGGGTTACAGTGCCAGTAATGTGAATACGAACACCTCACTGATTTTGATTTTTCTTATTTGCTCTGTTACTCTAACCCTTGCATGGACTCTTCGTGGAGTGTACAGAAAGTGGCCTTCGGATATTCTTGAATCTTCCTTCTTCCTTAACTTACTCCTACTTTCAGCAAGTACAGGTAGTGGTACACATCAAGAAGTAATTATGTACACATCGATTTCTATCACATACATGACTTTAATCGGAATTTTAATCTACCACACCCACAAGCAGTTAAGAAGCATCCAATTTTACCGATCCTTTATCACATGGATGTCCCAGAAGCTACACCCTAAACGATTACAAGAACCAATTTTGGACGATTCAATAGCAGTCTGCGATGTCCTTCAACCACGTCTTGCACGCTTTGACCAGTATCGTGAACCTTTAAATTTGCTTCAATCTGAAGATGAAGACCAAACAATATCATAATTTCTACACGCTAAAGCAGTTTTGAGACAGGTGACAAAGGGGAATTGATATTTTCAAAAAATATACTAGTTCTGCAGTGTACATTCAATGTTATATACCAGTACTTTAAATTAGTGTCTAGCATGCAGGTACTCTTTACCCTCTCTAACTTAAATTGGATATATAATTTTATTATACCTATACAAATTTGCAGCTGCACCTGTTTATTTCTGTATGATGTGAGTTTTGAGTTGGAATACTGTTTTGAACAACTGCCTATTGATGTAAGATTTTGTAGTATACCTTGTAGTATCATGTTTATTAATAATTCCATACTCCCAAAGTTTCACAAGCGTACTGTGACAATAAATATCGCTTGGGGGAAGAAAAGTGAGATTACATCTCTGTAAAATATAGTAGCTAAAAAGACATAAACAAGTTAAAGTTGGGAAATTGTTGTTTTGAAAACTTGGCTAGTGATGTAAGTTTGTAGTATACCTGAAGATCATTTGTTGTTAAATTGATTTCTAACTCCCAAATGTTCCATAAACATACTGTGACAATTAAAGTATGTAAACAAACTTCTCTTGGGGGAAAAAGTGATGATTGTTGAAATTACGACCTGTGAAGATTGTCTATGCATGTAGTTACTCCAGATCTAAAAAAGACATAAACAAACTGGAATAAATAGACAAGGTTTCAAAGTTATACACACATACACCTCACTATTTGTGTGGTGCACTCTTTATAGAACTTAGAGCTGGGTATTAGTACCTGTTTCTATGATGGTATGACTGCCTATGCCAAAGCGTGGCTACAGTTTGTCTTTCCAATATATATATGGGCAATAGCTGGAGCGATCATCTTTCTCAGTAGAAGATATGCTACTGTTGCGAGGCTGATGGGAAGAAATGCTGTGAAAGTTCTAGCAACACTCTTCCTGATCTCCTATGCAAGTCTTCTGCAGAGTATTGTTTGTGCTCTTTCTTACACAAGCCTGAGCTATTCCGACAACTCCAGTAAGTTAGTATGGTCCTATGATGGAAGCATAGAGTATGCAAGAGGAAAACATACTGTACTCTTTATTGCTGCAGTTATTGTACTACTCCTTTCACTTACTTATACAATGATACTAGCATCAGTGCAGTGTTTAAGGAAATGCAACTCAAGGATCGATCTGCTCATGGGTTCCACGTTTAAAACCATTCTTTGATGCTTACACAGGGCCTTACAAAGATAGCTACCAATTTTGGACCGGACACTTGCTTCTGATTCGTATAGTAATCCTTCTAGCTTACACTTTTAATACTCACGGCCATCCTAGTGTGAATCTTCTGCTGATCATCAGTGCATGTGCTCACCTACTGTTACTCAATGTCTGGTTTGTGCGAGGAGTCTACAAGAACTGGCCTCTGGATGTTCTTGAGTCCTCATCCTTCCTTAACCTGGGCATACTGTCTGCAGCTACGGCTTATATTATGTTGAAAAGAATGGAGGCAATCAGTTGGCAGTGACATACACCTCAGTGAGTGTTGCAATGATAACATTCATTGGAGTGCTGATTTACCACATGTACAAGCTTATAACAAGCACACAGGTGTGGAGAGTATTGTCTGCTTGGCTGTTGCAGAAGCTACAGCCTACACCTGAGAGAGCGGTGGATCTACTTATAGCAGGAGAAACAGAAGCACTGTTACCACCAGTTGTCTATTAAAATCAGTATCGTGAACCCCTGGAAGATTAATGTACCCTAAATATATTACAGTATAAAAGTGTATACAAGAGCTGATGCATGCAAGAGGTTTTTTAAACTCCTTACCAGTAGATCTAGTTCAATGATTTCATCTTTGTCCAATATGATTTATTAGTGTTTGGATTTGTGGGTTTGACATAGCTATATCTTATACAGAGCTTGTATGTTAATTTCTATTGGTATTTCTCCTCACTGCTTGCAAATTTACTTAATGGAGTTATACTCTGTATTCTGTAATTTCTTCAAACCTTCCCCATCTGCTCTAACAGAATCCCAAGTCGTAGGTAGTGTATGTCAACTCTTTAAGAAGCTGTGGGTATTAGTGCCTATTTCTATGATGCTATGACTGCCTATGCCACAGTTTGTCTGGCTACAGTTTGTCTTCCCAAAATACATATGGATCGATAATAGCTTGAGCAATCATCTTCTTTTACTGGTGTCGGTCAGCTCTGCTTCTGGAGGTACATTGAGTGGTCTCATTTTTGCTAACCTTGTCTACATGACAGTACTGTAGCCTACAATGATTAGTATCAGTTCTGGATGGGAGTGTTTGCTTCTTTCCCGTACTGGGTTGTATCAGTATTCTGATAATTTTCTACTGGCCATTCACTGTATGGGAAGTTCACTTAGTGTCCTTACATCATTCAAGAACAAATAGGAAAACAGAGAATACCGTAACAAGTTACTTGGTGAAACCTAGGAGTGCTTTCTCGTGTTGGAAATGAAACTAGTAGCTAGTAGCATAGCTACCAGTGTAGAAAGCTATTTAGGGAAAAGCATTTATTAACTTTGAAGATATAGCTGTAGAGCTTCATGTACAAGGAGGTTGTCAAGTTATCCTGCCCATACACAGTCATCCCATCAGACCATATATAGGGGTAAAGTGGTCAGCAGCTTCCTTAGGTAATGGGACATAGCAAAGTATTCAAAACATCTGATGGGGAAAACATTTCATTGAAACCAAATCAGACTATGATTATATAACCGTAGCAGGTGGGCTGAACATGCAATAACTGTCTTATACTATGCATGCAGGGTAATAACCTCAAAAACCTCAAAAATTCCTGTGATGTCATGCAAAAGTTCCCTGCGACTACCTGTGCATAAGCAAAGCATTTTGGACATATAAATGCAATATCTGAAGTCATTGTTTGGAAAGTAGATACAGAGAGACATATATATTGGTACTGTAGTATGTTTGAGCCTGGACATGAGAGAAAGTGCTAATGCAGTAAGTGTTGTTAACATAGACTCATATCTACGTTCTCAATATATATGTGTACCTGCATGTCTTTTCCTAGCTAAGGATATTAAAGTGCATGTAACACTGTGTGCATTCAATGCATTTATGTATTGATTCAGCATGCAAAATAAAATCTGGGCGAGGAAAGCCTGGGTATGAGGCAAAGGTATCCTCCAAGGACTTCAGAGTTTGGTCTATGTGCAAGATAAGAGAGGTGTTTTTTATGGTGGTTTTTATGATGGTTGTTAGTGGCTTCAGTCCAATGATGGCTAGCTTAAAAAAACAACAACGTATATGACGTGGACATTGAATATCAAACCATAACTAAATGGATGTCACCCAGCAATTACTATATAAGTGTAATCCAGGTTTTGTTCTCTTTATCTATAGGTTCTGTCCTGTCCTTTGAGTTCATACGTATACGTAGCTAACTTAATATTATTGCACCATTCAATATAGTCAGAAGGTAGCAATGATAACACTAACTACTCTAACAGTGGCTGCTATTATTGTGACTGCCTTCTCAGCCACCCCTGTCATCTCTCATAATGTCCACTGTGTAAAATCAGCAACTGAGAACAACACAGAGCTGTATTCATCTCACTCACATGTACACTGTCAAGCTCTTGACCAGTATATACAGAAAAGTGAGCAGTACTTCATCTCCAATTCCACATTTATATTTCTGCCTGGGACTCACCTTCTGAATGCTACTTTAGTGATCAATAATGTGGCGAACCTAATTCTGAAAGGTAGTGAAACATACACGGAGAGCACCGTTCACTGTTTGGGACCATACGGCTTCATCATTGTGAACTCATCTGATGTGAGCATAGAGAATCTTGCTTTTGCTAACTGTGGCCAGAGCATCGAATCGATTGCTCCTAATACCAGCATACATGCAGCACTGGCTTTTGACGTGATACACAACTTGATGATTTCTAAGAGCAGTGTACGTAACAGTCGTGGCTTTGGGGTCTACAGTAACAGGGTTTATGGCAGCTTGATGATACAAAATGCCACATTCAAAAATAATTCAGCCAGCAGCAAATACAGTGGTGGAAATGCACTCATTTACTATGAAAATTGCTCCAAAATGGACACCAGTGTTGAAACTTATCTTGATATCATTTCTTCACGCTTTATTCACGGTCAAAGTTCAAAACAATTTCCTACAGCCAGTGGACTTACTCTCTGGCTCAGTTGTACAAATATCAGTGCTCGAATAAGCAACACCAATTTCTCTCATAACGTGGGACTAGTCGACTCAATCAGCAGCACAGGTGGCAATCTAGCCATCTTTTATCGCAACAAAACCAACATAACAATGAACAAGGTCACAGTAGAAAACTGCCACATCAGCAATGGTCATGCTAACACAGGTGCGGGAATGTATGTATCCCTTCTCGAAACACTAGCGCTAAAGCCAACTGCAGGAAACTACATGTACATGCCCAGTCAAATGCACACCATACAGTTTCTAAACATATCTAACACAACCTTTACCAGCAACAGAGCTACACATGGTAGTCTACACATTGTCACACACGAGATGCTAGGAATGGGATACACTAGCGGAGTTATCATAATTCACAACTGCACATTTCACAGAAACTACCTTTCGTCAGACAAGGGGGGAGTGGCACTTTACGTTATTAATGAGTACCTTCCAGGCTACTTGCAGCATGGAATTCCACAGCTCAATGTGTCACTTACCAACTGCACTTTTTCGCAAAACTATCCACATCTTTATCAGCCACATGCACAGGCAGGAGCAAGTGGTACAGTTATGATTCTGAATGCACACAGTGTGAGTTTCACTGACTGCAACTTTGAGAGCAATGCCTGTTCCGCAATGGTTGCCGTTCATAGCACCATAATATTTCAGGGGGATAATACATTTTGTAATAACACTGATACACACGGAGGAGGCCTTGTATTGGGTGAAAACTCACAAATGTACCTAAGACCACACACGACCGTCACCTTTACCGGCAACCATGCACAAAGTGTGGGTGGTGGGATTTTTGTAGAAGATGAAAATTTTCTATCACGTCCTTACTGTTTCTTTGAGCTGGATTTGAGTGTCACAATGAACATGACACTATTGGACACCATTGCTATTGTAATGACAAACAACACAGCTGGTCAGGCTGGAAGTGCAGTATATGGGGGCTCTGTTGACCACTGCTTCTTATATGCACCACTGGTTTGGAGAAACCTTTTTTACTTTATGATTTCAGAGAAAGAAATTTTTGAGAAATTGTTCCACATTGATCCCAATGATTCATCATCAGTGACCTCCGAACCCTCGGGAGTCTGTTTTTGTAGCAGCAACACACTAGACTGCGAGAAAAGGACGTACGAAATCAGTAAGTTTCCTGGGGAAGAGTTTCAAATATCTGCAGTTATGGTTGGTCAAAAGAATGGCACTGTACCAGGAACAGTTGTAGCGAACATTCAGCATGGATCAGCCTTTGCACATGCAGATCAATACCTCCAGAAAATAAACAGTACACGCTGTAATTTGTTGAACTACACCATATATACAAATCAAACCTCAGAAATGATACACCTAGAAAGTGATCATGACATCGACAATAACAATTTAAATTATCCAACATCTATCTCACTGTCTCTCAAGCCTTGTCCCCTTGGATTCTCACTCGCTCATGACCCACCGTACTGTGACTGTGCTCCACTGTTATTAAAACATTTCAAATGTGACATTAATGACCAGGTGATCCTCAGACAAACTTCAGCATGGGTTACTGTTATCAATAAAACAGAGAATGTTACTGATAGAGAAGTCTTACTTGTGTATAGTCGATATTGCCCTCCTGGGTACTGCAAACCAAAGGAAACTAAAGTCTATATCAATACCAGTATTGAAATATTTGATCAAGACGTACAGTGTGCCTTCAATCGTACAGGAATTTTATGTGGAACATGCAAGAAGGGATTTAGCCTGGTGTTGGGAAGTTCAAAGTGTCTGGAGTGCTCCAACTACTATCTCATACTGCTGCTGGCATTTGCAATGGCTGGAATACTGCTTGTGCTGCTCCTCACTGCCTGCAATCTCACAGTGACTGAGGGCACCATCAACGGACTACTATTCTATTGCAACATCATTAGCTCAAATCATCCCCTCTTCTTCAAATCTGACCTGACAAAATCTCAAGTCCTGTACAGTGTACCCAAAATCTTCATAGACTGGGTGAACCTGGAACTGGGTATTAGTACCTGTTTCTATGATGGTATGACTGCCTATGCCAAAGCGTGGCTAAAGTTTGTCTTCCCAATATACATATGGACAATAGCTGGAGCAATCATCCTTCTCAGTAGAAGATATGCTACCATTACAAGGCTGGCAGGTAGAAATGCTGTTAAGGTTCTAGCAACACTGTTTCTAATCTCCTATGCGAGCCTCTCACAGAGCATTATTTATGTCTTTAAATACACGAACTTAAGCTACTCAGATGGTTCAAAAAAATTGGTGTGGTCCTATGATGGAAGTATAGGATATGTCAATGGAAAGCATATTGTACTTTTCATTGCTGTGGTCGTTGTAATGCTCCTTTCACTTACTTACACAATGATACTAGCATCAGTGCAGTGTTTGAGAAAATGCAACTCAAGGATCTTCTCATGGGTTCCACGTTTCAAACCATTCTTTGATGCTTACACAGGGCCTTACAAAGATAGCTACCAATTTTGGACCGGACACTTGCTTCTGATTCGTATAATAATCCTTCTAGCTTACACTTTTAATACTCACGGCCATCCCAGGGTGAATCTTTTGCTGATCATCAGTGCATGTGCTCACCTACTGTTACTCAATGTCTGGTTTGTGCGAGGAGTCTACAAGAAGTGGCCTCTGGACGTTCTGGAGTCCTCATCCTTCCTTAACTTGGGCATACTGTCTGCAGCTACGGCTTACGTTAACAAGAATGGAGGCAACCAGATGGCAGTGACATACACCTCAGTGGGTGTTGCAATGATAACATTCATTGGTGTGCTGATTTACCACATTTACAAGCTTATAACAAGCACACAGGTGTGGAGAGTATTGTCTGCTTGGCTGTTGCAGAAGCTACAGCCTAGGCCTGAGAGAGCAGTGGACCCCATCACTACAGGAGAAACAGAAGCACTGTTACCGCCAGTTGTCTATTTTAATCAGCATCGTGAACCCCTGCTTTACTTGGAAGATTAATGCATCGTAGTCATGTCTATACTACAAGTTATAAGTATAAGTAAGGATGCCTAAATTTGTTGTGTTTATTGTAAGTCATGGTTGATATATTTCTTGGACCTTATTAATAAGTTTGTTTTCACAGTACAAACAATAGAACTATATTATAGGAAAGTATATGCCCATTTTGCAATAATCAGCAATAAAATCGCAACAGCATATCCAATGGGTTTGGCTCATGCTTTTACAATACTACAACACACATGATGAAGCAGCTGATCCCAATGACCTACTAGCGGTCATCCACTGCAACCAATGGTATGAGCCTCTCCTTCAGTAGCAGACTGAATCACTACGCACTGTTATCACTTCTACTCTGCAGTACACATTCTGCAGAACACTACAAAAATTGATGATGACAGACGTGGTTGGAAATATAATTTATAATGTTGGACAATGGTGTTCAATGAAAGTGATATAATGTTGAACTGATTTAGTAATGCTAAAGGATGGTGTTCAATGAAAGTTCTATTGAGTATGATCAGCACTGGTGATGGGCTTTAGATCCCACAGTTCCTGCAAGCATAACATTACGTACAGTATTAATACAATGTAGCTATGGGTACTAGTATACAGTAGCACAGAATGAGGCAATAGTTATCTTATCCCACTCTTTGAGGACAGTCAACGTATTTCTCCACACTAAAAAAGTACTGCATACAATAATCATGTATAGCCAATCTCTTGAGGAGTAGCCATGAATGATATTGGTATGTACAATGAATGCATATACTTTTAATAGCAGAACTCACTAGTTCTTTGGTTCTTTCATATTGAAAGTACTGTGGAAAGTCCGTGGAGAGCTGTGTTGCAGAAAATTCCATTGTGCCTTTGCCAAAAGGATATTGTTTCTTTAGGCACTGTCTGAAGTGCTTGTAGGTTGGACTTGCAGGGGCTAAATCCTCCAATGTGAAATTAATCCTGCCAAAAAATACACAGGACAGGTCAGTTGTTCTTAATACTATAAAGCTACTTTTCCATATACTGTTGCAAGTGGAAGATCCATATATGCATATATGGAAACTGACAGTACATAGTTCAACAAGATATGGAGTTCCAGGTTGTGGTAGAGAGGTATACTCTTGGTAAGCCAACATACCTCTTTTCAAGGGAAATCAAGATTGTTGCTGGCGTCCTAAAACAAGTGTGTAGATGTACCAGGCACGAAAAGAAAGTATCAGTCAGACGATCATCATAAACCACTGTTTGGGAAACCGACAAAGAGCTATGAATAATAATTGAGAGACCACCCTAAGCACCAGTGCTTGAGAGCCCCCACCCTATAAGCCCCAATGCTTGAGAGCCCCCCACCCTAAGCACCAATGCTTGAGAGCCCCCACCCTATAAGCACCAATGCTTGAGAGCCCCCACCCTAAGCAGCAGTACTTGAGAGCGCCCACCCTAAGCACCAGTGCTTGAGACCCCCCACCCTAAGCACCAGAGCCCCCACCCTGAGCACCAGTGCTTGCTCACCATCTGTAGCCAGAATAACGGTTGTCCTTTCCAGACAAGTTAGGTCTTCAGAGCTCCAAGAGTATGGACCATCTTTCAAATTTGGAAGCAAAACAAAACAAAATGCTCAATTGCCAATCTGTTAACTACATCACTACGCATGTCCAGACTATTTGATAGGTACCTGGGGACTGAAGTGGCTGTTTCCAGTCTAATTCTCTCACCACTACAGACCCAGTGCAGTCTAAGTTGGCCAGATTATGCTGGACGTTTCGCTGACAAAGGTCGAGTAGTTCTTTTCCAACATCTGCGGGAGAGTACTAGTGAATGCTAACCTGCTGTAGTGTAGCATCAGGAGCGCATAATGACGCTCCTGGTAGCATTAAACAACTATACAGCTACTCCTGGAATATCACGCACCTGTACAGAAGATAAATTTTGCTGATAATGCTGCAACGATACTGACCAGCCCCACTCCTCCTCCAAGCTCTAGCACAACAGGTGCTCCTTGGAGCGTGTCGCTATGGACGAGGTAATCGGCCATTAGCAGAGCTCCCCTCCACACTTGCTGCCCAACAGCTTCCAAGGGAGTGGACATAGCATGCTCTGAAGATATGAGAGAAACCAGCCTCTGGTGGTCTTGGCTAGTACATTGCTAACTCAGGTAAGAGCACTAATTGTCCCACTCATGAACTTGATTCATGACATCATCGCAGTGCTCTATATATAGAGCGTTTTCATTGACATCATCTTACGTCATTTGCATCTAACAACTGTTGCTAGGGCGCCATTTTGGTGGGCAGCAAATAGCGGCATGATGCGCATAAGGACAGGAAGTAGCTCTCGTACTAACAGTATAGACGGCAGATTCACTCAATTTGTACCGTCTGAAAACTGATTCACAGCAATAGTTGAGGCGCCGAACGCGTAAGTTCCAAGCAGCTGTTGATTCTGAGATCACTGTATAACGTACTATTCTAGCTTCCATTTATCGCCCATGCATGGTGGGCAAAAACGGACATAAACGGAAAATGACACGGTCGTCATGCAGGATGTGACGTCACGTGAAAACTCTCTATAGGGACCACCAAGGTCTTCTCATGGTGATAAATGTACAATATATTATACTCCAAATGTACTAGTGGGGCATACCTACCTATTACTAGAATCTGATGCTCATGTGGATGCCGTCGTCTCACAACCAAGTCTCCATCTTCATCCACTTCAATGCCTTGGCTGTTATCACCTATACTGCCTTTCTGGTACATGTACGACCCACTGGCCGTGTTATACGATAATGTGAACGGAAACCTGGAAACAGTCGTGCCCTGTAAAAAACATTAGACTAACTCAAAGAGAGTGATGTGACCTCAAACTCAGGCCTCAAGTCACAGCTTTTCTTACAGCCATGGGGAAAAAAATGTAGCGACCATGGAAAAAAACAATGGCTATGAAAAAAGCTGCGAGGGAGGCCCGGGTATGAGGCTAGAATAATGTACAGTGCTAATAAAATGGGAGGATGTTTAGTTTAATACTCATGAGTCCAAATTATGGACTTGCATATGCAAAGCTCGGGGAAATGAACCCATGTGCTGCATGCAGCATCTAATTGCAATGATGCCAATAAGATAGCACGTGAAATTATACTCGCATGCTGCAATGCATACCAGTACAGACATATATATGTACCTCATCTGATCCAGAGACGGCAGCATGATGGCCAATGTGAACATCCGACAGGAAGGTCTCCTCTGTCAGCTCGGACCCAGACTCAGCCATACGTCACGATCATGCAGGCGGGGCCAACAAAAGGGAATTTCCCTGACTGTTGCTACGCTTAGCGCCATGGCCAGCTACCTGAGCTACACCCACTCCCTCAACTAGCCCAATAATTTTGCCATGTTTTGCTGCGAGACAGCCAAACAAATTTAAAGAGCATTATTAATGCGATCATGATCTCAATACTCACTGGGACATCAAAAATAATACAAATGCAGAGTAGATCAAAGGCAGGAGTTCTCTCCCTAGGACTTGCCACTCCCCCAGAGGAGCCCCTTCATGAAACCTGTGATGCCGCCTTGCTTCTTTTCTACCCGCTGCCCGAGAGGGGGGAACTCAACGTGGTTCAGAGCTAGGTCAAAGAAGAGTGGTTTGCAGGGGATGGGACGGTAGTCAGGGGGGAGGGCAGCCAGGGTGACCTTCTGGGTGGGCGGAGTTAGGACAAATTTGTCAGTCCGTTCAGTTAGTGGCTGTGGAGAGAAATAAAGGTACAGATAAAGTAAAACAGTACTTTGACAGATATGCATGTTTGTTGAAACATGGCTGGTTTCAGGCTGGTGCTCAAAGTGGCTAAGAACAGCAATACTAGACTTTGATATACTACCACATACCTTGGATGTTAAACTCAAATCTGACATCTTGTCTTCAATCGCTTGTGTCTCTGAAGACATCAGAAAATAAGACTATAATCTTTTAGGGTCCTCCTACATATCACAAAAGTCCCAAAATACCCATTCACATCAAGCCTGGTTCCTGGCCTGAAGGGAGGTATATGCATAATGCATAACCTCATTCTGAATGGGGGAGAGTCTGGTATCTTTTCTCATGTGAGTGACGTTCAGGGTAGAAAGGACTTAATTGTGCATAGGCAAGCAGTTATAGTTCTCTGACACCGAGGAAAGGCAGCAAATCAATACTCCTTGTAGCTAATATCCTAATTAGGGCCGCTGGTCCACACACCGAGTGCTGAAGTAGTATCGCTAGCAAAAGATGGAGAACTGCAGCTGTTTTTTTGAGTGGTCTCTGCCTATGTATAATGAAACACGTGAGAAAAAAATACAAGGCTCTCCTCTCCCCCATTCTTCGATTTTCAAAGGGAAAGCTGGAGACAATCGAGGCTAAATATGCAACGATCTGTAGCTACATAGTCACCCTCAAACTCAGACTTCCCCACATTTAATAACTGTGGGGAAAAAGCCAATACTTTTTTCCATAGCTGCAAGAGGCATGGGTATGAGGTCAGCTGTATAGTCCATGGCAGGTTATTATTAAGCCATTTCCGGTACCTAAGATGGTGCTGACGTGGATCTCACACTTCCTTCCCCGGGTGGTCTCCTGAAGCTTCTGTAACTCAGTCACCTGGGACTGGGGGGAGACGTGGGGCAGCAGGAGGGGCAGCAGGAGAGGGAGGGAGGGGCAATGGCAGAGAGAGGGAGGATGGGGCACAGAGAAGGAAGAATAGCACTGACTTATTTTTATTTTCTCATTTGCAAACACACATGTACACTTACAAGCACATACACAAGCACACACACACACGCATGCATGCACACACACTCACACACATATGCACATACACACACACATACATACATGCATGCACACACACTCACACACATATGCACATACACACACACATACATACATGCATGCACACACACAAACACACACACACACACACACACACACACACACACACACAGACACACACATACACACACACATACACACACCTGGTCCACCCTCTCTTGCTCAAGTTCCCGGTAGTGCTCCAGTGCCTGGGTCACATGATCCAGGGCACGGTCAAACAGCCCCAGGGCTTCTTCCCATTTCTTCATGGAGGCATACGACTCAGCCAGGTGAAAGCAGCGAAAGGCCTTAAAAGTGAAAATACGAGCCGTGTTTTCCAGTTTCACCGCCAGATCCTCTTCCACCCCTGGGATGTCTCCTAGCTCAGACAGGTGCTGTGTGTGTGTGTGTGTGTGTGTGGGTGGGTGTGTGTTTGTTTGCGGGTGTGGGT
The DNA here is from genome assembly GCA_963921505.1 of Phakellia ventilabrum. Classification (NCBI taxonomy): domain Eukaryota; kingdom Metazoa; phylum Porifera; class Demospongiae; order Axinellida; family Axinellidae; genus Phakellia; species Phakellia ventilabrum. The sequence goes on from OY997392.1 coordinate 1,717,083, forward strand.
CAATTTGACTAAACTTCAGTCAATGTATGTAGCAAGCAAATCTTTACAGTGGCTGTCAAAAAAGACTCTGTATACAGTGGAACCCCCCTCCAGTGGACACTAATGGAATCTACGTTTTGCCCATTATACATGTAGGGCAGTATCCTTATCTCAGGGTTTTTAAAGTAATGGAACTAAGCCAAATTGGACTGGGTAAGTGTCCTTTATGCATATATAGGAGGTTATGCACTCACATGACCACATATGAGGAGCATAACCTACGGGTGGGTGGAGTCTATACCACTTTCATTGGTCAGCAAAATAGCAACAAGCTTTGGAACAGTGTAGCTACCAAAAAAAAGCCTGCGTAGCACCAGTTTGTCCCCAGGCCAAGAGTAGGTTATGTCACTACGTAACCTACTGAATTCAACCAATGAAGCAAACAAACAATGATGTAATGTGTTACAAAGGTCCCGATCTCAGGGTTCCACTGTGCTACCCTTGATATATACGCCTTGGACTCCACTCATGCATTCACGCACCTGCAGCAGGATGTCATAGACCCTGACGAACTCCTCGGGCTTGGCAGCCCTTCCTCCCTTCTCCGTGCGAGGCTCCCTCATGGTCCGGAGGAGCAGGAGGTTGCGGTGGATGGCGTGGGTCAGCTTGGTGTGGGTGAGGTAGTCCAGGAGGGACTGCAGGTTGGCTCTCTGGAGCTCGCTCTTCTGGGAGCGCTTCTTGTCTGCTATAGCCTGGAGGAACGAGGAGGGAATTACGTCCTTTAGCAGTAATTACACATTTACATGATGCCACTCTAACACTTGAAGGACTATTGCCACAGACTTTATTTAAACTGACCAGTTGGACTAACTGGCCTGTCCCCTAAGGGTTAAGGTGAGAGTTGCGGGGCTGCTAACGAGGACCAGGCGTGTATAATATACATTTTCCACTTGTATACTGGGGAGAAACGTAGGCACTAATTGGAGAAAATACATGAAAACATGCGTTTTTGAGCTTTCATGTAGCTTTATAGATGAAGCACCATTTTTCATGTATTTTCTCCATTAAGTGTTTACTTTTTCGTCTAATTACATCGTAGTGGAAAAGGGTCCATTCCAATCATACACTCCACCAATTAAGGGCCCACTTACATGAGGACACAGAGTACAGTGTCATGTATTTTTACTTCAGCAAAAAGAAAAAAAGAAAGAGGGGGGGGTATCACTCCACCATGCAATATGGAAGTAAATCACTGTAGGGACAGTGCATGTATCTGAAGTTTTTTTTGGGGGGGGGGGGGGGGGTTAATTCTGTAGCAGGAAACCTTGGCAATTTGCCGGCAGGTTTAGCGATGGTGAAGGGAAAAGGAGTACCACAAGAGCAACGTACCATTCACACATCCAGCTTAACCCATGCATAACTCCCTCGTTACATGCATCTTATATCTACATCTCATCAACAGAATCATTAAACCGCTCCAAACCCAACCCACCATCTCTGCAGCCAGCTCGTCCCTGACAATCTGCATGGCGTCCTGACACTCCATCATCAGCCGCTCGTAGAGCTCCATCTTCTCCTCGGCCCCCTCCGCCCTGCCCAGCTCGCCGTCACTCTGCCCCACCCTCACCAGGCTCACTCTCAGCTTCTCACTGCGCACGGGGAGCTTCTGGCCGAGCCAGCTCACCTCTGTGAGGGAGGAAGCGGCTTTCTCCTGCGTCTTTGACAGGACCAGCTGGAGGGCGGACAGGAGGGCAGTGCTCCAATGATTACACTATAAGTTTCTAGCTGCATCTTGTAGGCTGGTTAAAATGGTGAGGAGGTACATGTAATTACGAGGGTCATCCACGAATAGTCTTTGTCCGAGGATCTCTGCTGTAAACATTATTCTGTCGCATATTTCGATCACATTAGCACTATAAATATATCTCTGAACTTCTGTTAAGGGCGGGGCTCACACATGCTGCATAGAAGTGTCAATATTTGAGGCTTCTACGCAGTGTGTGTATGGCCCCACCCTTGACAAATTTAAAGTTCAGAGATTCAGCGCTTTGAATGCAGTGATGCCATCGAAATACTCAACAGAATAATGCTCGTTTTCTACCCGAGACTGTCACATGTAGTTACCTTATGAAAGCAGAGGCAGGCTGGACTATCATGGCTACCTAGATGCTCTATATACCATAGCAAATATTCCCAACAGTGATGAAAAACATTCTCAGCGCCTACTGAAATTCATCCCTTGCCACTGTACATGTAGAGAAGCCCGACGAGTAGGTAAACTCACATCAATTTTGGAGGCCAGCATGTCGGACCCAGGAGCATCACTTCTTAGCTTCATCAGCTGAGAGACGTCGGTGGGCATGTCTCCCATGTTGTAGGCGCAGTAGCGGATGTTGGGCGCGATTTCCTCGACCCGTTGGGAGTAAAGCGTCCGCTGTTCCTCCGTCACCGCACCAGCTAGCTTTTCGTAAATCGTTCTGTGTGGGTGTGGGTGTGTTAGATCACTGCAAAACCAGTGGGAAGCTTCACATTCAGCACTCACTGTGACTGCCCGAAGGAGTCTAGGGCTTCCTGCCACTTCTGCTGCTCGAACTTCACATTGCCAACCATCCACGAGAGGTAGGCCTGAGGAGGAGAATGACAGCGTCACAGTGATGTGCAGTTCCCACATGTAGTAGAGGCCCACCCTTAATCACTGTGTGGTGACTATATACACTATATATCCTGTTGTCAAGGAGTTGCTATGTAAAACCAGTGCGATATATGTCATACATGCACACTGTGCATCTTAAAATTTAAGATGCACTACACGTGTTTATTGAGCCCAGGAGTCCTGCGAATAAAAGCTACGAGGGGAGGCCTGGATACGAGGCTAAAGTTCCTACATGTAGTAGTAGAGGCCCACCCTTAATCACTGTGTGGTGACTATATATGCACAGCCATTGGCCGCTATGCATCAATCCTACCAGCCACACTGCCCAATTTTACTGTAGCTCATTTGTCCAGGGGGCGGGGCTACATGTAGGTAGCATTGAATCTCCCCCTCGTGAGCGCCTCCCACAAACCTGAGCCTCAAGCCGGGTCCTAGCGTCGCACCTCTCGCACTCCTTTTTTAGTGCCCACTTCGTATTTCTGTCGGTATTCTTCGGCGTAAAGCCTTTGCTAAGTTCTGCCAGCTCCTGGTCATCAATAAAATGTTGGAAGCGCATATCGGTTGAAGTAGGCCCGTGCACGGCGTGTGGGAGCGACGTATCGTCAGCACTGGAGATAGGTTGCTGGCAACACTCCTGCCATTCTGGTAAGCCCAAACAAAAGGGGTTTCCTCCAGGACAGACTGCATCCATAACCCTGCTTCAGAGCTGACTAGCTACACGACACGTACTATTATCACGACACGTACTATTATCACGAGCCTACTATCTGGTAGCCTAGCTACCTTCCGAATACTAACGTATACGGATATATAACAGATATAGCACGGCAATTTCGTGCGTTACGGGTTATAAACTCCCTCTGCCCTCGGGCTGATATAGCCTCGTATCCAGGCCTCCCCTTGTAGCTTTTATTCGCAGCCGTGGAAAAACATGCGTTTTTCCACGGCTGCGAATAAGCATGTTTTTCCACGGCTGCGAATAAAAGCTACGAGGGGAGGCCTGGATACGAGGCTAAAGTTCCTACATGTAGTAGTAGAGGCCCACCCTTAATCACTGTGTGGTGACTATATATGCACAGCCATTGGCCGCTATGCATCAATCCTACCAGCCACACTGCCCAATTTTACTGTAGCTCATTTGTCCAGGGGGCGGGGCTACATGTAGGTAGCATTGAATCTCCCCCTCGTGAGCGCCTCCCACAAACCTGAGCCTCAAGCCGGGTCCTAGCGTCGCACCTCTCGCACTCCTCACACAGCTTGAGCAGCTCTCTGGCGTGCTTGGCTGCCTTGTTCAGCCGGCGCAACAGGTGGAACCGCTTGCGGGGCTCCGTGTTCACGTCCTGCTTCAGTTCCATGCCCAGGGCCCAGGCCCGTTCCGCACACACCAGAGGGAGATACAGGTACCTGTGAAGAGGGGAAGGCAGGTCGGGGGAGAGGGTTGATGATAGTCGAGTGACGGGGGCGGGGGGTGAGTTGGGAAGGGGTGATACTTGTAGTAAGAGTCCATAACACTCTTGGTTATTGGACAGGCTGCAGTGTTAGGGGGTTGCTAGTGAGTCACATGGAAGTCATGTGAGAAAGAACGCAGGCACCAAAGAGACTACCGTATAGCGGGATTATGTTACAGGAGAATATTTTCACAAATTTTGTGGTTCGGTCGTTATACACAAAAGTAATAAATATCTGTGAATTCTTTACTAACCATGCATTGCATGCATAGTGTCAGCTGTACCGCAAAACATTTTCGACAAAATTTCGATTTGGGGGTAGATATACGTCATTTGCAAAAAAATTCTCCCTCAAAAATAAATCTGCTATATGGTATAATGTACGTCTACACAGCACAGAACGGCTATTAGTGTCCTTCGAGCAGACATGTCTTCTCCCACCTACTGACCTGACACTGCTGACGGTCTCCGTGGTGAGGGTCTTCTTGTGGTACCTGTTCCGGTGCCCCTGAGTGAAGTGGAGGGACCTACGAACCCGACGTAGCCGACGGGTACAGAACATTCTGAAAGGTGGAGAGGGAGACGGCAGACTTTAACTGTTAGTCAGCGGGTTAACCCTCACATGAGAAAAGGCTACAAGGTAATTTTAATTTGCAGTTTTAGCATGAGGATTAATTATTAGTTTCGCATCACACATACCGGTTGTAAAAAAAATCGGAGTGAGAATGGACCCTTTACCAGTAATGGGGGGTAAAGTGAGCACTAATGGAGAAAACGTGTAAACAAGCATGTTCTAATGTTTTTGGACAAGAAAACCAACATGTTTGCTTACATTTTCTCCATTTAGTGCTCACTTTTACCCCCCCCCCCCCCCCCATTACATCATAATGGTAAAGGGGCCAATTGTGTGATAGCACAATGGATGAGTGTGGGAGTATAGTGCTGGAAGGCTTGTTCAATTTGCCGGAAAGGTACCAAATCACGATACAGTTTTGTGCACTAAACACATAAAAATTGTGTCTGGTAGAGATGGCAGGCATCCGGGACTTCAGAGACAGTAGGACGATGGCCATCGCTATGACAACATGCAACGATGACGACCATATTCGTGGACAGAGGCAGGAGCAACACATGGACAGTGATGAGAAACTAATTCCTCCTATAATTACAAAACTACATAATTTGTCAGGTAACTACGTACCTGTATCTCTGGTAGTCGCCATGGCGAAGGCCATGCTGGTTCTGGGCCTCTTTGATCAGCGGAAGAACTTAGTGAGAGTTAAGAATTATCAACTGTGTGCTGGGACAAGGGCTGCATCAAATGGAGCATTTAATCAGCATACATATTATAGTGATAGCTTATAATAGAAAAGGTATTATATGTCCACGATGCTTCTATTTAAACTTCTCCAGCTTAACAAGTGCTTGACTGCAACGGTTGACATACTGAAAGCATAAGTTACAAGCTGCTCTCATTTCTGTAAGTTCACAGTAGAACCTGTTTTTACCATTCAAGAAACCGAATGTGACGTCACAGGCAGTCTCTATAGCAGGAAACACCTACCAGTAGCAGTCTTGCTATGCTACTCCCCTTACCATTGGTCTCACGGGCCAGCCGAATTTTTCACATGTGCAGAGAGCTGGCTCAAGTGACTACTTTACCATATAGTTCTACTGCACAGATTAGGGTAACCCACACAAGCATATGTACTAAGTTCATGTTTTTTTTCTCCAGAGTACGTGCAGTTTTGTACACTGGCAAAAGGTCAAACCTTGCAATTAATTCACATGCGTATTCAGCAATGAATTGTACAGAGGTTAGCTGACCTACTGTACACACCCCTGGAGATATATACGGGTCTTGCCTCAGGGCTTAATTAACAAGGTGGGCTTTATAAGGAAAAAACACAATTTTCTGTCAGCCAGATACTTTCCACGCAGAAGTCTTGCTGCTTTTGCTCGATATCCTCCTGCACATCCGACTGTCCTTCGAGGTCGCCTTCTCCTATAGCCGTAGGTACTTCCGACTGCTCCCCTTCGACTTCAGCACTGACAGCAGCCATATTGAGGGGCAAGCGGACGACTAGCACGTGGCCGGGGGCGCGCGCGTACGCCGCGGTACATGTACGTGCATTTAATACCGACTGAAACCTGTGAAACATCATGTGCGTATATATAGCAGAGGCATAGGAATTAATCTACAGCTTTTTGTGCCATGTGATGTGATTTTACAAAATCTGCAGAATGAATGGAGGCTGGAAATGAAAACGGCGTAATTTTTATAAGTCAAAAAGAACTGTATCTCTGTTGAGAAGTTCTTCCATTGGGTTTTTTGCTTGGTTGAATGATCTTGATGTTGGCTGGCCTCTGTCCCAAGAGTGGGCCTCTCCTTGCGCCCCTGCCTCTGTGCCGTCCCAAACCTCTGGACTCGATTTTGGGTTTCTTCGTCACGGGGCCCTGTCCTTCATCTTCCATCTGCCTGAGCTTGGCTTCCAGGGCTGCAATCTTGGCCGAGGTGCTAGGGGTGGAGGGGAGAGGGAAGACTGTGTAGCCACATGGCTGAAGGAACAAATACCCCCTCTGAGAGGGAGTTTTACTCCTTCAGGCATGTCCCTCAGGGCCTTCAGGAAAGTCCCTAGGCCTCTGACATTCCCTTAGGCCCCTACTTTGTTTTTGGTAGCTGAAAAAAGCGTGTGGGGAGGGGTTGGCTGGTGACCAAGCTAGGCCACATACAGGGACAAGGGACACAAATAATCTGATACCTCACTCCGCTGTCCAGCGTTTCTGACACGGTGCTGGCATCCCAAGTCTCTGACACCGTCTGTAACTAGGAGAAGAAAGAGCAGCATGCGTGTACTTGGCTAGTCTCTGAAACCAGACCTACAGCTACATGTAGACCAGGAGCCATTAGTGGCTCATGGATCCCCCCACTCTAAGCAGTATGAATCTCTGGCCATAAAAGCTATTGAGAAGCTATATGTACACTGCACTACCGGGAGAGCATCTTCTCTTCTTTATGCACTCCTGGCACTACCGGGTGTACATGTAATTAGATAGACCCTAGCCTTGTCCCCAGGCCTTTCAGCTACTTCATCCAATCGAATAACACGGGTGTCTGGGAGTGAGGCTAAATAGACCCAGAATATTACAGTTTTACAGAAGATAGTCAAAAGACTAGATTGGTGAAGCACAAGTCTCTTTTGGAACAAACAACCGTGTAACAACTTAATCATGCATGTCATACCCTCCCTGGAGAGCAAATATAAAACCAGTCTTCATCTGATGATTGCCCCTGCACTCCCCCTTAGTAAGCACTTATGAGAATACATGTATGTAGACTAAGTGATCATGAATGTTTTGACTTTTGGCTAGATCTACTAAATAACCCAATCTGTTTTTAAAATTTAAATACACAGATCCGTGTATGGTTAGAGTCAAGGTTGAAGGGTCTACTTACGTTCTTCTTGGCTCCCTGGTCCTGTTTGGCCCAGTCCACCGTCAGCTTCTTCCCCAGTGCCTTCTTGCCATCCAGTGCAGCCTTAGCCTTCTCTGCTTCCTTGAAATGGGGAGGTGGGGGAAGAAGAAAGAGGGGTGCATGAAAAGAGGTGAACAGGATGAAAAATAAGATGGAGCAGTAAAACTGCAGTAGTGATATTCGCCACTATAAGGCCATCTTCAGCGCATACATGTAGTGTACATGCAGCATATGATCTGTCTTGGAGATACGTGATTTTCTATAGAGAATGTACTGGGGCAGGATGGGCAACTTATGCCCCCCCCCCCCCCATACATTTCTTATGGAAACTGTATAAAGTTCAGCACTGTATCTCTCAGAGATGGAATAATTTACTGCATTCAAATTTGAAAAAAAAATCAGTCCAGTAATAAATTTCGGCAGTTGGTGAACAATGATGTCATTGTGATGTCATCACATGCAAAATGGGCTATTAAGCTATAAGGTGCATACAGTAAACAACTGAATATTAATTAATGTCCATATTTTTCGAGGACTCCACCCAAACTCACATCATCGACAGTGTAGTCATTACAAAATCTTTCTTATTCAGAATTTTCAAAGCAGCTAGTCAGCAGGGAGTGACAGCTCATGGAGATCTTGAGCTACTCAAGTCTCAAATCAAATATGAGGGATTTGTAAAAAAAAATGGAGAGCCTGCTAATGCAAACTGCCAACAGCTGTTTCAAGTACATTGTGGCTGCAGGCCCACGCAAATTTATCTAGCAATCCTGGAGAAACATTAGAGGGTACTCTGCGACTATTCTCCATAGCTGTGAGGGCATTTGAAGGCTAGCACTACACTGCATGTACACCTACTCTGCTATTCTAGTTCCTTCACAAATTCTTTACCGTGGAATGCTTGTAATGAATCAGAGGAGAGCACCTTCTTGTAAGTATCAGCTTGGAAGAAAACGGGATGAGAAACTGAATCCTCTGATGCAATACCGAAGTGCGGTCAATAGTTAATGGGCAATTAACATAATGCAATGTGCAGTAAGTAGTTAACAGCCCTCTCTTTCAGCAGCCGTGTGTTAATGCTTGTAGCTGTGAAAGGTATGTGATTACTAGGGACATTCCCAAACAAGGTGAGTACAGGCATTAATTGTTGGGATGACAGATAGTTTTCTCAATGAAAAGGGTTCCTAGTTCTGGGGCAGTCCACCTCAGAGAGGGTAGATAAAGGTCAAAAGAGAGGCATGTTTGCATCTTTGTTTCCTTGAATACCGTCAGTAATGGGGGCACTTTCACCTAGTCAAACAAAAGTTTGCAGCTTACTTGCCTTACTGTAGCCTCACGTCTTTTCATGACCAAACCTTACTGCCTCATGCATGGGTTTATCCACTTTTGATGTATTTCATCTGCAAACAAATTCCGTAAAAAAGAAAGGCTCTCTGAATACCAACTTTAATTCGGAAAGAAACTTTGCCGACGTTGTGACTAGATGCTCTAGTCTTCTTCGGGGCATCTAGTTGAAACGTTGGCGAAGTTTCTTTCTGAATTAAAGTTGATAGCCCTTCTTTCTTATGCAAGAGACAACTGAGGAGCCCCCTCTTCAAATTCCATAAATCATAAAACCAAGCCGTAATGCCGCCTTTCCAAAAACAAAAACAAACCCGGCTATCTTATTTCCAAGGAGCATGGCAGCCATTCATTAATCTGCAAATTCTAGAGTGTGTGGTGGATGTTGCCATGGTAACAGTAACACTGCCACACAACTCACCTCTCTAGTGGAGAACTCCACAAAGACGTATCCCCTGGGCTCTAGCGTATCGGTCCCTGCCTTGAAGAGGTACCGGAATGAGACCACCTCTCCATATTTGGTTACAAACTGGAGAATGTTTTGCCTGCAATAAAGAAACAAACAAACTTATCAAGAATTCCTTGGTCCAGTCCCCAGGCTGCTAGGAGCCCGGGGAGGAGGCTAGCAAAACTCAGTGGCAAAGGGAATATTCCAGGAATTTGTTTCCATTGTGTGCTTTTCTTTGCATTGGCATTCTGGAAGCAAGATGCCATTGTTCCAGCGGTTTTCCTTTGGTAATCATTACGTACACATTGATTACTCCACCATCAGTACCAATTTTTGAATTGGGCAAACCTCTTTTTTGCAAACCTGATTTTTGTTCTAGTCTAGTAATCACAGTAACAATACATTTACCTCTGTAGATACATGTAATGGTGCGATTATTTTCATAATTGCACACTGTTTGTAATCAGACACTTTTTTAGTTCAACAAAGGCTGTAACTATAGGAACTGTAATGATATGTGATTAACATGGAATCACATGGATTCTTGTGCCATTTGGGAATAATTCGCTTCACTTGTGCAATTATTCCCAAATCGCACTCAAATTCATGTGATTACCCATACTAATAAACGGATGAGTCTCATTCCACAGTTTGTCCTGGCACACAAAGACAGAAATTCAGTGGAAGTCTGGGAATGAGACTAACGGATATAATACTACAGCCTCATTCCCAGGCTCACCTCTCCAGCTATATTAATACAGTACTGTAAGAGGCACATATCATCAAATTAACAGGTTTAAAGGCACATAGTTTTCCAAGAGTTGTTTCACAACTGAACCCACAACAGTAGTGGGGTGTACAGGTAAGTGGAAGCTACAGAAAGGTAATAAAACCATTCGGGGGCACCTCAAAGCATGAAATCACTGACAACTCCCAGGATAATTGAAGGCTGGGAACGCCAAATCTCGTTATTGCCCTGGTAGCACTATTCTAGACCAATACAACTCCAGTTATGTAATGCTTCGTAATAGGAAGTGACCACATCCTTATTGGCTAAGGGCATGTATGACCACAATTAGCAAGTTTGATTCAATTTGATTCAATTACTAAACCCAGAATCCTTGTCCCCAGGTGAGCTGCTCATGTGCCGCACAACGCCGATCAACACGCTACCCATACAAAGACCGTCATGGGGTCTCACCCTCTCTAATTAAATGAGGTCTGTTTTTGGGGTCTAAACAGAGTCCACTAAATAGAGCCCAATTAAGGCCATAGTGATATCTCGGAAAGAAGTCAGGCCTGAGAAAATAATTCAGCTGTATGAGCCTCGTACTGTTACAATTATACTACACGTAAGTCATATACCGGTAGTATTTTGGTCTTCTTGATCAGATATTCTCTTAGCCCAGTTCCCAGGCACTAGCGGCTCTACTCTGCCCGCGTGAGAGCCTGGGAACGAGGCTAATAATCTCTCTGCAATTCTCTGACCTACAAACTCCATCTTTGGGTACGTAGTCAATGTGCATAAGAATATTCTCTCTATATGGTCCAAGGATCACGGGAATTACGATATATATAATGGACTTTCACACGAAAGCTTCAGTTATGCAAAAAATCTACATTTGCATAATGTCACGCACTGACCCTAGTTCTGTGCCCAGACCTTCCACACGCAAGAAATGTTTTTGTGGGTGGGTGGAGGATCTGGGCACGAGACTAGTATTGACCCCTCTTACTAGCCTCGTACCCAGGCCACGCGAAAAAATAAAAAAGAGTGACCTGGGTACGAGGCTAACCCCTTACTTACTCTGTCAACCGCTTATCCAAGTTTCCAATCCATAGCTTGTGCCCCAGAATGGAAGCTCCTGAACGTGGAGCAGTCGGTGGAATGGGAATGTGCTCCGAATCGATTGCTGACATGTTCAGGGTGCTGGTGTCAGCTGCAGCTGCCGCCAATTCCTCAGGATCGTCAGCTGCATCTATTACAGCTGTGTCTGTTTTCTCTTCACTCCTGTCTTCACTCATGATGAAATCTTGTAACTTTGATACCAGAAAGGCAAGATGCTAAATTGTCGGGTACCCTCTAATGATGCATACTTTAGGGGCGTGTCAAGGAAATTTTATCTCGCGTGGCGTAAGGGACTTGCTGCCGGATCCTCGAGTTCTCTCAGACTTAGTTACGGCCACTACTAGTACCAATACCACGGCCTCGGCTTTGGTATGCGCGTACGCATAGCTCCAGCAGTCGAAACAGGAAGTATAAGTTTTGGTGGGCGTTATCTGGAAAGCACGTTGAAGTGCAAGGTTCAAGCATTTTAATGGCTTCGGGAAATAAGTAGGAGGTCACTGTTTGAGACTGGGAGGTACAAAAGGGGGCTTTATCTCCAGCTCTGCAATAGAATAATTTGCAGATGATACTGAAATGGCATATAGAGCGTTCGGAGTGAGACTGGTGCTACTGGCGGGGTTTGCGCTGGCCGTGGTCCTGATGCAGATATTAGCGGTTAGCAGGTTGAGCGTCCCTAACCACTATCCCTGGGAGTACGAGTACTACGACAATAGACTGGAGAGCTGGGAGAGAAGAACCTCGCGGTCACTTCCTTCAGAGCACGTAAGTTGCCTTGTTTTGTTTTCTCATAACTGATCAAAGGAGCTGAACGCGAGAAATTTTGTGACTGACTAGACATGCTATTAGCTATAGCGTAATCTACAGCATCAAATTGGGGTTGCCAAAGTCTGCAGTTGTTAAGTGTGTACTGTGCGAATGGTGACTTGCTGCATTTATATGGTAGAGAAACCATCATGAACACATAGACATATCGAATATCTTAGCTTGGATCTTAAACTGTCAACTATCTGTGGATTAGGCTAGAGGTGTGAGTGTGTGTGAGTCTTTTGCACCTGTCTCTATTAACACTGCTTATCTGACGTCTGAGTCTGGTGTACCAATTAGCAGTTTCTTGGGTTTTACTGTGCAGCCAAGCTGAACAAAAGCCTGCTTGTGTACACAGAGTGTACTACTGTAGCTATAGTGGTAGACAGGGCAACTTCAGCTAACTGTATTATGCATTAGCTAAAGATATTTAATATATACCATAGCCAAACTTGACAATTTTGTGTCCTTGCAATGCAATGTTGTAACGTTGATTTTTCATAGAAGATAATATACTTTTATTTTGGTTTCCATAACGAAATTCTTGTGCTGGTTAGACGGAGTTCCAAGTCATTTGTTGCTTTTTACCAGCTGGGTGCATGTTTGGCTGGTACTAAGATTGCTTTATGTTCCTCCTTCTGTTTGTTTATCTGTCCGTCTACATTTCTCACGTGCGCCAAGTAACCTCGTTACGTTACTATGTCACTATGGCCAAGGGCGCAGTGGACGATACTAGACGTTTGCAGGCCCAATAGGCCAAGGTACATCAAGCTAGCTTAGTTGTGTATTGCCGTAGACGGCGAAAAAGTGGTAGGTATTGATGATACTTCTGTTTCGGAAAGTTCTTACAGCTATAACTAGAAGTGCACTATGAAATTACCGAGTCAGCACTTTCACTGGAAGCTCTGTGAGATAAGACAACCTAATCCGTTCTATGGCTTCATTTAGCCTAAGCTTCCACTGACCTTCGAATTCAGTGATATGATTTAAGTGAAAACTATAATAGTACCCGGCTGGTTTTTTGTTAAACCTTGTTTAAAAAAAAATTGTCAAGTAGAGCTAGAATGGATTTTTTTTACAAAAAGCACATGATTGTGAAAAAAAAAGCTAACTGCTCTTGAAAGGAACTATTTCGCATACTGCATCTTTATGTCTTTCCCAAATTTGATATTTAGACCATCCACTATATACATTTAAAAAAAATTATACTAGAGCAAACTATATTAAGGCATGAGACAGGGCAAGAAAAGGGACTTACAGTCCACTACTCCCAGATTCCTCTGGTAAGCATTCTGTTTTCACTTTGGGGAAATGAGGCTAATCACATGCTGAGCAGTACTAATTAGCAAATTCTGCCTGCTACAAATAGGAACAAGATGTATTTCCAAAACAGCTGTCCCATGAACAATCTACATAGTAAGCTAACAGATTAGCATATGTTACTATAGTAACATGGTATAGTTCATGGTAAAAATCCCATAGAGTGTAGGAAGCTCTAGAAATACAGGAAATGTGTGCTTATACTAAATGGCCTAGAGCATGGGCAGCTATATACGTAGATGCAGCTTAGTGTTGACTTTGCAACTTCATCGTTGCCCTACATTTCGTGAGATTGCTTTTTCGCATTTTGTCTGTTTATTTGCTTGTATGTCTACACTTACCATGTGTGTCAGAGTATGCACTAGCATGACAGAGAAGTCACTGGAAGTTTAAGCACAGCTTGTGGAGTCGGCTATTAGTAATGTTTGTAGATACACTCTTCCGTGTGTGTGTGTGTAGTCTACGAAAGTACCCACAGAATGTGTTGCTAACAACTTCCTACTTATGCCCATCCTCTCCTAGCAAAGCATAGAGCATACTCCACAAATTCCCATTTGAATATAATTTTGATAAGAAGCGGTTCTTTAGCAACAGTTTGCATGCCTACATATATAGTAATAGAGCGACACAATACAAACAAAAAGAGTGTGCCTGTAGAATGCCTAGGAATTAGCTCAGTGAGAAAGGAATGAAGACAGATGAGCCCCGACTTCTACTTGATCCTGAGACCTCTGCTATGGTAGGCTAATGAAGTATACAGAAATACCGTCTATAGCTACTGATAACGCTGACGTGTCATGGACATGCGAAGTACTTAGCCTTGTTCCCAGGCCCACGTGCGCGTTTCACTTTAGCGTAGCTGTGGGCCTGGTACATTTTCTCACACGTGTGACCTATAGGGTAGAGGGGTGAGTTTTTGTGTGGGCGGGGACAGCTGGAGTTCTCAGACAATGAAGGAAGGCAGTGAATCTATACTTCTTGTAGCTACTCTTCAGAGCCCGTTTGTACCACAGACCAAGTGCTGAAACAATGTCACTAGCAGAAAGTAGAGAAGCGCAACCGTCTTTCGAGTGGTCCCTGCCCGCACGCAATTAAGTAAGCTAAATGTACCAGGCTCTCCAGCACTGCGCACAAGAGCCCGGGGATGAGGCTACTAAGTACTAATATTTAATGACCAAAACAAAATGTTTCATAGCTGGTGTGTGTCGTTATAAAACCTGTTTTAAAGTTGCCCTACAAATGAGATTCTACTGGCCCAGTAAGGGAGCGGCACTAAGAGGTACATGTACATGTAACTCAGCACACTCAGTTGACATTGTATATGTCATGCAGTTTCTCCCCTAAATTTATTTTGTCTTGCAGACTTGCAGACCTAAGCCCATCCCTCCATTAGGCCTAGAGCCATTGGCCCCTCCTTTTTCTGCAGCCTCCCTAGGTTTCATGGCTGCAAACCTGTCTGCCTGGGTCGTTTCTCAAGGAAATAGTGCATTAACAGAATCTTGACCAACTGCAGCTACCACACTCTAATGTAATTTACATGTAAGTCCTAACCTCAGTTCCCAGGCTCCACTCTCGGCTTTTTTTTTTTGCATTTAGTACTGCAAAAAAAAAAGCTGGAAGTGGACACTGGGAATGAGGCTGTGTAGGACCTCATTTTTTTGTGGGGCAAGATGTTTGGCATCTCGACCTAGTACCAAATTTCTTGTTCCACTTGTAGAGGCAGCCAGTGAGGCTACGCCTGGCAATATCAAGCTGTATTCTTGTTCATTCAAGGCGAAAAACGTTTGAAGTTAGCGTCCATTTACGTTCGTGCTCAATGCTCCATTAACTCTGTTGTTTTAATCTGACCGAGTAATAAACCAATTGCTTAAAACAGCAGTCGTAATTTGTGCTGATCATTCCTCACGAAGTAGTAGCCGAAACTGGTCTCCAGACACAGGGTGATAATCTTACTCTCAGACAAAAACCTGCCGTGTTGTGTAATACCAACTCCAATTAGGTGGCGGAGGATCTAAATTACTTTAGTACTGTATAGTGGGATGTACCTGCAGGATAGAAATGTTGTGGTTGGGGTTCTATGCCAGAAGCGATATACATATATATACTTATGCCTGTCGTATTATTCACGTATATTCTAACCATGTTTGCTTGGCTGTAAAGATAGCAAAAAAAATTATCCGTGAATACATGTATGTAGTAGGCATTCAGGGAGGAAGGGGGACCCTTGTAAATTCCCCCCCCCCCGTGAGGGGGGAGGGGGGGGGGGAGGGAGAGGCAGTAGAGCTCTTAAACTACCAGATGAAGTAGTCCAAGATCAAGATTCTTGTGAGGAGTTATACATGTGTACGTGTGGTTACAAAACTGCAAGCCTACGTGATTTTAGTGGTTGCAGTCTTGCGTGTTCATTTCATGCCTGGCATTGCAGCAGTTTTTCTGTCCAAATCAAGTCCTAGGTGCCCCTCGAAACAAGGTTATGGCATGGGAATAATTTGTTTGTTCTGTCATGCAGAATGTTGGCAATGTTTTGTTGCATGCTGGAGGTTGTTATTGTCTCTAATTCCAGCAATGGAGCCCCAAATAAGTAATTATGGCACAATTAAATTAGCTGATTGAAAAATGTTGAGATGAAGGTAGTTTGTCTGTGTGCCCGCGCGTAAGACTCCATGACGCTTATGCCACTATAGCCATGAGTGTGTTGCCTAGGACAGGTAGTAGGTATATAGCAACCTGTTCTGGCAGCACTATTGTTGAATGCAAAGTACCTAGATGATTTTTAGATATGAACATGCATGTAGGACAATTAACTATATATGGTAAGATGCCTGATGCTACAGTCGTCCAATATGTGCAGTGGTCGACTCTACCAAGTGAGAAGCAAGCCTATTACCTGTGTAGCATGGAAACGCTAGGAATGTGAGCTTGTGAGGAACACAAGAGATGATTCTCTAGTAACACTTTGCATCCCTGTGTGAGCAAGTTATAAGAAAAACAAAAGTTGGGATTTAGCTCACTAAGGAAGAAATGAGTCTCACCATCCCGACACCTCCAATGATGCATTAATGTGCAGCTGGTGTGTGCTGTTTTCAAGCAGTACAAAACCTGTTCCAGTGGCCCAGTGAAGACTGCCTAAATTTATTGTTTTTCTCTTACAGGATACCAACTAATCAACTAGTAATGCATTAAGCTAACCGCATTGATAACAACATTAACGCTCCTAAAGCTCACTATGCGCCCGCTAAAAGTAGGTTGGTAAACAGTCGATATTAAGCCAAATGTTACAAGAGAGCGAAGGGGGTTGTCATGGATACAACATAGATAGCAAGGCTGCTGATTAGCTGTATACTGTCAACAACCTGCTTGGGTATGTTAGTTACCAAGGCCTGCATTTATTGTACTAATTAAGACCTACATGTATGGCCATACAGTTAGGCATGCGGCTAATACATGTATGCGAGCATAGTTTCCGGAATAACAGGTGATCCCGCGGTGCGGGTATAATGCTGGAATGAACAGAAGAGATACAGACCTTAGGTGAAGAGAAATGGCTACCAGTACTTGGAGCAGCAGTAACACGGGCCATACTTCCAGCAGTCCATATCCAACTGGCCGTGCAATTCTCGATATAGAGTATTCTTCTAGTGCTGTAGTATCACTGCTGGATAGGGTGAAGTAGCTAACCACTAGCACTGCAGATACCGACCGAAAGAAGACAATCCTACCTCCTATCGGCAAACGATAGTGTAGAGAGCTCTGCTGGGAGTTCTGTTGTTGAGAATAATGGGGTTTCATCAAGAGAACACAATCGGGTGTAGTCTGGAGCATATGGAATAGCATAAACGACAGATTTCTGAGCGTAATAGCTGCATCTCTGCATACAGTCAAAGTCTCTTAAATTGTATGATGTAATTATGACATCATGACCATCACAGTGGTTGGTGGTCCACTACGACACAAGTAGGAAACAGTCGAATGTGTAACGTGGGAGTGCCTCTACCTAACGCCTGAAGAATTTTACAATTCCAATTGCACCAATGCTATAGTATGTAATTTTTATATTGCTAGCAACTGAAATTGAAGTAGTTTGGAAAGTTGTCCAGTTTCCCCAAATTCTAGACAGCAGATTATTTCTGCAACTGCATGTGCATGAGAATGACACGTGTTCATACTCAATGTTCATATACCATGTGTGTGGGGGGGGGGGGGGGGGGGGGTGCTCTGCTACATGCGAATTGCTGAGCACATTCAAGTACATGTACATGCTAAGCACATTCAAGTTGCAATTTCGTTTCATTGCAAGTTCGTTCGTTTTCGCAAAACCATGTCCTCCCCTCCCACCCCCCACATGTAAGCCCCTGTTTACACTAGTACTAATCTTGCTTATGGCTGAAGCTGTGGCTGGGCTTAGATATCTGGCCAGCAGAACTAGCATCAGTATTTGGGTGATTCTGCAGCATACATGTGGTAGGGTGTGTATCGGTAATTGCCAATCATAAAAGCCTAGATAATGCAAAGCTTGATAATGTCTTGAGCAGTTCAAGAATGCCTTGTGGTGGGTGAACGGCCATGGCAATGAGAGACACATTTCATAGTTTTGATGGTGGATAATTGGCTGTGGCAAGGAGAGACACAGGGTTCTGCCCACGATGGTCGGCGGTGGTCGGCCCCGACCAGCTCTGTCGCAATCCGACCAGTACTTACCTCTCCGACCAGCACTAAGCTTAACCGTACTGAAACTTACTGCGTACACAAGCAATCAATGCCGAACTCTGAAGAGCCGGATTTGTCGTATCCGCTGTCTTTTATTGCTTTGGATGGCTGTAGTAGATGGTATTCCAATAAATGCAACGAAGAATCCATGGCTAACTTGACTTGGTAGGTGAAAAAACAGCAAAATGCTACACTACGGCTTTCAGTACGCCATTTTTGGTAGACAGAAACGCGTGGTAACATCACGTGTGTAACATATATTGCGATAATAATGTGCCATCTGTAGCTGCAGTGTTGACAATCCCTCAGACAATCCCGGGCAAAACACTGTAGTTTAGACTTTCCTGTAGTTTTTATGCTTGGTAGATGTTGCTGTGCATTAAGCACTGTCATGTCATTGATCTTGAGGCTTATGATTCGTTGAGGGTCACATGAGCCACACCAAAATTGGTTATTATCAAAGGGGTTAGTACAATTTTGTCAGTAATCACTTCTCTGCTTCAGTTCTCGGATTATATTTTGTTTGTAATATCATATGTCCGACCACATGTCCTTGAAAGAAATGGAATGCAAGGTTCTCGTGTGAAGTATTGGAAATGATAACAATACTATCAGGTACTTATGCTACTCACATGCTATAGTTATGTGAATACTATTTGTGCATGTGTTGGAGCCTTTGATTTCGGACATTGTGCAATATTACAAATTCCTAACTGCATACCTTTTTACCAGCCAGGCGCGCGCTAAGATTGCTTTATGTTTTCGCATCAGTCTGTGTGCTCGTCTGCAATTATCATGTGCGCTAAGTTACATAATTCCGTTACTATGCCACAATAGCCACAAGCGCAGTGGAAGCTACGGCCAAGGTACGTCAAGCTAGATTACTTTGTATTGCCTAGACGGCAAAAGAGTGGTAGGTAACGGTAATTCTGTTTTCGCAAGTTCTGATCACTAACTGGAAGCGCACTATGCATTTAGCTTAGACTGACCTGTTGCTGAGCAGTTGGATATACTGTAGACATTCATTTTTCTTTGTCCATATTTAGAACACCAGCTGTTCTTTCGCTGGAGGGGTGGGGGAGGGGGGGGGTGAACTTCTGGGCACGAGACTATTTTTTGCTGCAAGTGACAAAAGCTGGGATGGGAATGAGACTCGGCTTGTGTATAATCACTAGTGTTAACAGGAAGTGATGTTGCTCTTGGTCTTCATGCCACAGGAGAACACAGAGAACGCAGCGAGAGCCGGGGGGAATAAGGCACCTCCCCGCAGGGAGACCGAGAGCTACGACCCAGAAGGTAACTATGGAAAGGTGGAGAAGAACGCGGCCAGAAACCTGGAGAGGAACTTGAGAGGCATTCAAGAACATGTGGAAGGAGAACTGCAAGCACCTGCGGAGGTCGGGAAGGTCGACCCACCCCACTCTCCCGTCAAGGAGACCATAACAGCGCCTGCAACGTCGGAAAGAACCCAGCAGACAAATTTCATTCCCTCCCTCTCTCCCATGCCCCTCCCCCCAGAGCTGAAAAACTGTGATCTCAGATCAAAGAAAGATGCCCAATCGGCACTATCTAGAGCCAAGACCGAAGAATGTAAAACTTTGATACGCAACGTAACTTGCTTGTCCCAAGCCGGGAGGCTCTACAACAAGAGCTTAGAGAACTCGTGCCCCCGTGGGAGACATGACCCCGGAAGGGGGTTTCAGAACATTCCATTTCATCAGGGGACCGGCCCCCCTGCCAGAATTGTGTTTCTGCTCTCCGTTCACGGGAGGCCATTTCGGCAGGTGGCGAGATTATTCAAGGCAATCTACCACACCGATCACTACTACTTCATTCATGTGGACTCGGTAAGCTGGGGCAGAGTACATGTACAATGTACTTTTGACGTTAAAATAATTCGATTCTTACCTTCCTTATAACTCCACGACAGATTCAGTGGTAAGGTATCAAGCGCAGGTTAATAATTATCTCTTTGAATGCCATGGCCACATTTACGTACCCATACAAAATAGAGAAAAGTATGTATTCTATTTTAGCGCCTAATATAAAAAGCCCATATAAATTCACATTGAGCCTTATGGATTATTAAAACTTGGCTTGGAAAGATTTAAATTTCGGCTAGTGCATGTACATATATCGGTACATAAGGAAATTCCTGAGTGTGTGGCGGATTGCATATACAATGTCATGTATTTCCAGCCCACGTGAATGTTCAAACATTACACATTCTGGTTTGTTATGGACGGTCTCCTTCTCTCTCCCCCTCTCCAGCGCTCAGACTACCTCCACCGTAAGCTCTATGAAATGGCCGCAGACTTCCCTAACGTCTATTTCCCCACCTGGCGCATGGCCACCATCTGGGGAGGGGCCTCGCTATTGCAGATGTTGCTCCGGGCACTGGAGGATCTGGAGTTCGTGCTCACGGATTGGGACTGGGACTTCTTCATCAATCTCAGCGAGTCCGACTACCCACTGAGGTGAGTACTGAGTTTTCTGTCTTGGTCCCAGATCAGTCTGGGAATGAGATTAGCGCATTCTAAGCTAATTTGGTAGACTTATAAAGTAGCCTCGTCACTCACATGAAAAAAGATACCAGACTCCCCACCGTGTTAGGGAGGGCCTGGGGACAATGCGGATTACCTCCAAACTCAGACTAATTATGGAAGTTACAGAAGTAGGCAATTGTCATTTCACCAATGTACCGTATGCTGTAGACATTCATTTTTCTTTGCCCATATTTAGACACAACGACGAGCTGGTGCAGTTCCTGAGAGTGCACCGGGGAAGCAACTTTGTGAAGACCCATGGAGGAGACATTAACAAGTATGTTGAGAGTGCACTTTTAGTGACGTCACTTAATAATTATTAAACACATGTGCATTGTACCTGTATGGGGTGCATGTATGAGCACGAAATGCCTGTAGTTGTAGTGATGAAGTCAGCTTGTCAAGGAAGCGGCTACGATTGCTAAACCCTGAAACTCCACATAGTCCCCTCCAGATCGGTGCCAACTTTATCTCGAGAAAGAGTGGTAGGTATAGGTTACCGTGCAATAGAACCGAGACGTCCTGAAAAATTGTTAAATTCTACCACTACGGTAACTGTCTTGCTTGTTTGTTGCATATGTAGCACTTTAGCATGCAGTACTTGAATGCCAAGTTTGTTACCATTCATGGCAGGACTTGCAAGTTACAGCATATTTTAGATGACAAATTAATAATCGCAAGTTCACTTGGCCGCCACCTTAAAGATTAAAGCATGATTGTGGTTATAATATAACCACGTTAAAGAAAATGATCCACTGACAGAGATCTGCCTAGGTCACTTTGAGTGGTGGTCAAAAATCGATCTCCCTGATACTTATTTTGTGCTAAACTGACTTCTTCCTATGTACTGTAAGTGGTGGTAATAGCTGAGAGGTGGTCAATAAAGCTGAGAGGTGGTCAAAAAAGCTGAGAGGCGGTCAGGCCCGACCACTACCGACCAGTGTGGGCAGAACCCTGCACTGAAGAGAACGGGAGAGCACCACTCGTTTGCTAGAACACTGCCGAGTGAAGTGGCGTTAGTACCTCTCTCTCCCCTTTCCCCCACCAGATTCATCCAGAAACAAGGGCTGGACCGCACCTTCATAGAGTGCGACAACCACATGTGGCGAGTGGACAACCGAGAGCTTCCCCCCGACATCACGCTGGACGGAGGCAGCGACTGGATTGCCATCAACAGAAACTACTCGCACTATCTCGTCACCAACAAGGACCCATTCCTCGCGGGACTCAAGAGATACTACGAGTTCTCTCTGCTGCCGGCTGAGGTACGCAGGCTGCCAATACACAGGCTAGGACATGGCTAGTGTGAAACCCTGACTGTGTATGGTTGGGATGGGAAACAAAGGCATAATTCATGATTGAAGGGCTCAGAATCATCTCAAAATCTAGCACTGGAAATTGCTTAAATTGAACATGCATACCCTATGAGCAAATAGCCAAGATTCTTAAATGTTTAGCAGCTCTTGAAACAGAGTATTCTCAAGTTTGGGGGTTAGGGGGTTAGACCACTCTGCCCTTCAATATTAATAGTTGAAAGTAGAAATTGGGTCCTATTGCGCATGTGACCATAGATTGAAAAGCAGCCAAGCTAAGCAAGTAGCTTGGTTTTGTGTGCTTAGACTGCAAAAAAAGTCATAAGAATCCTGTTATAGCCACTAACTGAAACCATACCACAAATTATTAAGTCAGCACTTTTGCAAATGAAACAGCCTAACAAAGTTAAGCGTAGAGATTGGATTTGTGCAGCGCACTTCAAAATTTGCCATCCCTGATCCCTGAACTAACTATGAATCCATAATTTATATGGAATTTCTTGTGTTGCATGTACGTAATTAACCCAGTTGGTACTCTCAGCTAGTAACCCCCGTTAACCTGCTATTATTAAATGCATGATGTCATTTCATGCATATGATGAGCACAAATACCCGGGCATGCACTCAGCCCGGGGCAGCTAGCTGGAAATCAATGCCGGTTGTTTTCATCCTCCTCCCTTTCCTCTCTCCTCCTCCTTAACCAGTCTTTCTTCCACACCGTGATCCGCAATGGTCCGCTGTGTGAGACCTTCGTCAAGACCAACCTCCGTGTCACCAACTGGAACCGGAAGCTGGGATGTCGCTGCCAGTACAAACACATAGTGGACTGGTGTGGCTGCTCGCCCAACGACTTCCTCACCCGGGACATTGCCAGGCTCAAGGTAACGTTTACCCGTACTGGATCCTTGGGAGGCAAAAATGCTAGACCTTCTCAGGTCTAGTATGTGGGAAGTTCCTGTACTGCAGCAAAAGGCCTCCAATGGGAACTAGTCCAGTGCTCCATATATCAATTTGGTGCCTCCTTTGCGCCGAGGGGAAAATGGGGTGGCTTTTGCTTCCACTTACTTACCCTGCAACTTCCCCTCCCCTCCCTCCCTCCCTCCCTCTCCCTCCCTCCCTCCCTCTCCCTCCCCTGCCGCTTCCCCTCCCCTCCTCTCCCCTCCCTCCCTCCCTCCCTCTTCCTCCCCCTCTCCCTTCCCCTCCAATTCACCACAGAATCCCGCTGAACATCACTTCTTTGCTCGAAAGTTCGAAGCCATCATCAACCAGGAGGTGATCAACCTACTGGATGCCCACCTCTACGGTCAATATTCTGAGGGCACACCGGCGCTCAAATCCTATTGGGAGAGCATATTTCACATAGACGATGACGTTGCTAAACCCTCCAATGCACAGTATACCACTTACCACTCCTTCTTAAGGCATAGTCTCAAGTTGCTCTACTCGGAACAGTCTTCAAAGGGCGCCGGCAGTAAAAGTGAAGACTGTAAGATTCCGAGACAGGCGGTTGTGAAGGAGGTGACTTTGTTGAGGATAGCTGATGGCTTTAACGGGCTTGTTGTGACACTGAAGGACGCTATGTCCAGTAGTCTCAACCCCCCAGAGTTTGAGGTGTTCTTCAAGCCAGTGTCCTATGTTCATAAGTATACCCTCAATGAAGACATCGTTAGAAGAATATGGTCTCTAGAGGTATGTACTTGTAAATTTAATTGTTTAACTTTGAGGGAGGGATGGAGGGAGGCATTCATCTTTCTTAGACATTTGTGCCTCCCTCCTCTCCTCCTCCTCTGTGTGTGTGTGTGTGTATGTGTGTGTGTATGTGTGTGTGTATGCTCACTGCCTCCTTTATTGGCCATTCATAGACGATAATGACATTCCGGGTGAGTGAATTTCTGAATTTGTAACAAACCCACAAGTCACTTGCTCACAGTGGGGCTACTGTAGCCAGCACATAATGTGACTGAGCTACCATGTGGCTGAGTGGCCATGGGGCAGAACAATCTTTGGGAGCTCCTAACTGTGGGCTTGTCTGCCGTGACATGGAGCTTGGCTTCTCAAACTTCAAGTCCTCTCTAGATAAGCAAATACTGTAGAAGGGGATTATTGCAGAGCACACCCATTAGAAGATTTTGTAGTTACTAGTTACACATTTTATACGCTAGTTACACATTTTATACGCTGATAAATAAGTATTTCTCTTTTGAAAGGAACTTTTTGCATCTCCCTTGGATACCATCGTAATTGAAATAACTTACTAGGGTTACGCAAGCGCAGATGCCTCGCGGTGCTTATGGGCAACTTTTTACACCTTAAAAAAATACGACAGACATATTGTCCCATCACTAAATATCTAAGGGGGGGGCATCAGTGCCTGCTGACGCGATGACAAGGTCCCGGGGTTGCAAACGGGGCACGTGGACATGGTCCCGCGGGGCTGGAATGTGGAGATGGAGCTCGCGACACTTGCACACGGGGGATATTTTCGCGACCAGCTAGTCGCGTGAATAAACAGCTGAACCAAGGAACCATGATGATGGATAAACTACGACTAAACGACTGGCCTTGTGGAGACTGACGTCTCTGTCTGCAACACATTTCAAAGATTCAACCACGGCTGCCACGGGATAGCTGAGAGAGTGGCTATGCCACTTGAAACTACGTTGGATTAGTGCCGTCGGTCACCAGCCCTCATGTCTCTGCTTACAGAGCGGCTACACAAACTCTACTAACCTGGGAAGCCTTCCTTAATAAAACTATGTAATCGACTTGTGTAGATCTCTGACTCTTCGTGTGCCAAGAGTTTGAAGACGGCACACATGTATCTGCACGGACGCCATCTTGATTCCCGGGGGGCCCTCTGGGGCCCAAAACGTGACGGACATCTACATATATATAAACGCTAGCTGAGATTTGGAGCCCATTGAACGCGATTATTGGCCTCGCTGCGCTCGGCAATTAGCATAGTGAATCACCATAGCTATATTAATCTGGCGTTTAGTATTTTTTGCTACATTCCCAGCACAGCATTTTAGAAGGGTATTTAGTGTACTAGTAGTCAAGATGGTGTGGGTACCAGTGCTAAAACATTATGGTAGCAGCTACATCATGGCAAATATGCCAGGCTAGGGATTCAGTGTGTGTGACCTTCAGACTAGTACTGTATGTGGGATTAATCTCCCAGCTTTGTACATGTAAAAGCCCCGGTCCTTACTATTCAAGGAGTTGCTCCACCGTTCCCTGCATTTCCCTGTCTCAGTTATGATACAACTTTCACCTGCTTTTTGTTTTTTTTCAGATTGGAGCCAACTGGGATGGCAAGGAGAGTGTTTTCCGTAGTCATGGCAACATTCTCGGAGTGTGGGATGAACCTGTGGCCACTGTCCGAATGTCCCTGGGCAGAATGGGGACCGTGAATGTCGTCTGGGAAGACCCTGTCGGGGAGAAACTGACAACTTACACCATGAAGGTGGAGGCAAGCTGGTCTGTGGCCTTTCACAAGCCCAAGGTCGAGAGGCCCATAAAGCCTGGTGTGTGGAGAGTCAAGCTTGAGTCGAGGAGCGGAGAATTGCTGATGGAGACAAAGTTCCTCGTTGTGCCCCTCACGCACGAAAACATGGAGCTCCTTCCCAACCCCCAGTCTCTGAATGCTCGGCGGGCCAATGTCGCTCGCCCCGGAATGGACTCAAAGGAGTTCCTGACGTGGAGGAGCAACGTTGCCAAAGAAGGCACCCAGCTCGAGGAATGGTTGGATGAGTTAGTGGGGGAGTTTTGGACAACTGGAGAGTATTGTAGGGTAGAGGACGCTACAACGGTCGGGAGTCAGTGCTCTTGGATTCCTGATTGTCGCTCAACAGACTGGAGCACCTTCTCACCAGATCCTAAGTCGGATATCGGAAAGATTCAGCCAAACGGAAGAATTAGATGATCTTAGCACTATTTTACAGTAGCTCTATTATAGGGATTATTATTATTATTATATTATACATGATCAATGAGTTTTGTATCCATCATTCCCCACCTTTCCATTCTTATCGTTGTTTCTTAACTGTTTTGCACTCTGGTGTAGTGTCCAGTCACTTTGACTTTTGTATCTCTGTGCTTATTTTCTGAGACTGTTTGATGATTTTTTTTTGTTGTGAATAATAAGGTTGGGTTGCTTTATGAATTTAATATCTGCATGCGGTTAGTGTAAACAAGATTGATAATATTGAAGGTCTCAGAACCAGCGTGGTCTGTATTGAAACTGCCCCTCCCCCCAAACTTGAGAATATGCAATTTCGATTCATGAAACATTAAAACTCTTATGCTAACAGAGTATGCAATTTCCAGTAGCTATACCATGGTTCTGAGCCCTTTGATTATTCTAACAGTTTCATACAAAAAAATTTCATGTGATTGCCTACTAATTATCCTCTTCTGTTATGATGAAAGAAAGCTTACAATCACAGAGTTGACCAGAAAAAAAAAGGGCAACCCTCTTCTCCCAACGGAACCCTAGGCCATGTGACACTGCCACGTTAAGGGGTGAACGGGCAGGTCGTTCCGGCTGACCGAGCTTTCGGGCGCCTGTCCGCTACGGTACAGGGATCGTCATCGGGTCTGTTTAGTGCGCGGAGGAACACGGACGGATCCTAGGCCGTACTGTCCGAGACCTTGCCAAACCACGTTACCCTCTACCTGAACACACATGGTCACAGCCCGGAGCTAACTGCTCCACCCACTATATATATGTTAGCAAATTTATTAGGTTTGAAAAAAAGTTGCATTTTGCTTATGGGTTTAATTAACGTAACAACCGAAATCAATTACTTGACGTCACACCACTCGGCGGTCCTGATCACGAGACTTTGGGGACTCTGCCTTCAATTGCATTTCTAAAAATCAGCCGGGCAGTTCCATTTTGACATTCTGAGTTACCGTAGGACCGAGGTTCTTAGACAGTTCGGCGGATCCAGGGGGGCCGGTGCCCCTCCCCTCACCCCCCCCCCCCCGTATTATTTTTTAGTACGCAGCGCTAGCGCATACGAGCATAGTATACTTACTGTCAGTGTGACTGTACTGCAGTTTAATATCGGCTCTAGTTCTCTCCTACTGTGCAGTCGTGGGGTCGTGAATCGATTACCGCACTTAGTTTCGTGCCCATACGTTCACGCCCGCACGGGGAGCGAGGCCATGGATCCTAGGCTTATACGTAGGATCCATGATTAACCTATGGCACGAGACTATACCACACTGCGTGCGCGGCGTAAGCACTCGATCACGTGCTGATGCAAGCCTGGATCCTATATGGGGTGTCGTTTGTGTCAAAACGTAATACTCTAAAGACTGTTAAAAACAATACTGGCATTTGTAAATTACATATTGGTAAATACCTGCACAATCAAAAATTTTCATATACTGTAAATAGCTGCTTACATAGCTAATCACATACTGGTATTTACTTCACATGCTGGTTTTTAGCTCACATGCTGGTATTTGCTTTACGTGATGCTGATGTTTAGCTGATATTTAGTAAGTTTTTTAGCCAAATACTAAAGCATGAAGCTACCTGACTCAATATATACTCAATTAGTGAACAACTTTCAAGCATTATTCTTCTGAGAAAGCAGACCTTAAACTGAGGTATTATTTAATGCTCCATAGAAATTTTTTGGAGGGTAGTAACCAAACTTAAGTCTCTGTACATTTGGCAGTAGGGCCTCAAAAGTGTCTTTCAAATGGCATAATTTCAATATTCGTCTGCAAGCCTGAAACCTTGAGTATCACTCACAGACATACTAATCTATTTTACCTAAATATCATTATCAATCCCAAAATATTGCTATTAATTTTGTTTGTACTACAGCCATGTGACTGCCATGTTAGATCACAGTCGTCAGCATTATATTAATCTGAAACGCCAAACATACAGCAATTTCTCTGCCCTTTCAAGTTCTTGTACAATGCCATTCTCTGTGTTTTTAAGTTGTTTGTATGATGCCATTTCACTGTTTTTAGAGAAGAATCCTTTGTTGGAATGTTCATGAGTGCCTGCTCTATATATGCATGCATGATGCCTTCGTCAAAGACAGCTGATAGCTACTTGCTGGAAACATGTGATGAAGTTGAACACTGGGTCTTTTATGACCTGTAGGCCGGTGTATCCAACCTCATGAAACTGGCGAGACATCCACTGCAGATGCCTACTACCATGGGACATTGTCAGTGTCAGGGTTAAGTTTTTGGAGTGCTAGGGGAGATGGAAATACTGCGTAGTTGAAAGTGTATGATTTCTAGCATGATAATCCATTATACACAAGAACATTCTAATTATCACCATCAAATTCAGCAAGCAGGTAGCTAGTCTATTATAAATGTACTGTGGCTGCAATTTCATTTCTAGGGGCCCTAGCTACTTGAATAATAAATTAATATTGTGACTCGGTCTCAGGTGTACATGTGTCTGCTATTAATATTAAACACTACTGCTTACAGTTAGCTAGTACTAATTATAACTTACTGTGATCTGGCAGGCTTTGGGATTTGAACCTGCGATTTTTTTGTCCGCAGCCAAATACTTTACATTTGCGGCCACATGTCACCTAGGCTCACCTAAGTTCAGAAGGTCTCATTTGCAGCAGTATCCAGGAGTACAGGGTAAAATACAAGGGAACCCCCAACCCCATTCAGAGCTTCCTCCCCAAACAAAAACTGATCAAAATCAAGCAGGGAGTCACACATCAAAGGTAAATAGCTATGACTGTCAGCCTATTCCTGCCATTATAGCTAGCTATTAACAATGCTAAAAAAAGAAAGCCTATACTGAGAGACTCAATTTGTCATATGAAGTGCCTTAGATGCCACCATACTGCCTCTCAGGGCACCCAAAATAAAGGGTGGCGTGCCCTAGACATAATTAATGCATTATGCAGGCAAGTTTCATTATTATGAGGTACGATGTACTAGCCTCATTCACCCCAACCTATTAGTACTGCATGGGATGAATGGTAGCAGGCACAGATATAACTAGCTATACAGGAATAAAGGATGAACTTCAAGAGGGAGAGCCAAAACAGGTAGGATGAAAACGAAGCTGTAGAGTGGAGCCTGGGAACAAGGCTATGGTATTGCAATAGCCCATTAATAATTGGTGCTTATAATTATTATTAATGGTGATGTGATTGAGGCAGTACTGTAGTTTGTATGCTGCATGTATTATATTATTTTGACTCCTGACTCTCGATGTACCAACAAAAGAATGTAAGTCTGAAAATGATGTATGAACCTACTGAGGTTCAACTCTTGAGGCTCAACGCGTTACAGGTTTAACCTATGGAGCTTCACCTCTCAGACGGTGGGGTTTATAATACTGAATTTGACACACATCTGACGGATTGTCGAAATGGTGCGCTCGTTTGCAGACTGGGGTTCGGAGCGTTATCTCCCCAAGGTGATCAAGTCGGGGATCGGGCCCCCTGTACACATATTGATCTTCGACTTTCTACGACCTAGTAGCAAGAACGCCGGTAACTTTCTTCTCCCGCGAGGGCTGAAGGATTCCGAAGCCGAATGGACGACTGGGCACGTTGCGGTGCCCACCGTGATTCCCAGTCTCGCCTATCCAACGCTTCTGGGGCAGCCATACCTCTACAAGTATGTCTGACCCTGCAGGAGGGATGGGAAGCTCACTAGGCGTTTTTTTTCTCTCTCCAACTAGGCCTGGGAAGAATTATTTATAAGTTTGGCTATCCGGGAGGGAGGGAGGCTATATAGCTTTTTTTTCTCCAACTAGGCCTGGGAAGAATTGTTTATAAGTTTGACTATCCAGGAGGGAGGGATGCTAGTTGTTATTTTTTCTCCAACTTAAGTTGTTTCTCTTTATAGAAATACCACGAATAGTCATCTCTCTATCAGTACTAAGCCTGGGAAGAATTAATTGACCGTCCATGAGCTAGCTACAGGCTTCTTTCCCCCCCTCCAAGTTAAGTTGTTTCTCTTTTAATTACCACAGATAGTAATCTATCTATCGATACTAAGCTTGGGAAAAATTGTTAATAAGTTTGATGGTCCAGGGTCAGTGGACCAAAGTGGCCATTGGGTTTTTGACCAAAAATTCATCCAAAAGGCTACCTTCCTTGCAGATACCAACTGACTATTTAAATTTCACTGTGTGCTCTGACTAGTGGGTTTTCAAATTTGCATAGTTGGACCAAAGTGGCCAACTGCATTCTGGAATTTCATAGTGGTCATTTGCAAAAAGCTCTCTTGGACCAAAGTGGCCAACTGCTTTCTGGATTTTCATAGAGGTCATTTGCAAAAAAAGCCCTCTTGGACCAAAGGGGCCGACTGCTTTCTGGATTTTTGTAGCAGTCATTTGCAAAAAGCTCTTGTTGGACCAAAGTGGCCAACTGCTTTCTGTATTTTCATAGCAGTCATTTGAAAAAAAGCTCTCTTGGACCAAAGTGGCCAACTGCTTTCTGGACTTTCATAGCAGTCATTTGCAAAACGCTCTTGTTTGACCAAAGTGGCCAACTGCTTTCTGGATTTTCATAGTAATGATTTTGGAAAAAGCTCTCGTTGGACTAAATTGATTTCAGAATGGCTAGTAGCTATATTTCATTCCCGTGAATGCATGTTACAAAACAGATTCCGTTCAGTACTTGGCCTGAGGGTGTTATATAGCAGGTCATGCTACGGGTGGATAAAACACCTTCCAATTTGTCCCACAGAAGGACCGCCTGCTACCTAATAGGGCATACAGAATTGAGGATTGGAGATGACAAGACAACTGCATGCTGCACGAGAAGTTACCCAGCCCATGAGCAGTTAACTGGGAGTTGGAAGTCATGATGACTAGCCATATATCCCTTTAATTACCGTAATGCGCATGCGTAGCGTACTGCCAATAACCGAATCAATTTCCGCTTGGAGCACAAGGTAAAAGAGGTCAAATAAAAATGGCTGGTTGAGTTAGAAGACGGCTTTACTGGCTCTAATTTTTCCCCAAGCCAAGTACTGAATGGAATCTGTTTTGTAACATGCATTCACGGGAATGGAATATAGCTACTAGCCATTCTGAAATCACTTTGGTCCAATGAGAGCTTTTTCCAAAATCAGTACTATGAAAATCCAGAAAGCAGTTGGCCACTTTGGTCCAACAAGAGCTTTTTGCAAAAGACTGCTACGAAAATCCAGAAAGCAGTCGGCCACTTTGGTCCAACAAGAGCTTTTTGCAAATGACTGCTACGAAAATCCAGAAAGCATTCGGCCCCTTTGGTCCAAGAGAGCTTTTTTTTTGCAAATGACCGCTATGAAAATCCAGGAAGCAGTTGGCCACTTTGGTCCAAGAGAGCTTTTTGCAAATGACCACTATGAAATTCCAGAATGCAGTTGGCCACTTTGGTCCAACCATGCAAATTCGAAAACCCAATAGTCAGAGCACACAGTGAAATTTAAATAGTCAGTTGGTATCTGCACGGAAGGTAGCCTTTTGGATGAATTTTTGGTCAAAAACCCAATGGCCACTTTGGTCCACTGACCGTCCAGGAGGGAGGGAGCCAGGCTTATTTTTTCCAACTTAAGTTGTTTCTCTTTATAGAAATACCACTAATATATCTGTCTATCTATCAGTAGTAAGTCTGGGAAGAATTCTTTGCCCATCAAGGTGCTATATAGGCTTCTTGTTTTCTCTTTAATTGTTTTGAAATACCACAAATAGTCTGACAGGCTGATGGCTACTGAATTATTAATTAGCTACAAGCAGCGCTAGCCACACACACTAATACTAACAAAATAGTTGGAATGGCAAGTCATTAGGAAAAGCACACTAGCAGTATAAGCCCTAGCTTGTGGTGAGTTCAATGAGCTCATTTTTTAATGTTAAAGCTGAAACAGGCAAAACATGTACAGCAGGGTCCCGATAGCTGCTGGTGTTAAGGAACCACGAAAACATAAACAGAGAAAAGTTTAATTTAAAAGAAAATGTTTTTTCTTCTTCTTTTTTTTCCTTATCACTTGGCACTGGGAAATTTGTGCAAAGGACACCCAATATAGCATTATAGCTAATGGCTAATTTTGCATGTATGCTAAAATAGTGATACAGAAAAACAAGCCAAGGGAACATGTGTAGAAAATGTGTATTCCAGTGAGTTACAAATAATTATTATAGAAGTTACTTGTGTGTGTATAGAGACAGACAAAAGGACTGATAATACTGTGATCTTGTGACTCTGGGAGCTTGCTCAACAAAAATGCCAGTCGGGAAATAAAACAGGCCATGTACTATTTTAAACACAGTGCTTAAGTCCAGATATAGCCTACGTTGCTATAGAGAAGGGCTTAGGCTGAGAAAACAACTGTAACAGATCCTTGTAACTACTGCTCCACTGCTTTGCACACATTCTAAGTGTAAACTTTGTACATTCTCGAGGGTTTTTATTTCATCGGTTTTGTAAGTGTTCCAGACTCGGTTCGCATACTCGAGGTGAAGACGAATAAGTGAAACATACATATGAAATAAGTTCTCAGGCTCAAATGCTGATAGAAATAGCAGTAAATCAGGCCAGTTAGCTTTCTCGCTTTACGTATACTACAGAGAGATTCAATGTGCCGTGTCCAAGACAGATCCGATGACAGGAGGATCCCGAGATATTTGTAGCTATAGGAGTCCACTTCTTCCAGTGGCTGATCACAGAGATGTAATGTTGGTGGGCTTATACCAGTCCGTTTTCTGGTAACTTTCATAACTTTACACTTTTGCTTTTGATAGTTTGCATCAACCCACATGGATATTCTGTTTATGCCATCCTTCAAAAGAGCATAGTCAGCACTGCTGGAACTAGATCTGTAAAGCAACATGTTGTTTGCATATAGGGTCAGATGACTATCTGGTGAGAGGGTAATGATTTAATCCCATCAATGTACAGGAGGGGGCCAACCACTGAACCTTGTGGAACCCCAGCATCTGATGAACTACCATTTACCACCACCTGTTGCTTTCTAGAAGGGCATGGCGAGGAACTGAATCGAATGCTTTTCTAAAGTAAAAACAACAACACCGCTCCAACTTCTTTTCCTCTTTCAAGCATGACTTTCCCCTCTGAAAATTCCACTGTGAATCAGAGATTGCTTGCGTCTCCATCAGATGTTGTAACAAGAGGTTCGCAATATGTCTCTCCAGAAGTTTGCTCAGTATTAGAAGCAAAGAGACTGGTCTGTAGTTTGCCGGACTTGCTTTGTCACCAGATTTTGGAATAAGTACTATTAATATTCGACCATTTCCACGTCACTGGGAAACATCCAGTTGAAATTGACTGATTAAACAGCTTAATGACTGGGGCAGCAATGCTTGCAGCGGTGAACTTCAACATCCTACCGGAAATTTGGCCAGGACCACTTGCTTTAAAAACATCTATTGTAGAAGACCTTATAATAACCTCCTCCTCTGTACATAACAGATTTTCTGAGCCTCCCTCTGACAATTCCAGGTGTTTGGCAGACTCAAAGGAGCCATATAGGCCTAAGGGGTGGCAATGAGGTAGTGAAGCATTTAGAGAAGTAATTGTTTAACATGCTTGCATTGTCC
This sequence comes from Phakellia ventilabrum, assembly GCA_963921505.1. Taxonomy (NCBI): domain Eukaryota; kingdom Metazoa; phylum Porifera; class Demospongiae; order Axinellida; family Axinellidae; genus Phakellia; species Phakellia ventilabrum. The sequence goes on from OY997392.1 coordinate 1,750,529, forward strand.
AGCTTGTTGTCTGCACATGTACCATCAGATGGCTGCATTGATGGTATTGTGGCTGAATCCTTCCTGAAGGGCTTCATTGTTTTCCAAAACCAGTTTTTGTTTCCAGTGTTAATGTTCCTTGAAAACTTTTGAATTCCTCAATATAATATATCGATGTCACTTTATTATGCACGCCTTTATATTTTCTCCAGAGCTCAGTTGACCCTTATGACTTTGCCCTTCGGAATAAAGTGTTTCCGCTTTTGCATTACACGTTCTTTGATAGCCAAGGAAGATTCAGGTGTGTAGGTAGAACACCCTTTGGGATACAGGTTTCCAGGGTAGTCTTGAAAGCATTTCCCCAGTTTTGTAGAGGTTGATTTTAATACATCAGGGGTATCCAGCAATTGTTCCCAATCGACATCAGCCAGTAGTCTGTTTGCTTTGTCAAAATTAGCTTGAGAATGCCTCCAAACTGGTCGTGCAGTTGGCTTAGTACAGTTAGGTGAAAGTCTCCTAAGAGAGAGACCATTACGGTCAGAGTTAACAATAGGGGAGCTCTCCTTCAGCTGTGCAGGGGTGGATACAAGGGCAATGTCTATGCAACGCTCTAAGATTTGGGTTAGCTACCACAAAAATTAAAGTAACATGACGGAGAATAAAAGTAACCATTTAAAATTTTAAAGGTATACAAAATCTTGAAATGCGAATGCCTAGAAGACAAATAGGGCAGTCCTTTAATTATGCAGGCTAAGCACTGCACGCGTAACATAGTTATTACTGCAGCAGCGTTTATGAGCTTAAGACTTACTGTCAGTGTGACCGCGTAGTAGCCTTTTACTGTAGTCTAGAATTAGTCCCAATGTTTACGGACGCCTGCAGTGCTGAATCTCCGTAGGGCCAGGGTCCATCTACATGTACTACGTACGCCTACCTATGACGTCAGAACAGTAATTATGTGGCGAGTTCGAGTGCGGAGTGTACGATCGAATCTAAATTCCAGGGGCTGTACCTCGCAAACACAGTAGCTATAGTTAAGTTCCAGTCGATATCGCCAGCATAATACAAGACTAAGTATATGATTCTGAACTGCTGAACAACTTTCAGAGAGGGAAAACGCCCGCAACACCGAAAGAATCGAAAGGATGTCCCTTTCTTCGACCGAAAAAGGCCGCGGAGACTCCTCCACTTCAGTTGAGCTGGACGAAGACAGTGGCCATGATTCCGTGGACTCCCTACACACGTCCGCCGACGAGAGGGAGAGGATAGCTCACTTAGAGACAGCGGTTACTTGGATCCGCCAAGAAGTGGTGAGTGGGTGTGTGCATTTCTAATGCCTGCAACTTGGGGTCTAGATCTAACGGAGGAAACACCCCCTTTCTTTGTGCGCGCGTAGGTATCCCTAAACTGTATTCTAAACTTCCAAGAATTTGCTAAACTACGGAGCAGTTGGGTTTTATGACTAGACTAGAATTAGCTAAAGCTCCATGAAAGTTTAGAAAGTGGATTGCCAGTTACATACACTTTGGACTATTTCATTTCGTGTTCATACACGTGCATCATACGAGAGTGGGGAATTCAATAGAGGTCCCCTGAACTCCTTTTCCCCTGGGCAGTTCAGAATTAGCCCCAGGACATGTGATGTTTGCACAGAGACAAGATGCCTACCTGCTGTTGTATTTACTCCCCGGGACAATAAATATTTACCCCCTCCCTGGACAAGATTATTCAATCACCCACTGGCAGAGGCTTGTTTATATATCAAGATACCCTATTCCTTTTATTCCTGGACACAATACCTGCTGTTCCTCCTACCCCAGGACAAAGTTGTCTGATTAGCTTTAATCCTGAAGCAGAGGCTTTTTCGCCCCTGGACACTATAAAGTATTCCTCTTGCTCCCAGCCGAAAAATGATATTGATAACTAGTTTAACGGTGACTTCATTTGTAAACAGCAATGCAGGAAGCAGGTTTCTATCACATGTAAAATTAATCCCATAGTAGTGCCAGACACTACCCAAAATAAGCGGCTCCGGACTGTGAGAGCCTTCCCTCCCTAGCTGTTCAACCTTCCCTTTCCTTTTCCATCATTTTAATGGTGCATGGCAACTGCAGCTTTGTAGCATTGATATCACTGGAGGATTTTGTTAATGGAGACATCAAAAGCGGGTGGGTGGATGGTGTTGTTTACAGTGTGTGTTCTTTGGTAAGTAAGTGCACTTTGTTGATAGCCAACACAAATCTGTATAGTTGAAATAACGGAAACTTTAGAAGCAGTGTATGTATGGAGGCCAATATGGTGTGTGTCGTGTGTTGCTGGTAGAGACATGCTATCCCCCAGTCTTGTCCTTCGTTTCTCCCTCTGTATTCCATACTGTCTACAATGTGGAGAAAAGACGGAAACAATTGACGCCTCTAGAGGCCATTGAGTCTATAATTTTGCTTTGAAATAGCTAAAGGTGACGTGTTTTTCATCGTTTCTCCCTCTGTATTCCATACTGTCTACAATGTGAAGAAAAGACGGAAACAATTGATGCCCCTAGAGGCCATTGAGTCTATAATTTTTGCTTTGAAATAGCTAAAGGTTTTTCAGTGGAGAATATTGAACTCAAGGGGAGGGGGTGAAGTATACCCCTTAATGTTGTTTCACAATTCCCATCAATCATGAAATTTGCTGCATTCGCTGAAGAAAGAAGGAGGTAGTGTATTTGTTCACAGCTTACTAATAGACCCTTTACCATTATGATGGGGGTAAAAGTGAGCACTAAATGGAGAAAATACATGAGAACATGTGCTTTGATGTAGGTTTCTTGTACGAAAACATGTTGATAATCCCAGTGTAGCCAAAGGCATTTTGCACAGATGTGGTTTGGGATATAGCTCTGCAGTACCTACTACATAGTGCTGGGAATGTATACCATAGTGTCAGCAGTTTTCAAGGGGAGCTGATTGAGTGATTACTCCACCAACATTCTTGCAAAATCGACTGTGCCAAAACACTCTTTCGAAGTAGCAACCCTCTGGGTGGGTAGCTAGCTACCAGCCTATTTCTCTCGGTAACTAGTAGGCATTAACTGTTGCAGGTTAGTGACATGGACAGTCGCCTAGCACCATGCTGAGGAGGGGGGAGCCTCCGTGAAGCCACTAAAACACAGCCTGGCTGGCTATATCACGCATGTGTGTGCATACGCCCTTCTGGCATGGAAATGACGTCGACTCTGAATCCAGGCCAGGCTCACCCTCACTTTGTAGCTAGCAGATGGAGTGTTAATTATCCTAATTCATGGACAGCAATAAAGGTAATGTGTTTTATTGGCTTAGAGCATTCTTTAGTGCTAATTGCATCATCAAAATGGTGTTAATTGCAGTTGTGGCTGCTCTTATGTTGTCTCTGCTTTAGGAGCCAAAACAGAGACCGAATTCTTGAGGGAAAATATTTGAATTGCTTACCACCCATGTACAAAAATAAGGGAGGGCTATGAAATTGAACAATGGGGTACTCGATCTTTTACTCTCTTCGTATCAGCAGTTGTCGGGAGGTGTCGTAACTGTTTAGTCATACTGAGACGCTACTAACCATGTATGTCAGTAGATATGTCTGGTATTTCGTACTTGAAAGCTGATCTCATTTGCTAGGACATGTAGAGCCTTTTAACCTGCTCCAGAAGAATGCTATAATTCTCCATGTAAGGTTGATGTGCCAGTGATAGTGTGTGTTTCAGTGGGAGCACTTCGAGGGAAAGTTATGATGAGCATTCATTATCTCAGGCATGACTGAACATATGGTATCTGTATTAGTACCGGCTTATATCGCATTATTGCCATCGTAAGTCTATCAAACCCTGTATTAGTACCAGCTTCCATCACGTTAATGCCATCATAAGTCTATCAAACGCTGTATTAGCACTATCTTGCATTTGGTTTCTGGGGTAATTTTACAGGCTTTTTATCTTGTATCCATGGCTACAAAATGAAAGGCGTGGGTGGTTGAACCTGGGAATGAGGCTATGCACACTGAGAGGGAGTAGTACTAATACCAACAATGTGTTGTGTGTACAGTTACAGCAAAATAGGTATAATCTGTACTATGTAATTGCTGTAGGTACGTACAGTTGTACTCATGCACAAGAGCTTGTAACTTGGTCAAATAAATGGCAGATGTTTCAAGTCTTTGGCACAAGACTCTGACAGCCTAATACAGTTACTAAGCAGTTGATATGGTTCATGTATCTCCAGCTCCTGCTACAAACAGATCAGAGAACTGAGAGAAGCATGACGTTATTACAAGTATGCAATCTCGACATTCCCCTGAAGTGATGCATGCTTGAGGTCACGATCAATTCAGAACACACAAGGTTTCTCTACCAGTCGCTCCACATTCCTCTGTGCCTTGTCAACAGCTGTCTGTCGGGGGTGTGTACCCCAAACAATGTGCTTACGGTTATTACAATGCCAGATATTTGAAGTGTTTGTGTTGTTTCTCTAACTAAGGAGAGGGCATTGAGCAGTTGATTGACCAGATTGGCATAGGGGTCCTGCAATTGTGGTGTAAAATGACTGCAGCGACTGCCAAGGGATATCAATAAGAACAGTGTCAGACATTTGTCTTAATCTTGTCACTCATGAAGGGGGACATGTGTATATACATGTACGTGTACCATTAGCGTCTGTATCGAAGACAATAGCCTCAATGCCTATTACTGGGCGCTGAGTAGCAGCCTGGCTCCACGCCCAATAGCTGGGGCTAGCCCAATTAAGCTTAATTTCCCTCCTATTATGACATTCCCTTATTCCCAGGCTGTTACGTATGCTCTCAATCAGTACCCATTACGCTCTATTAAGACCAATTCTAGTGGTCTAACTTTCGTGCAAAGACCGACACCGCCAGGATGTTGTGTTCGTGTCTGGTGTCACCAATTGTGCTGTTGAAAGTCAACAAAATGAATTAGGTTTGAGGCTTATTGCTGTTCACTGATTACTTTTTAAGAGAAAGTCTCCAGCCATGTACCCAGGCCTCCCTCCCAATTTTTTTTCCACGGCTGTGAGATTGAAACCAGGTGAAAGGCTTAGTTTCAAGGCTATGTACTGCCTCGTGACCGCCTAGAGTTTATCTCACAACCATGGAGGGACGCTGTGTGTCAGCAAGATAAGATCTAGGTGTAAGGCCAGAGCTCTACAGTGGGTAGGGCTTGAGCAGTGGACAGTATTGGCAGCAGTCTATCTATTTGCATCATTAATATTGCGTACATCTTGTTTCCCAACCTCACACTATAGCTAGAGAGCTTAGTATATGGTACTGGTCGAAAAAATTCTGGCAGCAATCATGGCGATACTCAGCTGTGAACCATGTTTCAAACTGAAGTGTACGCTATAATTGTATGTAGAAGCGTTGTACAGCCTTCTTCTGTTGCCCCGGGCCGGAGTGTTTCTGTTGCCCCGGGCCGGAGTGTAGCCTCGTTCCCAGTCCTTCCCGCCCCATCTTTTATCTCACAGCATCGCTTTTATCATGGCTGTGAGGTAAAAGCTGGGATGGAAATGAGGTTGATTAACCTCTAGCAAGACAGCCAATGATTATAATAATCACTATGAATACGCTAAGTAGTGCCAGGACTTTTGTTCGCAGCTGGTCTGAATGGTTGTACAGTGTGTATGTTTTTGTGGGATATCCTGGCGGGGCATTGCAGTATTCATGTGTTGTTGCTGGCCTGGGACCTCGGTAATGGTATTTATTGGATCTGGTCTGGCAGCACAGTCGTCATGTCTGAACCTTTGGAATGCTACATCCTTTTTAGTGGAATGTCAACCTGCATAGCTTGCTGGGAGAGTATGAATACTGGCATAGGTCTGAATGTTCATTCTGGCAATTTTCTTCAGGGTTTTAGATAAGATGTACGAGTATGTAGAGTACTTAGCTTGTCAGGTATGTTTGCTATCTTGCTGTTAGGCTACTCCAAATAAATTTGCTGTTTCCCGTCCACCGCGCGCTCATTTCTGAAAGGACCGCATTATTTGTCTCTGCTGATGCCGCGTGGGGAGCTCCTTTCTGTTGTTGTTGCATGTTGGTATGCTGCTAGTCAACAGCAGCATTTTAAAAATATGGCGATAAGTCCCTACTCCGGCTGACGATACTTACAAAGCGGCGATGTTAGGCTGAACTCGACTGAAAAAGTAAGTGTGAACGGGTGTGATGTCATTAACGTGCTTATAATTGGTAACGGTGATCGACTGCTCTCCCGCGTATACAAGAAGCCGTTCTCAGGATGGTAAACAGGAAATGGCCTTGTGAGAGGGTGGTTCCCCCGCAGTATAGTAATTCAAGCTCTCTATGGCTTACAGTGACATTATACACGGAAACTGTAAACCTATACATGTATTTTGTAGCTGTGTTGGGACTATATGGGATGGACAAAGCCACGCATCATTATACACTGTCATTGAGATGCTAGAACACTAAGGCTTCCAAATTGAATACTGCTCACTGCACACGCGCCCCCCCCCTTTGGAGATTTTTCTAAATGAACCCCTGCATGCTACTCTATTGCCACTTCTCTTTGGTGAAAACGCTGCGGGGTGCACTGGCATCTCTTCCCCAGCCTCACCTCCGACGATGCTCCCTTCTGTCACTGCTTTATGTCTTTGCACGTGTAATCTTGCTTATCTCCGGAAGCTTCAATCTTGCTTATCTCCGGAAGCTTCATCGTGCTTAGCCAGACACCGTCGCGCTTAGCCAGACACTGTCGCGCTCTGCTGGCCTCATTTGTGTTCTCCCTCAAGCCATAAGTGCAAACACTGTAGTTCTGTGCCCACATGATATACAGTCCTGTAGCATCACTCATGTATACAATACACAGGGTCTCACGCTACATGATCACTTGCTCCACTTCCCTCTCAACAATTATATCCTATATGAATGCTGGACTGCGATGTCCTAGGATGTAGCCCTCCGATTAGTATGCTGTATCTCCTGAGTAGCTACTGCTTTAGGCCGTCACTGAACTGGGTTGACGTATGTGATAATGGGCCCTTGTATACTTACCCAGGGAGGAGTGGTAGAGGATGCATTCCCGCCCCCCGCCCCCCTTGGAAACCTTTGCCCCCACCCCCTCCCCCTTGTGGATTTCAACCCTTCAAAATTGAATGATAGCCCCCCCCCCCTTGGGGATTTTCCTAATCGAAACACTGCATACCCTGCGCTGTCCTCATAACTTACCAATTAATACATACCACACTAAATTGGCAACCAGTAACTGCAGCCAGCAATGAGCATTTCCATGGAGGTAGCCAGTAAATGCCAAGTTATGCTATATACCTCACATTGCAGTGCTACACATATTAGTTGATGGCTTGGGTGACGGAATACAATGTATGATTGGAATTAGAAACAATAGGTGTTAAGGAATAGTTTTAGTAAGTTGTTGGAACGTGTAACAAGAAATCTGTCAAATTGAGCCCCAGAGACCTCGTAGAAAGTACTACCATTTTTAGTTATAGCAGGTAGTTCTGCTGTACTAGTGTTTGTTTTAAAAGACCTTATTACAACTAGTTAAGAGCTTTGTATCAGTAATCTGGGATACTATAGGAAGAAGACATTTTATGGCAATCAGGATGGTGTAACCTCTGGTTGCTCTTGCTCTTGTCCTCTGACTGGAGGTTTTACAAGCTCCGTCTGCGTCTGCTACATAGTCATTTAGAGGCAGAATCAGTATAAACTGAGATAGTAGCCAAGCGTAGCATGGCATCATGGTACCTTTGCCCTCCCTCTCTCTTCTCAGGCTCTCCTCCAGACTTATGACAAGGACATCCTGCAGGAGTTATGGAAGATCCGCTCGGGAGTCCACGAGATACGAGAGAGCCATCAGCAGCAGATGCAGTTGGAGCGAAGGTTTCTCCATTCAATGAGTCCCGACGATAGCACCAGTGGACGATCGTGCAGCCCCACCTCCCTCAATAGGATGAGCGACGTGATAGATCCGCGCAGCCGGTCAACCTCTCCCGAGAGCCCTCTCTATCATCCCAAAATCAGTCGCACTACGTCTGGTACGATGGACAGATTCAAAGCCCCCGCCCACTTGCAACAGCAGAATGATGACCGGGTCTTGGCGGATTTCTTTGGAAATGAGCAGGTCAGCAAGTTGAACGAGTTCAAGCAGAGTCTTGCTCCTGTCGTAGATGAGTTACCGTCTCTAAACAAGCCTTTGCAGAAGCGTCCAAGTAGTGGTAGTCGCTCTGGTGGTCGCTCCCATCCCAGTCCAAAATCCAACCACTCTAGTCCTCATTCCAATCGCTCTAGTCCGAATCCCAATCCGGCAGACCCAGTCTCTACTGATAGGATAGGCCAGCGTCCAAGCAGGGCTGGATCAGGAAAGGCAAAAATGGACTCTCCGTCACAGCAACGCAAGGAGCCCGATACATGTAGTATTGTCAATGGCGCTAGTGACAGTCATGAGATAGTGTGTGATATTGTTTCTGAAATGCAGAAACTTCGGTTGCGGCTACAGCAGACAGCTATGCAGGAAATTGCTGAAATTGATCGTCAGTTCTCTCCGAAGCTGTTGCGTACCAGCTCGGGCTCACCAACTGGCCAGGCTGGTCACTCGCACCAGGATCATAAACCTATAACCAGTCATTCCCGACAGGGCAGTTCAGAGTTTGCTTACCACAGTGGTCACGCACGCCAAGGCAGTTTAGACTTCACTACCCAGACTGGTCATGCACGTTACGGTAATTCAGACTTCACTGCCCAAACCGGTCATGCACGTCGTGCTAGTTCGGACTTCACTGCCCAAACCGGTCATGCACATGCAGGTAGCTCAGACTTCACCTTTCAGCAGCTACAATCCAGTCACCGTCGTCAAAGTAGCTTGGAACACATTTCCATAAGCCAAGGCCACCATTCCCGACAGCGTAGCTTTGAGCACCCAGTACCCTCCCTGTCCTTCAGTCATTCCAGACAGGGCTCTCTACCTGTTGACCCCAGTGGTCTGGTGACAGAAGTTCGATACGGTACCTCCACTTCTACGCTGACGCTCTCGCCTCCATCAGGATTGCACTACGAGAGTCGCTCGCTTGAACGTACCAGGAGTCCCTCCAAAAGCCGAAGCCCCACCCCTCCCTACCAAGAAATCCGTAGCCAGGGGCATTTAAGACAAGGTTCACTTGGGTCGGTATCTCCGCCCCCCGTCGGCGGTAGAGATTTCTCCCCTCCCCCTCAGACTGCCAACCTGCCGGGCTATAACCAGCAGCCACCTCAGAGACGGGAGAGCGATCTCGTGGCGAGGCGTATTGCCTCCCCACCTCGAGACAACGGGAACAAGACCCAGCAACCAAACTCCTCTCGGAACTACCACCAGCCGCTGCAGTCGACCACCGGAAGCAAACCTCCCCCTGGAAAGCCACAGAGAGCTACCAGTAGTGGGTCCCACACGATCGGCCACCCAAGAAGAACAAGCGGAGCAAACCAGGAGGGAATTAGTAAAAGCGGAAGCCTTCCAAAACAGCGACCTGGCTCAGGCACTCACTATTCCACGGCCGTCATCAAAAGAGGAAAGAAGTATTCAGAAGGGAAACGATTGTCCATGGAAGATAGTCAGCCGGCACCAGGAGGAGACTACTCCTTATCACAGCCGGCACCAGGAGGAGACTACTCCTTATCACAGCCGGCAATGGCAGAGTCAGTGTATGATCGTTTGGCACCACCTGGGAGCTCCTACAGCTTTGATTTGGGCCAACCCGAGCATAAGAGCCTCGTTCCGAATGCCACTGCTCCCAAGAGTACAAGCCCCGGGACGACATACCGACAGCTCAATCCTGACTTCAAACCCCGCCCCTCTCCCCGCCCGTCTCCCAGGGTTCCACCCAAGAATAAGGCTAAAGGGGAGACAATGCCGAACACCTCTCGAGGAGACCCACATCCAAAGCTCAAGCCAAAGACGAGTGCTCCTGCAGCTGGAGATGTGTCTACTCTGGTGGACAGAAGTCCTCCGATCTATCCCGAGGAAATCCAGCCCTACATGACTTCTGGTGAGCTGAAGAGCCAGATGCAGTCATTCAAGTACACCCCGTTCACGGACAAAGTGAAAAATTCCGGGAACGATTTGCCGTCATATGGTAGGAAACATGAGAAATCCACTAATGCTATTCTACCTTCTGAACAAACTTGGTGTTGAGTTATATCAACTTGTATTTTTTTTCTGTACCATTTCTCTAGGTTCAACCGGTCTATTAATACTGTACTAAAATATCATAGTATGTATATTTATGTTGTGTGAGCATTTGCGTTTGGATATTTTTATTGGATATTGGGTCACATAATTTGTGTTATATCTTTTATATTCGTATTATGTGTTTACACTAATTTTTATGGTGCTTCTCCGGCCAGAGGCGCGCGAGCACTAGTAGGGGTGAGCTGATTATGCCAGCATAATAGGGAAATTTATTGAGCATAATAGGGTATTTTTTGGAGCAGTAGTAGCATAGTATAATATATAGATTTTTGAGCATAATATAAATCAGCTCATCCCTACGCACCGTATATCCGCGCGTAGCTCGAGCGCGCAGAACTGCCGGCGCCGCATGCATGCCATGCGCGCGCGCGCCAAGATGGTTTGCATGCTCACGCGAGAGTCACGTGAAAGTCACCTGCAATATTATGTTTCGCTGGGAGAATTTACTCCTAAACATTGAAGCTAGCCACGGCCTGGGCATAGAGAGTTACTTTCTGTGACTCTACTTGATGCATTAGCCTTAGCTAGCTAGGTATTTAGTATATGGTAATGTTATGAGCGGTCGACCGAGCGGTAATCGTGGGAAACGCACCCGTCAAGACGGCAGAGGCTTCGACAGACGGCACACATCGAACAGATACACAAGCGAACCCCCACCAAGGTTTGCCAATCGACAAAGGAACGGAGATGGTCGAGGCTCGGGCGACTATAGGTCGGGGTATGACCACTATGAGGATCACGGGCGAGGAGGAGGAGGAGGTTACACGCCGCACAAAGGCGGAAGAGACGGTTGGGGTGGAGGACGACAGCAGGGAACTGCAGGGAAATCTAATTACGGTGAGCTGCGCTGTGCACACACGCTAAAGTTAGCTGCACAGTCGGGCTTCTTAGCCAAGTATAGTTGATGTATTTAGCAGCATAATAAAAAAATTACATGCATTGCTGCAGTATAATTTAATTTAGTGGGCTTTGGCCTTTGAAAATTTGTGTAGGAGTGCCTGAAAAATACGAGAGGGTATAGTTAGATTACTAAGTGGGGATCTGCTGCTATTTGTAGCAGTAATGTGGGAAGGCCAATTATTGTATCGAATTTTTTTTGTAGTGGATAGTTTGAATGATAGCGTGCTGAAGTCATCCTTTGCTTGACCTTTGACCCTTCATGCTTACTGTGCCACGCCCTTCCATTCCCTTCCTCCAGAGGACTTGAACAATCTTCTGGAAAAACTGGAGCAGTCTACAGAAGTGAGCAGCAGCTGTCGCATCATAAAGAACATTTTGGAGTTTTTAGAGACAGCTGACTATAAAACAAACCAGGTGAATGGCCAATGTTACTTTACGTTCCTAAGTTGACATTTGACAACATTTTTTTGATTACACATTTGTATGCCTCAACACTGAATTTAAGAACATAGTACTTATGTTAATTTATAGGGCTATGGTGCTAATACAAATCTTGGTCAAGACATCTTTTTTTTCACATTTTTTGTTAACATGAAACAATGTTGGCGACTTGGATCTTCAGGTAGAAGTCCATCTGGTGGTGAAATTTGTTCTTCCATTAAAAGCCCACTGAATAGTGTTGTAGAACCTAGTGTAGGTTTCAATGGAAGTACGAGAGATGTCATTTATTGAAAGTACTAGATATGTCATTTATTGTGCATGCTCAAAGACTTATTTTTCATGAGCGGTATGTGGCTTTGCCCACTCTCGCAGTAATAGTAAATGTACTCAGGCTTCTTGCAGTGGTAAATCGTTTGTGTGTTTCGCTTTCACTTCTCTGCAGACGATAAGCCGCAATGCAGGCAGCATTTTGAAGACCTTCCAGCAAGTCATCCGAGACAAGTGAGCCCTAACCCTCAGCACCCTATCCTTGCCCGATATTTTTTTCCCCCTAGAACAAGAACTGATATCTCACACAGTATCATGTGATTACCACAGCGCTGTCCTGTTCTCGTAGGTTTAAATAGCCAGAGCTTGGCTCAGGGTGCGTAGACTAGATAACCTCATTCGCAGTTTCCCACTTCTTTAGTTTGGCCCCCTCCCCCCTTGGGAATGTTAACCTTTCAAATCACTATAGACACGCCCCCTCCCCCCTTGGGAACTTTCCTAAATGAAACTCTGCTCTCATCATTATGAAATGAGTACTGGGCGTGAGGCTGTCTACTCTAGTCATTCATTCCTTGAATAAGAGTCCAGTGAGCGTAGACCCGATATTAGACTCTGCTTCAGACCATGAGGCTCTGCCATGAGTCTTTAATAGTAGGTTTATGTGTATACTAGCCCATACAAATTCGTACGGGCTATTTGACCCATGCGCTGGGGTAACCTCGTTCCCAGGCTCTCCCGACTCAAATGGAACGTTTCTCCCGACTCTAACGGAACGTTCCATTTGAGTCGGGAGAGCCTGGGAACGAGGCTGACACTAGGGTCCATGCACTAACTAAGGGTCGGTAGGTCGGCTAAAACACAATTAGTGTAAATTAAAGAAGCAGGAAGGATGTGGTGGCACACATGATGCCACACACGTCCAAAAAAAAATGGTCAAAGAAATGGTGTACTTAAAGTACCAGTGTAGTGCTTGGCTTTCCACTTACCAAATCAAGGAAGCAACAGATTCTTTGCTGTGTTTGCTGGTAGACCAGTGCTCACGATAACTTTTACAAAAATCTGTGTAGCTATATATTGTAACTAGCTTAGGCATCCTTCTTGTCAGTCTAGGCCTTGAATGCGATCGCTTTTGAGTATTGAATTCCATGGCGGGCTGTGTATGGTGAAAATAATAGTTAAAATGACTGTTAAAATTTCATGTTGCTGTGCATACTTTACGTTTGGATATTTTGGTGAAACCGAGTCTCTCACTTTGAAGGCCTTCTACAGAACTGTAGTTTGGTTTTGCTGCTTGGCTTTGTGTAATATGTCTTATTCTGTTTTCAACTCTTCTCCTCCCAGTGCTGACAGAGATCTCCTCTCCACGCTGGAGCAGTGTATTGCATATGTGGGACACAGCCTTGGAAGGGAAGCACAGAGGTCTGTTGCTGTGGTCTCATTCCCGCACTGCCTTGGAATGTGGCTGACTCTTGCTATATCCCCCCTCTAGGCTGTTTGATTGGGTATTCTCTAGTGTTCACTCTGACGACCTCAGTGATGAGATTAAGACTGTATACCTCAATGGACTGTATGAGGTGAGAGTGCTTTCTCTGACCAGAGCAATGTCTGTGTGTATTTTTTACATGTAGCATGATAATGGGGTTTCATATAGAGGAGGGCGGGGGGCTGCGATTTCCCTCATCTCCCCCAGAATTTTGGAGTTGATTTTTTTTTTATACTCAGTAGTTTATTAGTAGCTACTTTCCAGCATTTTTGGGGGCCCAGAAGCAACCTCAGAGCATGTAAAATTTCCTAGGGGAGCATCCCCTTGCACCCCCTAGTGGCATGGCTCTGCGTTTGTGCACCATTTTACCCACCCCGAAAAATCTTATATGAAACCTTGATGATAGCAGGTGGTAACTGTACATGTAAAGTATGTTTCACTCATGCATGCATGTGCATGTATGTATGTATGTACTGTGTTGCATAGTTATTACATGCTTACGTGGGTGTATATGTGTATGTAGGAGTGTATGTGCCTATATGTGTGGGTGTATACATGTATGTACATACATGTAGTATTCCCATTTCCTTTCCAGGCTATGGAGATGGATGGGGGAAAGCTCTCTTCCCATGGAGCCCTTCCAGTAAGTTCAGGCTGGGTGGAAAGGAATAGAGAAGCTAGCTAGGCAAGCTTGGTGTAGCCTCATTTCCAAGCTGCAATAGGACTACCTGCTTTTATCCCAAGTGATCAAAGCTGGGGTGGAGGCCTGGGAACGGGGCCCGAGCCGTGATGGCTTCGAGTGAAATTGTGTGTAGCATCTATGCCCTGTGAATTATGTAGTGTTACATCTCTCTCCTTCTTCCGTCTCATTATGAAAGTTGGTAGCTTGTAGGGAGTACTGACGGTCTATAGAATAACCTCAGTGGTTACGAGCGTTCTCAGGCCTGGTCTATTGTATGCGTACATATAGCTCGGCTCAGCCCATTGTTGGGGTACAGGAGTTGATTGTGTAATGACAGTTACATGTATGGGGTTCACTATTACCATAATGTTTCTATTGGACTGGTTTTAATTGCGAGGTTTTAATTGCGAGGTTCTAATAATGACGAATTGCGAATTCATAGCCAGGTTGCAAAGTTTAAAAACACAATGAATAGACTATTGTGCGCATGAGTCCTGTAGCTATAGCAATTAAAATTAACTGTCAAAACCAGGAAACGCAATCTTTTTACTACACGTTTAAAACTAGTGCTGCGGTAATATTATTCTCCTTCACCTATTTCATATAATGCTGCAATGCAGTCTCACAGTGAATATACTGCCTCCTCCCCAAAATACCCAGTTCTGTAGGTGTAGCTAGGGATTAGGATGTTTAACTTTGTGATTATGCTATTCCTAGCTACACCCTAACCCTAACCCTATGCAATTGCAGTCTCACAGTGAATATACTGCCTCCTCCCCAAAATATCCAGTTCTGCAGCATGTGCATGTCTACTCTTGTACACAATCGCTGCTTATAAGTGGACATTCCTCCCCCTCCCCTCTCCTGTTCAGTATGTGGTGGACAGCTTGCAGGGGGTGCTGGAGGTGGCAGAGACCCCTCTCCTCCTGGAGGCTGTGGTCAAGAACATTGTAGCTATTGCCAAATTCAGCCCCCAGCACCTCTCGCACCACTTTAAGGTACGTACGTTGTGCAATGTTATGTGTTTAGTATGTCAGGAAGGAAAAGAGTGATTAATTACAAGTAATGTATCATGCTAATTCAGAGTGATGCGGTAGCTTATAACTGAAGGAAGTGATTCCTCTCTAGCTTCATAGCTACGTGACCAATTATTGCACAGATTTTGTACCTGGACTACTGCTAACTTCAGAACGGAACGGTATATAAACTTCAGAACTTCACCGAGAGAATTGTCATCGCTTCTGTAATCTTACTCTCCTTTTAAGTGAAGGTAGGCGGGAACACTTTTTTGTGCGAACGGTGAAGCTGGAACCCGTTTATTGCGCACGTGTACGTATTATCCCACCATGCATTGTACCAATCCTTACGGCTATACCAGTTATCATACAGTTATTACGAAGGAAGTGGACTATGCGCTAAAATTAATGTTTGCTTTGTCCTGTGCAGAACACGGTGGACATCCTGGTGGGCTGGCACATCGACATCCAGCAGGAGGCCTCACTGATCGACTTCATCAGCCATGCCCTGGTCTCCCTCCACGACTTCTGGATCAAGGACATGAGCTTCTCGGTCGAGCTACTCAAGCAGTTCCTTGAGGACATGGAGGCCTACAGCAGCGTGAGTACTGCTGGAGCATTACATCATCGCTTAACAATAATACAGTAATTTTGATTACATCATTGGTTTACATGTCTGTCTGTCTGTCTGGATGTTTATCTTTCCCAGGAGCTGGCAGGTGTATCTGATGATCTCTCGGTTCCACCGGAAGAAAGCTCGACCCCGGAGCAGTGTATGGCCAAGCTCATAGCACTCCTCAGGTGTGCGCACGTTTAAGTAGTGTAGTGAACTTCTGGAAACTGTAAATACTGCACCGTGTATTTGTTTCTAGTCTTAACCTCCCCCCCTCCATGTAGGGTATTCACAACAGTCCTCTCGTCCCTGGGGACCAGCTTCTCTCCCTCTCGCAGTCCTGACATTACCTCTACCTACGTCCAAAGTGTGAGTTCAATCATACTGGCTTACAGTGTAAGTTAGTGCACTTGGTAAAATTCTTGAGTATGAACCCACCCTCGTATAAGTCCCACCTCCAAGTACGTATGCAGTGGTTTTGAGTACTTATACATACTCCTCTGTGGCATTGTGGAGTTAGGCGTCTGTAAATCGATGCATTCATTAAAATGCGGGATGTGTGAGGTAGTCAGTCAGTGGGTCACATATTATGTGTGTACCTATTCAATTCTGTGGGTGGAATGAGAGTGGTATACTCTTCTGCCAACATGTCCGGTCTAAGAAGGAAGCAGTATTAATTTATTACTCTATCTTACTCTCCCCTTCTTTCTCTTCCTCCCTCCCTCCCTCCCTCCTTCCCTCCCTCCCTCCCTCTCTTCCACCCTCCATCCTCCCTCCCTCTCTCCTTCCCTCCCTCCATCCCTCCTTCCCTTCCCTTCCTCCCTCCCTCCAGCTTGTCTCTCGTATCACCAGCTATGTCCTCTCAGCCAGTGACATCACTTTCTCCGAGGAGCTCCTGATCGTCAGCAACCGGTGTCTCTCCGAACTGTGCCGTTGCCTTGGCACTAACTTCACCGGCTGCAGCTCAGACGCTGCCAACTTCATCGTTCAGCAGCTGGAGGATTCAGAGATTCCCTCACATGAGCTTGCCTCCTCTGTTATCAAACTACTCCTGCAGGTTTGTAGAGCCTGTTCGGGCTGCATTGGGCATTCGGGTTCTTCTCTTATTCTATACTTACATGTATCAAGCACTGTCGGGTGTAAAGTATGGCGGGCGAGTAGAGATGCGGATATAATGAATCATGACCTGGGCGTGGCAAGATGGGGGTATTTCGTGAGCCAGCCAGTTGCAAGAATAACAACTAACTGTTAGCCATACATAGTGGAAAAGTGATTAGGTCGACCTTTGGGAGATTGTTGTCTATATTTGCAACATATTTTCAAAGATCAGCCGTGGCTGCTACAGGAGAGTTGAGAGACTGGCTAATATGCTGCTTGAAACTCACATCTGCATCAATCAATCATGCCGTCCGTTTCTAGTGCTGATATCTCCACTTATACAGAGGTTGCACAAACTATATTAACCTGGTGGGAGTTATAGTAGACCTCCCTTGATAAAACTGTGGGATAGACTTGTCCAGATCACTGACTTGTCATGTGCTACAAATTTGAAGACTCCTCACAGAATCTGAAAGTGTAGAAACCCTAGGTTGGGTTTCTTAGCTTTCACCCAAGCCTCTCTGACCCCTCCTTCATACCAAACATTACAGTGCACCCCCCCCCCCCCCCCCCCGTTAAAGCTTTACACTTGGCAGTGTATGTATGTATGTACCTACTGGTCTGTTTGTCTGTCTGTCTATCCATCTGTTTGTTTATATGCCTCCCCTTAACTTTCAGATAGTGGAGGAGCTTCAGGCCTCATTGCCGACCCAGTTCACCCAGCAGGTGTTTGCACTGGACTCCCCTCTGCTGACACTGAGGTACACAGCAACATCCAAGGTGAGCCAAAGAGACAGAAAATGGAGGGGGGGGGGTGGAGGGACGACTAGTGCGTAGGTGGGCACTCAATAGATGGACTAAGGAGCAGGTACATGTACATCATAAGTGTTTTTATTTGCATAATTATTCTCATTCCCAGTCTACGTAGTGAATATAGAAAGCTTTTCAGGGCGGTACTTGAGAACTAAATATGAAATCTGTTTTACTTTTACATATATGAAACTTTTTCCCTGTTTCCAAATTAGTGATAGGGTATTATGTACTTGAGTTTCGCATATGAATTTTTATAGCAGTATTTTTACCTTCTGTATTGCATACACGTACCCCCTTCTCATTTTTATGCTGTAGCCCATGCCAGACTTCCCTCTCTGCTCTGCAGCTCCTTCAGCAGATGGTGAAGCTCTACCAGAACATCTTCTCCATTAGGAACATCCCACAGCTGGAGGCTGTGTACAGGTGTGCTTCATAGTGGTTGCTGTGTAGGGTTTGTGGGAACATACATCACACAGCCTGTCTGAATTATGGGGTCAGTGTTTCATTTAAGAAATCTCCAAAAGGGGGGTGAGGGGGGGGGGGGGGGGGGCAAAGCAGATTGGAACACATTTTGGGGAGTAACATTCAACTTTGAAGGGCATAATGTGACAATCCCATATCATGGATGCAAGCTCTCCACTTCTTGTGAGGTGGCTGGCAGCAGTAACCCAGTAAACCACTGAGCCACACCATTCAGAGTATCCCCACCATGCAGTGGTGTGGCTACCCTGCAGGAATCCAGTATTATATGCTGTAGTGATGCGTGGGTGGATCAAAGGATCCCACGGTACCTGTAATGCTGTAAGCTCAGAGAAGAAAAAGCTGTAGTAAGTGAAAGAAAGTATGAGACAAGAAATTCTAGTAAGCGAAAGACAATACAAGAGCAGAAAGTGAGGGAAAGTCGACAAATTAGGGAAGGCACTATAATACGCTCCTGTGTTCCAATTAAAGCACATACCTTGTAGATGAAGCTTCATGATACATTGACAATGTCATTGACAATGTCATTATAAACTTTTGTCTTCTAGCGTGTACTTGTTTGTAGCTCTTGCTGAACATCTAAAGGAGATTATCCTCAACATCTTCCAACATCTTCCATGTAGAAGTGTGTGCTGTAGGCTGAAACCCACTGTAGCGTTTTGCCGTATTTATTGCTCTGAAAACAGGATTAGGTTCTTTAGCCTCATTCCCATGCTCCACCCCCCTCACACCGTTTACAGGAGTGCAGACGTTTTTTCTTGCACCATTTACACAGTGGAGAAAACTAGGGGTGGAGCCTGGGCTATATGGTGCGAGAAAAGCTAGAATGGAGCCTGGGAATGTGGCCAGGACTTAGCCTCGAAAGAAAGAGCATCGGTAACCATGGCTTACAAGTTGCCTACTAGAGACCTGCCGATGATGGCACACAAATCAGCTCTAAATTTGTACCAACAATTAGGCCCATCATCTTTATTCATGACCTGGGGATGGGGCTAACTGATAGTGCATTAATTCATTATAAAAAGATGTACTAATGAGCTGCACCCACGACTTTAGCCCATCCATCAGCTACATAACTTTTTCCATCCCAGACTGATCGTCTCCGACCTGGAGTCTGCCTTCCGACAGCTCTCCTCCGGGCACTCGTCGGTGGGAGGCAGGAGGGACAGCCAGGGTGTCTTCAGCACCATGGACGCCCAGGCAGCCGTCATCTTCAACCTCACCATCCTCTCCCAGGTCTCCAACACGTCCAAGGCCGTCCTCGGGGTGAGCAGGAGGAGGTCGTGACTTAAGAAATAGAATTGTACAGTGTACATGTATTACTGTAGATTCAAGTAGCAGGTCCAGAATGTACTATATATTACGTACTTTTTCGTGGAACAAAGCTTTGCAAAATACTCTAAATCCCATGCAGAAGGTTTGTGGCATTTGTCAGTTATCCACAGCCCAAACAAACAACTATGAATACTAAATTTTGTGAGAATATGGCAGAATTTCTCTCCTGTGAGGGAAGTATGTATTTGCATGCTGTTTAAAAAGGGTGTGAGCTTAAACAGCTCCGGTAAAGCTGTAGGAAGGATGCTTGCTTGTCCAGGGTTCCACTCCCATTAGCCTCGTTCCCAGGCTCAGTGGTTTTTTTGAGAAACCCTGCACATATTTTCCAAATGTACCAAAAAAACCAGTAACCAGGGGAGCCTGGGAAAGAGGCTACTCCCCATCACAGTAGTAGTAATAGTAGTAGATTAAGTTGTCATAGGATATGCAGGGCTGTGATGGAGTCCTGGACCTTGTACTCCAGATCTATTACGTGTAAGAACCTGATGTGGTTTTAGGATTGTGCATGCGCTGGCTATCAATTACACGTCCCTCATTCGACCCCCTTGTCTCACCAGATGTGGTCCCCTGAGCCCACCGTGTTCTCTCTGTTGGTCTCGCGGCTGGATGCCCTCAGCCCCACGCTTGCCTCCGAGTATCCCGCTGTGCATCACGCTCTGCTCTATGCCCTATTCCAGGACTGCAGGAGGTGAGTCTCATTCATAGACCATCTCAGGACCTAATGGACCCTTTACCATTACGATGTAATGGGGGAGAGAAGTGAGCACTAATTGGAAAAAATAATGCTTTGACGTAGTTTTCTTGTATGAAAACATAAAAGCATGTTTGTATATGTTTTCATGTATTTTCTCTATTTAGTGCTCAATTTTACCCCCCATTGCATCATAACGGTAAAGGGTCCATTGAGGATATGATCTACATGCAGTTTTAATTCCCATGTTGCTGTACGTAGTGCATACACTCATACACATACACACACATGTACTCATGCACACACACACATGTACATGCATGTATGCCTACATACACTCCCACTCACACTCACACTCACACTCACACTCACACTCACACTTATACGCACACCCACACACTCACATAGCAATGGCTACTACATCCCTGGCAGTAGTGGCAGCTCTTTCGTCTCAGTGGGCGGGACTTCCATCGGCCATGCCAGCTCTCCCGCTGGCACCATCAGCAGCATCCTCCTACTGCTTACCAAGCAACTGCAGACCAACACCCTCCATTTTGACAGCTGGTGAGGGCCGAGGAGTACGTGCATACACCCACTTTTAGTTAATACTTGTAGCTGCTACATTTTATCGCCCACTACAAGGTTACTTGGTTGGAAGTTACTAAGGAACTGTTCTGTACGAAGTACTTTTCAAGCTGGTTGTATTACCAGTGGTTGGATATTGCTACAGACACAAAGAAAGTACAGGCCTTGCAGGGCTCATTACTGGGGCATGCATTGATGCATTGAGACAGTCCCAGGTAGAAAACGACCATTATTCCGTCGCGTATTTCAATTACGTCACTGCTTTCAAAGTGCTGTATCTCTGAACTTCTGTTAAGGGCGGGGCTCATACATGCTGTGCAGGAGCCTTGATACGTGAGGCTTCTACACAGTGTATATGAGTAACATATTGAGGCTTTTACACAGTGCATATGAGCCCTGTCCTTAATGGAAGTTCAGAGATACAGCGCATTGAACGCAGTGACGTGATCGGAAAACACGACAGAGTAATGTTTGTTTTTATACCCAAGACTGCCACATATAATATTGTCACCTTTATTATTACAATTACAGCAAGCACAATATCAAACTAATGCAACCACCCCACCCCCTTTTTCCCCGCCCATACACACGTTTGCAGCCGGCTGATCCAACGCTGGGTGGACTACATGGTGGTCTCCCTGGGCTCGACTAGCAAGGAAACTATATCTCAGGAGAAGCTGCCACTGCTGCTCGACGCTCTCACCTGCCAACTGCTAGCCTTCAGTATGTACATGTACATGTAATTGGGCGGGGAGTACAGAGCTGAAAACTATAATTGGCCATTGACCGTTTTGGTATTCTGCAATAGCACCCATCTAATTCAAAATGGTATAGCCAATCTACATGTAATTTCTGTCAGTTGACATTTTTGGCAGCCTAACTTCCTACTCAAGGTGCACTACTTATACACCTGTCTAGTCATGCTATCTAAGTACAGTAGAGTTACTGTTTCCCTTCTTCTTCAGCTTTCTCCCGGGAGCACTCCATTCGTCTTGAGAATGCAGCTGTGCTGAAGGCCCTCTTCCAGTCGAAGATGATCAGTGATAAAATCATCTTGAAGTGAGGCTTCGGGGCTGATTCTGTAGCCTCGTGCCCGGGCTTTCCTCGCCCAGACTTTATCTCACAGCCGAGATAAAATCTGGGCGTGGAAAGCCTGGGAACGAGGCTGTGATTCTGCATGTACTCTTCCACACCTTTGCTTGCTGCAATACAAACAAATTTGGGATAGCTTTCTCCATCCAGGTTTTATTTTGTAGCTATGGAAACAAATTGAAGGACTCCGTTTATATGACAGCTACAAATAAAGCGTAGGCATGGAAGGACTGGGTATTGCATGTAGCCTCGACCCTGGCCTCTCCTTACCGTAGCCATGGAAAATAATGCTACAACAGTACATGTAGTTAAAAAGCTGCCCCTAGGTATGAGGCTGGTATGAGGCTAGGTTTGCATTATGCTAAATTCTGTGTATTAACTTAGTGTTGAGCCTTATATGGGTTTTAGCTTAAGATTGAGAGGGAGATATGAGTGTACATGTACTTTGAGAATTGTCTTCCACGCACGTGTGCTATAAATGCCATGAAGACCTGAGTGTATATTCGTAAGGCCTCCATTACCATGTACTTCAAGTGCATAGTGGAAGTATTGTGCAGAAGCTTGTATTTCAGAGTTCAATGTGTACAAGTTCCGAGCAGCTTATGTGGCGTCCTCCCGTCTCCCTCTCCCTCTCCCTCAGGTGTGTGCCGGAGTGCCTGATGCGTCTGTGTGACACCCACGGGGAGATCCGGGCAGCCTACTCCGCCCTGCTGGAGGTGGTCCCCACACACCTCATCACCAGGTTGGGTTCACTGCTGCTCGTGTATGTAGCCTTAGCATTTTAGGCTGAACTGGAAGCTGAAAGTCACTTTTATGATTTTGACATCAAGTGCTGAAATATGTTGATTAGCTGTGTGTAGCTAGAATCCCATGGAAATGGCAGCTTGAAAATGGCAGTTGATTCCAGAGATCCAGTATGCTCATTTTGTCATTTTGGGTGTTCCAAGAGGTGCAGGTGGTCATATTTAGGGTGCATTTCTCTGTCCAAAAATACTGTTTTTTGGGTGATTATCCTCGCTCTGGCTGTTGTCCCATTCCCACTGTGTGTCAAGTGGGCATGGCAAGCTGCATGCAGGAGCCCTTACCCTGGCCTGGGGTAGCACAGCCTCGGGTGGCTGGCTAGGATCTTTACACAAAGCTTAGAAGTGCAGCTGTTAGCAGTTAAGGCACTACCATATGTTGCTGAGTGTGAATGTTTCTTTAATGGGGGAACAACCTACTATTTTGTGTTTATAGTAGTGATAACAGGTTTGCACTCTGCCTAGTATTTGTATGCTCTTGCTTCTTTATACATATATATTTACATCCGCTTCACACACTCACTCACTCACTCACACACACACACACACAGCTTCTCCCGTGGAGCGGAGTTCTTCCAGCCCCCCAATGTCCGAAAGGGCGTGGAGGGAGTGAGGAACTGCAAGGGCACGTGGCATGCCCGCCGGGTGCACATGACGAAGCAGTCCCAAGTGACATTCCATGGCCACCACTTCAAAGCCATCATGGGCTTCATCATGCACGGATACTCACCTAGGTAGATGGACCAACGTTGCTCTCTCTCTCTCTGTCCCTCTCTCTCGCTCTCTCTCCCTCTCTCCCTCCCTCTCTCTCTCCCTCTCTTGCAGTTTAATGGTTTACTTAAAGTTAAATTTGTACCATGTTGTGGGTAAGGTCTGCCTCCACTACTTGTTTGTGCACTATGTGATGACTCCTAGTGTAAGCGAAAGACAAGGCCTAACCTTGAAATTGGGATGCAATCCCTTTTATTCAAGGTATCCGTAAGTTTCTCTCCTCACTAATAAGTCCACTAGCACTGAGATCTTGTGTGATACAATTTTCTTGAATACAGCTAAAATAAGGATGTACGTGTTGACTACACTACTGGTGAGGTTAGTAGCTCCTTGCCTACCACTCCTCTGCTTGAGACTCCATTATCTCAGTGCATCTGACTAGTAAAAGTTTCTCAATAATTGTCCATCTTAATGATGTACCCCGATTATCCAGATGCTTGACCATATGTGGTAGTCCCGAGTAGAAAAGAGCAGTATGCTCTTGCGTATTTGGATTGTGTTGCGATGTTGTATGTGTATATGTGGCAGTCCTGGTTCTATTGCGTACTTTGATCACATGCTGCATTCAAAGCGCAGTATCTCTGAACTTCCGGTAAGAGTGGATATGTAATTGCTGTGATATCCACAGCAACTGCATATCTCATATGAGTCCCGCCCTTATACCAAACGTTCAGAGATACTCTGCTTCGAACACTACCATTGGTATTGTACATGTATGTTCAGAATACACAATAATAATACTCAATAAATCAATAAATGTTAGCATTCTGATTTCTTTAATAATCGTCACTATACGTACTCCAGGACTGGCTCACGTAAACAGATAGAGCTGGTCATGAGGGGTGCTGCTTCTTGCTGTGCCGACTGCTCCAGACTTACTGTAATAGTCGACGATTGAATATTTTCAGAGTTGGATGCTTTTGGCTTTAGTGATCTTTGTAATTGGTGGAAAATGGCCTGGAAGACTTGCTTAGCATGTGACGAGAGCCGCAGCGTAACTACACAGTGGTAGAAGACAATGCCGACAAAGACAGCAAATGCACTCCCTACCATAGCGTCCACCACCACAGGTTGACTTGTGCCGTACCTGTCTGTCAGGTGGCCATAAAACGTAGCACCTGTGAAAACTTCGAGGTTGGTCAGAAAGAAGCTTTCTAGGATATTCAGCGGTAGTGACTTGTAAACTCCGCCGCTGATACCGCTGGTGACCAGGAGAAGAAGGCCGAGGATGTGAATCGCAAATAAATTAATTGCAGGAGTGCCTGTAACATTAATGGAAAATATCAAGAAGAGAGTTGCTCTGACAACCAGCGTTAGCCCCAGCCAGTAGCGATGTCTGTCTTTGTATGGAGCGGTGTAGGCATCAAAGAGAGGCTTCAACTTCCGTGTCCAGTTGAGGGCTCTCGCTTGCGTCTTCCTCTGAAGGCACTGGACGAATAGGAGTATCAGGGTGTAGGGGATGGAGGTGCTGAGAAGAACCAGCAAGGCAGCGAGAAATAGAGGGATGTGTTTGCCCTGGAGGTAGGGAATGTTGCCGTCGTAGAGCCAGACCAGTTGGGTCGAGCCATCGGAGAATTGGAGAACCGTGAACGAGAGCGCTGTTATTGCTGTACGAAGCAGCTTTGCATAAGAGAGCAGAAAGAGAGTCGCCAATACTGGCACCATGTTCTTGGGAGCCAGCTTTGCTATTTTTGTGGAGTAGTGGCTGGACACAATGATTGTGATGACTATGATCCAGACGTAGATTGGAAATGCAAACTGTAGCCAGGTTAGGGCATAGGGGTCTAGACTGTCGTAGAAGCAAGTTTCAATTTCGAGGTCCAAGTTGATCCAAGCAATGAAGACACTCAGAAATCTGTTGAGGCCGGTAAGCTCTGCAGGAAAGAATACGTGTCGATTTGCTTTGATGATGTTCGCATAGAAAATCAACCCATTGATAGTGCCAACTGAAACAGTGATATTAAGAATGGCGAGGACTATCACCAGCAAGACACCGGCCAGTGCAAATGGGATTAGTAGCAAAAGCCACATATTGGAACATTTCTTACACCTAGAGCTTCCCAGCAGAGAACTGAGGCCGTCTTTGCACGCTCCGCACAGAATTCCCGTGTGGTTGAAGCGACACTGTTGGTCGCCTTGGGTGAGATTTAGCTCCAGGGTTTGATCCTTGCAGTAGACCGGTGGGCAAGTGTGGTGAACGACTATATCACCGTTGCTTGTGTTATCGGAAGAGTGTTGTGGGACTATGCCTATCCAGGACAAGGCAGGCCTGACGACGGTTTGCTCATCGATGTTGCAGGTGATGTCCTGCGTCTGGAGTTGGGTTGCACATTGACACGTGCCGTTAATCAGTTGAAATCCAGCTGAACAGTCTAAGAGCTGTACGTTAACCAAGTGCGGGAAAGGTGGGATACTGGATGTATCATAAAAGAAGGTGTCTTCATCTTGGTCGGCCATGAACAAATTAACAGGTGCAAAGAAAGTAGTCAGGACCATCCATTCTTCCTTCTTGTCTGTTCGCAGGGTATAGTTCAGATATGTACAGTATTGGCTTGCCAACTGTGCCCTCTGCATTTTGCCGAGTGAAGCAGGGGTCTCGAGTAAGCTGGCAAGCACCAAGCCTGTGGTGGTTGCTGTTTCTTGACCTACTGGAACAACGGGAATCGAAAATCTCTGCCCAGGGTAGGCAGAGATTCTGTAGACTAGCTGAGAACAGTTGAACTCACTGTCTTTA
Organism: Phakellia ventilabrum; assembly: GCA_963921505.1. Taxonomy (NCBI): domain Eukaryota; kingdom Metazoa; phylum Porifera; class Demospongiae; order Axinellida; family Axinellidae; genus Phakellia; species Phakellia ventilabrum. The sequence goes on from OY997392.1 coordinate 1,776,531, forward strand.
CAGAAGCAGACGGTGGTTGGTTCTGAGGATACGAGGGAGGGATCTGGAGGCTGGTCGAATTGAAAGAGTGCATTAAATACATTTGTGTTATTATCTGGCGAGATGCATTTATTAACCGAACCACCATAGACTACACTGCCGCCTAACTCAGCAGTATTGTTGACTGCATGAATTCTTTGATTCTCGAGTAGCGGCAGATCAAAGAAACAGTTGTTATTCTTAGCATATATAGCACCCCCGTATGCCTGAGCGTGATTGGCTATGAAATAAACTTGTGTGTTAGTGCTGTTTATGACCATTCTTGCCCCGCCTTGCATAGCTATCGCTCCACCAATGAAACCAGTGTTTTGCTCAAACGTTGCATTGCCTCGAAAGACGAGAAAGGCTCGTTGCGCAAAAATTGCACCACTGCCACTGCCACAAGAGTTCTTTCTGAAGATCGGCTGTCCATTCAAGACGAGTACGCTGTTCATCTGAAGGGTAACTGCTCCACTTGGCGGCAACCCACAGATGTTTTCCTCTATAATGACTCTCCCGTTGAATGTCGTGTTGGAACATTCAGTGGCGTGAAGCGCTACTTTGTTGTGTGTTACATTGGTATCCGTGATGTCTAGCACAGAGTTGTATGCCAGGACTCCGTAGCGGTTGCTCCTGATTGCCGAGTCAACGATAGTGACAGTTGAGAGAAAGAAGTGAACTATTACACCTGTTAGCAGGTCTACGAAGCTGCTCTCAGAGATGCTGACGCTGTGCTGTAGATTACAGCAGGCCTGTCTGTTCCCACTGCTATTCGTAGGTAGAGATACATCGGATGAATTAGTGGTGGGGCTACAGCATTCATCCCCTACTACCAGGCCCAGAGAGTTGGGGCTGTTGGCAATGCTGATATCGTGAAGCGTGATGCTAATATTTGAATTTGTGTTGTGCTCTCCGATGTGTAGCAACACAGCTGGTGTTCCGGGGAGCATAGCTGGATTATTTTGCGAAGACAGAGTGTGAGACTCTGGCACGGCCGCTGATGTACATCGCCACTAGAGCGCTGCCGTTGATGCCTGTGACAGAAATCCCGGAAATATCGAAATCCGTTACGTTATTTAGCAGGAACAGTGCTCCTAAGGAATCGGGGGCGGTTGGTATGAAGTGGTGGCTGTAGTGGGCCGTAAGCATTTGAGCGTAGACGTTTTCTGCACCTGGGAATGTGTTGCTGACAGTGCAGTCGGCGAACTGCAAGTTAGCAATGGTCAGCTGGGATGTGTTTGAGAAGAGGAAACTGAACGGAGTTGTACACTCGATTGTCACCAGTTTGGAACCGTACTCCGTACCGCCTCCAGTAAGTGTGAGATTGCGAACATTGCTGACCTCGATGACTCCTGGACCAGAACTGGCGTTATTATCTATGACGTAGTTACCAGGTAGTAGAGTTATCGTTGCATCTGATGTGAAGAATTTTTCAGCATTTTGCAGGATGTCCGATAGTGGATGGCAGGTTGTGGCATGACATTCTGTGCCTTGGCTCCCTGTAGGTCCAACATAGGTGTGGCTGTAGGCTAGTGTGGTGTCTGTGACGGCCAGCAAAAGCCAGGTGGCTGACAGAAGTAGGCAAGGCTTTAGCATCCTCTGCTGTCTCAGCTAGTAAGTAGGGCCTTCTGTGGGCCAGCTAGTGCTTGGCAGACACTTGCAATGCAGTTCTGATTGAATCACAGTCTTGGGGGGATGTGAGGTAGCTGCACAGGTGACATGAAACTGTTAGCAGTCTGCAGGGATGATAAGTGCTGTAAAGTATCTTTATTCCAGGGCATGCCCCCATCTTAGTGAGACAAACTCAAGTTCATGACTTGTGTATTATTCCACATCCCAGGCATAGTCCTCTGTTTTAAGCCCATAGCACATATACTGCATGCACATTTTATGAAGGCTACCTTGCTCTCTATCAATGCTCACCTTTTATTTGAAGTTGCACTTACCAGCTAGCTAGCTGTACTGCGGGCAGAAATTTGGCTGACTTAGTATGAGAACTCATGACTGTTTTTGTACTTGTAGTACTACATTCCTATAGTGATTGTGATTGAACCGTTTAAGGAAACTGCTTGTGCTGCTTTCATGAATGACCTGTATCTACGCACCAAATTGAATTTTGGTGAAAAACGTTTGCAGTACAGCTGATACTACACACGTATGCATAATTATAAAAAATTCTACTTTCGCATATAATGGCCAAACTGCGAAATTTGTGGAAATATTCTCCCGCGAAATAATCCTACTATACAGTAGTCAGATTCAAATTCACGTGTACACACATCCCAGGCATAGTCCTCTGTTTTAAGCCCATAGCACATATACTGCATGCACATTTTATGAAGGCTACCTTGCTCTCTATCAATGCTCACCTTTTATTTGAAGTTGCACTTACCAGCTAGCTAGCTGTACTGCGGGCAGACCCAATTTGGCTGACTTAGTATGACACACTCACTACTGTTTTTGTCACCTTGGTAAGTACTACACCCTTACCTCTTCCCAATGACACACCCACCAACCATGGCCACTGTACCACACGAGCGCCTGGGGACGAGGCTACGGCTATCCATGCAATGGGGCAGCCATTTTTTTTGGAGCCATCCCTATATATGGAGTACTACCGTACTCCATAATAATTTTACCCATGTAGAGTCTATACTACCGTATAGCGGGAAAATTTGGTGAGGACTTTAATTTGGCGGTTTGGCGAATCATAAAAAACCCGCCAAATTAAATTCTTGCCACTAATAAAACCTGATCCAGCTATGTAGTGGAGCAGCTGCTATTTCTCTTGCCCTCCACTGCAGGTGTGCAACTGTGACGTAGTGCTGTGGTTCTGGGCGACCTACGAGTCACACACACACACACACACACACACGACTGACACACACACACTGGGCATGCCTGCGGAGACTTTCACTGCTATCGAGAGTAAGGAAGGGGGGAGGGGAAGCAGAGGAGGAAATTTTAGGAATAAAGTTATTGATTTTAAAAGCCCAAAATGAATTACGTAAAGTACTGGTGTTCAGCACTTCAATCCACCCTGTCTAAATTACTTATAGACTTCCTAAGGACTGATAAATGCTCTGTAAAAGATAGCACAACTTTGTTGCTACATGTGACAAGCATGTGACAAGCATGTGACAGCTTTCTGCAGTATTATGGTTAGCTCCCCATGTAGTGTGCTTCTTGACAATATAACGTGAGGGTGTGCTACATGTAAAGGTGATGTCATATCTGTTTCTCCATCTTTCTCCCAGATGTGCTGAGTGGCTATGCCCAGGAGGTGGAGTCACAGGATGGGAAACACCTCAGGGACACGCCTTCCAATTTCTCGGGTCACATGGGAGCAGGTGAGTAGGAAGACGCAGAGGAGGAAATTTTAGGAATAAAGTTATTGATTTTAAAAGCCCAAAATGAATTATGTAAAGTACTGGTGTTCAGCACTTCAATCCACCCTGTCTAAATTACTTATAGACTTCCTAAGGACTGATAAATGCTCTGTAAAAGATAGCACAACTTTGTTGCTACATGTCAATAGCATGTGACAAGCATGTGACAGCTTTCTGCAGTATTATGGTTAGCTCCCCATGTAGTGTGCTTCTTGACAATATAATGTGAGGGTGTGCTACATGTAAAGGTGACGTCATATCTGTTTCTCCATCTTTCTCCCAGATGTGCTGAGTGGCTATGCCCAGGAGGTGGAGTCACAGGATGGGAAACACCTCAGGGACACGCCTTCCAATTTCTCGGGTCACATGGGAGCAGGTGAGTAGGAAGTTGTTTGCCCACCACCTTAATATAGAGATTATGATGTAATGGGGCATTTAGTGCTCTCTTTTACCTCCCCCATTACATTTTAATAGTAAAAGGGTCTATTGAATATTATCTGCCGGCTCAGGCAGGTTTAACCTGTTTTTATCACTCTTATACTCATCCCTCTTCCATGACTATTTGTTGTTCTGTGAGACATAATTATACAGGCTTTTAAACAACAAAAGACATTGAAGAGAGTGGGCCCTCTTTGAGTTTTTTCCCCCAAGCTACAGAATCTGATTCTGAAGCAGCTTTTACATGCATTGTTTGTAAGGAATAACCCCCCTTCCTCTCTCCTCCATTGTTTCCTCCCTCCTCCTTTGTACCCACTCGTACCCACTGGTACTCCAGGCCTGGGTCCCCGGCACTACACCGTCCACCTGCGAGCTGTGCTGCTCCTTCAGTTCATGGAACACCTGGACAAGCTCATGTACAATGCCTATGAAGGCTCCTGTGTCACCCTGCCACCTGTGCCCAAGGTTTGAGGATAGGGATGTGGAATGTCATTATTATTAAAGATCTCTTGTAGTAAGATGGACTTACCGTCTTTTGATATTGTTACTAAGGACATGTTCAGTAGCCTCGTACCCAGGCCTCCCCTCGCAGCTTTTTTCGCAGTTGTGGAAAAACGTGTGTTTTTCCACGGCTGCGAAGGGAGGCCTGGGTACGATCGAGACTATATGTTCAGTGCTTCATTTAGAAACGTTTCCAAGAGGGGCAGAAGCAGATTAGAGATGGTGTTGCTTTTTTTGGGGGGGGGGGGGGGGGACTACATGTATAAAAGCGATCATTAGTTAAGATTTTAAATTTCCGAGGTGGAGATTTCCTCCCTTCGCCCCCCATCTCCCCTTTCACATACCAAACACACATGCACACACGTCGCATACCACCCAGTCTGTGAGGACCTTTTTTCGCAAGAACATCGAGACATGTCTCCAGTGGCTCTCCCACGTGAGACCCTACATCGTTTCCATAGCGATCCATGCTGGGATGCCGGCCGTGGCCGTCAGGCACGGCTTTGCTGCCCTCCAGGATCTCAGGAAGTCTCCTCGTGTGAGTCAGGTGCGCTAGTGGCTGTGCTTTAAGATGATGAGCACTAAAGTTAATGTGTAGCTCAGATCGTTGCATCTGTGTTGCAGTATTACTGTGTAAAGCACTTGCTGCATGTATCCATATTGGGGTGTAGTGGGGGGTCACTCCCATAGACTCTATAGTCACAACTGCGACCATAGTTGGTCAGCGGTCAACGGTCAAAGCCATTCAAAAAGGTGCAGTCAACGGTCAAAGCGCACTCAGAAGCACACAGTCTATGGTAAAAGCACACTCAGAAGCACCGAGAATTGCCGCAAAACAGCAAATCTGGATGGGGGTGCACGTGAGGTCAAAGCCCGAAAATTAGCACAGTCAATGGTCAAACCGCTGAAAAGAGCCGGTCAAGGTTTTGACCCGCAGTTGCAGTTGTGACTATAGACTCTATGGGAGTGATCACCCCTTGTGGCTACCCTAAGTACCAATAAATACTTTTGCCTTTCTATCTTTGATTACTCGTTCTCTTCACCCCCACCTCCTGCTCCCTCTTCTCCTTCTTTCCTCCTCCTGTCTGTCACCTCTCTCCTCCCTCCTTCCTTTCCCACCACTCTCTTTCCTTCCTCCAACCGGGCCCTCCTTCCCACCTCCCCCAGAGTGTGGAGTTTCACCGCATGATATTGCAGGTGGTGCATGCCCTGCTGCTGATGCATGACTGGGGAGCTATTAGAGGAATGGGCGTTTGGACCAAGCTCATCATTGGGAGCACACCTCCCTGGGTCGTTGCTGCAGAGCTGCAGGCTAAAGGAAGGTTGGTACCTAGTACAAGAGGAGGTGTGTATGACTACTAACATCTATGTAAAGCTTGCCTACTGCTGGACTTTCTGAAGCCCTGAAGCACTTTCTAAAGTTAGCCTCAGAGGTGGTTTTTTTATTTTCTCATCATCTGGATGAAATTGCATACATTTTCTGAACCCTTAAAGCACTTTGTAAGCTCCAGTTAGCTGCATACATACGTAGCTTACAGCACCTGTATCAGAGTGTTAGTAGTCACATTGGGCGTAGTCCAGCATAACCTGATTTGAGGAAGTCCATGACCTGTCTTTAGAGTTAGACTTTGTAACTGAGAGCGTGAGCATTGAACATTCCTTATAAGAATTTGTCTCTCCCTCACTCTTGCCCCCCTCCTCCCTCCCTTCCTCCCTCCCTCCCTCCCTCCCTCCCTCCCTCCCTCTCTTCTTCCCTCCCTCCCTCCCTCCCTCCCTCTCCATCCCTCCCTCCCTCCCTCCCTCCCTCCTACCCAGCTACGAGACAGCTTGTGAGGAGTACCTGAAGGCTCTGGATGTCATGACCCACTCCTCCGACATCTCTGACCCAACGATGAGTGCCATCAATGGACCCATCATTTCCTTCATAGTCAACAGGGTGAGTTTCGTGGCTACCTCTAACGAGGGACATGTGGTGTCACATACATTGTATTAATTGAGCCCAAAGCAGGAGAGGGCATGGCATGCAGCCCACATAGCTCACAATGTAAATGGTAAAATTCAAACGTGGTGACTGGATGTAAATTTAGATGGACCCGGCTGCTGGCTCTGCTGGCTCTCCACTACACTGCCTGCAACCACTGGATAGCTCAACTTTCAGTTACGTAAATATATTGAAAAATGGGCGTGGTCATGGTGACGTCTCTTATTATACGAAAGTACAATGAATGGCCAATCAGATGCGCTTTTCTTTACTTCCTGACGAACATACGTATGTTCGTCAGGAAGTAACTACATGTAATTAGTGTAACTGCTTTGTAGCCCTACCATTTTGCTCTCAGGTGCCACTGCACTTGCCAGTTTACAATTATTTATGTAAGTATACATAATCTACGGATTTTGCCATTTACACAAGTGCATGCCCTCTTATCACCTTCGCCAGCTTAGGTCATTGATAAAATCAATATTGTTGGCTGCAACTGCATTCTCATATTGTATGCTTTGAATGGTTTTGGTGTTTATTGAGGCTAATTACCTTCCGCATTGAAATAAACGGCTAATTACAAATTCTCAACAGAACTATAAATTAGGGATGACATCCAGTGAACCAGCATTGCAGAAATATTGTGGACATCATTTTCAGTCTTGTCAGACTTGCCAGTTTCTGTTTCACTTGCTAGTGCTCTCTGCCTCTGTACCTGCACAGGTGTGTGAGTGCTACTTGCATGTGAGCGAGTGGAAGGAGGTGGAGAGCTGGCACAGCCATGTGGCCTCGCTGCAGGAGAAGTTCGCTCGCCCCCCTGAGCTTGCTAGGGCCTTTAACCTCCACTATGACATCAACCAGCTCAGGTGACTATAACCTTGTAGTACTTGTTTTTGTTTTGTGTGTGTGGGGGGGGGGGGGGGAGGGCATGTCCCCTGAATTCTATGAAATTTGCAGATAGGTTCTAAAACTGTTTTTACATGTCCTTTGACCAGCTGGTGTTTTAAATATTAGTGGAGCTGCAGTGAATAATCAGACCTTAGAGTACTCGTGCTCCAGAAACTAGAGTCTAAAGTTAATATTTCCACTACAGCTAGCATATCACTGCTAAGGTGTGTTACCCATTCCTGCTGTTCTTCCATCTCCTAGTGCTATGAGCTCCTTTGAGACTGGTGAACTGGGAATCGCGAGGGACTATATTGACAACATATCGGACAGCCGCTACCCATCACGTGACCCGGAGGTGTTTCCCCTGTGGGACCCCAGCCAGCTGCTGAGCACCAGTCAGACACTCCTGCTGAAGGCGGCTACCTTCCAAGCAGGAGAGGACGGATCCGGGAGCGATGACACCACCAGTGTCACCAGCGAGGGAGAGTATGGGTCCAAGTGAGTCGTCCTTCAGCAGCTGTAACAGTAATGGCTTAGAGAGGCCTGTCCCAGAGCCTCTTAAGGTACTCTACAGTCTTGAACCCTTTCCTATATATGTACAGTACAACATGTGTATCCTCGTTTCCAGTCCTTCCCACCCCAGCTTATATCTTGCACTGTGGAGAAAAGAGTGGACTTTTTCTCCATGGTGTGAGATATAAGCTGAGGCGGGAAAGACTGGGAAGGACGCTGATGTGATATGCATCACATTAGTACAGTGGTATCGTTGTTTAGAATGAAGTATCATGTATACTGCAAACTCAAGAGCAGCACTTTTTAGAGAAAGATGGGATATTTGCAGAGCACTTGTTGATTGAAAAAAATAACTGAGATCCGGCTAGAGGACCCAGAAGACCCAGGTTCAAATCCTAGTCAGTTATTCTTTCTACAGAGATTAGATGAATACCTCCTATAATATTTCTAAGCAGATTGTAGCCCTCACTGCACTGCCTAACCTCCTGGCTTACATGCAGCGTTGAATCATTGATATGAGTTTGAAGATTTTCTCGTCTTTTCTTGCCTGTTGTTAGGTCAAACTTGCAGCGGTGGCTGAAGCTGTCCTCGGCCTATGCAGAGAGTCCCCTGAGGGTAGGCTGCTTGGAGTGGCCGCTGCACGCTTCTCCCTCCCACGCCCTCCAGCTGCAGTCAGCCGCTGCCCTCAGGGCACTCAACCCCATCAGGTCCAGGCATGCCCAGGTGAGTACAGCCAGTAAGTGGGATGAAAGTCTTGGAATGAGATTATCAGAATGGAAATTAGCTATTTGGATAATAGGGTATTTGATTTCCTTACACTATCTTACTCTTTCTTCTCCCAATAGCCTAGCTCTTCAGGGCTGCTTCTCTACTCCACCCCTTTTAAGTCTCTGGACCCTGCCCACCATGACAGCGGTATTTGGAGTGAGACCTTGAGAATGTCCTCCCACCTCTCCTCAGCAGCCTTCTCGGGGGAACTGGAGGACAGGACTCCCTCCATCTTACTGGAGTCCTACCGCCTAGCTCGCAATAAAGGCAACTTGAAACTCGCTTCGTTTCTGCTCCAGAGACACGTACTAGAACTCTCGAGCGAAGACATATCTGACGGACTCAACATTTCCGACTTGCTGGAACAGATGAACGCTTCCGAGGACGTCATGCCCATCGAGAAGCTGCAAGTCACGAGGGAGCTAGCCAAGTTATACACCTGCAGGGGCCAGCCTGCAGTCGGCATTGACCTGCTCTCCGGTTCTGTCGTCAATTACTGCAATTCCCAAAATGGTGCCAAGACCACTGGATCTCTGGGTACCAGTAGCGAGTTTACCGCCAGGAGCCTCCTCACCATCGTCAAGTGGCTCCAGGCGGACTCTCGACTCATGCAGTCCGTTTGGAACACGGAACACGAAGCTGGTCGAAAGCTGCAGACGTTGCTGGCTGACGAGTGTGAGTGCCGGAAGAGTCGACTCGGTCTCTACCTATCTGCCAGCTCGTCCGAGTCGCATGAACTCTTTAGACCGGACGAGTCTGTTGCTAGGTTTGACAAACACGAGTACTCCGTTGGTCAGCTCCTGCACCTGGCAACCATCCAGTGCCCAGACTTGGCCAAGGCGTGGTGGTCGCTGGCAGGGTGGTGCTACCGCATCGGGAGGAAAAACCTGGAAGCACTTAGGTGGGTGTGTTGTAGTATGTGTATTATAGTATGCTTCCATAAGCAATTATAGTGTAATCCTTTTACTGGCACGGGGCCCCCAATTCTATGTGTGTACATATGCAATTTTATCCAGATGGAAAAAGACATTAAGAGAATAAAGAAACTAAAAAAACTTTTGGGGGATTGAACTTGATTAGTAGTCAAATACACTTACCCACTGAGCTACTGGAGCTCCTGAGCAGTAAGCAAGCTTTATATTGGTACTAAACCCGCTAGTAGCACTTGCCAGTAGGACCTAGCCAATTCCAACTGTTATTATGCTCTCAAGATGTTGTTTGCCACCCTGTTCATGACATGGTAGCTAGGTATCTTAGGAGGTGAGTTACATGTAAGTGGAATGGCTTTCCAGAGAACACGTAGGTACACGGAACTTCAAGACCCTTCTCAGAGCGTTGTCTTTTGTTGGTGATTTTGCAGCTGATCCTGTTGGTCCCTCGCTCAAGAAAGTACCACATTGACATTCCACGGGGCATGTGACCTACATTATTGATTGTTGTTACTTTGTTCTGGCTCTTAAATACTTGTACACTTTACACTTGTGCATACAAACCTTATGAAGCCCTTCACATGTTGTTATGTCTGGGTGGGTGTATACTAACTTATAGAGGGTGGGCCGAGTGAAATACCAAAACACTCGAAAATAAGCCCACCCCCCTCTTTGAGTAGCCACTAAAGTTCATCGCCCATGAGATTACGGTACTAGCTTTCCATTCTCTTCCCCAAGTGCCACTGGGACTGCTGATCTACTTGAGCATGAACAACAGGAAGTGGATCGGATCCTAGGCGATGTGAGTGGTACTGTTACGTCGTGTGTCGCCTGATTTATTGTGTGCTGATGATGTAATGTTACGTTGTTTTTTCAGCTGGTGACTCCCGAGCAACGTTCGGCCATCCTCAGTGTGCTGGGTCAAATTCACATCACTGACGACATGGAAGAGGAGGACATAAAGGCCAAGGAACAGGTACGGAACACTGTGCTGGGAATGGAAGACCACGTTATTGAACTGCATGCAGCCTTGTTCCCAGTCTCCACTCTCAGTTGTTGTTTTTTTCCGCTTGCGAAAAGAAGTGGGAAGTGGAGACTGGGAATGAGGTTATTATTGAAATGCGGAAGAATGGTTGGGATTGGAAGTTACGTGATAAGACTGTGACATCACCACCTCTGTCATCCTCTCTTCTTGGCCCTCCTTTCCACTCTACGCTTCGCCTTTCTCCTCCTCTCCTCCATTGGCCTCCTCTCCCCGTCCCCTCCACATGCCCTTTACTCACCTCCTTCCCAGCACCAGCATGTTGACATGGAGGAGGACTCCAAGTCCATGAAGGGACAGCTGCTGTCTGTGTGCCCCTCTCTGGAGAAACTACCGTCTCTCGATGACCTCCTTGCCGTGTGGCATGGCGTCAGGGTGAGGATGTTTCTGCACTACCAGCTGTCAGCCAAGGCCTACTTCACCTTCCTTAAGCTGTCTGGGAGCCAGGCTGGATCGTCATCTGGTGAGTGCATTGGTGTTTGGAGTAATGCCAGTACATAATAGAAAACTGTATGTTTTATATAACGTATTATACTAAACACTAAACAGATAACCTCTAAATACTGCAATCTCATTGGATACATTTCCGGTCACCGATCCGAATATTTTGCCATCTTTTAAAAGTCACGTATTATTGCACTCTTTAGGGTTAGCCAATATTTTATGACTATTCTCGGGCAGCATGAAAGAGCAAAAGCTAGCTATACAAAGTTGCCATTCTAAACTCCAGCCGGGTATTTTTTACATAAATCATTCAACTGAAGTTTGTGCTCAGCAGCAGGTTAGTGTAAGCTAAATGCAGCTGTAGAATGGATCAGCTTGGCTAGGCAGTCTCATCATGTACAGTTTCCGTGAAAATACTGACACAGCAATTCCGTAGTGCGCTTCCAATTCGCAATCAGAGCGTGCCAAAACAGAATTATTATCGTTACCTACTACTCTTTCGCCGCCTAGCAGGTATGTTCGTTTGCAACTTTTAAACAGCCTGAAAGCTTCCGTTATTGGTAGCTTTTATTATGCATAAAATGTTATGATAACCACAAATGGCAACAATTGGAAGCACCCCAGGCTGGCAACAGTCCATAACTTTTAAAAATCAAAGCAGTGGCAAACCAGTGTATGAATTATGTAGCACAATCTACATGAACTACGGTCCTTTGATTACTGTCATGAATTCCGTGATCAGTTTTGAGTTAATAGTGAGCTCCTCCGCAGGCTTGGATGACATGAATGTCACCGCCTCCCTGCGACTGCTGAGGTTGCTAGTGAAGTATGCGGGAGAGCTGAAGAGTGAACTGGAGAGTGGATTTGCTACCACTCCCACCAAGCCCTGGAAGGGTAAGCTCCTGCTGTATGTGAGTCGTTATTGCAAGTAATCTACTGGAGAGTTTTATTTCATTTTATATTAATTAATTACTTCCTGATGAGCATACGTACGTTCGTCAAGAAGTAAATGTCACAAGAATTGTAAAGCTGATTGGCCTTTCCGTGTGCTTTCATATAATAAGATTCATTACCATGACCACGCCCATTTTCCAATATGTTTATGTAACTGATCTGCAGCTTTGATCTACATAGTGTTTTACTCGATTGTTTTAACTCTTTCCCAGCCAAGTTTTAATACATCCATAAGGCTTATGTGAATTTATATGGGTTTTTTATATTAGACGTTAATATAAAGTACTTAGTTTTCTCTATTTTATATAGGCGCATAAATGTACCCATGGTGTTCAAAGAGTTAATTAAAGAATAAGATGCCATGTTGGCAGTATTGCTATCATACGTAGGCAGCAAGTCCAGTCATTTCCTTCTGTGTCACTGCAGGTATAATACCTCAGCTGTTTTCTCGTCTGAACCACCCCGAGGCCAATGTTCGTCAGAGTGTGTCAGACTTGCTGTGCAGGGTGGGGCAGGATTCTCCGCACTTCATCATATACCCCGCCATCGTGGGAGCCTCCCGTCGGGCAGAGAAGGAAAAAAAAACCACTGTCTCAACAGGTTTGGACTATTTGATGTAGTGTTTATGTCATGCCAGTTGTAGTAGACATGTGAGCTCATGTGCTCTGAATGGCTATGTTGCACTGTACATGTATAAGATATAGCATATCCATCTCCTGTAGAATTGAAACAGGATATATGGTTATGCGAGGAGTTTAATTTTATGTTCAGCGCAGTGAACATATTCTTATATACAAAGAGACAGCAGATAGCAGCTTAGCTAGGGTGAGCCATATATAATGGCCGTCAATGTACCAGGCTAAAATTTTATATTACCACACATGTTGGAGGTATTATTTATGCTTTGAGTTACTACATGCTCAATGACGCAATAGAGGTAATTGACTTTGGGGAATTTTCCTGTGTACACATTCAGGGGATGTTTATTTTTTGTACAAGAACTGCTGTGGTTTACTTTCCTTGCTAGGCTGTTCTCCCTCAGTTAGTTTACTGCAATAGAAAACTTTCCCTCCATTAAACAATAACTCCCCCATCCTTCACATTCAAAAACAACCACACTGCACGATCATTTCATTTACTGCTGCTATAGACTGCGATAGAAAATTTGTATCACTAAGGTAAGGGTTGCATGCTTTTAAGTACAGTATGCATAAGATTAAGGCTTAAGTTTGATTATATGATGCTAGATTTTAATGTCATCAGTGCCATGTGTTTTGGTACATTTATGAGGTCTACTGAATCTCTCAAACAGGCAACAATCTTTCAATATTAAGTATAGTTTTGCCAGCTGAGTCTTGTGAACATATATCGAACTGGAGGTGAAAATGAAACATTGTTGCCTAATAGTGCTGGCTCTAGCCCTATTGGCTACAGTCTTCACGCACACTGCTGTTGGGCTCACGCTCTATGTCACTCCAGATAACAGTACGATATGTCCAAGCTATCCCTGCTGCAGTCTTGCATACTATGTGCAATTTGCCTCGGAATATTTTCAAAGCAACACGGCAGTGATGTTTCTGCCTGGTGCGTATGATCTGGACGGTGTGGTAATGCTTCAGCACCTGCAGAATTTCTCAATGATCGGTATTGAAAATGTCTCTACTGACTTTCGGCATGGCTTTCGCGAACCAGCTAGCAAGATTGAATGTGGAAACGATTCCAACGGTGGCTTTATCATTCGCAATTCTTCTCAGATTCACATGGAGAACCTCATCCTATCCCACTGTGGGCAGAACGTGACCTCTCAGTCGACCGAGGTGAGAGCAGCCCTGGCATTTGATACCGTATGGGACGTAAATATCACTAGTGTTGTAGTGGCAAACAGCACCGGCTATGGACTGCATGCTAATGGGGTATTTGGAAGCTTTCGAGTGTTGGACTCTGTCTTCACAGACAACGGTGGGAATTCGCAATATTACGGTGGAAATGCTCAGTTCTGGTATGAAAACTGCCCGGAGCATACCAGTGCACATCTTGAAGTGAGTCACTCAAGGTTTCTCTTTGGTGACAACAGTTACCACCACCACCACCACCACCACCACCACCATCGCTACCACCGACCTACGGCTGCAGGACTGTCCCTGACAATTCACTGCCCCTCTGTCCGAGTTGATATCGAAAACATTACTGCACTGGAGAACCATGGATACAATGGTGGAAACATTGCCGTCAACTTTACCAACTTTGGCGATAGCTATGTCCGAATCAGCGATAGTAACGTCAGTCGTGGCTATGCAAGTGAAGGAGGGGGGCTGTATTATATATACTGGTCGGCCAACCTACGAAATGTCTCATGTGGTGTATGGGCTGCAAATACACCAGCAATCCTACACATTTCAAACACTCACTTCACTGAAAACTATGCTCGACTTGAAGGAGGTGCTGTGTATGTTTGGTTGAAGCAAGCAGGGTGTACTAGTAATAAAATCAACATCGAATATAGCACGTTTAGTAGAAATTCCGTTCAACCGTCTGGAAATGGTGCGGCAATGAACATCATCCAGGTTCTGCAATACGAGACACATATGACTCCACAGTTTGAAATTACATTTAACAATTGCTCATTTTCATCTAACTTCCTTCATGCTGTCGAGCAGAACCAATTTATTGGTAGTGTAATGGACCTGTATTCACTGCAACGAATACTCTTCAAGCATTGCACTTTTATGGATAATCTGAACACGCCAATATCACTTTTGAACACTAACCTTGTGTTTGAAGGAAACATTACATTTCAGAACAATACTGGTACTAATGGAGGAGCTTTGAGGCTTTGTGAGTCCTCTGCTATCTATATACGAAACAACACTTATGTGACGTTCATTGAAAATCACGCTTTAGTAGCAGGAGGTGCTATCTTTGTTCAAAGACGTTGCTTGGAGGCAATTTCTCCCTGCTTCTTTCAACCTGAGATTTCTGACTACGAGGCTCCTCTCAATGAAACAATGCAGTTTGAGTTTGTGGATAATACAGCAGCATATGCAGGCAGTGCCTTATATGGGGGTGCGATTGATTACTGCTACTTTTCCCATAGTTACCCCCATGAGTTTACTAACGATTATTACAACTACATCTTCAATGAGTTATTTGACTTCACCAATCAGAATGGGACTTCACGTGTGGCCTCCGATCCTTATGGTGTGTGCCTCTGCATTGGCGGTCGGCATAACTGCAGTTTAAAGCACTACACCTACCCTAGGATGGTTTACCCAGGAGAAATATTTCAAATATCAGCGGTTACTGTGGGGCAAAGAGGTGGGATCGTGCCTGGCACAATTCGAGCTGTGCTTGTCAATAATGGTACCAATAACACAATTCCAGTGGACTTCCAATACCAATCAGTTTCAAATTCCTGTAAAGCGCTAAAGTTTTCTGTTTGCTCGGGGCGTATGAAGGAGAAGATTCAGTTAAATGCAGAAGTATCATTTTTGTATTCACAGTTTTATTACCCCTACCATCAACCTCTCATAACAGTTAAGCTAGGTCACTGCCCGTGGGGATTCAAACTTCACCAAACTTCTGAACCATTTAAATGTGACTGTGACCCACTTCTATTGGATAACCAAATTACTTGTGACATTAATAACCAGACTATTTCTCGTCGGTACCCAACGTGGATCGGTGTCGTGAATTGCAGCAACTCTTCTTACTGGGGCCAGTACCCACAAGTGGTCTTTTACTCTCACTGCCCATTTGATTATTGCAATAAAGCCAAACTACTCATAACCCTTAACACAACCGATGAACAGTGTGCTTCGTATCGGACTGGCATGTTCTGTGGAAAGTGCACAAATGGATATAGTGTTTCCCTTGGCAGCTCAAAGTGCCAACCTTGCTCTAACTACTATCTATTCGTATTGCCTGCGATTGCACTGTCAGGAGTACTGCTTGTGTTTTTTCTTATTACTTGTAACCTCACCGTTTCAGAAGGCACTCTGAATGGGCTGATTTTCTATGCCAATTGTATCCAGATGAATAGTGTCACGTTCTTCCCATCAGGTCGCACTCCCTTCCTAACCAGTGTAATCATAGGCTTCATATCTTGGCTGAACCTTGACATGGGTATTGAGACTTGCTTCTATAATGGTATGGATGCTTATGCAAAGTCGTGGCTACAGTTTGTTTTCCCGGTGTATATATGGTTGGTAGCTGGTATAATCATTTATCTTAGTAGGAAGTATGTTGTAGCTACCAGGCTCTTCGGCAGGAATGCTGTCAAAGTGCTTGCTACGCTCTTTTTTCTGTCCTGTGCTAAACTGCAGAGAGCTGTCATCGTTGCCCTTCAGTATGCCACCCTCACTTACAGCGATGGCTCCAATAAAACCGTATGGCTCTTAGATGGGAATGTAGACTACTTTCACGAGAAACGCATTCCACTCTTTGCTGTGGCTGTGCTGTTTGGACTTCTCACGTTGGTTTATGCATTAGTACTGGCCTTTGTCCAATGTCTGCAGAAGGCACCTGAAATTCGAATTCTTTTCTGGGTGAAAAAGCTTAAACCTCTACTCGATGCCTATGCAGGACCGTATAAAGACAAGTACAGATTCTGGTTTGGACTTCTGTTGTTAATCCGCTCCCTCCTCTTTGGATACTATGCTCTGAATGCCACTGGTGATCCCAATGTAAACCTGCTCTTAACTGTCCTTGCCAGTTGTCTTGTTCTTGTACTTGGATGGGGCTTTGGCGGAGTGTACAAGAAACGATCTTTGGATGTTTTAGAGGCCTGGTTCCTTCTGAACCTTGTGACTCTCTCCTTGTTTACCATTTATTATTCAGCTCACGGCGGAGATCAGATTGTGGCCACATACATTGGTATCGGTGCTGCGCTTGTTACCTTCATTGGAATATTAATATACCACTTGTATAAACAGACCGGGAGTTCCATTTTCTGCCAACGTTTTGTCATTTTATTTGCCCGTATAAGGAAGTCATCTAGTATGGAGCCGCTGATAAACAGAGCTGAAACAACCGAGAGTGAAGAACAGCCACACCATGACATCTCAGAAGGGCCCATGCCCCCTGTTGTCCGGTTCAATGTATACCGTGAACCTGTCCTTGAATATGAAGATGAGAACTAATTTTATGCTTATCACAACTCTTTTTGATCCTAATGCATTGATATCTGCCAAAACTTTGTTTTTTATTCGTGTGGGCTGTATGATAGGGGGAGGTGGGTATTTACCTTGTACCTGCATTTTGACAAGTCCTTCTTATATATTAGTTTGTTTATGTAATTTTTAATTCTTTTCGAAATGGCGTATCATAACCAGGGGGATGAAGTATTGCAAACTTACCCCTAATGTGATAATTGTTACGAGAGAATGTATTGCTATTTGGGCCTGCATGGTTCAGTTACTGTAAGACTGGGTACGAGGCTACTGTTGATATGCATTGGATTTTTTACTATGCATTTAAACCAGTCATACAGTAATGCGCGTTTGAGTTTACTAGGAGTCAGGTTAGTTGCATATTAAAACCAGTCCTACGTTATCTCCTGTGGATCTGCTTCTTCCAACCCCTACCATCTTGAGGTTGTGTACTTGCATATTGAATTTAGAATGCATGTGTCCTTGTCGTTGTGCCTTTATCATAACATTGGAAATGCCATATACCATAACCAGAGTATTGACTTCATATTATATCAATGCTGCCTATGTTAAATTGATAAACTAATGCATCAGTATCACAGGGAAGTGCAACTTTACACATTAGAACAACAGTACATGCTGTAAAGGGAGCCCGAGCTCCGTTTACATTCAGCAGTTCAACTATGATCTTCATATCCAAGGGCTGGTTCGCGATAGGCATCGTAGCGAGCAACAGGGGGCCATTGCTGTCCAGTATTCCCACTTTGCGAATCTTCCTGGCTCCCACTTTGGGTGTCCTCTAGTAGTGGTTGCAGTACAAGTTGAGGGATCTTCTTCTTGCAGATCCAGCTAATGGCGGCCCTCCAGACACCTATTTTGACCAGCTGTCTGTGCGCATGGTAGATAAGAATTCCGATGAAGGTGAGAAGAGCGGCTCCGACCGAGGTGTACGTTGCTGCTGATTGGTATTTCATTGCTTTGTGTTCATTCGACGTATGGTTCATTATGTAACTGGTAGCCACACAGAGAATCCCCAAGTTGAGGAAAAACCAAGATTCTAAGATTTCGAGAAAGCGCTTCTTGTAGACTCCACCGACACTCCAGGCAAGCATAAGTACAAGAAAGCACGCGAAAGCTGTCACCATTAGGTTGAAATCGGGTTCACCTAGAACATTAATAGCAAACGATGTAAAGAGGAGAGAGCGAATGAAGAGTATTAGCCCAGTCCAGAAGCTAGACTTGTCTTTGTATGGTCCAGTGTAGGCATCAAATACCGGTTTTAGCTTTCTTACCCAGAAAAGAATCGTAACGCTAGGTGCCATTTGCAGGCATCGAATAAAAGTCAGAACTAGTGCATAAAGCAGTATTATGAGACCAAATACTAAAGCCATAAGCAGAAGTGGAATCCGCTTGCCATGGAAATACTCTATGTTGCCATCCGAGAGCCACATAGTTTTTGTCGAATTGTTATCAAAATGGATCCAGGTGAATTGGAATACCGTGATGCAAGCACGTTGCAGTTTGGCACAGGAGAGCAGAAATAAAGTGGCAAGTACCTTCACAGCATTTCTACCGAACAGCCTGGTAGCAATGCTGGATTTCCTACTGATGTAGATGATCATTCCTGTAATCAACCAGATATAAATCGGGAAGGTAAACTGTAACCATGTCCTGACGTAGGTGTCCATGCCATCGTAAAAGCAGGTCTCAATACCCAGGTCAAGATTGAGCCAGGCTACGAAGACTGTAAATACATTAATGTGGTTTGTTACGAAGAAGACGTCTCTATTCATCTGGATGATATTGACATAAAAGATGAGTCCATTTAGGGTGCCTTCTGTGACCGTCAGGTTGCAGGTGATCAGCAGGAATACGAGTGCCACTCCTACCAATGCGAACACCAAGAGGAGCAACAGGTAGTAGTGTGTACACACCTGGCACTTAGAGCTGCCTAGAACGAGGCTCAGACCATCCTTGCACTTTCCACAGAGCACTCCTGTGCGACCTGAAGCACACTGATCGTCTGTTGTGTTGAGGGTTATGTTGATGTCCCAAGATTTGCAGTAGTCGAATGGACAGTGACGTTGGAGTACCACTCCAAAGTGCTGACTTTCTTCTCCACTATTATTAACGTAGGAGCTGATCCAGACTGGGTGATGGCGAAGGATAGTCTGGTTATTGATGTCACATGTAATCGTCTTCTCTTCTAGTAATGGATTGCATTTACACATCTTTGAGTCTCCTCGAAGTTTGAAACCCCAGGGACATGACTGCAGCTGCACTATTATACTTGGCTGACTAAATCTGTAGTAGAAGCTTCCACTACTCGGGTAGGATTCCTCAACCGTCAAATTGAATGTTTCATTTTTATTCTCTGATAGAATTGTGTAGTTGAGTGAAGTGCATTCATTGCTAGCTTTCTGGTACCAGTATATATGTGGGATGATATCGAGGCTGCTGTGATTGAAGAGTAACGCTTGGATTATTCCAGGTACCACTCCATTCCTCTGTCCCACAGCAACAGCTGAAATGCTGAACACTTCACCTGGGTAAACTTTCCTCGGATACAAATATATCTCGTCCTTTGTCATGCTACAATCAGGCAGGTTGTTTTCGTTACAGAGACACACTCCGTAAGGATCCGACGATACTGGCGAATTTCCAGGCTGCTGAGAGAAGTCGAATGTTTTGTTAAAGATTGTTGTAGTATAATAGTAGCTAGATTTGTTCTTGTATCTGAAGTGCCTATAAGTGTAGCTGAAATCTACTGCGCCCCCATATAGTCCACTGCCGGCGTAGTTGGCGGTGTTGTTGATGAACGTCAGACGCATCTTGTTTAGATCTGCTACACGAGTGAAGTCGGGTACATCAGGTTGAAAGAAGCAGGGTGGAGCAGACTCCAGGCAACGTTGCTGGGCATAGATAGCACCTCCAGACTCTTGAGCGTGATTGCCAACGAATTTAATGTAGGTTTCATTTCGTACATAGATGATGGAAGTATCGCAGAGTCTCAGGGCTCCTCCATTAGTGCCTGTGTTGTTCTGGAATAGATTGTTGCCCTCAAACACCAGGTTGGTATTCTGGACTGCTATTGGAGTATTGCCGTTGTTTGTGAATAGGCAACTGTTGAATATTGCCCGCTCAACTGAGAAAATGTTTACTATTGCACCAATGAACGATTTCCTTTCATCCACGAGAAGTGAGTTGTTTGAAAATGATGAGTTTTGGAAGACAATCTCGAGCTGTGGAACCGTATGCGTCTCGTATCCTAGAATTTTGTGTTTGAGGATTTCGGCCACCGCTCCTTTTCCTCTGGGAGGCACAGTGTTGTTACTGAAGCTACAGTTTTTAAAAACAATTTGATTTATTACGCACTGTTTCTTCATCTCATAGTGACTGATGTACACTGCACCGCCCCCAGCTTCGGCGTAATTACCGTAAAAATGGGTATTGGAGACGCTCAGAATTTTATGGGTGTTTTTGGTTGATGAGGAACACGGGGGGAGAGCCTCTGTCGCTGACCACACCCTCAGTCCTCCTCCCCTGTGCCCCTTTCCAAGGGCAATAGTACTGTCTCTGATCAAGACCTGGTCGTTGACAGAGTTGCTGATGTTGATGGCAACGTTGCCACCATTGTCTGCGTGATTGCCCAGCACGGTCACGTTGCAAATATCGACGAGGATCATTGGGCAGTGGATGAAAATAGCGATCCCAGTTGCAGGAGGATAGTAACCGTAGTGTTTTGCAGTGTCTTTACCGGATAGAAACCGTGAGGATTCAATTTGGAGGTGCGTACTGTTACTATTCTCTGGGCACTGCCCGTACCAGAATCGAGCGTTTCCGCCGTAGTAGTGTGTGTCCCCATTGTTGTTTGTGAATACTGATTCCAACACTCGAAAGTATCCAAACACACTATCGGCGTGCAGTCCGTAGCCTGTGCTGTTTGCTACAGCCACCCTTGTGAGGTTGACGTCCAATACGGTATCAAAGGCCAGGGCTGCTCGAACTCGGGATGTCAGGTTGTGGCTACAGTGAGCGAATGTGATGTTTTCGATGTGAATGCGGGATGCGTTGAAAAATGCAAAACCACTAGAATTCTGCTTGCACTCAATCTTGCTGATGGACCAGTTGCTGGAGGTTTTGCCGGTAGAGGTGAAATTGCCTATCATGGTAAAGTTGTCCAGTTTGATGGCGATGCTGCATTCCAAGTAGTGCTGACCAGGCAGGAACAGCATTGTGGTGTCATTCTTGAAGTATTCGTGGGTATTCTGCACGTATTGGGCGAGGATTTTACATGGTTGCCCCGGGCAATCAGTGTGGGTGTCGGGAGTGACGTAGAGTGTGAGTCCGGCTGTACTGGCAGCTAAGACTGCTACCAGCAGGGCCACAGTGGGGGGCCCTTTTCTCATTTCTGTATACATGTAAATGCAGCTGCTTTAGGATTTTGCAATAGCTCTGCACTTACGTAGTAGCTCTACCTACAGCTGCTGCCCCAGGGGGAGACTGTTTCCCTGCAGAAAAAACAGTATAGCATCCTTGTGGTAATGGCAAAGACTTTGCCTTTTTTTTTTGCTTGTATTGAGCTTTATTTAGTTTCCCAGTTACTTTGGAGTGGAGCCTATTTACCCCTCCCCCCTCTCCCAGGGCACTGATGGTGCATTTCTCACTCATACAAACCGAGTGATACGTATCAGCATATTAGTTGCAGACCCCAGAGAGGCCAGCATGAGGCCTGTATGGGGTCTGAAACTAATTTGTTGCTATAGTATAGTAGTGTCGAGCAACCAGTAATACAAACAAACTATTTAAATGGTACTTCATACAGCCCTGTTACTTAGTAACTGCCAACAAAAGTATATAATTATACAGAGGTTGGCGAGTTGGTTGTCCACAGGGGAGAGCACATGGGCAGTGGCTCTCAAGTCCTTAATTAGGTTAGGCTGTCTGGAACAAAGGCCAACAGTTTACACAGTTACAACTGTTACTCTCAGTTGCCTATTGCCAACCTGCAAACCTCTGAATGTCTGCATGCTCAACTCCCCTCAGTAACTTACAGTGTTCTCTGAACTGAGCCAGCTTGTACTCTGTAGGTAGAGTTATGCAAATATGAGAACTTTCAGTCGTTTTGTTTCATTATTCTCAAACTCGTGATTGTGAAAATACTAAAGATTCTGACGTAATGAAAGTAGACCATTTAAATATTTACACAGGAGCATGTAAATGTTTGGAAACATAGACTCATTCCCACACTTACATTGATATGATATGGTTATTAACCGGCGCCGAAGTTTGTATTATCTTTATAAACCGATGCTAACCGAGGGCACGGTTAATAATTATTTTCTAACCCGTAAGAGTGGGCGGGGCTTAACGATCCCTCCCCTATTAGGAGCTTTCACTGTTAGGCAGGAAGTACCTTAGGGTGACTATTATTAGTGGTACAAATTTTTGTGAATTTTTTTGAGTTAGCAAAAATCGTAAAAATTCAAAAAAAAACGACCCAATCCCCAGTTCACAATGATTTTTCCCCACAAATAATACTCACCTTAAGGTATACTATCTTGGTCAATTGTGTAGTGAAGGATGCCTGTTGTATTCCACAGAGATTGAAACTGCAACGGTACACTTCTCCGTTGAGATATCAGTTGTTATGCCCTCTCTGTACTGGGAATACCATTGAGGCTATCGCCGGCTGTCAGCAAAACGGCACAGTTTGTCAACGTAGTATTGTACTATTAAATTACCGTGTTTAGCAAGATGGAAACGGTGTGTAAAGTTCTCGAAAAATGAAACACTAGCTTCGTTCCCAGGCTTCACTCCCCCAGCTGTTTTCACACCATTTAGAAAGAAAAGCTGGGGAGTGGAGTCTGGAAGCGAGGCTACAGAACGTAATCTCGTACCCAGGCCTTCCACGCCCAGATTTTATCTCGCAGCCATTTTTTTCTCCACGGGATACGAGATAAAATCTGAGCGTGGAAGGCCTGGGTACGAGGTTAACAGAACACTCCGGTGAACAACATGGCTGCATCACCCATGTCATGGTGATGCTTAGCATTTTGTGTAGGTACAGTGGAACCTCTATAGTGTGGTCACTGTGTAGAGCAGCCACCTCTCTATTAAGCTCACCTTGTTGGCTCCCACTGTACATATTGCTAATACATTATGGACCTGTATAATACAGCCACCCTCTATATTGCAGCCAAAAAATGTTGGCCCACATTATAGAGGTTCCACTGTAGCAAAATGTTACTTCAGTGAAAGTAACATACTAATCTATCGCAGTATGGGTGGCAGTGCAGCTTGTGATAAAATCTCACTCATGAAGGGATGACAGTCACTATTACTCAAACAAACTACCACTTGACACATATGTGTGGGGATCCCAGTAGCGGAGCAGTGCAAGGCCCTCTTCAGAAATGACTACTCTGCCGTATGATTGTGATTTCATTTTGTCACCAGTGGTAATCACGAAGCGTACCGTTCCTCTCCCTCTCCTGTAGGTCTCCTGAGAGAGGAGTCGGAGGGGGCGGAGGACAATCCCTACGAGAATGACATCGGCAGCAGGGACCTCATTGGAGATGACACCTTCTCCCCGGGCGGAAGCATCGAACAAGATGAGCAAGGTGAGATGTCTGTTATTGTCAGGGATCTCCACGTGTGTGTGTGTGTGTGTGTGTGTGTGCACACGCGCACAGGACAGAAAGTACCATTAACCTATCAATTGATGTATTTAGCCTCACTGAGCTACTGGTTAGACAATTTTCAAATTGGCTAATAATACCAGTTATAGGCATGGGCAGATATACAAACGCAGACTCTTCAGTGCTGTGGACTCCAGCAAATGCCTTCTAGAAGTCTAGATGTAAACTGTAGCAAAAAAAAATAGAATTGGTTACGACTCCAACAGCAAAAATTGCATGAATTCCTTGATAGTTTGTGCGTCTAGCAACGGCTAGAATTGCAATAAATCAATTTGTGAGTAATTCCGAAAATATTTGGTGACCTTCTTCTTAGTACTAATGACTTTCACAGTCGATTCTACCATGGCATCCAGTAGCCACGCACAGACCAGACCCACTTTGCTGGAAAACAAAGCTGAGACTGAAACGTGTGCAGATCTCTACCCGACATCATTCAGTGTAGCCAGCACTTTATCGATAACATCCTTGCTTTATACAACCTGTACCTATCACTAGTAATGAGTAATGAGGTAATCTTCAACTTTAACTGAATTAATATCCCTCCTCCCTGCTGCAGAGGAGTCGTCCCCAGTGGAGCTCTCCAACCTGGAGAAGTGCCTTTCTGTGATCATCGACTCCCTCCAGCAGCAGAACCCTACCCTTGTGAAGTCCGTGCAGGACCTGGTGGCGGAGCTATGCCGCATCACGCTGCTCTGGGATGAGATGTGGCTGGCCGCTCTCATGCAGCGACAGGGAGAAGTGCACAGGTGGGTGGGGCTACTCTCATGCAGAGGACAGGTGGGTGGGGCTGTTATAATGCAGAAGACAGGTGGGTGGGGCTGCTCTCATGCAGAAGACAGGTGGGTGGGGCTACTCTCATGCAGAAGACAGGTGGGTGGGCTACTCATGCAGAGGACAGGTGGGTGGAGCTGCTCATGCAGAAAACAGTGGGGTGGAGCTGCCCTCATGCCCGAAACAGTGGGGTGGGGCTGCCCATGTTGCAGGAGGCTACACTCAAGGCATTCAGTGGGTGGATCAGTGGTTGTGTGGTCACATTTTCCTTTTGTTTTCCCCTTGCATCTCAGGCGTCTGATGCAGATTGACGCAGAGACGAAACGCACCATGAGCATCCCCTTCCTCACCAGCACTGAGAGGGAGGCCATCATGAGAGAGAAGTACATGGCCACCATGAAGCCTGTGAGTCGGACTAATGATCATCTCTGCTTTTCCCCACCATGAGCGATGGAGCACTGAACATACATGTGGCAGTCCTG
Organism: Phakellia ventilabrum; assembly: GCA_963921505.1. Classification (NCBI taxonomy): domain Eukaryota; kingdom Metazoa; phylum Porifera; class Demospongiae; order Axinellida; family Axinellidae; genus Phakellia; species Phakellia ventilabrum. The sequence continues at coordinate 1,801,497 of OY997392.1, forward strand.
GGTAGAAATGGAGCGTTATTCCATTGCGTATTTCAATCACGTTGCAACTACGTCGTGTATGAGCCCCACCCGAAAGGTACCGGAAGTTCAGAAATTCAATGCTTTAAATGCAGCAATGCAATCAAAACACACGATGGAATAATGTTTGTTTTCTACTCAGAACTGCCACGCATACGTACCTGTCCTGTTTACTGCCTGTAAGGTCATGTGACCCCCGCAAACGGCAAGCGAAAGATGGATGTATTAACCAACGATGACTAGTTGCACAGTTGCGTAGTAGACACTTGACTCTGAAACCATCACTGACAGATTCTGTGCTGTGTTGCTCCGCGTTGCTCGCACACTGGCTTCGACCACTCCTCAACGCTCTTGTGCCTCTTCATGTTAGAGATAGCTCTCTTTGCTGTATATGCAGAAAAGCATCAAGCCTGAAAAGCATCGAGCCTGAGAGAGCCGCAAATCCTCTGTGGGTGCGCATGTGAGGGGCGAATTCAGTAGCAAATTAAACGTTGCCCTGAAGTCGTATCCACACGATTTCTCGCCAGCAATGCCATCACCCCAATAGCCAGTTGCGCTATTCACCTGGTCACCACATTGAGGTAGGGATTGGACCTATGATGACCAGGATATACGTACATACATACACACACACAAACACACACACACACACACACACACACACACACACACACAGCTGCTATGGGTGCTGGAACACCTGGCAGCCATCACTGCCCTGCCTCCGGAGACCCCCAACGAGAGGAACTTCCAGGCCCAGTACGGGGAGACCATCAATGCAGCCCTCCAGAGGCTCAGGAATCCCACCAACTACACCAACTGTCACACCGTGTGGGAGCCATTCAAGGAGGTGGGCTTTATTAGGAGCTTGGGGGTTACAAAGTTACAAAAATCGCTTGTCCTGTAAACTCTGTTGGCCCAGATGCTCAGGAAGGAGACCCTTTATGAATTTTACCACGTGGCTTGGGAATGAGACTAAATGGGACATGGGTTCCCGGAAATGAGGTTCCAAATAGATACATCATGGTGTATCACGTGCCATAGTGTTGTGAGGGTATCACATGGTTCTCAGTTAGCTAAAGTCAATAATTCCGTTGTGTTTTGAGACATGTGACTACCTGGTATAGCTGCCTGATAAGGTGCTTGTGCCCTGAGTGTATCCTTACAGTGTGCTCAGACTTTGTCAACTGAGGGTCATATTTGTTTATCGCATGGTTTGCCACAGAGAATCGAAAATAATCAGCGAACTGTTTGTAGTAACTGTAGCATGAAATTTGTAACTCCTTAGGCTGACACTCCGCATGTGCTTTATGCTGTACATTTTCATATACAACAAAGCAACAGAATCAAAGTCGTTTTTTCCAAGTTGTGTATCCAATTCTCAGAGTCACAGTCCCATTTCCATTTTCTCATTTTTCTGTTCCAGTTCCAGCAGCTGCTCATGCATCGGGCCCAGAAGCGGATGCAGAACTCCCTGAGTCTGCACGAGATCAGCCCCCATCTGGCGGCCATCTCCTCCTCCTGCATCACCATGCCGGGACACGACCAGGACGATGAGGTTTGTATTGTCATGCCATTACGTACATGCTGGATATACCAATGATGTCATCATTACTTGTTAATTTGACACTGATTATGTCATTGTTACATTATTAGCTGGGAGCGTATAACATCCGTTGCGTTAAAAAATGGGCGTGGTAATGGTGATTGCACAGGAACAGCAGTGCCAATCATATCTGTAATTGCTGTGATGTTTCATGACACTGGGTAAATATGTACACACACATGCACACCACACACACACACGCATACACACACCACACACACACACACACACACACTACACACAGCCGGTGACCCTCGAATCATTCCAGCTGGAGGTGGCAGTGCTGCCCACAAAGACCAAACCAAAGAAGATCTCCATGATCGGCTCGGACGGTCGCAAGCACACCTACCTCTTCAAGGGTCTGGAGGACCTGCACCTGGACGAGAGGATCATGCAGTTCATGGCCATCATCAACAACATGTTTGCAAGGGCACACAAGTGAGTCTTAGTTGCTTGAAACATGAAGCGGGGGGGGATATACATGCGGACATGACTAGGCAAGAAGCTTGGGATACTTAGAGCTGGGCTGAGTATAATATGGACTGTATGCCTCATCCATCCCACTGCATCCAAATACCAGTTTTCACCCCTCCCTTCCCCTCCCCTCCCCTCCCCTCCTGCATAGGTACAAGACTCAGTTGTACCATGCACGGGACTATGCTGTCATCCCTCTGGGGGCGCGGTCGGGCTTGATCCAGTGGGTGGATGCCGTCACGCCCCTCTTTGGGATCTACAAGAGATGGCAGCAGAGAGAGGCCTATGCCAAGGCTCTGCAGCAGGTGGGTGGGGAGTGATGTCATCATTACATCATAATATATTTCATAATGTTGACAATACTGTTTTCTGAAGTAAAAATTAGCACTAGGTAGAGAAAATACATGCGCAAGAGAACGTGCCGAGTAGAAAACGAACATTATTCTGTCGTGTATTTTGGGCTCGTATGCAACCCATAGTTGCTGCAGATACTGCAGCACCTACATACGAGTTCCACACCTTACTGGAAGTTCAGAGATACAGTACTTTGAACGAAACAACGCGATCGAAATACGTGATGGAATAATGTTTGTTTTTCTACCCAAGACTGCCACACATGTGCTGTAGGTTTCTTGTAATAACTTGCTTGTTGCTTTCAGTACTTTTACCCATAACGGATACAGGTATCAGTTCTGTGTGTTTGTTGACCCATGTAAACTGTGTTTCAAAATAGTTTGTCATGTGCTCTACCTTCCAAGTACACCTTCCCCTATATAATACCTTACAAGTCTTGTAAATTGAAGTACTTCAGAGAATAAACACACACACACACACACATGCACACACACATACACACACATACACATACACATGCACACACACACACACACACACACACAGACCTCTGGCTCCCAACCCAACATCGCCATGCCTCTGCAAGTCCTGAAACCAAACGAGCTCTTCTACTCAAAGATCATCCCCCTGCTAAAGGATAAGGGCATGTCAGAGCAGGCCGCCATGGCTTCCCGCAAGGAGTGGCCCCACCCCGTCCAGCTCAGGGTGCTAAAGGAGCTAATGGCCGAGACCCCCGCCGACCTCCTGGCCAAGTGAGATAACATTTGTGGAAGCCAATATGTTCTTGTGTTCCCTTACGATATTTTTTTATCTCTGCCTTACATGCCTATGGGCTTGTTCCCTGATTGCTGGAGAGTACAGGTATACTCCCTGGGTTACCGTACGTTTTGGCAGTCTGGGGCTGAGGCTGAATGGAGTCTGCTCTAGCTGCCTTGGCCAACTGATGCTTAGTATGACATTGTATCTGTGGCAGTGGAAACTCTTTGAAACTTTCTATCCTTACACACACCTTATGAAACACATACACACACACACACACACACACATACATACACGCAACGCACATCACACACACACACACACAGGGAGCTTTGGTGTGCCTCCACCTGTGCGTCCGAGTGGTGGTCAGCGACACAGACCTATGCCCGCTCGACTGCTGTCATGTGCATGATTGGTTATATCATCGGCCTTGGCGACCGTCACCTTGACAACCTACTGGTGGAGTTTAGTACAGGGCAGGTCAGTGCTACGTGTGTTATGTGTATAACTGGTCATGTGATCTGTGCATGATCTGTGTTGAAGTTGATGCCTAGCAACATGATGTTGGGGGCTGGTCATGTGATCTCTATGGTTATGAGTTAACTGTTTACCTACCCTCTGTAGATTGTGCATGTGGACTACAATGTGTGTTTTGAGAAGGGGCGGAGTCTGAGGGTCCCCGAGAGGGTGCCCTTCAGGATGACGCAGAACATCGAGACTGCACTGGGCTTCACTGGAGTTGAGGTACGTATGCACTTGTACCCTGTGCTCCAGGCGTTGGTGATGGCACTAGTAAAGATATTGTATTTGGCGGGCAGTGGTACTGCTATTAAGATGATGTCTACTTTTAATACATTTCTGATGTCATAGTATTCCTATCTCTGTCTTTCCCTCCCCTCCCCTCCCCTCCCCTCCCTCCCCTTCCCTCCCCTCCCCTCCCCTCCCCTAGGGTCTCTTTCGCATTTCCTGTGAAGACATCCTTCGCATCCTTCGCCGTGGGAGGGAAACTCTCCTCACCCTCCTCGAGGCCTTCGTCTATGATCCCCTCATCGACTGGACTCAGAGCGAGGAAGCTGCCTTCCCCCTTGCAGTACGGGTGACGGGGGACACGGTGGGACGGCCATCCCGCAAAGAGATGGAGAGAGAAGTGGCCTCGGGGATGCTGGTCACCAGACTGGCGGAGTCGGGACCCCACTGGCAAAGGAACAGGTGAGGAGGAGAGGGGGGGAGACAGGGAGTGAGGGGTGTGGACGATGTAATGGAGGTGGCAAGGAGGCTTGTGGTGTAGTTAGTGTTTATCTGCAATAATGGTAGTGGTCTGAGTGGCTAGGTAGGAAAAAAAGCCTTTTGGGTGAAATTACTACATTGCAAAAAATGTAGCTAGTGAATTTTACACAATTTTAGCCTCAGCCACAGGCTACCCATTTCTAATTGTACACAAACCATCTTTCTATATTTCGTTTTTACTCTGACTGAGAGCTCTGTGGGTTACAACATACCTAGTAAGAGAACATGACCTTACCAGTCTACCAGTTTACGAGGCCTCCCTCCCTCCCCACTCTCAGGGAGAACCTGTGCTCTGTGCTGTTGGCCCTGGAGCTGCACCTGGACGAGATAGCCAAGACGGGAGAGAAGCTGGCCTCCTACCACGGTGTCACTATGCAGCTGGACCGCCAAGCGGAGATCCTGAGGGACGCCGTCAACACACCTGACCACCCTCTGATATCCATGCAGGACAAGTGAGCACAGCTGTCATAGAACGGAGAAAGTGTTTGTGGCATCACTGGCATGTCACGTGGTAACTAACAATGGAGAATTAGCCTCGTTGAACTGCTGCATCAGTGATGTGTATCTCATTGGAATGAGCTACATGGTAGAATTAGCAGCTACCAGAGGTTAGCTTGGTTCCCAAGCTCTTTGCCAGCTAGTTAGGGTATGAGGTGCGGCTATGTGTAGCAGCAGCCTGTGTGTTTTCGATTTCTAAATTTAGTGGACACACAAAACTAAATATTCATGACCCCCTTCAGGGGGTTCTGACAGTAGTTTCATAGATACTCCAGGCGAATATTGGCTGGCCTTGTCCTCAGACCCCCACTTTTGTTTTTCAGAATGAGGCTAGATATTGGCTAGCATGGTCCTAACTCTGACCTTTGAACTTTTCCTCTCCATTTCTTGTCTCCACTCCTCCACCCCCTCTCCCCTCCTCTCCTCTCCTCTCCTCTCCTCTCCTCTCCTCTCCTCTCCTCTCCTCTCCTCTCCTCTCCTCTCCTCTCCTCTCCTCTCCTCTCCTCTCCTCTCCTCTCCTCTCCTCTCCTCTCCTCTCCTCTCCTCTCCTCTCCTCTCCTCTCCTCTCCTCTCCTCTCCCCTCCCCTCCCCTCCCCTCCCCTCCCCTCCCCTCCCCTCCCCTCCTCTCCCCTCCCCTCCCCTCCTCTCCTCTCCTTGCCCTCTCCCCAGATTGTCAGAGCAGAGCCACCTCGCTGCTGAGAAGAAGCACCTCATGGCAGAAATGGAACAAAAGTATCAAGAGTTTGTGGGGTGGAATCGCAAGTATAAGGTCAGTCAAAAGCGGCCATTTCTTAATAGTCTAAACCCTAGCTAGCTAGATTACCTGCAGAAGCCTGAGTAGGAGACTACCTACTGTGAAAATACAGTTTTAGTTCTCTACGAAACATGAACTACTAGCTGGTGGTATCTCCATCTTACAGGAGGCGTTTGTTGCCATCCATGGTTCCTCTGGTCTTGCGGCTCTGATAGCTCGTATACAGAACCCCTTGGATTTGGGTATGTTTTCATATCACATGACTGAGCACCGTGGTCATGTGACCAAAAGTTGATGTCATCTCTTATCATGTGACCCTGCTACAGGTCCTCCAGGCCACGAACCAGCGGTAGAGTTCCTGCAGTCCATTCATCAAAACCAGGCCGTGGAAACAGTAAGAAAAGAAAATAGTCATGCACTCTTTACAATAGATATCGATAATCCAGCATGCATTGGGCATCACTCCATTCCTCCCTCGATCCTCCCAGTGTGACCAGCTTGAGGACGAGCTGCTCTCCCTCCTTCAGCGACGGAGGGCCACCCTCAACACTGCCCTTGACGCCCTACACCAGTACAGGAACATCACATCACAGGTAGCCGTGAGAGAGACATTACTTGATAAGTAGCCGTTGACACAGGGGCTGAGGAAGGGTGAGCATTATTTAGAAGATTGGGCCATTAAGTACATCACAAGGAGGCATGCAGGACAAGATGAAAGGAGGGAATCTGGTTGAGGGTTCATTCAGTTCTATTGTGTATTGTCTATTTACCCCAATAATCAAACTGACAGTAGGAATATTTATAACATTGACGGTATTATTTTGCTTGGAATGAAGTTTCAATTGTTTTTGCATTTGTTATCACAAAACTTATATGGTGGGTAATAAGTTTCCTTCTGCACTTAGCAAACCTAAATTATTGATTCTCTAAGACGTTTGATGGCTCTAAATGCGTATTTGAAAAGTTCTCTCCTGCTTGATGTTTCCCTCAGTTCCATGCTGACTACCTGAAGCAGTCTCGCAGCTACCTGTGGCAGCAGTGCCTGGAGCCGGTGCTCTCCTCTGACACTGGACCTGACAGGTGAGGAGAGAACAGCTGTCTCCTCTCTCTTGCTTCCTCTTTTGGCATACGTTTGGGGAGGGCACGAGAGCTAACAAGTGGAGAATGCGGATGTGAAGTTATAGCTTCTCTGCTGTTTGTACACATATGGAATATTGTGTGTTTTTAGCCGATGAACTTTTATGCCAGTATTTGAGTTTGAGCTATGACCTGCCTGCATTTTGCAGGGCGAGACTCCCAAGGGAGGCACAAAGTTTCCAACCGCTGTCGTTTTGATTACATCCTGAGATGTTGGAAAGAAAGAGAAACAAATTTATTCTTATCCACGGGTCCCCGCTTTTTTCAGCTACACGAAGGAAAAACAGGTTTACCTTTGTGCAACTGGTTACGATGGGTAGCCTGCCTTAGCTACAAACTGTAATCCATCTCTGAGCTAAGGCAGCAGGCTGGCTAAATAGCTTCTTTTTTTTTGTCTGTTCAGGGGTATCAAACATTGAGACAATTTTGAGTAGCTAAGCAATCTACAATTCCCCCCTCCCCCTCCCCCGCTTATAGCTACTGTAACAGCTACAGTACTACCTCATTCCTCATAGAATATCCCCCCCCCCCCCTCACTCCCTCCTCAGCTCCCTCCCTCCTTCCGCCCTCCCTCCCACCGACGGTCTCCACCAGGTGCTGGAGGAGTTTGAGCAGCTGCTGATGGCAGGAGGGCGGCCTCCTCAACTGGTGAAGGCTGTTGACAGCCGGTTTAGGAAGCAGATTCAGGAGCTCCACGTCAGATACACTAAGGTAGCGTTGTCGAAGGTTGTACGGTACCATGCATGTATATTACCGTAGTACAAAGCTATACTGCCTTTACACACTTGAACTCTCGTGAAATCAATAGTTCTGCGTAGTACACTCTCAGCCGTGCCTACCACATGACTTGCAGTAGTGATACGGATTTATCATGTGGCTTGTAGTAAAAAATAATCAAGCAAGTCTACCTATAAGGCCTCCCCATTGACTCCTGTGAGTTAGAATGTCATAATGGTGGGTGTTCTCCAAAAATGCAGCCTTGGTATGGTTAACACTCAGTGCATTGAGGTGTCATCCGCTGTCTTTTACTTTCCTCCTTTCCACACACACACACACACATGTACACACACACACACACACACACACATGTACACACACACGTACACACATTCACACACACACACTCACACACATTCACACACACACATACACATGTACACACACATTCACACACACACATACACATGTACACACACATACACACATGTACACACACACACACACATTCACACACACACACACACACACACACACACACAGCTGGTGGAGCGGTCAAAGGCGCTTCCTCCCGTAGACCTCAGGAAATTGGAAGCTGCTGTCCTCGACACCAAACAGCGCCTCCAGCAATTCAGTCATGGTGAGCTTCCCACTCGAGCATCCTCTTCCCAGTGGCTCCGTATATGGAGGTCTCTTCTCTCTCCTCTCCAGACAACCCAGACGCAGGACCCCCTGCCCTGTCCTGCTTCATCATCACTGCCCTCTGCCCTCTCAGCCAGAGATGGCTTTTTATGGAGCAGACTGCCCACGGTATGCTGAGCTGATTACATCATTATTGCATCATCCATTATATTATGCACACTCAAAATGATACATGCTTAAACTTTCATCTTCCACTCCCTTCTACTCTCTTTCTTCCACCCTCCATCCATCCCTCCCTACCTCCCTGCCTCCCTTCCTCCTTCCCTCTCTCCTTCCCTCTCTCCCTCTCTCCCTTCCTCCCCAGCTGCCCGTGAGCGGCTAAGCGACCTGACCTCACGAGATGGTGACTGGTTCCTGGACGAGCTCTGTACCATGAGTGGCAACGTCTCTCAGATGGTTGGCCTCCTGGAGTTCTGTCTCTCCGTAAGTTGAGATAACCAACTTCGGACTGTTCAGAGTTTAGAAATTGTGAGCCCAAAGCGGATATCTCCTGTGATGGGAGTGGGAGGCTAGAGGTCTGGGCATGAGGCTGGAGGTCTGGGCATGGGTCTGGATAGAGGCTAGAGATCTGGGCATGGGACTGGAGGTCTGGAGAGAGGCTAGAGGTCTGGACAGGAGACTGGAGGTCTGGGCATGGGTCTGGATAGAGGCTAGAGATCTGGGCATGGGACTGGAGGTCTGGAGAGAGGCTAGAGGTCTAGACAGGAGGCTGGAGGTCTGGGCATGGGGCTGGAGGTCTGGGCACAAGGCTTGAGATCTGGAGGAGTCACTCCCTAAAGAGCCTGGGGACGAGACTTCATAAGGCCTTGAACTCGAAATACTTGATAAATAATTAACTCAGCCCACACTTACTTTTTTTTTGTTCCTCCTTCTGCCTTAGGACATGGGCAACGACTTTGAGCCAGGGTCCACCCTCCGCACCACCATGGATGGGGTGAACGCAGTCCATAAGGTCTACACCAGCATGCAGGTGAGCTCAGCATCAGTGTGCTAACTAATTAATTACTGTGTAGCATACCGTAATTTTTTGCATAAATGCCAAACTGCTTTAGAAGATTTAGCATTTTTAATTTTCACGTCAAGAACGAAGGCCCTTGACCACGCCCCTCATCTACACACGGCAAAACTAATGCGTGAGAACTGCAGCTGTCTTCACCCGTGCAAAAATACATCCTTCTACCTTATGCATTACACGTGTGGGCCTGCAGATGAGGCTACCATCACCTGGAAGAGAGGAATAGTCTAAATCCTCCGTATCATTCTTCCCCTTACCCCTCTCCCTTCCACCTGACAGGATCTGATCAACGAGTTCCAGTCCCTGGTTCTCCCGGAGGCCCTGAACTATGTCCTCTCGGAGGACGAGAGCCTGCTAGAGATGATGGACACCATCACCGGCTTCTCCCTCTCCCTGTACCCTGACCTCCCCATCCAGGACGCACTCACACGACTCACCGAGGAACTGCGGCAGTGCTCGCTCAAGGTACGTGATGATGTCACTGAAGCAGCCTCATTCCCAGGCTCCCCTCGCAAGTGCATGAATTTGAAGAAGTAAAACAGAAGGGGGGACCCCTGGTTAATTTTATTTATCACGTGAGTGTACACAGTTAACATCCGATTGTACATTCTAGTGTGTTAGGAATGGCAGGAAGCATGCTAGTGGTACAAATAGACTATGTAGAGGGCTATGAAGCCTAAAGCAGGGCATAGCTTACTGGGCTATGGCAGAAAATCTAGCTAGCTTCAAACCAAGTCCTCATTGTTACGCACCTGCTGCCTTTTTTGAATGGACCTCCCCTCTTAGAGAAGCTTGAAAAAGACTTTAGTCACTCTTTGACTTCGCTTCACACATTTCAGCAAACCAGTCAACTGTGTACACTCATGTGATAAATCGACCTGGTGTGATGTCATGATGATACATAATACGGTACAGTTATATGATGTAATATTATCCAGCCGTTTTGCCTTCTGCCCTCTCAGTCGGAGCAGGCGGACCTGAGCACAACAGCAGCAGTGGATGAGATGAGGAGCAAGCTGTCGAGTCTCCTGGTGGTGGGCAGCCCGGATGGAGGTGAGCCAACCGGCGGCTTCGAGGTGGTGGTGGCTACCAGACATTGTCACACACACACACACACACACACACACACTACCCTAGACTCAATGACCCCGGCCCAGATGATCCTAAACAGCCTGAATGGGATGTTCCAGATAAGTGAGGCGGCCACCACTCGCATGCTGGAGGTAATGGAGGAGGTAGACATCCCGGAGCCGTGGGAGCACGTCAGTCTCATCAAACAGACCCAGGAGCTGATGGTAAAGATACTTAATGTCTTGACAAGGAACATAATACCATTTCCTTAGGGCAAAGAATAGCTACCTTAAAGTACATCTTTATCCTTGTACTTGTGCAATGCAGCACCTTAGACCTGAGTAGCTTATTCACTTTCCTCCTCTGAGGATGTAGAGGCTGAGATGGCGGGAGTAATACTAGCTCATGATCGTTGAGCCACCATCGTTCGTATCAGACCCCCACCATCAGAGCCATTATCAGACCCAGCGTTTGAGCCACTGCCACTCACATGCTATTGTGTTACTATTCACTCCTAAAGGAGTGTGTGTGTGTGTGTGTGTGTGTGTGTGTGTGTGTGTGTGTGTGTGTGCTCAAGTCTGAAGATGTGTTTACGTACATCCTTCCCTCCAGTGCACGACCGCAGGGCTGTCTCTGACAGAGGAGCTGCTGTTTGTGCGGAAGGCACAAGCGTTGGTAGACTTCTGCGTAGAGTGCAGGAACTTGTTGAAGGCTTTTCAGCTGGACGACTCTCAACCCGAAGGTCAGTCGTCCTTGCTTGCTCGATATTCTGTCATTTATCCACATCCAACATTTCATGCAGGGGGGGGGGGGGGGGGAGTGCTGAGAGGGGGCCTCAAAAGATTGAAAATTAGGGACCCCAGAGTCCCCAGAAGCAATCTCAGAGCACCTAAATTTTAAACTTCATACCCTTGGGGTTATGGCTTTGCAAAGATTTACCCACTCCTGAAAATCCCTTTGTAACTCTGACATCTGAGTAGCACAGTGTAGCATCTGAATTTTAAAGTTACAACACTCTAATTATGACACTTGGCCTGTGAAAAAAAGAAACTCCATCACTACTGACATCCATGAACTGTTGCAGTTGTAATACCACTTCACACGAGTAATGGTATCAATATATTGCACACGCTAAATTCCTACAAATCTCTTCCTCCTCTCCACTGCTGTCCCTGCACACGTGCAGGAGATTGCTCCTCCGGCTACAGCACACCCACTCCCCCTGGCACTCCGGGAGGGAAGAAGCCATTCTCTCTCCATGTTCCCTCGGAAAATGCCCTGGTAAGTGTCTATAGTTTACTGAGTAGCCTACATGTAGCTGTCGCTGTGGCCTGGAACTCTATCTAGAGATGCTGCTCTAGGTATCGTGTATTCATCATTACATCTCGTGGTACTGTCATATTTTGGCAACTATAAGCATTGAGAATAGAATAATTCTTTGCATATACCGACCTTCAACTACCAGCCCATGCTAGAGGTCTGCAGCTCTGACTTTTATACCTCGGTAGCTTTGCCATTTTCTGAAAACAGCCACGCAATCGAGAATGTCACCTTGTATAATATACCACCTTGCATAGCTACAAGGATTGCACGGCTGTTGTCTGCATGCATACTACTAGAGAGATCTCCCTTGTAGTATGGAAAAGATTCGTTTCACTGTAGCAACACCACCTGCGAAAACTACCCATTTTGCATGTGCATAGCATTGCAGAGTTGTACATCTTTGAAGTTCGCATGCCTTCAGATGTGCCGGGTATTTACTCAGCGGGTCACATTTGCCTTATGAAATATGAACCAAGCCATCTTAGCCATATTTTTGGTCCTACTGTCTTAGGCACTTCCCATCCGCCGCTACATCTCGGATACCCTCATCTGCCACGTCCTCGGTCAGCCCTCACACGCACTGGCCTGCCTTCTGGTCTCTACCATCACCCAGTACCTGGGCACCCCACTCCCGAGCAAGCAGACCACCATCGAGGAGATCTGCAAGCTGGTGAGCATGGAGACCATCCTTTTATTGAAAAGATCTGTGAAAGCCCATCTGGCCACAAAATTTTCCTTCGTGAAAGTAACAGTTGCAAGAATTTCCTTAGAGCATTTGTTTTTGGGTGCACAAGCTCTCTACTGTACTGTAGTATTAGCCTCGTTCCCAGGCCCACGTGTGTGTTTCACTATAGTGCAGCTGTGGGCCTGGTACATTTTCTCTGACGTGTGTATGACGCGTAGGGTAGAGAAGTGGTAGAAGGGTAAATTTTTGCGTGGGCGAGGACAGCCTGTAGTTCTCAGACAACGAAGGAAGGCAGCGAATTTATACTTCTTGTAGCTACTCTTCGGAGCCCATTTGTACCACAGACCTGAAACAATGTCACTGGCAGAAGGTAGAGAAGTGCAACCGTCTTTCGAACGGTCCCTGCCCACGTGCAATTAAGTAAGCTAAATTACGTGAGAAAATGTACCAGGCTCTCAAGTAACAAAGCCCACGAGAGCCTGGGGACGAAGCTACTGTAGTACTGTATTACGTCTCGTTACTAAGCTCCCAGGTTATTGTTGGGTACCACAAGTACAGAGCCTTGTCCCTAACACAAATCGTCTTCTCCTCTTCCCCCCCCCCCCCCCCCCCCCTCCCTCAGAGCAATGACCGCTACCAGAGTGTGCTGCCGATGCAGCTGGTTCAGCATGCCAAGATGCTCTTCTCCCAGCACGACGTGGCATGGAGGGAGTGCGACAAGGCCAGGTGGGTTGATAGGAGAGGCGAGGGTCCTGGGAAGGGTGGGGAGATTGAGGTCTATTAGCTGTGAAATCTTTGAACTAGGCTATATAGTATCATGGTCTCTATTTAGAGGAGGGTCAAAAAGGTGTGGGAGGATGTTATGACTGACTATCCCCCTCTTTACTTGTAGGAGACTGATGAACAACCTGGAGAACTGTAAGCAGGCACTGCAGAGGACCAGAGGGGTTACAGCCAGGTTCCAGGTAGGTAGTGTCACATCCCATATCCCATACTGGCAAGATATAAGTTTCATATAATTATGCTATCATTGGTGCCTGTGCACACCCACACACACACACACACACACACACAGTGGCTACACGAGGAGACCCTGATCACCCCCGACTCCCACTATCCGTGGGTGGGCCCCCAGCGCTCCATGTTGCTCACCAACATCAAGAAGGTCTGTGATATAGTAACTAATGTTTGAGGTTTAATATAGAGTAAGGGATAGTAGAGGTGGTTGTTATAATTATCCCGCCTCTCTCTTTAGCTGTTCAAATCCCATTAATAGGTGTTTCTTTTTATTTTAGCTTTTGTACGTGATAGAGCTCTAATTATCCCTTAAAACAAATTACTACTTTATGAGGCTCCTGGTCGTATGTGTACAGACATGAGAACACTGCCTAAATCGCTGCCTTGTTTCTTCCTCTGCTCTCCTGCCAGGTTCTGTCAGAGCAGATGGCGGCGGCCATCACGAGCATCTTGGACAAGATCAACAGCCAGCAGTTCCGCATCTCCCAGCGACTGCAGTGGGCCGCAGGGGCCAACCCAGCCCTCAACGCTGTCGTGGATGAATTTGAGCGAGCCACAAACCACAGGAAACAGATCCTACAGGTCCCTACCTATCATGGTTCTGTTCATCTAAAACATCTAAATACTATGCATAAGTCTCTATAGTTAGACAATAAAGCCAAGCGATTTTGAAGGTTGCAGTATCCTCGCTATACCCCGGGTATATACTCGGACACCTCCTAAAACTAATCAAAATTGCAGTAATGTACTCTAGGCCCAGTCCCTGGTAACATGCATCAGTATTGCCTCTCTGGCCTCTCTCCCCTTGCAGGAGGAGGAAGACCTGTACCTGAAGATCTATGAGTACAGCGAGGCAGTGATCCATCTCGAGTCCTCGCACACCCGCATCCCGGCACAGACCACCATCGACAAAGAGATGAGCCAACTGCTCCAGAGGTGAGTCCAGAATCAAACATGGAATCATTGACCGATTAGATAGAAAATGGCTTTTTGAAGTTGAATCTCTAGCGCCATACTGATAATGCTAACTCTCTTCTCTCAGGTGTGCCGAGGTGACAGTGAAGCTGCAACTGTGCACGGAACAGCTCTCCCAAGTCTCAGACATCATGCCACACATTGATGTAAGCTAGCTATAGCCTATCAGGTGGTTAGCCAACCCTTTAGGAGAGAGGCTTCTTGCTGAGCAGTAGCTCTATGGCATATGGCATGGCATGGCGGAATATAGTATTAGATGCATACATGGTAGGTGCTATACCTCAGGAATTTAAATCCTGGGGTCAAATGGATGCTGTTGATTCCCCCAACCCATCAACCAATCCACACACACATGCACACACACACACATGCACACACACACGCACACGCACACAGCTCCCGGAAGACGGGGGTCCCCTGACCATCCAGTGGATGCAGAAACGGCTCCAGGAAATCACCTCTGAGCGCTCCCGGATACTCAATGACAAGAGGAATGACAACACCAAGCTGGCCAAGCACAAGGAGTCCGTCCTTTCCGAACTGGAGAAGCTTCGTGCCCTAAATAGAGCCCACCGCAGGCTCATGGTAGAGATATGGCAGCACCTCACTGCACTGGCTAGGGTAGGGGGGCTGTGTGTGTGTGTGTGTGTGTGTCTGACTGGATTGTTATGTTAACTATGTTCCTCCCATGTTAGTTGGAAGAACCTCCTCCCCCCGGCCAAGTCCAGCCGGGACCCAGGGGGTTCATCAACCTGCAGAACAGGTTTGGCGAGGAGACGCGATCTTTCATCCAGTGTACACAGGAACTGATTGGTGAGTACATCTACTTTTACACTGTTAGTGGAGGGGGTGCTTGGTACTCCGTCAGATAGCAGTTGGATGTCTAAAGTAATCTGTACGTCACTGCCGTCCGGAATGACAGAAACCGTTTACACTGGTAGTGGCCATAGCTCTGTTGCCAGGACTGGGTAGCTGGTTTTCTTTTCACAAACCTCAAGGACGAGGTAATAGGAGAAATACGTGTGCCTCTCTTAGTGCTGTCAGTAAGGGGTTAGCTCCATATCAGGCTATTAACAAAGTACAGTGAATGAGTTTCCGTTTTCTCCCCCTCCAGCCTCTGACATGTCGCTGGCAGCCAAGCCCACGTGGACTAGCAAGGCCAGGGTGGAGGACTTTGCTCACATGAGGGACGGTGCCGGGAAGCTGAGGATCCTCGCTGAAAGGTAGCCATTATTGGGGATTTTGAGAGCTTTAGCTTTCCAATTGCACGTGCCATTTTGTGGGATTTGGCTACTGATTGGCCCCCCTTAAATGAGCCATGAAGCAATAAAGCAGTAGAATGCTCCTTCTTGTACCTAGAGAGGGAACAGAGCAAAGTTTCTCCTGATATTGTCATACATGAAACGTTATGCAGTCGGCCAAGCTGGCTAGTGTAAGACTGTGTTCTGACTCATGGTGTGCCCTCTCCCTTTAGCCTGCTGGGACAGTTGCTGTCCTTCACGGAGCAACTGTTTCAAGGCCAGCCCTGCAGCAGTCTGAAGTGGAACCCACCACCACAGTCCGACAGCTGTAAGCTTTGACTTACGTATCCGTAATTGCGTAGAGAAAAATGTAGGCGGGTTTTAATGTCATGGAGGTTGCACATCAATTTGTCGTTATGTAGTCAGTATGAGTATACAAAGCAGTATCCTTTGCCCATGGTTCTGATGAATGAACCTTTTGGCCTTTCAAAGTGTGTCCACTCTTAGTATGCACTGCTGTGTAGTGTGTACCTCTGTTGTCTTTACAGTGATCCCCAAGAGTCACTCCTTGGTTAGTATCTCCAGCCAGGGGCAAGGGCAGAGCAGTGAGGTGGCAGAGCAACAGCAACAGCAACAGCAACAGCAGAAAGGTACTGCCTGTGTGTGACAACTTACTCCACTTTGCCCTTTGTGGAGTTTTGGCTGCAAGTACATGTTACGTAGACCCTTGACCGTTACGATGTAATGTACAGGAAAACATGTGTAAAGTATCATGTTCTTCATAATAATACATCAAAGCACATGTTTGCTCCATTTAGTGCTCCCCCCCACTACATCATAATGATAAAGGGTCTATTGCTCACTCTCTCTCTCTCCCTCTGCAGTGTATCGCTCAAGCCAGGGCATTGTGCGCGACAAAAGAACTGGAAAAGGTATACAATACCATTCTAAGTATATAAAAATCATTGTACTTTTCTTGAAAGCTATTATACTACTAGAGGCGCACTTATTAACTTCCATCTAGACCTTTCATGATCCTGTGAATCACAAAAAAGCAGGTGGTTACACTCGCTAGCACTTCAAACTGTCTCACAGTTCCCTCTCTCTCTCCCACCCCAGCCCTCCAAGAACAGAACTCCTATGCCGTGGGCGTGTGGAGGAGGGTGAAGGCCAAACTCGATGGGCGTGACCCCGACCCAGCCTATCGAATGACCGTAGCTGAACAGGCAAGGCTTATCTAGTACCCTGTAGTCTAGACCATTGCACCTAGCTGCTATCCTTGATAGGTCTGTTTATATCCCGTTGTGTGGGTGAATCAATGGAACCGACCAGGGTTATTCACAGTATTTCCCAGCAAGCATGTTAGTTCCCAGAAAATATTTTCCTGGAAGTAGCGTAGAGTAGCTTAGTAGCTACAGCTACAGATGCCCTCAGTTACACTGGGGCCTATACCGCCTGTAACCATGGGTTTATCACTGAGCAACAACTCTGGCTTCGCCTCAGCTTTATTGTTTCTGATAAACCATTGTAGTTAGCTGTAACAAGCCTGTGGTGACCTGTTACTGGTAATTGTGCTAGCAGCAGTCAGTCCAAAGTTGCTCAAATGGGCGCCTGAACAATGAGCAAGTTAGGCAGTGTGTGTAAGTATGGATATGCGTTAGGGGGTGGGGTATTGAATGAACGTTTTGTGCCTACAAGAAATACAGATATGATTAGCCTCATTCCCAGGCTCTCTGCATGTTGCTAGAGAGCCTGGTATATTTTTTCACGTGATTTCTGTCCTCACCCACGCAAACATTCACCCTTCTGCCCTACGCGTCACGCATGTGAGAAAATATACCAGGCCCACAGCTGCGCTAAAGTGAAACGTGCACGTGGGCCTGGGAACGAGGCTATGTATGATTGTATTCTCTCTGACATGTCATGCAGGTGAAGTATGTGATCGATGAGAGCACCAGTCCGGACAACCTGTGTCAGCTGTACGAGGGGTGGACTCCGTGGGTGTGACAACTTCAAGCCAGCATAAACAGTTTACTAACACAGTAAAGAAAAAAAGAGAGTAGTGTGAGCAGTTTTCAGTTGGAATAAATTGCAGTTGGCATTTCTGCGGCAAGCCAACTACCACCACCACCACACTGTGTCTCGGACACAACTGGCTGCCAGCAATATACCAACTGATCTAGCTCTAATTCTCTCTCTTTTTGAATGCTTCACCATCAGACACCAGGCTTTTGACCATCTCCACACCCGTTCCTCTCATCCGTCGTAATTTTGTGTACCAAAATGAACCCCCTTAGTGAAGTATGTGTGCGTTTGTAGGTTGTTGCTAGCTTGGACTGAGCAGACTGCAGTGTTGTGTAGTTCCCAGTGAATGTACAATAACAATAATACTGGATTTGTACATATTATTGTTGTAGCTATATCGTGCAGTGTGTCTAAAAAATGTTTGAGGTTAGAGTACCTACCCTTTCCATCAATCAAACGGCTGTGTGTGTGATCTGAGATTGAATCAATTCTCTGTTAATTGAAGGGCTCAGAACTAGAGTAGTCTAACCCACAGATAGTGAATCTGTACACACGCATACACACAAACACGTGCACAGACAATAGAAACACAACTAAAAACATGCACCATAATATAGCAGTTCATGACCACTCACCAAGATCATATTATACATGTACACTGTATATTACTACTGCAATTTTATAATAATACCACCCAATTTGATGAGTACTCATCTTACCGCATACGTGCTCTGGTCAGCTGCAGCCACGTCCCGAATGTGCGGATCGCTCATGCACTATATCAATCAATATCGTTATACCGGTATAGTATACCCATTCTAGCCATGCGTCGCGTATTAAATTTTGCGCATCGCTCGTGCACAATATGTCAAACGTGCACATCCTGCACAATAGTGTACATTATGCACCTGCATGTAGTATACCCAGCACGTGCATTTTTAACACCGTTGCGTTCGCTAGCGCTGCAGCGCTGACCATGGTACCATCATAGATAATATAGACTCGTAACCGAGTCTATATTATCTATGGTACCATGTATGTACCAGTGCAGTTTTTCGTTTGCTCACGTGCCACGCACGACACATGCACCTGTACTTAATCCTTTATACACACATGCATGCCTGTTGTGCTGACCTGTGCTTGGTAGGATGGTGGCTGTGGTTGTGGCTGGGATGTGGGATGAGCTGTGCTTGTGGCTGGGATAAGCCGCTGTGCCCCGGCGGTAGAGCGGCGACCGTGGGAATTCTTGCAGTCTTGACTGGACGGGGGTGAGAGAAGCAGGCACATAAATAAAAACTGTAACACGAGATACAGCATTATTAGCTACAGCTCTAGTTTCTGCACAGCCTCCTCGTTCCCCGGCCACGCAGTCGGCGAGGCTACATTGTAGTTCTGCAGACCAGGCGGAATACATGCTCCAACCTATGCTAGCTTGGTTGCCACGCGCAATGCAAAGTTACAATGCGAAACTGCATCAGCAAAATACTCACATTCCGCACAGCCAAAAAACTCAGTACTGAAGTAAAATGCAGCCCGTCACTGGTTTTGTACGCGCGAAATTCGCGCGTGAAACGCTGTTCAAATCTGCCGTTCTGACCAATGAAAAGTGAATGTAAGCCCGCCAGAAAATTGCCGGGCACCAGAAACCGTAGCCTGCATTATTTACATTCTGATGTCCGGGAACCCAATCCAACCCTAGCCCTGTGCGTTTATATAAACACCGATATATAGTAACTACAGAATGAGGGCTGGTAAAAATTGTCATCAACTGCTTGACCAATGGCAAAAATACCCCTTGACCTGTTGACCACTTTTTGACCCCGGTCTTTATAGCTGTGACTACAGTGCCTACGGGAGTGACCGCCCCTTTTGGCACTAGTCTCGTAGTATATACCATATGTGCGATGTCAATTAAACCCATAAACAAAACGTAACTCTTTTCAAACCTAATAATAAATGACATAATATGTCTAGTGAGCGGAGCAGTTAGCTCCAGGCTGTGACCATGTGTGTTCACAGTACGGCCTAGGATCCGTCCGTGTTCCTCCCTTGATTTCCAAAGCCTGGCACACTAAACAGACCCGATGACGATCCCTGTACCATAGCGGACAGGCGCCCGAAAGGCTGAAGGCTCGGTCAGCCGGAACGACCTGCCCGTTCACCCCTTAACGTGGCAGTGTCACATGGCCTAGGGTTCCATTGGGAGAAGAGGGTTGCCCTTTTTTTTTTCCTTTTTCTACAATATGCACTCTGGCCAACTCTCTGATTGTAAGGACTTTTCTTTCATCATAACAGAAATTATGATTAGTAGGCAGACAGAAATTATGATTAGCATGATTAGCAGGTAGACATGCATGCACTCTCATCCAATTTGGAAATTTACGCAACTGCTAGAATAATCAAAGGGCTCAGAAGATGGTAGCTACTGGAAATTGTACAAATTGGAAGTAAAAATTATGCATATACTCTGTTGGCATAATATGACCAAAATTAGAATTTCAGTGTTTTCTGAAATTGCATATTCTCGATTGTGTGGGGAGGGGCAAGTTCAATATCTGTTGGTTAGACCTTCAACAAATGTACCCACAATAATAACGATCTAAAAGTTGCTCCATGCCAGCTTAATTATATATAATGTACAACTATGAGACCTTTGTACCACACTGCAGCTGGATATCGATATTAGGAATGGTAGGAATTTATGACTGGAAGCCCAGAAGTTAGTACCATACATTAATGGTAACTAAATTAACGAACTGTACGACTTGCAATATGATTAATCACAATGTGATACAAGTGAAAACTGCTGGTGCAACATGAATAATGAAAAAGTGTGACCTATGATCAACACCAGTCCCAATTGTAAAGATTATGTATATATACACGGGTGACCAGAGAGACGAATAGCTATAGAAATAAACTTATAGTTATGCATATATTATCGGTATGGAACAGCGGATGGAATTAATGCAGGTACAATGTGTATTGAACTAAACACTAGCACTGATGACACAAGTGTCTGTTTAAGCAAAGTTTAAATTTTGTGTAAAATTACAGAAAAATCGATATCTTTACACTCAAGTGCTGAAAATAACTTTTTTTACTAATAGATCCATAAAGCCAGATACAGGACTGGCTTGGAATTCCAACATGCTGAGTCATCCTGCAACACATTAGCAGCACAGGGCATGACAGTGAAGTCTTTATGGAGGCAGAGTTGAATCTCTATTAGCACTTGAACACTTTTCTAAAGGTATAAGAATTATATAATAATTATTATTTGATGTTGCTATATCTCCACTTCCAGCTTTATTTGGCATGTTGTAGTATGCAAAAAAAAAAAACTACAATAATTATACGAAAAAATCTGGGAGTAGAGATAAAATACAGTTTTCAACTCCCCCCGTGTTTTTAATATATGTATACGTACTTTATTATCAGAACATCGGAGAATGGGGTGCACTCCTAATGCATCCATAAAGGCACTGTTGAATTGCTCCACCTGAACATTGTGCAAGCATACAGACAGTAGTCATCAAAGGGCATCTCACACTTTCAGCTATAGACTTACCTTGTAGGTTGTTGTATTAGATGGCTTGATGCCATGGCTATCCAGGATCTCACCATAGTTGAGATGTTGTTCAAACAAATCAAGAACAGTTGAGAAGTAGCCATACTCGGTACTCAGGCAGCTGATTCCAGTGCAACAGGTCCCATGCTTCTCATACTCATGCCTCCTATATAAAAAAACAACAGCAAAAAACACTGTATGTACATCATAAAAGTAAGGTTCTCTTCTTCCTCTACATACAATTTTCAGTGATGGTACAAGAAGTGACAACCACTGAAAATCCTACTTGTAACCACTTGTAAATTTATTATTATTGTCATTTTGTATAATACGTATTTGAATTTCAGTAGCATAATCGAGAATAATAGGTGCATTGAAAAGAATAATAGGCGAAGAATAGGGGAATAAATTTAAAGTAGGTAGAAGTTTGATCACAATCTACCAAGGCCTAATGTTGGGATAAAGCATGTATGCCTGTAACTATACTGTGTATACTCAAACATGTATAAGTCTATTCCTACATCTGATGGTATGCATAGCTTTGTCAGCCTGACTGCTTAATTAAGTCATAAAGCTGAAAAAGCGGGATTGGAAATGAGACCACATAGCTACATACCTGGATGTGATGCAGGTCTTATTTAACATACTACAGGCTGTATAATGACTGCTTGTGGAAGCCCTCCAAAGCTATTTGGCCTAACCGTAGTCCTAACACCATTACAATACTATAGTCAGCTACCTTAAATACAGTCAGTGTGCAGGAGCACCGTTCACCAATTCTGCAAGGATCTTCATACATCAACATTGTACATGCTAAACTCTGCCCCTTTAATTTGGATGGCATAGTGGTTAATGGCAGGCACTTCCAGGAAGATTATCTTTGGTGCTAGCTTCGTCCCCAGGATCGACCACATGCGTAATTTACTTTAACAAGTTGTGGTCTCACATGCATGATGTGTATAGGGGTAGCTAGAAGGGTAACGTAGGTACAAGTAGTTCTGAAACAATGAAGGAAGGCAGCAAATCTACAGCTACTCTTTGGAGCCCATTTTTGCCACAGATCACTGAACAGATCACTGAGCACTGAAACACTATCACTATCTTTTGAGCAGTCTTTATCCATGTGCAATTAAGTAAGTTAAATCACATGAGAAAAAGTAGGCTCTCCAGTTGCAATGAAACGCGCATGGGAATGAGGCTATTTTGGCACCATTACCAGTAGTCTAAACGCTAGTCGGCACATGCCTAGTTATTTATGTAAATCGTATAGCAACAGTAGCACAGTGTATCAACAAGTTTTGAATGTGTCATAAACAAACACCAGTTAGTTTCACTTTGACTACTTGTTTTGTATTAGTGTCTATACATCTGGGATTTTCAGCTTTTTAAGTTACTGTTCTTACTGTAGCTATAGCCACCTACTGGAGGTAAGTTTTAGTTAAGGAGTTCATGCATGGTGAATGGGGCTAACAAATGGACTTAATTTACAGAAGAATATTCAATATCACTGAATCAGATTTAACATACCACAAAAAATAAAATTCTTTGTCTGTTCGTAGGTTTGTCCAGTCCTTTTTTAGCCTTGGCATTAAGTTCTGAAAAGAGATGATATGAATGACAGACAACTGTTTAAGAAGCTACATATATCCATAGAAAGTTTTTGTGTCAGTTGGGCAGAAATATAAACTGACTTTATATCTATATATGACTACTTTATATGCTAACCTTCAGACTCTTGGGATCAAAGGATGCAGACCGATTACACTTCCAAGGGTGTTTTGTGCTAATGGCTGATGGCCTGAATGGACAAGAGGGCATACATCCCGCACATGTGCAGTACACAGTATGTACAGATTGCTTCACACCTACCACAGCCCATGGATTGTCCACCCAATAGTCTCGGGTGGAACAAAGCAAACTTTGTTATTCTGTAAAAAAACAAAAACAAAATACATACCCAGATGTATAACACTCTACGCCTTACCAATTTGACCCAATAGCTAATACGAGTCACTTACACTGGCCATGTCATAGCAGAAGCCAGGTGGGTGTTGCTGGACAAAGGTAAAGTAGTCCCAAGGTTTCTCCGAAGAGCCTCGCCTGTAAATACAGAGACAAAGGTAACGATGTGAAATGAAACTAGACTAGCTACAATTGTTTACTTGGATTCTGACGACGCTGGGAGGGCGTGAATAATAGCGCAAAAACTGCACAATAGCACGGCTAGACATCCAGTCATCATTTTTGATTTTTGAGATGTCCTTTGGCAGAAGTCAATTTGTGTAAGCCCGGCCGATATCTTCACTTCAAGTTCCAGTGCAGTGCGATTTGCACCCGAGGCTAGCCACACCCATCATCCTGTGCACATGCTCCTCCCCACACGCCTTTAGCTCGATGCAGCACGGATAGCGCTAGCTCACAAGAAAAATGCTATACATGCATGGCAACAGTCGGGGGATGCTACATGTACAAAGAAGCCAGGGCTTGTGTCCAGACCTAGCCTAGTGAGTACTGGCCTCCCCTCGTAGCTTTTTTCGCAACCGTGGAAAAACACGCTTCTCCACGTTTTTTCCCACGGCTGCAAAAAAAAAAAAGCTACGAGGGGAGGCCTGGGTACGCTGGTGCAAACATACCGCGTCATGCCCAAACCAAGCACACGTTAGTATTAAGTGTACATTGTCCTTGCCCAAACCAACATACTAACGCATATTCCTGTTTGGAGAGGATCCGGAAACAATCATTAATCCAGGGCATGCACAGGAAATAATTGCCATGTACATTAATTGTAGCTCCATTCCCATGCACAGATATCAATCTTTCCACTATATACATGCAAATATTGACTATTAAAGACTTCAGTACTGCATGTGAACGAGGTCCCATTTTCTACCCCTCCACTCACTGGCAGCCAAACCCATGTGGACCAGCAAGGCCAGAGTGAAGGTTTCTGACTGCATAATTATGTCTACATGTATGGCAATGATGATCAGACACCATAGCCATAGTATAGCTCTACCTACATGCATGGCAAAAAAAATGTCCTAAGGTCATAGTAGTACAGTCTTATCAACACACGACATTGTGCCAAAATGAAACAACTGTAGTCTGCATGGGGTTGAAGCAAAGGTACCACACTGCAAAAATCTTTATACCTCCAGAGTACAAACTTGTATAATATTATTTAAACTTCAAAAACAAGAAGTAAACTGTAAACAAACTCTAGTGATAATAGTACCTCTGCTGGAATACATATATATTATGATAAATACACTCTATAAACTCTGGAAAAAAAACTTGACTCATGTGTAATTAGTAGTTCCACATTGCAACATAGTGGACTGGCTCAGAATCCAAACATGCTAAGTAGTTCTTGAACACATTATCAGCACAGGCCATGATGGTGAAGTCTTTATGGAGGCAGAGTTGAATCTGCGTTAGCACCTGACCACCTTCCTAAAGGTATATGGGCAGGAATATAATCTTTGCTTTTGCCCCCAACAAAAAATAAAAATACTTACTTCGCTATAAGAACATTGGAGAAGGGGGCGCACTCCTAATGCATCCATAAAGGCTCTGTTGAATTGCTCCACCTGAACATTGTGCAAGCATACAGACAGCAGTCATCAAAGGGCATCTCACGCATTCAGCTATAGAAATACCTTGTAGGTCGTTGTATTTGATGGCTTGATGCCATGGCTATCCAGGATCTCACCATAGTTGAGATGTTGTTCAAACAAATCAAGAACAGTGGAGAAGTAGCCATACTCGGTACTCAGGCAGCTGATTCCAGTGCAACAGGTCCCATGCTTCTCATACTCATGCTTCCTAAAAAACAATGTGCATCAGAATCATTTGAAAATTAATAGCAGCCTTCACCGCTACTTGATTTGTGTTTGCTAGTCTACATTTTAGGGAATTATCTCAGTGGGGAAGCCCACGGGGTGGGGGTGGGGGTGGAGGTGGGGGGGGGTGAGGGTGGGGGTAAAAGTGGTGTTGGTATTGCTCAACTAGCGTATCAGCTAACAAAGAGACTAAGTACATTTTACCTCCTACATGTACTCAATGTGTATTTACAAAAGAACATGCATTCAATATCACCAGATTTAATGTACCAGAAAGAATAGAAGTCAGTGTCTGTTAGCAAGTTTGTCCATTCCTTCTTTAGCCTTGGAAATAGGTCCTACAAAGAAGTGAAACTTTAAATGTAGCTATAGTACCATGCACGGGGACTTTAAAATTTAAGGTAGACCCTAATTAGATCTGTTTCTTAGGCCAGTTTTCCTCCACACTAGGGTCACCAGGTCAGCATAAAAATGAAGATAATATTATATCATTTTCACCACATCTCTTACAACTTTGTAAGAAATCGTGTGTTCTGCCTTTTCACTGTAAATGTTTTAAACTACCATGCACAGAACTACATTAAGCACATCTAGAGATTTTTGGGTCAGTGGGACAGTTCAGTACAAGAAACAGCTAGGTTCACTAACCTCCACACTACTGAAATCAAAGGTGGCTGAATCACAGTACCCAGGGCCTTCGGTCCCATTGGCTGTTGGCCTGACAGGACAGAGGGTGGGTAATCGTGACTGCAATACATCCTGAATATGCACACAGTATGTGCCAACTGCTTCACACCTACCACAGCCCATGGATTGTCCACTCGGTAGTCTCAGGTGGAATAAAGCAATCTTTCTGTAAAGAGAAAATTAATAGCTACAAGTTAGCTAGCTACATAACACTCTATACACCTAGATCAGATTGGACAAGTCACTAGTTCTTACTCTGGCATAGCAGAAGCCAGATGGGTGTTGTTGGGCAAAGGTAAAGTAGTCCCAAGAATAGTCCGAAGAATCTCGCCTGTACATGTATAGAAAAAGATAAGATATATTTACTGGAGAGTAGATTAGCTACGACCGCCTCAGGTCATCTAGCTACTTACTGGGATTCTGAAGGCGCTGGGAGGGCGTGGATGACAGCGCAGAGACTGCAGAATAGCACGGCTAGACGTCCAGTTATCATTTTGCCATGAACGATCTCCTACAGTTGCCCAATGATTTGCGATTCGTATAGCTACTGCCGAAGGTTGTGGAATTATTTTGTAAACTGCGCGGGAAAACGGGCAAGTGGAAAACACGGAAACGAACGGGAAAATGCGTAGTTTGCGTAATTAGCGATAGATCAGCAGCTTGAGGCTAAGCCGAAGCTATGGTAAGGAATGTAAGGCCTAAAAGAACGCAAACCTGCATGTTTGCATACGACAGGACTGCACGTACTGTCAAGCAAGCGAGCAGGCTGGCCTAGCCTAAGG
Organism: Phakellia ventilabrum; assembly: GCA_963921505.1. Taxonomy (NCBI): domain Eukaryota; kingdom Metazoa; phylum Porifera; class Demospongiae; order Axinellida; family Axinellidae; genus Phakellia; species Phakellia ventilabrum. The sequence continues at coordinate 1,828,034 of OY997392.1, forward strand.
CCTGTGTATGAGCCTAGTCTGCAGGCCCGTTCGCAAAATCAAGTCCAGTATTACCACCATACTATTTAATAAAGCTACGAGGAAACAACCTAAGAAGGGTCTAACTCTGACAAAAAGGCCTCGCCTGAGTACAGATATGAGCTATCGAAGCGCTCGTGCACGTGCACGGGCGAGACACGTGACACAGCGAGAACTCGATCGCGCGCGCGACGTTTCGAATGACGTAACCATCGCCGGATACAATCAATTATGGTAGAAATTTATGACTTGAAGTCAGTACCATACATTAATGGTAAATTAGATACTAAATTAATGAACTGTTATGACTTGAAGTCAGTACCATACATTAATGGTAAATTAGATACTAAATTAATGAACTGTATATATACACAGGTGATCAGAGAGATGAATAACTATATAGAAAAGCTGATGAATAAACTTATAGTTATATATCGGTATGGAACAGTGGATGGAATGTAGGTACAATGTGTATTGAACTGAACACCATGACACAAGTGTTTGTTTAAGCAAAGTTTTGTGTAAAATTACAGAAAAATCAATATCTTTACACTCAAGTGCTGAAAATAACTAGATCCATAAAGCCAGATACAGGACTGGCTTGGAATTCCAATATGCTGAGTCATCCTGGAACACATTGGCAGCACAGGGCACGACAGTGAAGTCTTTATGGAGGCAGAGTTGAATCTCTGTTAGCACCTAAACACTTTTCTAAAGGTATAAGAATTATACAATAATTATTTGATGTTGCTAGGGTGGTTGCGATATGTTCACTGTGATGATCATGATTACATAAATTAGCCTCGTTCCTAGTCTCCATTCCCAGCTTTATTTCGCATGTTGTAACATGCGAAAAAAAGCTACAATATACGAAAAAATCTGGGAGTGGAGACAAAATACAGTTTTTAACTCCCCCGTGTTTTTAATATATGTATACGTACTTTATTGTCAGAACATTAGAGAATGGGTCACACTCCTAATGCATCCATAAAGGCACTGTTGAATTGCTCCACCTGAACATTGTGCAAGCATACAGACAGCAGTCATCAAAGGGCATCTCACGCATTCAGCTATAGACTTACCTTGTAGGTTGTTGTATTAGATGGCTTGATGCCATGGCTATCCAGGATCTCACCATAGTTGAGATGTTGTTCAAACAAATCAAGAACAGTTGAGAAGTAGCCATACTCGGTACTCAGGCAGCTGATTCCAGTGCAACAGGTCCCATGCTTCTCATACTCATGCTTCCTAAATAAAAACAAAAAAACACTGTACGTACATCATAAAAGTAAGGTTTTTTCCTTCCTCTATATACATTTTTTTATTTTTTATTTTATTTTATTTTTTATTGTTTTTTTGTTTTTTTTGTATGTAGTGTTTGTTTAAAAAAAAATTTCTTCACAATACTATTTTTTTTTTTTAAACTAGTATTTGTTTGGTTTGTTTAATCTAAATATATTGCCTTTTTCCTTTTGCTCTGCTTTGTTTTGTTGTTGTTTTTTGTTGTTGTTTTTTGCATTGCCTTGCCTATGTCATCTATCTATCAGTACTAATATTTGCCACATATAAAAATTTCTACTGTTTTGTTTTTCAGGCTTATATGTGTTTAAAATTCAGTTAGCATAATCGAGAATAAAAGGTGCATTAAAAAGTAATAGGCGAAGAATAGGGGAATAAAAGTAGGTAGAAGTTTGATCATAATCTACCAAGGCCTAATGTTGGGGTCAAGCACGTATGCCTGTAACTACGGAGTACACTCAAACATGTATAAGTTTAGCTACTGATGGTATGCATAGTCATAACAAGCTGCCAAAAGCAGGATTTAAAATGAGGCCACATACATACCGATCCTGGGTGTGGTGCAGGTCTTATTCATAATACAGGCTGTAGTATCCGCTTGTGGAAGCCTTCCAAAGCAATTTTGTTGCTGTGAAGACAATTATACCTATAATACTATTTGGCCTAACCATAGTCCTAACACCATTACAATACTATATTCAGCTACCTATACAGTTGTGCAGGAACACCGTTCACCAATTCTACAGGGATCTTCAGTACATTTAACTCCATGCATGCTAAACTCTGCCCAATTTGGTTGGCAATGTGATTAATGGCAGGCACTTCCAGGAAGATTATCTTTGGTGCTAGCTTCATTCCCAGGACCACATGCATAATTTACTTTAGCAAGTTGTGGTCTCACATGCATGATGTGCATAGGGGCAGCTAGAAGAGTAATTTTTTTGCGTAGGTACAAGTAGTTCTGAAACAATGAAGGAAGGCAGCAAATCTACAGTTACTCTTTGGAGCCCGTTTTGCCACAGACTGAACACTGAAACACTGTCACTATCTTTCGAGCAGTCTTTATCCATGTGCAATTAACTAGGAATACGCAAGCGTAATATTCCTCGCGTGGCTACCAGAGGCATGCATTAACACGTAATTAACTCAGGATCAGAGAGAGCTGCAGACTTCTCAGCCTTGTTCCCAGGCCTTCACCCCAGTTTTTGTCGCTTGCAGTACGAAAAGGGGCGAGCCTGGGAACAAGGCTACAGACTTCTAGTATTAGTTGAAGGATGGTACATGTACTTGCACAGTAACAAAAATTATTATTCTGTTCTCATGGCCTTCAAAAGTAGAACTCTGTATTAACATCATTATTTCCTGGAAGGCATGCCTGCAGACCTTTTCCTGACATCATCACATCCCGGGTTGCACACAGGATGCGGACTGGGGCTGGGGTAGCCCCCGATGCACCCCAGGTTGCACACGTGATGCGGACTGGGGCTGGGGTATGGGTTGCCCCCGATGCACACAGGGCCAACTATTTTTGCGAGTCAGTTGGTCGCGAGAATAATAGCTAAACAGTGCAGGTACGAAAAACGACTGACATCCAGGTAAACTATCTCTCTCTACAAGATTTTCAGAGAATCAGCCACGGATGCCACGAGAGAGCAGACAGAGGGCCTGTAGTGCTTGAAACTCACATTCACATCACTCGATCGTGCTGTCTGTGTCCAGCGCTCATATCTCTGCTTATACAACGGGTTCACAAACTCTACTACTAACCTGGAAGGTGTAGTAGGCCTTCCTTGGTAAAACTATGTGGTAGGCTTGCCCAACTCTCTGACTCTTCATGTGCTACAAGTTCGAAGACAGCATCCATGTAACTGCCAGAGACACCATTTTGAACATGTGTGGCCCCCCCGGGACAAAACGTGACTTACATCACGATATACCTACATACATATCATGGAGTACGGTAGTACTCCATATATAGGGATGGCTCCAAAAAAAAATGGCTGCCCCATTGTATGTGTACAAAGTGATGTCTTCAAAACTCTGCGCTAGATTTTTAGTCATAAGCTTTTGTGGACCATACCTGTCATTCTCGAGTGTTTTCATCAGTGACAAGACTCTTAGCGTTGCTGGAGAGCACCGCTGAAGCACCACATCGGCAAGTCGCTAAACGGGCAAATCATCCATTTCTCTTTCTCTATGATTCTTCTTTCACTGGGCTACCGCGATATTGACTGGAGCAATTACAATGATTCAGACGTGAAGAAACAGCATTTCTTGTGGGGTATTGCACCCACACCATAGCGTTCTCAAACAAATCAAACTGTTCGGCAGTGATTCTCAAGCGCTCGAGGCAAGTACTTGCTGCTGTTTTGCTTTGAGGATTATAATACTTGGAGTGCGCTTTATGACGGACCCAAAGTGAGTTGCTGTAGATACGTTATAATAGTAAGAACACTGATACAACTGCTAGACCATACTAACCTCCATGATGTGCATTAAATGGAGTCGGTACCGCCACTGCTGTGCACTCCTGCGACCATCCTCGCCCACATTACATGTACCTTGCAGTTGTTTGTGGTGGACCTTGAACCATAGCTGTCCCTGCTAACACTAGAATTATTATATATTGTGCAGTGTTTAGCCATCATATGCATCTGAGCCTATCACCTGAGTAGCTCATACATGCATATCGGGTACGTGTCAATATAGCTCTATATCCCTACCCCCCCCCCCCCCCAAGACAACACCGGGAAACAAGTCACAAAAAAACATTTTAAAAAATGAAAAGACATATAGGGATGGAATCCCCAAAAAGTAACCAAACAAGGTAGGAACGAACGACACCACAGTACCTTTACGGGTTGCACACAGTATGCGGATTGGGGCTGGGGTAGCCCTCGATGCACCCTGGGTTGCACACGGGATGCGGGCTGGGGTAGCCCCCGATGTACACAGGGCCAACTATTTTCGCAAGTCAGTTAGTCACGAGAATAATAGTTGAACAGGGAAGCTGGATCAGGTACAAAAAACGACTGACATCCAGGTGAATTATGTCTCTATCTACAAGCTTTTCCAAGAATCAGCCACGGATGCCACAAGAGAGCAGACAGAGGGCCCTGAGAGGGGTTGTAGTGCTTGAAACTCACGTTCGCATGGCTCGATCGTGCCGTCTGTGTCCAGCGGTCATATCTCTACTTATACAATGGGTACACAAACTCTACTAACCCGGAAGCTGTAGTAGTCCTTCCTTGGTAAAACTATGTGGTAGACTTGTCCAACTATCTGACTCTTCGTGTGCTATAAGTTCGAAGACGGCATCAATGTAACTGCCAGAGACGCCATTTTGCACCCGTGCGGCCACCCGGGACAAAATGTGACAACAATTTCGATATACCTATATACCTTTATATATATATATATACATATAAACGCTAGCTGAGATTCTGAGCCCATAGGTCGTGATTATTGGCCTTGCTGCGCTCATGTTGCATAACATCTTGCCTCCCCAGAATACCGGCCACAACCTGTAGCTGCTCAGGCTTCTTAGCTGTGTAGCCCAGCTGCCGCACAGCCTGTGTTTACTACGCTCTTGATCATAGCTACTCTCTGTGACTGCCATCTTCTGGCAAAAGATAAAAAGTCTACATGATTCAGGGTTCTCCCTAGAAAATTTTGTCGGAGTGGTAGTGGCAGGGGGAGTCCCCTCACCGGCACAAAGTGCCTGCATTTCTTCTCACAGGCTTATTCTGAGCCTAGACTACCTGCAGAAATGATCCCAATTAAGCTTCCTAAAGGGCTTCCTATAGACTGCCGGTAGGATTGCATGGGTGCATTCCCTGTGAATAACTAGAGTTCATAGAACACTTACCCCGCGATGGTGATGTAATGGGAAATAGGTAGCTTGTTCCATTTCCCGAAACGCTTTCTATTTTGTGATGCGAAAGCGTGCTATCTATAGTATACCGTGATCGTGTATAATACAGGTGGAGGAAATGTTAATTTCAAGGGGTTTGCCAATCATGTCTACCGTTTGCCTCACGGACAGTATGGGTACTGTGGACATGTCACCAATCTGCTGCAAGAGATAGCCTGATTCGCCAACAGCTCCTTCACATTCACAATTCTCGCGAAGGCTCGCCCCACAGTGCCCTGCATTTGCCTAGTTATTAAGCCAATTGGAAGTGCGCCTGCATTCCAGGCGCACGGTACACTTCCGCCCAAGCCTATCACCCAGACCCTCTTACAATTTTCGACAGGTCTGGGTACCCGAGACTGCTTCTGCTGAGTGTCTGATCTGATGCCCACATGCATGTAGCCACACATGGTTCCAGTAATTATAAGGCAATTGTACCCCAGTGCGTGGGTGGATCAAAAGTGCCGCATGCAGGCTTATACAAGCTAGAAACCACCTGCCTGGGGCTTATCTAGATAAACCCCAAGCCATAGAAGTGCGCTAGTTCAGTTCAAGCACGCAGCCTGTATGTTTGACAAGCTCTAGACAAGCTGGTAAGTTTGCTAGGGCTGGGGTACAAGCCATTTAGACTACCACTTCTAGGGTTTATAGGAAATACAGAGGTCAGTATAGATAACCTTCCTTGGCGAATATTCCAAGAATAATATAGTGGTTGGACTTTCCTGGTAGCAATTAAGGGAAACTACATTACAGCTAAGTATTATTTAGACTACAGGGGTTTATAGGGTTGAGGTTATCTATACACTAATAATAATACTTAGCTGTAATGTAGTTTCCCTTAATTGCTACCAGGAAAGTCCAACCACTATATTATTCTTGGAATATTATATGTGGGTATCAGCAGATGTCTAATGGAGCCAGGAGCTAGCCACTAGCCACACATATAACCTGATACTAGTATGTACTTTCCTTGTAGCTACATGGTACTTTAAAGAACTTCAAAGCTTGACCACTGTTTGTTATTGCATATTGCTATATGGTGACCTTCCCATGCAGTACATGCAACTGCAGTAACCACTCAAATTGTTAAACTGACGGATCCATTTTTACAGTGTACTGGAAGTTCTTTGGGGAATAGCTAGCTACCACAGGAGGAAGGTACTAGTGTAGATATACATGATGGGTCAGTGGATCAAAGTGCATGGCCAAGTGCAATTCTCCTATTTTGGTACACCAAAAATTTGTAAATTTGCAGATTTGCAGACTTATGCTTTCCTATTTGCCTGTGACCTTAGTCCATGCTAGCCTAGTTCCCAGAGTCCACTCCACTGCTTTTCAGGCAGAAAAGTTGGAGGTCTTGGGAACGTGGCTAGGTATTCTGTAGTTGCTTAGCCTGGGTATGAGGCTAGTAGTAGCTTCTTCTGTCCTATCCACTGGTGTAGTCACAGTCTAATTAATTACTACCTGCATTCATGTACACGTATATGTGAGGAGCAAGCGTCTGTAATAATATTATCTACATTAACTTTTAGTCAGGTGCTGCACTACCAGCAGTGTACCGGTATATCCGTTAGAAGCATCTCCTTGCCACTACCGCATACTCATTTTTGTGACAGTGTGTTCCGTATTACTTCACTGTCACTGATTTTAAAGTACAATCCTTGGCATGTCAGTTCATGTTGCCGCGTGTGTACTCCATAACACAGGGAAATGGGATAGGACGGACACCGTTCGTTGCTGAAACTAACCATATGCGCAACGTCTCAGTCCGTTGTGGGACCACTTGGCATGTTCTAAAACAGTGTAAATTTCTCCGCAAAATACCTGATTGGGTTCATAGTTCACAGTAATAAACTTAAGACTTCGATCCTGCCACACTCAAGTGGTCCCACGACGGACTGAAACGGTGCGCGTACGGTGCAGATACGGTTAGTTTCAGCAACGAGCGGTGTCTGTTATACTCCGTACTCATAGGCCCAATACCCTGTGTAATGCAGGCTAGCTTTCTGGCACCAATCAAATTATCTGAAAGGAAGCACTTTTGTGAGTGAACATCTGGTACTCAACTGATCTGATAACCAAAGTATGTAGTTCCACGAATAACAAAGTGGTTGAGTTTACTTTGTAGCTAGTGACACAGGGAAAACTCTAAATACCTTGATAATATACATATGCAAATGACGTGACCCATCTAGCATCCTGCAACTCTATTTATTTTTACAGTGAATAGAGAGACAATGATCTATTTACTTTGTAACTATGTCAACAGGAAAGCCATGGCACAATAAAAGAGCAACAAGATAGTACTAGCTACTATTATGGAGTACGGTAGTACTCCATATAGGGATGGCTCCAAAAAAAAATGGCTGCCCCATTGTATGAGTACAAAGTGATATGTTCAAAATTCTACCCTAGATGTAGTCATAAGCTTTTGTGGACCATACCTGTCATTCTCGAGTGTTTTCAACAGTAACAAGATTGTTTTAACACTGTCAGAGAGTATCGATAAAGTGCCAAATCGGCAAGTCGCTAAACTGGCAAATCGTCAAATTCTTCTTTGTTTCTTCCGAGAGGATAGCACAACAATGACTGAAGCGATTAGCTACAATGATTCAAACGCGAAGAAGTGCTAATGGATCCGGGCTATTGCACCCGCACCATAGCGTTCTCTAACAAATCAAACCGTTCAGCAGTGATTCTCAAGTGCTCGAGGCAAGGTACTTGCCGCTATACTCCGTTCTGTTCCGTTCCGTTCTGCGTATTAAGTGGTGATTACGCCAACACCGGAAACGCAGCCTCGAACAAAAGTAGCTACAGACGGAGACCAGTGGCTTACCGTGCTATCCCACATCGATTTACGGGGAAAAATACGCCATACGTATTGGAATCTAACTCGCACTTTCGAACAGCTGCTATCTAATAACCTTTAACTAATTAAAACAATGCTGCATAATTTGACAATAGCCAATCACATTTGTGCTGCATTGGAAACAGTCGCTAAGCAGACTAGTTGCCTAGCTGCGGAAGAGCCAGCTGTAGCCAAATTAGTCACAGTTGCCTGCACTAATTACTCTGACTAGTCATGGATTTAGAACCCAGTGTAGTAGATTTATCAGATTACACTCGGTTGTTAGGTCTGATAAATCTACTACACTGGGTTCTAACTATAACATAAAGGCACTGTTGAATTGCTCCACCTGAACATTGTGCAAGCATACAGACAGCAGTCATCAAAGGGCATCTCACGCATTCAGCTATAGACTTACCTTGTAGGTTGTTGTATTAGATGGCTTGATGCCATGGCTATCCAGGATCTCACCATAGTTGAGCTGTTGTTTAAACAAATCAAGAACAGTGGAGAAGTAGCCATACTCGGTACTCAGGCAGCTGATTCCAGTGCAACAGGTCCCATGCTTCTCATACTCATGCTTCCTAAAAAACAATGTGCATCAGAATCATTTGAAAATAGCAGCCTTCACCGCTACTTGATTTGTGTTTGCTAGTCTACATTTTAGGGAATTATCTCAGTGGGGAAGCCCACGGGGTGGGGGTGGAGGTGGGGGTGGTGATGGTGATGGGGATGGGGGTGGGGGTGGAGGTGGGGGGTGGGGGGTGGGGGTGGGGGTAAAAGTGGTGTTGGTATTGCTCAACTAGCTATCAACTAACAAAAGAGACTAAGTACATTTTATCTCCTATTCAATGTGTATTTATAAAAGAACATGCCTTCAATACACCAGATTTAACGTACCAGAACAGAAGTCAGTGTCTGTTAGCAATTGTAAGTTTGTCCATTCCTTCTTTAGCCTTGGAACTAGGTCCTACAAAAAAGTGAAACTTTAAATCTATACCATGCACGGGGACGTTCAGGTAGACCCTAATTAGATATGTACGAAAGAACACAGCTCAACTTGATTTTCCGTTTTTTTAGGCCAATTTTCCTCCACACCAGGGTCGCCATAATAATTATTACATCATTTTCGCCACAACTCTTACAACATTGTAAGAAATTGCGTCAGCGGTTTCAGTGCAAAAAAGATTTTAAACTACCACAGAACTACAATGTTAAGTGGGACAGTTCAGGACAAGAAACGGCAAACTAGGTTCGCTAACCTCCACACTGCTAAAATCAAAGGTGGCTGAAGGATCACAGTACCCAGGGCCTTCGGTCCCATTGGCTGTTGGCCTGACAGGACAGAGGGTGACTGTACTACATCCTGTACATGCATGCACACAGTATTTGCCGACTGCTTCACACCTACCACAGCCCATGCATGGATTGTCCACTCGGTAGTCTCAGGTGGAATAAAGCAATCTTTCTGTAAAGAGAAAATAAATAGCTGCAAGTTAGCTAGCTACGTAACACTCTACACCTAGATCAGATTGACCCAAGAGGACAAGTCACTAGTTCCTACTCTGGCATAGCAGAAGCCAGATGGGTGTTGTTGGGCAAAGGTAAAGTAGTCCCAAGAATAGTCCGAAGAATCTCGCCTGTATAGAAAAAGATAAGATATATTTAGCTATAGATGTGACAGGAGAGTAGATTAGCTACGACCGCCTCAGGTCATCTAGCTACTTACTGGGATTCTGAAGGCGCTGGGAGGGCGTGGATGACAGCGCAGAGACTGCAGAATAGCACGGCTAGAATATTGCGCATGCGTATTTGCCCGTGCAATACGAGATAATATTGCACGGTACGCGGTAGCTCTGCGTAACAATTATGTTATGCCACAGGTGGAGTATGAAATAAATAGGATTACAGAAGGTTATGAGGGGTTATATAGGTTACAGAAGGTTACATAGGGTTTCTCGATCAATGCAAAGTAAAGTTAGGATTTTATATCTGGTAGGTAATCAGCTGGCGGTCCAAATTCATAGCACAACCGGTACAGACCTTCCACTCCGCCATGCTTCCTCACAAATTGGTTTACCATACCACCCTGATAATTTCCTCCTCCAACTCCAAGGAAGTACTTTGCAGAAGACAGAGTTTCCTTTTCAACAATTGATACAAAAGCTCTATTGTGCGGTTTATTGAACAAAGCGGGATTGTAGTGGACTGTACGAATGCCCCATGACTCTAGTCTCTTGACAATCTTATTTTTTACATTAACACACTTGCTTCGTGGCCCTATTACACAACTACTTGAGCCATAGTCACTGTAGTCATTAATAGCTATGACATTTTCAGATGTCACATTATATTTTCTCATCATATCCTGTATTGTATTAGCGGATTTCTCCAAACACTGATCTACATTATATTTTCCGTACAGTAGCCATTCAATTCGAAAGTGTACCCCAATGAATGGTCCTGAGAAATTTTGAGATTTTATAAATTCATTTGAAGCACTGACAATCAACAGGCCACACTGTAAGTTATCTACATCGCATACATCTTTATTACGCAAGGAACAGTTAAATTCAGGACTCTTGGTATAAAAAGGAAACCCACGAGGATAATGACATAACCCAGGCCAATATCGAATTAGCAGAGTAGTACGTATATGCTCGCTACCTACAGCAACAGACACTGCTCTTTCCACATCATCAAGTAAAAACCCACTATACTCGGCTTCAACACAGACTGCTTTGACAAGTTTAAACTTATAGTTGTTCCCATGTCGAGCAATAGCCTTGTCCTTGATACTCTCCAAGTAGACATTAAGTGCCGCTACTGCATTGTGATCCCCTTTACAGTCATAAATGCAAGGATCCCGACTTTTCTTCCCTTTCACGAAATTCAGCCAAACCAAGTCACGAGTTGAATTGACAAGAAAACTTTCAAAACTTGATATGGTGACGTTTTCACAGTCCTCCAAATGTGATAAATTATAAAAGCTACTAAGATAAATTGAATCACGCAAAGTAGCTCTATGAGGAATTCCGAGGCCAGATCCAAGTATGAAAGGATCTACTGCACGCCTTTTCCATTTGGAAGCAAGCCTTATTAGGTGGACAAACCTACGCATTGCGCCTCCTAGTTGATCTCCGTATTCAAGTACAGCAACATATGGCAATGGGGTATCATCGCTGTCTTGGCCTTTGGCAGGCAATGGGGTATCATCGCTGTCTTGGCCTTTGGCATACTGAGAATGTTTATAGCTCTTCACAGACTGGCTACGTGCACTGAAGTAGATCAACACTGCAATAACAAAAATGACCACTGATAAGGTATAGAAAGTAGTTTTCAGACAAGTAGTACTAGTGGCCATCATGCTAGCGCTCAAAAAACACTTCACAAATAGCTTCTACGTCATCGAACGCGAAGGCTTCCTCGTAAGTCTCGCACAAATTCTCATTTATTACGGGTTAGGAATTCAGTCTACGCCATCGGTAATTAGGTGAACACTTCCGGTTATGCCCATATTTAATTACTAACGATATCCTTGATTGGTGTCTGGAAGTTGAATATTTTAAGTATAACGCTACATTCGTGTCATAATTGTGCAGTAATACTTTTTTTTAGCATACTATCCAAATTTTATTTGGTAAAATAAAATTTGTATATTGAATAATTTTGACACTAATCTAGTGCCATATTTAATAGCGGTACAAGCGGGGGGGGGGGGGGGGGGGGGGGGGGGGAGTACTAGCTAGTATGCTCAAATATAAAATCGTTGTCCTGATCCCTGTACTACTGTTTGTACTCTGACTGAATCGCGGGTAACAATTATGTTATGCATAGGTGGAGTATGAAATAAATAGGATTACAGAAGGTTACATAGGGTTTCAGTGCAAACCAAAGTTAGGATTTTAGATCTACATCAGTTGCACAACTGGTACAGACATTCCATTCCGCCATGCTTCTTCACAAATTGGTGTACAATACCACCCTGATAATTTCCTCCTCCGACTCCAATGAAGCACTTTGCAAAAGACAGAGTTTCCTTTTCAACAATTGATACAAAACCTCTATGGTGTAGTTAATTGAACAAAGCGGGATTGTAGCTGACTGTACGAATGCCCCATGACTCCAGTCTCTTGACAACCTTATTTTTTGTATTATCACACTTGCTTCGTTACCCTATTGGACAAATACTTGAGCCAGTCACTGTAGTCATTAATAGCTATAACATTTTCAGATGTCACATTATATTTTCTCACGTTGTAAGATATCTACGTCGCATACAGCATCATTAGCCAAGGAACAGTCAATTCAGGACTCTTGGTATAAAAAGGAAACCCACGAGGATAATGACATAACCCAGGCCAAAATGGAATTAGCAGAGTAGTACGTATATGCTCACTACCTGCAGTGACAGACACTGCTCTTTCCACATCATCAAGTAAAAACCGCTTCAACACAAACTGCTTTGATAAGTTTAAACTTATAGTTGTTCCCATGTTTAGCAATAGTCTCGTCCTTGAAACTCTCCAAGTAGACATTAAGTGCTGCTACTGCATTGTGATCCCCTTTACAGTCATAAATGCAAGGATCCCGACTTTTCTTCCCTTTCACGAAATTCAGCCAAACCAAGTCACGAGTTGAATTGACAAGAAAACTTTCAAAACTTGATATGGTGATGTTTTCAGTCCTCCAAATGTGATAAATTATAAAAGCTACTAAGATAAATTGAATCACGCAAAGTAGCTCTATGAGGAATTCCGAGGCCAGATCCAAGTATGAAAGGATCTACTGCACGCCTTTTCCATTTGGAAGCAAGCCTTATTAGGTGGACAAACCTACGCATTGCGCCTCCTAGTTGATCTCCGTATTCAAGTACAGCAACATATGGCAATGGGGTATCATCGCTGTCTTGGCCTTTGGCATACTGAATAGCTCTCCACAGACTAGCTACGTACACTGAAGTAGATCAACACTGCAATAAAAAAATGACCACTGATGAGGTATAGAGAGTAGTTTTCAGACAAGTAGTACTAGTAGCCATCATGCTAGCGCTCAAAAAACACTTCACAAATAGCATTACATCATCGAACGCGAAGGCTCAAATTCTCATTTACGATCATCGACGGCTGCGGGTTAACGGGTTAGGAATTCAGTCTAAGTGAGACAAATCTGGGCACCTTTGTACCACACTGCAGCTGGATATCGATATTAGGAATGGTAAGAATTTATGACTTGAAGCCCAGAAGTCAGTATCATACATTAATGGTAAATTAGATAGAACTTAGTACCATAAATAAGATACTAAATTAATAATTGAAATATATAATTGCAATCACAATGCGATACAAGTGAAAACTGCTGGTGCAACATGAATATGAAAAAGTGTGACCTATGATCAACACCAGTCCCAATTATAAAGATTATGTATATATATACACGGGTGATCAGAGAGACGGATAGCTATATATATAGTAAAGCTGATGAATAAACTTATAGTTATGTATATATCGGTATGGAACAGTGGATGGAATTAATGCAGGTATAATGTGTATTGAACTAAACACTAGCACTGATGACACAAGTGTCTGGTTTAAGCAGAGTTTTGTATAAAATTACAGAAAAATCGATATCTTTACACTCAAGTGCTGAAAGTAACTTTTACACATAGATCCATAAAGCCAGATACAGGACTGGCTTGGAATTCCAATATGCTGAGTCATCCTGGAACACATTAGCAGCACAGGGCATGACAGTGAAGTCTTTATGGAGGCAGAGTTGAATCTCTGATAGCACCTGAACACTTTTCTAAAGGTATAAGAATTTTATAATAATAATTATTTGATGTTGCGATATGTTCACTGTGATGATCATGATTACATAAATTAGCCTCGTTCCTAGTCACCATTCCCAGCTTTATTTCGCATGTTGTAACATGCGAAATAAAGCTACAATATACGAAAAAATCTGAGAGTGGAGACAAAATACAGTTTTCAACTCCCCCCGTGTTTTTAATATATGTATACGTACTTTATTATCAGAACATCGGAGAATGGGGTGCACTCCTAATGCATCCATAAAGGCACTGTTGAATTGCTCCACCTGAACATTGTGCAAGCATACATACAACAGTCATCAAAGGGCATCTCACGCATTCAGCTATAGACTTACCTTGTAGGTTGTTGTATTAGATGGCTTGATGCCATGGCTATCCAGGATCTCACCATAGTTGAGATGTTGTTCAAACAAATCAAGAACAGTTGAGAAGTAGCCATACTCGGTACTCAGGCAGCTGATTCCAGTGCAACAGGTCCCGTGCTTCTCATACTCATGCTTCCTAAATAAAAACAAAAAAACACTGTACGTACATCATAAAAGTAAGGTTCTCTTCTTCCTCTACATACAATTTTCAGTGATGGTCATTTTGTATAATATGTGTTTAAAGTTCAGTTAGCATAATCGAGAATAAAAGGTGCATTAAAAAGTAATAGGCGAAGAATAGGGGAATAAAGTAGGTAGAAGTTTGATCATAATCTACCAAGGCCTAATGTTGGGGTCAAGCACGTATGCCTGTAACTACAGAGTACACTCAAACACGTATACGTTTAGCTACTGATGGTACGCATAGTCATAACAAGCTGCCAAAAGCAGGATTTAAAACGAGGCCACATACATACCGATCCTGGGTGTGGTGCAGGTCTTATTTAACATAATACAGGCTGTAGTATCCGCTTGTGGAAGCCTTCCAAAGCAAATTTTGTTGCTGTGAAGACAATTATACCTATAATACTATTTGGCCTAACCATAGTCCTAACACCATTACAATACTATAGTCAGCTACCTATACAGTTGTGCAGGAGCACCGTTCACCAATTCTACAGGGATCTTCAGTACATTTAACTCCATGCATGCTAAACTCTGCCCAATTTGGTTGGCAATGTGATTAATGGCAGGCACTTCCAGGAAGATTATCTTTGGTGCTAGCTTCATTCCCAGGACCACATGCATAATTTACTTTAGCAAGTTGTGGTCTCACATGCATGATGTGTATAGGGGCAGCTAGAAGAGTAAATTTTTTGCGTAGGTACAAGTAGTTCTGAAACACTGAAGGAAGGCAGCAAATCTACAGTTAGCTACTCTTTGGAGCCCGTTTTGCCACAGACTAACACTCACTATCTTTCGAGCAGTCTTTATCCATGCGCAATTAAGTAGGAATACGCAAGCGTAATATGCCTCGCGTGGCTACCAGAGGCATGCATAAAACAGGTAGTTGCTATGTGTTGAGGCTACACTACCTAAAAAGGACTGTAGAAAAAAACTGGCCTTCAAAAGTAGAATTCTGTATTAACATCATTATTTCCTGGAAGGCACCTTTTCCTGACATCATCACATCCCGGGTTGTACACAGGATGCAGACTGGGGCTGGGATAGCCCCCGATGCACCCCAGGTTGCACACGTGATGCGGACTGGGGCTGGGGTATGGGTAGCCCCCGATGCACACAGGGCCAACTATTTTTGCGAGTCAGTTGGTCGCGAGAATAATAGCTAAACAGTGCAGGTACGAAAAACGACTGACATCCAGGTAAACTATCTCTCTCTACAAGATTTTCAGAGAATCAGCCACGGATGCCACGAGAGAGCAGACAGAGAGCCTGTAGTGCTTGAAACTCACATTCACATCACTCAATCGTGCTCATATCTCTGCTTATACAACGGGTTCACAAACTCTACTACTAACCTGGAAGGTGTAGTAGGCCTTCCTTGCTAAAACTATGTGGTATAGGCTTGTCCAACTCTCTGACTCTTCATGCGCTACAAGTTCGAAGACAGCATCCATGTAACTGCCAGAAACACCATTTTGAACATGTGTGGCCCCCCGGGACAAAACGTGACTTACATCACGATATACCTACATACATATCATGGAGTACGGTAGTACTCCATATATAGGGATGGGTAAAAAAAAATGGCTGCCCCATTGTATGTGTACAAAGTGATGTCTTCAAAACTCTGCGCTAGATTTTTAGTCATAAGCTTTTGTGGACCATACCTGTCATTCTCGAGTGTTTTCATCAGTAACAAGACTCTTAGCGTTGCTGGAGAGCACCGCTGAAGCACCACATCGGCAAGTCGCTAAACGGGCAAATCGTCCATTTCTCTTTCTCTATGATTCTTCTTTCACTGGGCTACCGCGATATTGACTAGACCAATTACAATGATTCAGACGTGAAGAAACAGCATTTCTTGTGGGGTATTGCACTCACACCATAGCGTTCTCAAACAAATCAAACTGTTCGGCAGTGATTCTCAAGCGCTCGAGGCAAGTACTTGCTGCTGTTTTGCTTTGAGGATTATAATACTTGGAGTGCGCTTTATGACGGACCCAAAGTGAGTTGCTGTAGCTACATGTACGTTATAATAGTAAGAACACTGATACAACTGCTAGACCATACTAACCTCCATGATGTGCATTAAATGGAGTCGGTACCGCCACTGCTGTGCACTCCTGTGACCATCCTCGCCCACATTACATGTACCTTGCAGTTGTTTGTGGTGGACCTTGAACCATAGCTGTCCCTGCTAACACTAGAATTATTATATAGCGTAAGTGATCAATTATCGCACAGATTTTGTACCTGGATCCATAACTTCAGAACGGAACGGTGTATAAACTTCAGAACTTCACTCGGAGAATCGCCATCGCTTCTGCAATCTTACTCTCCTTTTAAGCGAAGGTAGGCGGAAACACTTTTTTGTGCGAACGATGAAGGCGGAGCTCGTTTATGACCAATTATCGCACATCGGTACATATTATCGTGCACCACGCATGGTACCAATACCTAACGGCTATACCAATTATCGCGCAGTTAGCACAAAGGTAAGTGTACTAGTCGCTAAAAATAGATTTTTGTTTTGTCTCATGTACTAAGCAACCTTGTTTCAACGTAGTAAGCAAAAAAAATTTTTTCGCTTAAGTACAGTAATACTTAGTGCGCGATAAGTGGTCACTTACGCTATTGTGTAGTGTTTAGCCATCATATGCGTCTGAGCCTATCACCTGAGTAGCTCATACATGCATATCGGGTACGTGTCAATATAGCTCTATATCCCTGCCCCCTACACCCACCCCCCCCCCCCCCCCCAAAAACAACGGAAACAAGTCACAAAAAAACATTTTAAAAAATGAAAAGACATATAGGGATGGAATCCCCAAAAAGTAACCAAACAAGGTAGGAACGAACGACACCACAGTACCTTTACGGGTTGCACACAGGATGCGGATTGGAGCTGGGGTAGCCCTCGATGCACCCTGGGTTGCGCACGGGATGCGGGCTGGGGTAGCCCCCGATGTACACAGGGCCAACTATTTTCGCGACTCAGTTAGTCACGAGAATTCCAAGAATCAGCCACGGATGCCACATGAGAGCAGACAGAGGGCCCTGAGAGGGGTTGTAGTGCTTGAAACTCACGTTTGCATGGCTCGATCGTGCCGTCTGTGTCCAGCACTCATATCTCTACTTATACAATGGGTACACAAACTCTACTAACCCGGAAGCTGTAGTAGTCCTTCCTTGGTAAAACTATGTGGTAGACTTGTCCAACTATCTGACTCTTCGTGTGCTATAAGTTCGAAGACGGCATCAATGTAACTGCCAGAGACGCCATTTTGCACCAGTGCGGCCCCCCGGGACAAAACGTGACAACAATCTCGATATACCTATAGCTATACCTATATATATACATATAAACGCTAGCTGAGATTCTGAGCCCATAGGTCGTGATTATTGGCCTCGCTGCGCTCATGTTGCATAGCATCTTGCCTCCCTGAATACCGGCCACAACCTGTAGCTGCTCAGGCTTCTTAGCTGTGTAGCCCAGCTGCCGCACAGCCCGTGGTTGCTACGCTCTTGATCATACTCTCTGTGACTGCAAAAGTCTACATGATTCAGGGTTCTCCCTAGAAAATTTTGTCAGAGTGGTACCGGCACAAAGTGCCTGCATTTCTTCTCACAGGCTTATTCTGACCTGCAGAAATGATCCCAATTAAGCTTCCTAAAGGGCTTCCTATAGACTGCCTGTAGGACTGCATGGGTGCATTCCCTGTGAATAACTGGAGTTCATAGAACACTTACCCCGCGATGGTGATGTAATGGGAAATAGGTAGCTTGTTCCATTTCCCGAAACACTTTCTATATCCATTTTGTGATGCGAAAGCGTGCTATCTATGGTATACCGTGATCGTGTACGGCCGTATCCAAGCTGTGGGCGTGACCGATTACCGTATTAAAAATGGTGGAGGGCACTGATAATCAGAAAGGCTGAAAATGCTGAGAATATAACCGCTTTATTGCTCTACCAGGCACACACAAGCTAAGATACAACGAATATCATCACTAACTTTGTGTTCAGAAATCGCTAAAGGCTCTAATTTGCCCGGTAGCAAGAATTTATTTTTATTTTTATGACAGACAGATGCCGGACAGAACCAATTGCTTAACCCCGCCGCATACACGCGGGGTAAATCTGCGCATGCCAGGGCTGGCTCTGTCCTTATGAATAAACTTAAGAAGAAGCCTCAGTGTGGCGCAGCACCACGCTACCACGCTTTAGGGAGAACCCTGGCCTGTGATTTGATTACAGCATCTAATTGGCTCTGCAACCATAGTTGCAGAGTACAACTCGTTGATGCTAATGTCACCTGATCACTTCCTCAGTGCAATGGTCAGGTCAGACTACATGTGACTGGGTAGTACACAGCACGTAACCTCTTGTGGCTTTATCTAATCAAAAAAGCTGATTTGCAGATTTGCAAATTTTGCCTTGTCAGTACCACAATTCTGAATTTCTGTTGTCACACACATAGCTAGCTATGGCCACTTTGAACCACTGTTGTATCCTTGCTAGAGCATGAAGGATCTGGTTTTTACAGGTAGCTACCTACCCAGAAAAGTAAATTTGCAGATTTGCTGGCATGCTTAGCCTTGTATCCTTCTATCTGTTAGCTACCTACATGATTACTGGAATTACTAGTGTGGCTAGTGGCTAGCTTCCTGGTTCTACTGGCATCTGCTGAGTGTCTGATCTGATGCCCACATGTAGCCACACATGGCTCTAAGTCAATTAGCTGTAATGTAGTTTCCCTTAATTGCTACAAGGAAAGTCCAACCACTATATTATTCTTGGAATATTACATGTGGGTATCAGCAGATGTCCAGAAGCTAGCCACTAGCCACATATATAACCTGATACTAGTATGTACTTCCCTTGTAGCTACATGGTACTTTAAGGAATTTCAAAGCTTGACCACTGTTTGTTATTGCATATAGCTATATGGTGACCTTCCCACGCAGGACATGCAACTGCAGTAACCACTCAAATTGTTAAACTGACGGATCCATTTTTACAGCTTTGGGGAATAGCTAGCTACCACAGGAGGTAGCTACTAGTGTAGACATACATGATGGGTCAGTGGATCAAAGTGCATGGCCAAGTGCAATTCTCCTATTTTGGTAGTTGCTCCTCACATATCTATACTTACAATTGGTTTTGTCCGTGTGTGACGAAACCGAAAGCAGAAGCCGCATGCGCGCGCTCCCGGATGTACTTTGACCTGTGACCCAACGCACGTGCCTTCATGATGAATCCAGCTAAGACAGGTAAATAGTGTTCGAGCGCTTTCCAGCGATGACTGGCAGTGATGAGTAGCGTGTATAATTGTCGATGACAGGCGCTGATAGTCTGTTTTCTAAATACTGGATTTTGTTGATTGAGAGTATGGACCAACTGCATGCTGTTGGGGACAGGCGCATGACGAGGAGCATGATACTGCAGCGAAGAATGGCTCAAAGGCGTCCGAGCGAAGCTACCTATCGGCCCTCCCGGCTCCCACCACCTTTACCACCTCCGCCGAGCGACGGAGGCGGCATCAAGACCAAATGAGAGCCGTCAGGGCCCGTCGGACGTCCACGGAGACCGCTGCTGTGCCAGCTTCTTGGTAGCTAGATGCAGCAAAGGAGGCTGGGATTGCTGTGGAACACAAGTGTGACAAAAGATCAGGCTTCGCAGGCAAGCTTCCCTTGCAGGGCCTGTGTGGCTTTGGAGACATCAATGACGAGTCTTGATGACGATGACTCTCTGCAAGGGGAGGAGGAGCCCAGCCTCCAAGATGAGAGGCAAAGCCAGCAGCCCCTCTTCTGACAGAACTCATGCCAGTATACTGCACGCTGCGAAGCAAGTGCGGCCGAAGGCCGCACTTGCTTGTACATGTACATGAATACAGGTAGTAACTGTGACTACACCAGTGGATGGCACAATAAAACAGCAACAAGATGGTACTAGCTACTATTATGGAGTACGGTAGTACTCCATATAGGGATGGCTCCAAAAAAAATGGCTGCCCCATTGTATGAGTACAAAGCGATATGTTCAAAATTCTACCCTATATGTAGTCATAAGTTTTTGTGGACCATACCTGTCATTCTCGAGTGTTTTCAACAGTAACAAGATTGTAACAAGATTGTTTTAACGCTGTCAGAGAGTATCGATAAAGTACCAAATCGGCAAGTCGCTAAACTGGCAAATTGTCAAATTCTTCTTTGTTTCTTCCGAGAGGATAGCACAACAATGACTGAAGCGATTAGCTACAATGATTCAAACGCGAAGAAGCGCTACTGGATCCGGGCTATTGCACCCGCACCATAGCGTTCTCTAACAAATCAAACCGTTCAGCAGTGATTCTCAAGTGCTCGAGGCAAGGTAGCTACTTGCCGCTATACTCCGTTCTGTTCCGTTCCGTTCTGCATATTAAGTGGTGATTACGCCTACACCGGAAACGCAGCCTCGAACAAAAGTAGCTACAGACGGAGACCAGTAGCTTACCGTGCTATCCCACATCGATTTACAGGCAAAAATATGCCATGCGTATTGGAATCTAACTTGCACTTTCGAACAGCTGCTATACACAGACAACCGGAACAGTAAAATCCAAATTCAAATGAAACAACTAATAATCTTTAACTAAACAATGCTGCATAATTTGACAATAGGCAATCACATTTGTGCTGCATTGGAAACAGTCGCTAAGCAGACTAGTTGCCTAGCTGCAGAAGAGCCAGCTGTAGCCAAATTAATTACTCTGACTAGTCATGGATTAGATTACACTCAGTTGTTACAGTCTACTACACTGGGTTCTAACTTCAAAGGGCATCTCACGCATTCAGCTATAGAAAAACCTTGTAGGTTGTTGTATTAGATGGCTTGATGCCATGGCTATCCAGGATCTCACCATAGTTGAAATTTTGTTCAAACAAATCAAGAACAGTGGAGAAGTAGCCATACTCGGTACTCAGGCAGCTGATTCCAGTACAACAGGTCCCATGCTTCTCATACTCATGACTCCTAAAAAAAACAATGTGCATCAGAATCATTTGAAAATAGCAGCCTTCACCGCTACTTGATTTGTGTTTGCTATAGTCTACATTTTAGGGAATTATCTCAGTGGGGAAGCCCACGGGGTGGGGGTGGGGGTGGGGGTGGTGATGGGGGGGTGGGGGTGGGGGTAAAGTGGTGTTGGTATGAGTATCAGCTAACAAAGAGACTAAGTACGTTTTACCTCCTACTCAATGCATTCGTATTTACAAAAGAACATGCATTCAATATCACCAGATTTAACGTTTTATTTGCAAATTTGCTGGCATGCTTAGCCTTGTATCCTTCTATCTGTTAGCTTCCTGGCATCTGCTGAGTGTCTGATCTAATGCTCACATGTAGCCACACATGGTTCCAGTAGATTATAAGTCAATTAGCTGTAATGTAGTTTCCCTTAATTGCTACCAGGGAAGTCCAACCACTATATTATTCTTGGAATATTATATGTGGGTATCAGCAGATGTCTAATGGAGCCAGGAGCTAGCCACCAGCCACACATATAACCTGATACTAGTGTGTACTTCCCTTGTAGCTACATGGTACTTTAAGGAATTTCAAAGCTTGGCCACTGTTTGTCATGGCATACCGTAGAATCGGGATAGTAAGCACCCATAGAAAGTAAGCACCCTATGAATATAAGCACCCAATTGAATTACAACAACCGCATCCCGTTTATAGGCACCCGCACGAAAGTAAGCACCCTACAAGAATAGGCACCCAAGCCAAAGTAGTGCAGCAAAAGAGAGAGACTACAGCACTTACCAGGAAAAACTGCCTTCACTATCCTATGGTATAATGAAAACTATACAGTTGCAGCACCGCCTTCTTCACAAGTAGTTGTAGTGCTCCTTGCCAGCTGTGCGTCACTGCCTGTTAGGTATTCATTGCATTGTAATGAGCCAATCTAGAAATGAATATCTTTCCTAGAGCCAAACCCACCAGTGTAATGGTCGTACCTGTAGTACAAAAGGCAGCCGCAGCAGCTATACCGCTATATGCCATATATTCGCGCGATTGGAAGCAACCCATGAAAGTAGGCACCCCTCGAATGTTAGCACCCATTCCTGTTGCTAATTTCGAAAGTAAGCACCTATGCCTACTATCCCGATTCTACGGTATAGCTATATGGTGACCTTCCCATGCAGTACATGCAACTGCAGTAACCACTCAAATTGTTAAACTGACGGATCCATTTTTACAGTGATATATATACTGGAAGTTCTTTGGGGAATAGCTAGCTACCACAGGAGGGAGGTACTAGTGTAGACATACATGATGGGTCAGTGGATCAAAGTGCATGGCCAAGTGCAATTCTCCTTTTTTGGTACACCAAAAATTTGTAAATTTGCAGATTTGCAGACTTATGCTTTCCTATTTGCCTGTGACCTTAGTCCATGCTAGCCTAGTTCCCAGAGTCAACTCCACTGCTTTTCAGGCAGAAAAGTTGGGGATCTTGGGAACGTGGCTAGGTACTCTATAGTTGCTTAGCCTCGCCTCAGGGGAGGCCTGGGTATGAGGCTATATATATACAGCCTCATACCCAGGCCTCCCCGAGGCAAAGGAATCTGTTAGTTTAACAATTTGAGTGGTTACTGCAGCAGTTGCAGGTAGCTAGCTACTGGGAAGGTCACCTCATATATATGCAATAACAAAGTGGTCAAGCGGTCATTAAAGTAGCTACAAGGGAAGTATACTAGTATCAGGTTATATATAGCTATGTGGCTAGTGGCTATCTTCCTAGCTGGCTCATTAGACATCTTCTAGGCTGATGTCCACATATTGCAAAAATAACAGTGGTTGGACTGTCCATGTAGCAAGGGAAACTACATTACAGCTAATTGATTTATCATTACAGGAACCACATGTGGGCATCAATCAGCAGATGTCCAGTAGAACCTCATATGCTATTGCCGACAAAGTGGTCATTGACAAACTTTCCAGCTACAAGGGAAATACATACTTGTATGTAATTGTGTGGCTTGTAGCTTCCTGGCTCTACTGGACATCTGCTGATTGATGCCCACATGTAGCCACACATGGTTCCAGTAATGATAAATCAATTAGCTGTAATGTAGTTTCCCTTGCTACATGGACATTCCAACCACTGTTATTCTTGCAATATGTGGACATCAGCCTAGAAGATGTCTAATGGAGCCAGCTAGGAAGATAGCCACTAGCCACATAACCTGATACTAGTATACTTCCCTTGTAGCTACTTTAAGGAGTGCTTGACCACTTTGTTATTGCATATATGAGGTGACCTTCCCAGTAGCTAGCTACCTGCAACTGCAGTAACCACTCAAATTGTTAAACTAACAGATTACAGTGCTATAGTAGCTTCTTTTGTCCTATGGCTTTCCTATTGACATAGTTACTACTATTACAAAGTAAATAGATCATTGTCTCTCTATTCACTGTAAAAATAAATAGTAACTACCGAGTGGTTACTGCAGTAGTGCAGTTGCAGGATGCTAGATGGGTCACGTCATTTGCATATGTATATTAACAAGCTAAGGTATTTAGAGTTTCCCTGTGTGCTAGCTACAAAGGAAACTCAACCACTTTGTTATTCCTGGAACTACATACTTTGGCATCAGATCAGTTGATTACCAGATGATCACTCACAAAAGTACTTCCTTTCAGATAATTTGATTGGTGCCAGAAAGCTAGCCTGTATTACACAGGGAAATGGGCTTATGAGTACGGAGTATAACAGACACCGCTCGTCGCTGAAACTAACCGTATCTGCACCGTACGCGCACCGTTTCAGTCCGTCGTGGGACCACTTGAGTGTGGCAGGATCGAAGTCTTAAGTTTATTACTGTGAACTATGAACCCAATCAGGTATTTTGCGTAGAAATTTACGCTGTTTTAGAACATGCCAAGTGGTCCCACAACGGACTGAAACGTTGCGCATACGGTGCAGATACGGTTAGTTTCAGCAACGAACGGTGTCTGTCCTATCCCGTATACATAGGCCCATTTCCCTGTGTTATGGAGTACACACGCGGCAACATGAACTGACATGCCAAGGATTGTACTTTAAAAATCAGTGACAGTGAAGTAATACGGAACACACTGTCACAAAAATGAGTATGTGGTAATGGCAAGGAGATGCTTCTAACAGATATACACTGCTGGTAGTGCAGCACCTGTCTAAAAATTAATGTAGAAAATATTATTACAGACGCTTGCTCCTCACATATACATGTACAGGAATACAGATTAATTAGACTGTGACTACACCAGTGGATGGCACAATAAAAGAGCAACAAGATGGTACTAGCTACTATTATGGAGTACGGTAGTACTCCATAATAGTAGTAACTATGTCAACAGGAAAGCCATGGCACAATAAAAGAGCAACAAGATGGTACTAGCTACTATTATGGAGTACGGTAGTACTCCATATAGGGATGGCTCCAAAAAAAACCGGCTGCCCCATTGTATGAGTACAAAGTGATTAGTCGTAAGCTTTTGTGGACCATATACACCTGTCATTCTCGAGTGTTTTCAACAGTAACAAGACTGTTTTAACGCCGTCAGAGAGTATCGATAAAGTGCCAAATCGGCAAGTCGCTAAACTGGCAAATTGTCAAATTCTTCTTTGTTTCTTCCGAGAGGATAGCACAACAATGACTGAAGCGATTAGCTACAATGATTCAAATGTGAAGAAGAGCTACTGGATCCGGGCTATTGCACTCGCACCATAGCCCTTTAGGGCCTACCGAATAGGCAAGCTACCCCAGCACTCGTCTCCAATAGGCAAGGCATTCCCATCTACCCTATCCACTTCCTCCACCCCTTCCCTTCCTTTTCTTTCTCTCATTAACCCCCTCTCTCTTCCCCCCTCCTCCTTTTCTTTCTTTCAATACCTGCGGGGCTCAAGAAGCCCCCACACTGTCCACCCCAGGTCACCGAGAGCAAAAAACCCTCCCAGAGCTAGACCACCCCAGGCCAGTGCGGGGCTCAAGAAGCCCCCATACCGACCACCCCAGGTCACCGAGAGCAAACAAAACTCTCCCAGAGCTAGACCACCACCCCTGGTCACGAGAGCAAACAAAACTCTCCCAGCTCTAGACCACCCCAGGCCAGTGTGGGGCTCAAGAAGCCCCCATACTAACCACGCCAGGTCACGAGAGCAAACAAAACTCTCCCAGAGCTAGACCACCACCCCTGGTCACGAGAGCAAACAAAACTCTCCCAGCTCTAGACCACCCCAGGCCAGTGCGGGGCTCAAGAAGCCCCCATACTAACCACGCCAGGTCACGAGAGCAAACAAAAACTCTCCCAGAGCTAGACCACCACCCCTGGTCACGAGAGCAAACAAAACTCTCCCAGCTCTAGACCACCCCAGGCCAGTGCGGGGCTCAAGAAGCCCCCATACTAACCACGCCAGGTCACGAGAGCAAACAAAACTCTCCCAGAGCTAGACCACCACCCCTGGTCACGAGAGCAAACAAAACTCTCCCAGGGTACGCACTGCAGGGTTATCTAAGCCCACATGCAGTCTCCCACCCCAGGTCCTCACATGGTATCACACACACTAATGAGGTGTCTTAGTAGTGAAGAAACCCAGCAGCTGGTGTCTTATAACTAAAGCACCTGGCTCCCAATAAAATACCTGCATGCATTGTGAATTCAATTAGTGGAGCCTGCAGCATGATTCCATTCATTTCAAATGCCGAGAAACCCTAACCCTAACCTTAACCCTAACCCTAACCCTAACCCTAACCCTAACCCTAACCCACGACTGGACCACCCCGGGGTATGCACTGCAGGGTTATAAGCCCACACGCAGCCTCCCACCCCAGGTCCTCACACGGTACCACGCCCATGACCGGATCACCCCAGGGTTTGCACTGCAGGGTTATCTAAGCCCACATGCAGTCTCCCACCCCAGGTCCTCATATGGTATCTCTAGCCCATGACCGGACCACCCCAGGGTATGCACTGCAGGGTTATAAGCCCACACGCAGCCTCCCACCCCAGGTCCTCGCATGGTATCACTAGCCTATGACCGGACCACCCCAGGGTATGCAATGCAGTGTTATCTAAGCCCACTCGCAGCCTCCCACCCCAGGTCCTCACACGGTAATATGCCCATGACTGGACCACCCCAGGGTATGCACTGCAGGGTTATCTAAGCCCACTCGCAGTCTCCCACCCCAGGTCCTTACACAATATCACTAACCCATGATTAGACCACCCCAGGGTATGCACTGCAGGGATCCAAGCCCACTTGCAGTCTCCCACCCCAGGTCCTCATAGGGTACCATACCCACCACTAGACCAACCCAGGGTATGCACTGCAAGGTTACCTAAGCCCACGTGCAGTCTCCCACCCCAGGTCCTCACATGGTACCATGCCCAAGACTGGATCACCCCAGCACTGCAGGGATCTAAGCCCACTCGCAGTCTCCAACCCCAGGTCCTCACATGGTAGCACTAGACCATGACCGGACCACCCCAAGGTCCTCTGTCCTTATCTGTAAGGCTAGTACCAGACTACCAATACAGGGCACTCGGCAGGGTTATCTAAGCCCCCTCGCGGTCTCCGACCCCAGGCCCTCACATATAGTGTCGTTTTAGCTAATTAAAACTAACACCTAAAACAGATCTTGTAGGAGCCAAAACTGGTTCAATAAATAAACTGAACTGACATTCAATCATAGTACAAAAGTAATAATTTTGGCTCCAAAATGAGCACATTTAGTTAACTGAAACTAAAAGTAATATGGTAATGGTTTTAAAAAATTTTGGTTAGCCACGACCTGACCAGGTCCTCACACGGCCACATCAATGTCCTCTCACTGTGACAACAGTGCACTGACGGGACCACCCCAGGTCAGCTGGGCAATATCCCTCTCCTCATGGACCGTACCAGGCTACTAATAATACAGAATTATCCAGGTCCTCTCACAGTAACAACAGTGCAGTGACGAGACCACCTGGGGTCAACGGGGAACCCCCCCCCCTCATTGGTAGTGCCAGACTACATTGTACCAAAACATAACTATCCCAGAGCACTGCAGGGTTATCCAAACCCACTCGCAGTCTCCCACCCCAGGTGCTCACATGGCAGCACTTACCCACAACTAGACCACCCCAGGTCCTCTCACAGTAACAACAGCACACTGACGGGACCACCCCAGGTCCACCCAAACATTACAAATTCCATCCCCACCCCAGGTCATTATCGAGCATTGCAAGCTCTCATCCTGGTCAGCATGGGGCATAAAACTCCTTTTTCATGTCTTAGGTCAGCGCGGGGCATATAATAAGCCCGCTCATACTGACCACCATCGGTGGCACAGAGCATACCCCTTCAGCTCCTGAACACCCCAAATCTATGCTGGGTGTAACAACCCCTCATACTACATGGCTATACATAATGCCTGCACACAGGCATTATTAACAGCTTATAACCACCGCAGGTCAGTATCCTGCTCTCAGACAGACCACCCCCCAGGTCCCATTTGACGTGAGATCAGGGCCAGCTGGCTTTATACAGGGTGACCATGCCAGGGAAATGAGGTAGCTACCACCAATGAATGAGCAGTCTTCAGGCTGGGAACTCTACCTCCAGTGCAATCTGAACAATCCTACCTCTATCTTCCCTGGTTCAACCCCCCTCCCCAACCCCCTCCAAAATAGAGAGCGTTTCCTATCAGGGGAGTATAGCTATATTGACCTTCCCCCCAGCACAGGAAAAACTTGCCCCCTCCAGGTCCTACCTCAGAAGGCAACATTGTCCTGGTAACTAGCTGCCCTGACCTCCTGCAACAGAAGAAACTGTTACTATGCAGGCATAGGCACATGGGCTATTCAGTGCTTGGCAATCTATGCAGGCACCATATGTACGTATACTAAATTACCAGGCTGTTTTCCTGATTATGACCGAAGTTTGATACCTACATCAAATTGCTTGGATAAGCCATGCATGTACCAGTGGCCTAGTGGCTGTCCTGGGTCATAAAAACTTCTGCCAAGAAGCTGCCAATCAGGAGCCCACAGCATTGGCCCCACACTCTGCACAATGCTTCAATTATGGCCAGGGAATAGAGGGGAACACATGGTGCCAATTATACCACACCCTCCAACATGTGCCCTAGTCTCAAACTGCTGCGGGCCAAGCTCTCCAAGCCAACAGCACCCAACTGAGCATACCTGACCTAAGGCTGTAAATAAGGCAAGAAATGTTGCCATGCTCGAATCTGGTGGGCTATAATAGTCCAGGCATATTATTCTGCCAACAAACCCAAGGGTCCCACCCATCCCACATCACAACGAATGGTTCCGATACCAGAACCTCTTCAGGCTGATTTACTTATATCTAAAAACAGGTCATTACCGGTCCACATTGGGTACTCATCAGCCCCCTCCCCCATCCCCTTCTGCTATACTCAGCCAGTATCTAGGAATACTAGCAATAGCCTGAATGCTGTTTACATTCTATTGCTCCGTGATCAGAAATGTACTCAGTACGGTTCACAGGCCTGCCACATTATAAAAATGGTTTGCTGGCTAAACCCATACCTACACCTGTCCTGGCTCAAAGGCTTGCACCTCTACTGTAAGCCCCCACCTTCCACATGAGGTTATAGCCACACCCCTAAACCTCCCAAACTAGCAGAACCAGCTACAGACCAAAAATTCTATTAATTCAAAATACGGTTTAGGACAACCACAGTGGCCCCCGATTATGGGTCAATTCCGGCCATGCAATGGAAAAAGTAACTTAATTGGTGCATAGACCCAGAGATGCAGCTTCGTCTACCGGTACAGAATTGGCCAGTGGGAGCAATGTACTGCCCCGTTACACGTTACCATACAAGAACTCAACCCGGTCATAGTTGCATCTGCTATTTGGGGTATAGCTATAGTAAACGGGCGGCTCTGTGCAACAATATCGCAGCAGTCCATGGCATTTGTAGCTACGCCGCCTGGGGGCTAATCAGTTGGGGACTATGAAATCTAGCTAGCCCCACCTACTAGAACTCGTAAGCCACCTCCGAAAACCTCATACGTGGCCCAGTTGGTCAATTAGGGCCTAGCACAAATCTTGCCCATCAGCAATCCGCCACTTCAAATCTCGGGCGGTCGCTCTGCTCTGACCACCATATCGGGGATACGCCTCCTTTGACGAGCCAACCCCGCCTACCTTCTACCCCCTCACGATTTACGCGGGGCCTACTCCGCCGATCATATCATGCTTCGGGAATATAAGTCTCCTTTGCATTCACGGCAGGTCAACCAACAGGGGCGACATACCCGACCCCGCCTATACCGTTTACGCCCTCGCAATTTTTTACGCCCTCGCGATACGGGCCTAGCTACTCCGCCGATCATATCATGCATCGGGCAGCGTTTACACCATTCTACTTCAGCCTCACGGTGCCCTGTTTTTAAAAATTACGCGTCTGTCACAGGACGGCAACGACCCCCTAGCCCATCTGTCACTGAATGACATGGCGGTTGACGTCACAATAACCCTACCGGGCCGTAGCTAGCTAGAGGCAATATCGAAGCCGCCAGCGCTTTGCGAATTTTCGCTGCGAGCCGTTCCTCTGTCAGGGGTTGACCGCTAGTCAACTGCCCATCGCCGCCTCCTAGACCCGGCAGATGGGAGATCACAGGCTTAGCTATCTCCTGTGCATCTGCACTCCACGTAGCTAAACTCCAGTTGCATTATCGGCGACTCTCAGCAGGTCCATCCTACATGTAACTCACTTTTGGTCACCGCGACCCTGCCTGCAAAACTGAGTAGCTATTTCTACAGATTATAGCTATAGTCACGATTCCTTGACCTCATCATGATTGCAACTATAGCATAAACAACATTTCAGAACCTATTTCAAATAGCTAACACCCAAGAAAGACAATAGGAGCCTTGGAGGGTCAGACCACTTCTTCCCTGGAACCAGGACGGGAGGCTACACCTCCCTGTCCTTCAGCTAACCCTCCAAGCATTACAGATCAGGGTATGGACTTAATTCCGAAAGAGACCAACTGCATCCGTCTCTCCAAAGGTCCTAACCTGTGCTTGGGGCACAACTTCCTCTGCTTTACCACCAAGTATTAAATAGGCAGCCCCACACTCGGCTGCCTATGCACAATCCTCATAGCTGTTAACATTCAATATCACCAGATTTAACGTACCAGAAAGAATAGAAGTCAGTGTCCGTTAGCAAGTTTGTCCACTCCTTCTTTAGCCTTGGAACTAGGTCCTACAAAGAAGTGAAATTTTAAATGTACACCATGCACAGGGACTTTCAGGTAGACCCTAATTACATATGTACCAAGAACACAGTTCAACTTGATTTTCCGTTTTTTTAGGCCAATTTTCCTCCACACCAGGGTCGCCATAATAATTATTACATCATTTTCGCCACAACTCTTACAACATTGTAAGAAATTGTGTCAGCCTTTTCATTGCAAAAAAGATTTTAAACTACCACAGAACTACAATGTTAAGTGGGACAGTTCAGGACAAGAAACGGCAAACTAGGTTTGCTAACCTCCACACTGCTAAAATCAAAGGTGGCTGAATGATCACAGTACCCAGGGCCTTCGGTCCCATTGGCTGTTGGCCTGACAGGACAGAGGGTGACTGTACTACATCCTGAACATGCACACAGTATTTGCTGACTGCTTCACACCTACCACAGCCCATGGATTGTCCACTCGGTAGTCTCAGGTGGAATAAAGCAATCTTTCTGTAAAGAGAAAATAAATAGCTACAAGTTAGCTAGCTACGTACCACTCTACACCTAGTCTAAGATCAGATTGACCCAAGAGGACAAGTCACTAGTTCTTACTCTGGCATAGCAGAAGCCAGATGGGTGTTGTTGGGCAAAGGTAAAGTAGTCCCAAGAATAGTCCGAAGAATCTCGCCTGTATAGAAAAAGATAAGATATATTTAGCTATAGATGTGACAGGAGAGTAGATTAGCTACGACCGCCTCAGGTCATCTAGCTACTTACTGGGATTCTGAAGGCGCTGGCAGGGCGTGGATGACAGCGCAGAGACTGCAGAATAGCACGGCTAGAATATTGCGCATGCGTGCGCGTATTTGCCTGTGCAATACGAGATAATATTGCACGGTATCTCTACGTAACAATTATGTTATGCACAGGTGGAGTATGAAGATTACAGAAGGTTATGAGGGGTTACATAGGTTACAGAAATTTTCATAGGGTTTCAATGCAAAGTAAAGTTAGGATTTTAGATCTCAGGATGGGTATCAGGTCAATGGCACAACTGGTACAGACCATCCACTCCGCCATGCTTTTTCACGAATTGGTGTACAATACCACCCTGATAATTTCCTCCTCCGACTCCAAGGAAGCACTTTGCAGAAGACAGAGTTTCCTTTTCAACAATTGATACAAGAGCTCTATTGTGTGGTTTATTAAACAAAGTGGGATTATACTCGACTGTACGAATGCCCCATGACTCTAGTCTCTTGACAACCTTATTTTTTTACAGCAACACACTTGCTTCGTGGCCCTACTGCACAACTACTTGAGCCATAGTCACTGTAGTCATTAATAGCTATGACATTTTCAGATGTCATATTATATTTTCTCATCATATCCTGTATTATATTAGCGGATTTCTCCAAACACTGATCTACATTATGTTTGCGGAGCAGTATCCATTCAATTCGAAAGTGTACCCCAA
Organism: Phakellia ventilabrum; assembly: GCA_963921505.1. Classification (NCBI taxonomy): domain Eukaryota; kingdom Metazoa; phylum Porifera; class Demospongiae; order Axinellida; family Axinellidae; genus Phakellia; species Phakellia ventilabrum. The sequence continues at coordinate 1,860,224 of OY997392.1, forward strand.
TGAATGGTCCTGAGAAGTTTAGAGATTTTATAAATTCATTTGAAGCACTGACAATCAACGGCCCACGTTGTAAGTTATCTACGTCGCATACAGCATCATTAGCCAAGGAACAGTCAAATTCAGGACTCTTGGTATAAAAAGGAAACTCACCAGGATAACTATTTAACCCAGGCCAATATCGAATTAGCAGAGTAGTACGTATATGCTCACTACCTACAGCAACAGACACTGCTCTTTCCACAACATCAAGTAAAAATCCACTATACATGGCTTCAACACAAACTGCTTTGACAAGTTTAAACTTATAGTTGTTCCCAATAGCCTCGTCCTTGAAACTCTCCAAGTAGACATTAAGTGCTGCTACTGCATTGTGATCCCCTTTACAGTCAAGGATCCCGACTTTTCTTCTCTTTCACGAAATTCAGCCAAACCAAGTCATGAGTTGAATTGACAAGAAACTTGATATGGTGACGTTTTCACAAATGTGATAAATTATAAAAGCTACTAAGATAAATTGAATCACGCAAAGTAGCTCTATGAGGAATTCCGAGGCCAGATCCAAGTATGAAAGGATCTACTGCACGCCTTTTCCATTTGGAAGCAAGCCTTATTAGGTGGACAAACCTACGCATTGCGCCTCCTAGTTGATCTCCGTATTCAAGTACAGCAACATACGGCAATGGGGTATCATCGCTGTCTTGGCCTTTGGCAGGCAATGGGGTATCATCGCTGTCTTGGCCTTTGGCATACCGAGAAGGTTTATAGCTCTCCACAGACTGGCTACGTGCACTGAAGTAGATCAACACTGCAATAAAAAAAATGACCACTGATAAGGTATAGAGAGTAGTTTTCAGACAAGTAGTACTAGTGGCCACCATGCTAGCGCTCAAAAAAACACTTCACAAAATTAATAGCTTTACGTCATCGAACGCGAAGGCTTCCTCGTAAGTCTCGCACAAATTCTCATTTATTACGGGTTAGGAATTCAGTCTACGCCATCGGTAATTAGGTGAACACTTCCGGTTATGTCCATATTTAATTACTAACGATATCCTTGATTTGTGTCTGGAAGTTGAATATTTTAAGTATAACGCTACATTCGTGTCATAATTGTGCAGTAATACTTTTTTTAGCATACTATCCAAATTTTATTTGGTAAAATAAAATTTTATAATTTGGACACTAATCTAGCGCCATATTTAATAGCTGTACAAGCGGGGGGGGGGGGGGGGGGGGGGGGGGGGGGGGGGGGGGGAGAGTACTAGCTAGTATGCTCAAATATAAAATCGTTGTCCTGATCCCTGTACTACTGTTTGTACTCTGACTGAATCGCGGGTAACAATTATGTTATGCATAGGTGGAGTATGAAATAAATAGGATTACAGAAGGTTATGAGGGGTTACATAGGTTACAGAAGGTTACATAGGGTTTCAGTGCAAACCAAAGTTAGGATTTTAGATCTACATCAGTTGCACAACTGGTACAGACATTCCATTCCGCCATGCTTCTTCACAAATTGGTGTACAATACCACCCTGATAATTTCCTCCTCCGACTCCAAGGAAGCACTTTGCAGAAGACAGAGTTTCCTTTTCAACAATTGATACAAAAGCTCTATGGTGTAGTTTATTGAACAAAGCGGGATTGTAGCTGACTGTACGAATGCCCCATGACTCCAGTCTCTTGACAACCTTATTTTTTATATTATCACACTTGCTTCGTGGCCCTATTGGACAAACACTTGTGCCATAGTCACTGTAGTCATTAATAGCTATAACATTTTCAGATGTCACACTATATTTTCTCATCATATCCTGTATTATATTAGCGGATTTCTCCAAACACTGATCTACATTATGTTTTTGGTGCAGTATCAATTCAATTCGAAAGTGTACCCCAATGAATGGTCCTGAGAAGTTTAGAGATTTTATAAATTCATTTGAAGCACTGACAATCAACGGCCCACGTTGTAAGTTATCTACGTCGCATACAGCATCATTAGCCAAGGAACAGTCAAATTCAGGACTCTTGGTATAAAAAGGAAACTCACCAGGATAACTATTTAACCCAGGCCAATATCGAATTAGCAGAGTAGTACGTATATGCTCACTACCTACAGCAACAGACACTGCTCTTTCCACATCATCAAGTAAAAATCCACTATACATGGCTTCAACACAAACTGCTTTGACAAGTTTAAACTTATATTTGTTCCCATGTCTAGCAATAGTCTCGTCCTTGAAACTCTCCAAGTAGACATTAAGTGCTGCTACTGCATTGTGATCCCCTTTACAGTCGTAAATGCAAGGATCCCGACTTTTCTTCTCTTTCACGAAATTCAGCCAAACCAAGTCACGAGTTGAATTGACAAGAAAATTTTCAAAACTTGATATGGTGACGTTTTCACAGTCCTCCAAATGTGATAAATTATAAAAGCTACTAAGATAAATTGAATCACGCAAAGTAGCTCTATGAGGAATTCCGAGGCCAGATCCAAGTATGAAAGGATCTACTGCACGCCTTTTCCATTTGGAAGCAAGCCTTATTAGGTGGACAAACCTACGCATTGCGCCTCCTAGTTGATCTCCGTATTGAAGTACAGCAACATACGGCAATGGGGTATCATCGCTGTCTTGGCCTTTGGCATACTGAGAGCTCTCCACAGACTGGCTACGTGCACTGAAGTAGATCAACACTGCAATAACAAAAATGACCACTGATAAGGTATAGAAAGTAGTTTTCAGACAAGTAGTACTAGTGGCCACCATGCTAGCGCTCAAAAAAACACTTCACAAATAGCTGGCTTCCCCGTTTTAATTAAGTCGAGGATACTTATAATTACTAAACGTTAGTAATTAAGTATCCTTGATTAAGTCTCGCAGAACACTTCCGGTTATGCCCGAGGCTGGGATATTTAATACTGGAAGATATTTAATTACTAACGATATCCTTGATTGGATCTTTCAACACAGAAATCGCTCAAGTTTTGTTGCCATGGATTTCATCCATAATGGCGTGCAATACAATTGTATTGAGGAGGACATGAACATTGCCACAAATGGCATATTAAATTATTGTGAACACTGGTAAGATAGGACGTCCTGTCTTACCAGTGTTCACAATAATTTTGTTCAGTATAGAGGTGAATAAATCTTGGTGTTGTGTCAAATATAAGAAGTGCCATAGAAATGTATGGCTCTGATGAATTTGCTAATTGCCGAGCGCAGCGAGGCCTATAATACGGGCTCAGAATCTCAGCTAGCGTTTATATAATATTTGTCCGTCCCCTCCCCCAGGGGGCCCCGGGGGCAACGGTGTCATAGTGTACGCTGTCCCCCCACAAAATGTCCCCCCGGACATTATTCACCGGTGAATATTGTCCCCCCGGACATAATTCGCCGGTGAATAATGTCCCCCTAGGACAAAATTCACCGGTGAATAATGTCCCCCCTCAGTGAATAGTGTCCCCCTCGAGTGGCGGCTGAGACTTTAGGGAGCCCCTCCCACCCTTCGTCCTCCACACAGCCACACAACTCAGCAGTGTATGCCATAGCTCTCGCTGTGGTGGGGCAAGCAGTGGAGTTATAGTCTCTCAGGCCTTTTGTCCCCCTTTTTTATTATTAAAATTATAATTTATTGTTAGCTAGCAAGCACATAAAATAGTTACAGTAGCGGAAAGTAAATTTTGAGTTAGACAGCATTAAACGGCATAATACTCTATTTAGGAATCTTTGTAAATTCGGCTGGATATCTCTTCTCCGTGAGAAAAGATAGGCCTTCTCGATCAATCCTACTTTCGCCTCCCGTGTTGTCCGCCTCGTGTCGGTAGCGGTCGAGTCCATCACGATTGTGAGTCTACAAATTATGCTCAGCCTCAAGCCAATTGAACAGTTTCATCTTTGACTAAATTCTGAGGGGGGACCGTCCACGGCGTGACAGGACTCGCTTTCAGAGAGGGGACATTATTCACCAGGGGGGGACACTATTCACCGGTGAATAATGTCCGGGGTGACATTATTCACGGGGGGACACTATTCACTCCGACAACGGCACGTGCCAAGATGGCGCCTTCGGGATGCCATCTTCGAACTTGTGGCGCAGAAACAGTCAGCGATCTGGACAAGTCTATTGCACAGTTCTACCAAGGGAGGCTTACTACGGCTTCCAGGTTAGCAGAGTTTGTGTAGCCTCCCTCTAAACAGAGGTATGAATGCTGGAGTCAGACGACTACGATCGCGGTAGAACTTCAGGCACTACAGCTCGTCTTTTCTCTGCCGTAGCAACCATGGCAGATCCTTGAAACTGTGCTGCAGATATACCTGTCATTCTTCCGAAAGCTAAGTTTCTTGGTAGCTGATCGTTATTTAATATTCGTGCGACTGACTCGCGAGAGTTGTACCATATGCTGATAAAAGAAAACCTAGGCTATAAGTATGTCAGTTGATATAGTAACATCTGAAAATGATCTACTGGTATGCAGACCTTTCAACATTGCTACATGAGGATAAAATTTAATATCAAAACAAAAATGTAATCTCCTATGCATCCGCGAGGCATGTCACGTTTAATTTGGACCCTTGGTTCCCCCCGGAACTAATTTTTCTGAAATATTTGGACCCCCCCTGAAAAATTTGTTCCTACCCAAAGGCCTGCATGCGAAAGTTTAGATATGCTGGCTGGCCATTCCACGAAGGTCCCAAGGTTAAAAAAGTGCATATAAGAGGTGTATAAAAGATATTTTTGCCTTTCTTGCTTACTGCAGCTCCCAGGGTACGTCTAGACTTTGTGTCAGAGCCTCTGTACAAGTAGAGATGCGAGCACTAGAAACGGGCGGCGATCGAGCGATGCGAATGTGGAGTTTCAAGTAGCACAGCCCATCTCCCAAGGGCCCCAAGTTTTAAATAGTGCATGCCAGAGGTATATAAAGATTTCTTGCTAACTGCAGCTCCAAGGTCAGTAGAGTTTGTGTAGCTTCTGTAGAGATACAAGCGCTAGAAATGCATGGCATAATTGAGCGATGCAAATGTGAGTTTCAAGCAGCACAGCCTGTCTCCCATAGCAGCCAATTTAGCAGCATCCAAAATTCGATGGCAACACGTTCCGCCATTGGCTCTTCACTGCGACAAAAGTGGGTAGATTTCTTTCTCTCCATGCAGGTCATGGCTCTATAAAATTATACTACATGTATTATGGGGGTCCATATCTGTTTGAGAAATAACTTCCAGCAGATGGCCCAAATGTTTTGGAGGGGCCCATATTTAGTAGTTAATCTCATAGCTATTGTAGAGCTAATGGTAAACTCCTATTTGAAACAATGAAATTATTTTGATATTTCACTCTTCTTGATATTTCACTGTTGCTATGTGAAATTTCACTGTTGCTATGTGAAATTTCACTGTTGTTATGTGAAATTTCACTGTTGTTGGGAGCTATAAGATTAACATGTGATAGCATGATTTGGGATAAATCATACTCGTAATGTACCTAGGATGGTAAATTGCACTCGGCTTCGCCTCGTGTAATTTAACCCCATCCTTGGTACATTACTCGTATGATTTATCCCAAATTTCACTCCAAACCATGCTATTACATATACATACATTATGGAGGGTCCATATTTCTTTGGAAAAAATTAAGATCCGGCAGATATATAGGGGGTCCAAATGTTTCAGAGGGGGTCCAAATTTTACAGTAAAATAAGTTCCGGGGTCTATATTTTTCGAAAAATTAGTTCCGGGGGGGAACCAATTTTGGGGGGTCCATTTTTGCCGTTATTACGCTTGCGTATACCTAGTATACTACGATTTAGTATGGGTTCTTGCGCTTGGTTTGAACCATTCTCTTCCACTGCTGAGTGAGAACGGTCTTGAAGATCTCCCAAACTATTCATATGGTATGGACGACGCCACTCAAATCATCCGAGAGTAGCTGCTTAATATTGAGCCATTTGAGGGGATGTCGGGGACAATCGCTTTCAACAAAATCAATCGGGATGGAAGCAGAACAGTCATCAATAGTTTTCAGGTGCATTATAATGAGAGCTCCAGGAAGTCTTATGTCAAGCGCATTGGATCTTCAGCCAGCAATCCTTCCATGTTGAATGGCTCCTTCATTCAGGATAGGTATGATAAGCAAATTGTATCTGCAGACTGGGCTCTCATTGTCCTGATGGTGGCATTTGTGTGTCTGTTGTTTGTTGCGACCATCTTTTTGCAAGTGATTAACTTCTGGTATGCTGAGATTCACAAACCCCTCAAGGCGTCTAGCCCAGGTCTGACACATCTCATTTTCTCCAGCTGGTTTGTTTGCAGTTACTGTAGCTTATATGCCTGGGCTTTTTCCATGGGTTACTCACTCATCTTTGGAACAGTGTGTGGAAAAGCGTGGAGACTTTACCGCATTTTCATCCATTTCAATCGCCCAGGACGTTTGATTTCCAACCCCATACTGATCAGTTTGTCATCTGTTTTCTACTTGGTGACTTTGTGATCAACCTGACATGGAACTTGGTTTTAACCCAGCTTAGTTGCTACAGTTGCAATTTAAGGATCAAAAACAACCCTCATGTTATTGTTATTGACCCTTAAATTGCAACTAGCTGGGTTAAAACAACCCTCATGTTTGTGCAGTGTATATGTTATACCGGTAGGTGGTTGTAGATGGTTATAGGGGCCGGTTATAGAGGGTTAAAGTGGTTACAGATGGTTATAGGTTGGTTATAGTGGTTAAAGATGATTATAGAGGGTTATAGAGGATCATGGGTGATTACTGTATCCTTAGATATTTACAACAGAAGGAAAGGGAGTCAAATTTCCTGTGATACCAGTTTAATATTATGCACCCAAGGAGTATTATGTAGATAATATTAGAGCCGAGACAATAGTTAATGATACACCGAAAGAATTTCAGCACTCAAAACATGTAACACTCCGTTCCCAGGCTCCACTGCCCAGCGTTTTTTGCACTTTGGAAAAACTCAGGCTGGGCTCCTTGTTACGTCACACGATGTCACGTACGTGAACCGTCCATAGCAGAATAATCTCCCCCCCCCCCCCCCCCCCCCTCAGATCAAGTATACGTGATGTGGTCCCCTCTTGCTGCAGATGGTACCCTGGGACAGCTGTAGCTACCAAATACTGAGTCATGGGGGGACCATTCACAGCAAGGGGTTTATAGTGCCGTGGATAGTCCCCGGGGATACCATGCATATGTAGTGCCACAGACGGTCCGGACCAATTATTATGCTACGGGGACCACTGGTTTAAAGGTTTGTGGGGACACCACGGTTCACTCATATTGACAACACAATTACTGGTATTTAATAGCAGATTCTGGTGTCCAGGTTCATCCTATACATATACCCAAGAGATACCGTTGTTTTGAAATCACACTATGTCTTAGTTCCAAACTGAAGGCGATCGGGGTGGCTGTAATGTAGGCTGTGGTGTAGACGTTCTGGGTGGTGGTGAGGTGATGGTGAAGTCAACTGGAACTGTTACTATGCATGGGTGACCAAAATGATGTTCAAAGCTAGATGTCTTGAAGAAATGAAGACTAACAGAGGAAACCAGGTAGAAAGACGTAACCTGAACAGAATCTGATGTGGTTGAGAATGCAGAAAACACATTAGAGCAAATGGAGGGAGTTGGTCTAAAGAATACAGAAACACATTAGGAGGGAGTTGGTCAAAAATGCAGACAGCACAATAGAGTAAATTTGATTTTCTGCATTCTTGGCCAATTCCCTCCACTTATACCATTTTGTTATGTCTGTATATAACATGTTTATCATCTGCAACTCAATAACAAATAACTATAATTATAGTCAAAATGACAATTCTTTTTTTACTGTGCACAGTGAATCATAAATTTAACACGAAAGTGGCTACATCTAAGAAGCAATTTATGAAATATTTCCAAATGGCACTTGCAGTCATACAACTGTCTTAGGTCATCTACTTACTGGGATTCTGAAGGCACTGGGAGGGTGTGGATGATAGCTAGAGTAGAGACTGCAGAATAGCATGGCTATAGACGTCCAGTAATCATCTTGCTTCTTGCCATGGCGATCTCTTATATGAAGTTCCAGTCGCCCAGTGATTTGCGGTTCGTGTTCACATAGATAGGGTATAAATCTATATAACTCCGAAGGTCTATGGTAAACTGCATGGAAAAACATATTTTATGCTCGCCCACGCTTCTCCCGCACTACTTGTAGCTCAGTGGCTGGGTGTATATATTGTGCTTCAGGTCATGTCTGTTGACTTGAAGGCAAGGATGAACAAAAGCAATTATTGTTGTACATGCAGAAAGCTCAAAGTGCCATATATTTGTACAACATGTTCCTCCTCTTGGTGTTTGCATATGCAGGAGTGTTGTGCAATCTGACAGTTTCAAAAGGCACCCTAAAATGGACTTAATCTTTTACACCAACACTGTCAAAACAAAGACATGTTCTTTTCAATAATTCTTTTTATGTACTGCCCGGCTCAATCTTGACCTGGGTATTGAGACCTGCTTTTGCGACGGTTTATAGTCAGTCACGAGACTTGATACAGTTAAAGTTTATATCCGGTTCATTACTGGAGTCACCATCAATCTGCAGGAGCTCATAACCCAAAGGGAAGGAGCGTTAAACTTGTGTATGTATGCTGATTCCACCTGTTAGTAGCGCTTGCCCAAAATTCCTTATATGGTAAGTGCTATGTAAGTGCTATAATTTACTTAGTACTAGTCAACTGCTACACTGCAAAAACAGAAGGGTTACTTTAACCCAGCTAGGGTTATCTCAGTTGCAGCTTTATGTGCATATATTGTAATTGAATACTCTAAACATCAGTTGCTGATTATTTGTAGTACCTATGTACGAGAAACATGTTGATAGTCATGGTTGATTTGTTGGAATGCATAAACACCGTTATGGGAGAATAAGCTGGGGGGGGGAATGGAGGAGTAAAAGGTACATTACGCAGTCATAACTCCTCTAAGTCCCTAGCTAATACTCTCAGTCTTAGGGTGTACATTCCAACAAACCTCTCCCTTATTCTTATAATACTTAGTCCATAAAACAAAACCAGTATGCAAAATTTAAACAGTTACTTTAACCAATCTATGGTTAGCTCAGTTGCAACTTCACTATCATGCTTATATATATAAGTACAGTCTGCTTACTGTGTGTGTATCTGCCACCAAAGGCATTACTGGTTTTGTTTATGGACTATAGTATTGTAAGAATAAGGGAGAGGTTTGTTGGAATGTAGCTACACCATCAGACTGTGGGTATTAGCTAGGGATTTGGAGGAGTTATGACTGTGTGATGTACCTTTTATATACTCCTCCATTTCCCCAGCTTATTCTCCCATAACGGAGTTTACCTTATAACCCTATAAACATGCATTCCAACAAATCAACCATGACTATCAACATGTTTCTCGTACATAGGTACTACAAATAATCAACAACTGATGTTTAGAGTATTCAATTAGAATATGCACATAAAGCTGCAACTGAGATAACCCTAGCTGGGTTAAAGTAACCCTTCTGTTTTTGCAGTGTAGGCATTCCATATATGGAGTTTTCTTGTAGGTGCCATTCGACAACAGGTGGAATCACTAGTTCAACGCTCCTTCCCTTTGGATTATGGGCTCCTGATATAGGCAATCCAGCGTTGCAGTGCAGGCTATATTATATTTTCGATTACTATTTTTGAGCAATGTCTGTACAGTATTGCCAATGGTAATTACAAAGTGCTAGACTCTAATATCATAGTAGCTACCAAATTTCCTTCCACTGGCTTGAGTCCAAACTGCTGGAGTCCAATCTTTCAATCTAGTGAGAAAGAAGATATTAATTCTAATAGACCGTTATCAACTAGAGAAAATCCTCCTTGCTTCATAGAAAGGATCTGCAATAATAGTGAGCATGCGGTGTTTATGACATCACAGTATCCATCATCAACCCACCCATGTCGAGACTGCATGACTACCAGCAACATCTTATGAGTTCTTTGCATAGCTACCATAGACTTTAGAGCATACATAGACTTGTTTTCAGGCTCTACTCCAGTGTTTTTGCACAGAGGAATGATTTTATTATGCGGTGTGTGTTATTCTTATAGGAAGTGCATATGTGTGGTACGTTTGATGAAATGCTCTAATCCTGTACATGATAGAGTCTTCTCTAAGAGTAAAGGACCTCTTCTGGATGAAAGAGTAAGCCAAAGGATGAGTAGGCCAGGTTTAAGTGAGTCAAATTATATTCGAAATTTTCAATTATTCGAACACTCAAGAAAAATAATTTGCAAATTCAAACAGCCAGTCTGAAATCCTAAGAACTTGCGTTAAGAAACAGCCCACATTGGTTTCTTCAGCTGCAATTGTATGCTCAATGAAAAATAATAAAGAGCTATGACTTGCCTCTTTGAAGCACACTGTGTAGGCCAGCGAGGCGTTTTCTGTCAGTTTGGGTCGAGCAATGTAGGACTTGTATAGGAGCTGGGAAATGGCCCTCAGTGGTAGTACAGTATTAGTGGTCAGGTTGAGAACCTGTAGCCATGACGGGCATGTAAGGTAAAGGAAGACATGGACACTAATACACAAACAAGCTGGGCATTTTTCATGTAAATTATCCTCAGGAACAGGTCAGGCAGGTTATCTTATCTCACACAATTAAAACTGCACAACTAAAACTGCAAATTTAAAGTACCGACTCAGCAATTTCATAGCATGCTTCCAAAAGCAGGCTACCACTTCTTCACAATCTAGGCACACAATACTAAGCTTGGCCTGTAAACGTTCTGCTGTGTTCACGGTTAAAGTGGCAATAGTATATAACGCACATGATAAGTGTGGATGCATAAACAAACATGAAACATAAACAATCTTAGCACCAGCCCCTGGTGCACACTTTATGTGCCCAGCTAGCAAATCAATAATCAGCCTTGTTCCCGGGCTCCTGTTCCCAGGCTCATGCGGAGGAGCCTGGGAACAAGGCTAATCAATAGTGTGCTCACATGTGTGGCAATTCCAGGAAGAAAACAAAACATTATTTCATCACATTGTTATTTCATCACATTATTTTGACTGCATCACTGCGTTAAAAGCACTGTATCTCTGAACTTCAGGACAGGCCTCATATATGTTGTGTAAAGGCATCATTATGTGAAACTTCTACGCAGTATGTATAAGCCCTGTCCTTAATGCAAGTTCAGAGATACAGCAATTTGAACGCAGTGATGTGATTGAAATACGTGATGGAATAATATTCGCTTTCTACCTGGGACTGCCACGTTACATAATTTGTCACTAAATCCTTGATTGTGAATAGTGAAAACATCTTTAAGCTAGACGCCTTGATGACTAAACTCAGTCCAAGTTGCCAAAAGATGTAGTCGTACTATAATAACCCAGATTCAATTGACAATAGCAATTCAACTTACTGTGGCCAAACACTGCACATAGCAGTGAGGGAGGGCTGAATTTTGATGCATGTCAGTGAGATAGTTAAAAAATGAATGGTTCCAGTAATGATCAGTCATAAGCGCAACTGAAATAATGATAAATGTATGTATGAGGATCTGCATGCATGGTATTAAAAAGTCCATTAGGAAATAACTCACGTAGACTGTGGTCTACAGAAGAGGCATATTTTAGAAGTTCCATAAAACATGAGGCAGCAGCTTCCTTCACAATACTGCTGTCCTAGAGAAACAACATTAACCTGCCTCAAAGTAGAAAACAAAAGAGATGGATATACTTCTCAGTATGTGTCCCAAAACTATGTGTCCATCATTCCCGTCCTTTATTTGTCAGCCTGAATTTTAAGGATTACTGTAATGTAACATTATTAGTATACCAAACACACACTTGCATCAGGCTTCTGCGCGTAACTCCTTCCGCTAGTCTGCACACAAGGTACCTTGGTTAAGCAGTTGAGCACCAGGAACACCAGCACTCTAATGTGCTTTGAGTTGCTTTCCGCAGGCTTGCTTCTTCTTTCAAGCTCCTGCAGCACAAAGCAACCAGTTTTTCCCCCGCTCAAAAACACCGACCGCCAAAAGTGTAATCCTGCCACTGTTGGAAGGTGGAAGGGGACTGTAATATTAGAGTTCTTCAACATAGAAAATATATCACCATATGGCAGCTTTGAAGTACTATTCTCCTATTCATATTGCCCTGCCATAGTAAACCATAACTGTCAATAGTTATTCTACTAATAGACCTTGGGCCTCAATCAGCGGAGACAGTAAGGCTGCAGTCAGAGATTGTACATTCAAAGTAATAGTGGCAGGTGAGATCTGGAATGGGCAACAACACACGTTATTGCATACACTTCTCCTTGACAACGGGTTTACCGTAACACTTTTTCTTTGTTGGTAGAGTATCAGCATGGCAATCAACTCCAGAGCACTGGCTGATGATGGGGAATAGTGCTGCATTACAGAAAGAAATATCTTTCATAAGAAGCAGGCACCTTGAACAAATGATCTGAACTTGCTTTGGAAGATGCTGAGCTTGGAACACACGAGGCCAGTTTCAGCACAAAGGGAGCATTACCCAGCAGGAGCAGGGGAACTGGATGCAGTACAAGTGGATACAGATACTCAAAGATTACTCAGTATGACTGAACACGGAGTAAAGAATAAACCTTGGCTGTTCCCATCTTGCCCCATGCTCTGCTGTACTGCTCCACACAGGAAGTCCATGCCATACTTGGCACTTTGAGAGGACATGCTGTCTTCAAGTTTGGCCCTAGATATTGATATAATTCTTTCACTTCCTTGATAGCACACATAATGGGTTAGTAGTCATATCTCCATGAAGGTTTTTTGCAGCTACAGATGTTTTTTTCACGGCTTCATGTATGGACGGACTGGGGACAAGCACAAACCTCACCTAGTAATGATGTTTGTGACTGCAAGGACAAGAACATAGTGAAGTAAGCAAGAGCACATAAATATCACTTGACCATTATTCAGGAGGGCCATGCATTTATGGAGATGTGATAATTAATGAAGAGAGAGCTTACTTTGATAGATGAGCTTCAGATCGGTGGTCTCAATGTTGTGAGCCTGTAACTTTACCAGTACTTGTAGAATAGCAGCATATGTTGAATCTATAATAAATACATCAGAGCATTAGAATCTCACTCACTCACACATGCGCACATAGACATGCAACCTATTGAGGTTCATCATTACGGTGCTTAGCAGTTTAATTAAACCTTGTTTTTAAGTTTCATTTAGCTACGCAAAAATTGCTCTCTAAGCATCCAAGCTCTACTTTATAGGGCAAAGGATCTGGCATGCCATTGGCCACACCCACTTGATACACGGCGGGACTAGGACAGAGCTGAAGCGTGGGTACATGCAATTCACCCCCAAAATGACAATTGAATAAACAGGCCTAAATGCTGCAGCATATACCACCAAGAACACTAAAAAGCGACAACCTGGACTTGCAGCCGAGAATGAGGCTACAGCTAGAGATCAAAGTACGAAAGGACATGTTATGATTACAGGTAGTAGATCAGCAGCTGCCAGACCTGGCAATGGCTCAACTCTCTGGACTAACATAGCCCTCTGCAGTGAGCTGAAGACGACACCTATGACACTGTCATGAGGGGGTGATCCCACTGTGGTTCTCCCCTTCTATAAATAGTGAACATTAACAGCATTATTTATAAAAAAATTGACATTCCGGACTCTTGCCTTACGTAGATGTATACCTGTGAAATGAGTTGTCCAATTATGCTTAAGATGGGTGCAGTATCAACAGAAGATTCGGACGTAAGCATGCCCTAAAATAGGGATAAATGTGTTAGCTAATTAGCAAGAGGATAAAAAATAGCACACGTATGAAATGGGCTCCAAACAGTAGCTATAAGAAGCGTAGGTTTGCTACCTTCCTTAGTTGCCTGAGAACTGCAGCTGTTCTCGCCCATGCAAAAAAGTTACCCTACGCATACCATGCATATGAGAAAATGTACCGGCCATATAGCTAGCCAAAGTGAAAAGTGTATGTAGACATGGGAATGAAGCATGGTATGTAATACACCAGCTTCTTTATAACAAATAAAATTTCTAGTGCACATCAATACCATGGCATAAATGTATGTGACCAGATACACAAAAACCCGGCACTTTCCGCATTTTTGAATGCACAGGCTTCAAAGATGCCTATCTCTGCAATGGTACTACACGTACGATCTAAATGAAATGCAGGTGGCTTTTTGAAGGATTCATTGCTGCAGAATTAACCCAGAAATGAAGCCTTCCTGCTGTACCGCATGGGGCACAGTTCATAGCACTCTCGACTGCACAGCAATTTTCGAAAATGCTAATGCTATGTACTGACGTGTATATCTCAGGAACAGACTTCTAGTGAGAGTTGGTATTACAATGTAGTTGAAGGGTAGTATTTGTACTGTTCCAAGGATCATTCTGAAAAAATGTTTGAAGTGCCGGTTTCATATGCCATATGAGCAAGCACTATTATATACATACGCCGGGTATTCGTTCATACCAACAGACATTCCAGGGCTGTGCTAGACTCCTCTAGGACATTCAAAAGCTCAGAAGTCAACTTGGAGTAGTGACCATCGTCAGTTTTTGCATCCTCAAGAACCTTTAACCACTGTAAAACCTGTCAAACATGAAAGTAGTTGGCTATCATCAAATATCGGGATGAAATTGACAATAGCAATTACCCATGCTGGAGCCACATCCCTGACCAGACCATCTTGACAGAATGCCCACTTCAGCAGGGTTCCGTGTGGCACAAAGAGAGAGGTGGGGTTGAGAACCCTTAGGAGACCTCTCACCAGAATCTGGGAGGCTACAGGAAATACATATTTTCCCCTTTAGCTTGCTCCTACATATAGCATGTGTACCTGCTAACATAAAATGATCCTTACCATTAGTTTGCACACACATGTGATTTAAAGCTTGAGGGGGGTGATTCAGACTGCTATCCGCACTGCTTTCAGACACGATCTACAAATGACGGAGTTCAGTTCATCACGGCTCAGACTGTACTACAATGAACTCCAAAGTGTGGCTACTAGAAATGTACATTTGCTGCCTTCCTTCGTTGTCTGTGAACTGCAGCTGTCCTCACCCACGTAAAAATTCACCCTTCTACTCTATGCATCACACACGTGAGAGAATGTATCAGGCCCACAGCTAGCTAAAGTGAAATGGGAATGAGGCTATTAAAACTGTACACTTACTGCATACAGCACACAGAGGTGTGTGAGCATGGTGGCTGGGAGCATGTGAATGTCAGGGTTGAGAGACAGGAAGCTAGCCAGAGCTTGCAATAGAGCCCCACGGGGAACCAGGCTAGAGAGAAGAGAAGGATTGTGAGCACGTCCGTGTTATAACCAAACTCGTCCATAGAACAGGCTTCAGAAATATGTTAATATTTTCTCAGTCTAGTAAATAAAACTATATTCACCAGATGTATCAACATGCTAGCACATATTATAAGGGTGCATGGCTGCAGTTGCTTTGATTCGGAAGTGCTACAACAGATACCAAAGTGCTGAGTCTCTATAGGTTATATTCGAAAACTATATGCGTCATTTAACCGGCACAGCTAGACGAGCATGCATGGCCAACTCTATACTGAACCTTGAATAGTACAGCTACACCGAGCCCTCTAAAGGTATAGATATGCATACCAAGAAAGGGAACACTATAGACTCCACACAGTAAATAACACATGGATCATGCAAAACAAAACTAGTGGCACACACCTGTCTCCATGTGTGAAGGCCAGGTAGAAGAGAGCCAGGGTTCCACCCTGCAGGCAACGCAGCGAGGCAACACCATCATCTTGAGCCTTGCCCACAGCCACACCGCCTGTAGCTCGCTGAGACAAAAACTTCAGGCAACTGGAGGCACTACCTGTGGGTTGGTATTGTATAGACGGCATATGATTCATAAAACGCCAAGTAACAGCTCATTCCCCACTGGTGGCGGCAAAGTGTTCAGCCAATAAGCCTTATCGGCTCACACTCATGGAATAGTGGCTGCTTGTGGTGCAACCGGACACATACATCTTTGGTATAATGATGTGACTAACTGGCAAAATCATTACATATCTGCATCAGTCTTGTCTCGGGTAAGGAGGCCTATCCTATTTGGCAGCTCCTATGAAAAAGCATCACATGATTGCATCACGCAATTTGGCAATAGAAACTCGGTAGAGATTACTACTTTATGTCAGTAGTACACATTACACCAGGAGCGCATGAACCCCCAAAGGTGGTGCCTCATGCGCTCCTGATTACACGTAGTTTATACTTACAGTTCATGCTAGGGAGGGCGGAGTGGAGAACGTCTGTGACATAGGTGCAGGACTGCTGCCCTTTCTCAAGGTGGAAGCACATGGTCTCCAGGAATCCATTCACACTGTTACACAGTGCCTGATGGCTTCACAATGTACAGACATTTACAATGAGCAGAAGAACAAGTTGCTGGGCAAGCTTTATTCTACGTACATACCCAGTTGTTGTGTTAAACTTGATCTTCACATCAAATGACATTTGAATAAACCCTGAAGAGGCTATTGGCAACACATACGCTTAAATTGTCGTTGTATCTATTCGTGTGCTCAGTTCGTGTATCAGATCTCACCCAGTCTCTCAGCAAAGGTAGCTGCAATACTGCTGCACAGAAGGAGCTGGTGTCTGGCTATACCAAACAAAGATGCAAAGGGCCCAGGATGCTCCAGCTGGTCAAAGTTTACCTGTACGGGTTGTGGGGTAGCAGTGAGGAATTTTTCAAGAGACATAAAATTTTTGTATACGCACAAAATATGAAATTGTTTAGCCAATGGATCTTAAAATTCCAGTAAGTGCAGTGTTCTAGCTAAAGAGTGGAAGAATGGTGCTCCTCCACTCTTCAATGGATCACTTTTCTTTGATGTGGTTGTAAGAATATAATTAAAACCACAACACTGCTTTGATCTTTAAGCAAGCACCGCTCTTTGCAACTGCTTCTGACAATCTGAAAAAATATCATCTCTGAATTCCTAGTTTTTTTTTGACTAGTACGCATAACTTGACTTCTAGACCAGACACATGAAATGAGACAACACAATCACAAAGCTACGAACCAAAATGATGGGGAGCAGGTTTTCCTCAAAGCTCTTGAAGAGGAAGGAGCTACAGTCACTTGTATCCAGAACTGGACCTCCTGTACTACACTGACCCTCCAGTATATCTGAGCAAAGCCTATACGTGTAGAATGGAAGATGCAAATACATTTATCCTGCCTCTGAGGTGGATAAGTAACCAGCAGCAAGTTGCACAGGCTAAAAGACCTACAGTCAGATCTACTTACAGCTATCAGACACTAGATACAATAGCTCCATGTGCTGGAAGAGCCTACGGATATTAAAAGGTCTACTGGTGGGTATGCTGCTGTAGTGAGGCTCAATCAGGAGAAAATTGGAAAGCTACAATTTGAGCTGAGTGGCTTAACAAGTTATGTACGTAGTGTTACCCAATGTACGACATAGCTCACTTGCACATCCTCTCTACCGAGATCAACACCTCACTGAGCTGTCCTTGTGCAGCGGATGTCATGCCGGGCTGAACCCCACCCTCAAGGGGTGTGGCTGTCAGGGGGCTCAGCAGCAGGGCTAGCAAGGGGAGGAGGGTACTCAGAGGGAAGCCAGGAGGAAAGTGATGAAGCCTGCATGTGGAGTATAGAGAAGTGAATTTCAGTAATTATAGAGCAAAATGGCCAAATGAAAGTCGATTTACCTTAGTAGGTTAGAGAAAGCGACTGTTGCCTGCAGCGTCACAGCAGGAACCTGGACCTGCAGTGCTGCAGAGACCACCTCTAGTAGATGGTTTAGGCCTTCGTGGCTGTTGAAGAGTGGCACACCACCTGGTTGCCTGTGGAGAAAGGTAGAGTGTATGAATCCAGTTCTTTTACACTGAGAAATCGAAACTGTACCGTGTTAGAATCTTTGAGAGCAAACTAAACCTGTAAAACAAGTGAGAGGAATACATGTCAAGACTTAGAAGGGGCTGGGTCTTCAATCATATGCATGATGTGATCAACTGACCCCAGCTGGGTAGCACTGTAATTCCTCAACCTCAGAGTGCTACTTAAACCAGCAATAACCGGCTCAATACCTGGGGATACATTAAAATGATTATCAAAAGGCTCTCTATTACTAAGGCTTAATAACACACCGTAGATGACATGGGACTTTGAGTAGAACTCATCAATGGTAGCCAGTGAGTTCAGACAGGAGAAGAGGGAACTGGCATGCACATTCAGGAACAAGTAAAAGGTGAGTATTGTAACAATAAAAGTATGGCAATTTTCTTACTTCATCAGCAGCTCATTCTTGCTGGAGAGGGCTTCAAACATAAACTCTGATTAAGAGAGAAAATACATAATAGTATGACCATAATTATTTACAGTATGCAATACTTACAATCAGCTCATATATGAGACACATTAGCTGTGGTGTATGTACAATAACTGTTTGGATGGTTAACACCATTACAATGATGGTAACCCTTTTTAGGCACTAACAATAGTACAGAAGTTCCTAAATAGTGGATAGCTACTACTCTATACAATGATAGCTGTCCTAGTACTAGTTCTAATGCCAATTTTATTTTGCATACACAGAAGGTTTGCTTTTCCATGGCTGTGAAAGAAAATGAGGTGGGAAGACCTAGAGATTAGTGCTGCGGACCTGCAATGTCAGCTCTTAGCAGCACTTGTCCATACGGTGCGTGGTGGGCCAGCACCTCTGCGATACACTGCACCCCAGACAACTGCAGCATCTCATCTCGACTCAGGAGAACCTAAAATAGATCACAGTAGCATCACATGCATGTAGCCATTTTCACAATCAAAGACGTACTCACTCTCTTGAAAGCTGAAGCAAATGTGGACCCTATATAGAGGCGTAAGTAAAAAATATCAGTGTGAATGAAAATACCACAATAGCTGATATACTGCATGCCTTTGGATTCCAAGTTCAGCTGATCAGCTTGCACTAAGCACTGTGTGTACATTCCACTCTTAAGGAGAGCTTTAACCAGACCTGCATAGTGAACAATGCCATACACATAGCTGATTACTTCAGGGAGGAACACATCACTTATAAACAGTATTTCCAAAAAAGCTAGGTGCCTTAAATACCATTCAGATTAATAGCAACAGCTCATCTTTCAGAGCTCCATATATTGTAATCAAAAGAACAAAACAAAGTTGTGTACCCAAGAGATTGATAGTCAACTCATGCGATTTTGCAGTGGCTAGGTTGGTTGATATATGCCTGCACATGCTCTGGACAGTGGCAATGGGTAGGGAGTTCTGCAGAGTCCTACTGCACACTTGAACAAGGATATAGATGACAGCCGACTTCACTGTCTCCTCGGGGTAGGCCATGCCTCCCAGTAGAAATTCCAGAAAGCCACCTGTGGAGGAGCAAGAATACGCTATGTAGTGTGCACGAGGGTAGATATATATATAGCCTGATACCCAGGCCTCCCTTTGCATTTTTTTTTTGCAGGCTGCGAAAATGCTGTCAGGGAGGCCTGGGTGTGAGGCTACTATAGCTATACACACAAATCTGCCTCTCAATTATGTAGGTGGTTAGCATGGCAACCAGAATACAGTTATCTGCTGCTATAGGGTTGACTTTGACAGGCAAGAAAAATCGAATTTTAAACATCCGTCAACCTACAAAATAAATCTTTTTTGCTGGTTCCAGATCTCACTTAGCATTTCTATTTTTCATGTGGGGAACAAACATGTGTGGTGCAATATAGTGGGCCAGACACTGAATAGCATTTCCTCCCATGTGTTGTTCAATGACTCAACTGAGTGTACGAATCAGACAACCCATCCTGTATAATATACGCATATATAAATACACTCCCAAGGGGGAAGATTTTGCAAATACGTGCTATTGATAATGGAAATACTCTAATGATCACATGCAGTCTCCTGTTTTACCATATGAGTGGATGACATCGACACAGAGGAGTGGCATACAGTGCAACAGCTGGCCAAGAAAGGTTAGGTGAGGAAGGGACGCTGAAAAATTTTGCGACATCATCACCTATACAAAGGCAGGATAAAACGGCATGAATATGGACAGGAGCTGATGAGCGCCGAAGGCGCTCATCAGCTCATGTCTATGTGCTCATCAGCTCCTGATATGGAATACAGTACACGTAATAGCATTTCTACAAAAGATGTCCAGTACTAGCTATAGTCTCAAAATTCCGAAATTACATACTAGCATACAAAGAAAATGTTTCAGCTGAGCAATTTACTGTCCGAATAGTTCTTTGCAGTAGCATCCTGTGTACATCCTGAGTACTGAGGAGGTTCAGCAAGGAGATGAGAACTACAGTGTGAATAGAAGACAGCTCTAGCTAAATGATTGTGTAGGAAAATAAAGTTACACCACCTGCACCTTCTATGGACAATTGTGCCACTGATGAATTCTGAGACATCAAGAGACCTGAGGATGGGAAAACCAACACACTACGGATTCATTCTGCTTATACATGCAGCAATGAAATTTTTGTTTTCCCTTGGTGTACATATCATTTACAGCTATGCTTTACACAATAGTCCAGAAATGGACATGTTCATAGTAAGCTAGTTTAGACATATAGCTACCAATATAGGCTCACCACACAATGCCCTATGTGAAGCAGCTACCATTTCAGTTGCAGTAATACTGCATGCATGCATGCAGGCGCAATATGGTTCTGCAACTTCATGCTCTTGCGCATGTATACGGTAAACGTGATATAATACAATAACGATTATGGTTGTCTAGCCTGTGAGTTTGAAGTGCTGTTTTGAAGTGCTAGTGGTTGAATTTGAAGGGATAGTGGTTGAGTCCCATTTTAAGCCATTTCTCTAAACCGGTATTACAGTGCCATAAGACACTCGTGGTATCATGTGCATAACCTTTGCATACACAGAGGGGAATGAGTGTATAGCTACATGTAAAAAGATGTAGGGATGGCAATCCGTCATCCCAACCTTGTTTGGGGTTCTTTTTAGGGATTATATCCCTACATATGCATGTTTTTCTTTTTTTATGTTTGTACGTAATTGACGTAAGTCAAATTGCCAAACAAACGTTTGTGATGCTGAGGAACAGTTACACTAATTAGCTAGTTACTTTCTGAGTAATATAATATGTATAGCTACCAGGAGCCCATGAGCGCCGCAAAGCGGCGCAAAGGAGCATTAAACCAGTGATTCCACCTGTTGTCAAATGGCACCTACAGTAAACCACAAGAAAACTATATCGAATGCCTGCATGGCTGGTTTACTACCCTACTAGTGCTAAGTGAATTATAGTGCTTATGTAGCACTTAGCATATAGGTTTTATGGAATTTTGTGCAAGTACCATTTCACAACAGGTGGAATCAGCATAGTCTCATTCCCAGCCGATTTTTCGCCCTCCGTCGGGAAAAGTGCGTCTGGTAACCCCCCTATTCCGTTTCGGTTCACGATATTTCAATCATTGCTACGTCACGTAATCATTGCTTGTGTCACGTTGAACACTGCACGTTGACAGGCATGCAATCTTACGTGACGTCACACGTTTAATATAATGCGCCAACATTCCAGTGCACTTGAACCGAATTGGAATAGGGGAGTTACCAGACATACTTTTCCCGACGGAGGGCGAAAAGTCGGCTGGGAACGAGACTAGAATCAGCATACATACATACAGCTCCTTCCCTTTGGGTATGTGCTCCTGATGCTACTCAGGCTCAGCATGACAATTTTTATGTATATTAAGATCAAGAGTCTCACCACAACCACGCCCATATTTCAAGCTCCTACACGAGACTACTATACATTTGCAGCTGGTGTTTCATTCAAGCAAAAGTTTGTAAATTATATTAATAACGCATACCGAAGAGTAAGCTGCAGAGGTGCTCCAACACTCTCTTATCGGAGGATAGTGCCTGGAAGAGCTCGCCATTCCTGGCTCCCAACAGTGCCCGAAACTCGCCCAAGACTTTCTTCACGTGCACGGCCAGTTCACCCTTAGTCTCCAACCGCTCCGTGGCGCAAGCTATACATAGCCTGGGTATTGAGAAACCTGGAATTGTCCATACGGCACTGTGGTGAGCGTGCATGGCTGTGAAAAGAGGGCATCCTTCGAGTGACATATTTTTCGATCCGTCGCTCAGCGCTTCTATCGTACACGTGCACACTGGGAGCCAGCCTAGCCGGCCGGCCGGGCGCGCGCCAGGCTAACGTCACCATTACATCATTAGCTGCTATAAATAAATCGGTTACGTAATTATGACGCATTACAATCCAGCTCCACCTTTTTTTAGAGCATAAAAGCAAGAGCCGAAGCGCTGCAATCATTCCCAACTTGAAAACGCCAGTCGTGAATCACCAGAGGACGCCGGGTTTGAGCAGAGCACCAGACGAATTGACGATGGCGCTTCTGCGAGAACTGGACGACCTTCCCACCATCCGCTTACTTCGTCATTTGCACTGGCTTCACAGACGAAAAAAGTAATACCGGCGCCAGCCGCCGGTGCTTACTTCGGTTCGCTTCCTTCGGATTGCAGTCATTGAGGCTGTAACTGACTTTCATGGCTCGAGGGTTCCCCCTGCCTTTAGCGGCCACGCCATCACTCAAAACAGAGTGCTATGTGGAGTGGTGGGGGGTGCCCGAGGGCCGCCATAGCAGTCTCTCTTCGCCTTGCATCCGATGTAAGTCACTGCAAATGACTAGATGCAAGGGAAGGGAGAGTGGCATGGAAACAGTAACAAACCTACTGACAACAACCTAGGCTTACGCACTATAAATTGCAATTAAAGACCTTGATATATATCCCTACAAGGCAGCTGCAGACTTTTATTATAGTTTCGTTGACTGCATTCACCATCATCAAATATAACACTATCTTGAGTACATAATCTCGTCCACAAATGATTTCATACTGTAATGCCATACATGACTTCCACATCCGCTCATGAATTTTCTGAGAAATGCTCTGATACATCCGTACACGTGTAGTACCGCGTAAGCTTAGGCTGTACGTGCACATGTAGGCTTGGGCTACTCAAGTTTTAATACATCAATAAGTAAATTTATATGGGCTTTCTATATTAGGCATTAATATAAAGTACCGTCATAGTTTTCTCTATTTTATAATATGGGGCTTTTAATAAAAGCCAAAGTTAGTGCAGTTAGTCAGTTTGTTTAATGCCTGCACAAGAGTTAACATCATTAAATATACCACTATACATTATTGGCACGTCTGGTCTCCTGTAGACACTATAACCGTAGGTTTATAGTATGTACACAATACAAATAAAGTCATTATGAAAGGGAGCAGTCCCTGCTACAGCTTCTGTCAGAGACCTGTAAGTATAGTCCGCATATGATCATGAAGAAAAATTGGTCATCTCCGGGTTGTCGAGGAAATTTCTGAACGTTAATTAACTTCAGTTGCAAATTGAAGTCAACAGTTACTGCATACCTCGCATCAGATTAATGATTACCAGATGTTCATTCACAAACATACTTTCTTTCCGATAATTTGACTGGTGCTAGGAAGCTAGCCACATACTTCCAGTTAGGGAAGCCAGTCACAGGAAACATAATCAGATAGTCACTAACTGTGTGTCTTCCCTTGTAGCTAACAAGGGAAAGCTGACCACTTGTTGTTCCTGCAGCTACATGCATAATATGACATGAACCTTGAATTGCAACTGAGGTAACCAAGCTGGGTTAAAACAATCCTCATGTTTTTGCAGTCCCTACAACCCTGTACAACCGCTGAAAACCTCTTAAAACCAATCACCATAATCAGTATAATAATCAAGCATGCAAAAACTGTTGTGATGTAGCTATAAAGTGATCAGCAAACAATTATATCACTGACATTGTGCAAGTGCATACATACACAATGTATACATTGTCATTAGGTAAAATGCAGTATGTACAAAAAAGATGCAGAAACAAATTTGAATAATTGTATAACTAGCTAGCTACTCTTCCATATTCAGTTTCTGCTTGAGGGGTAGTACTTTTAGTTTTACCTTGATTTGCAGTATTTGCTGCTCTTCTTCTTGAATACTTTGAATCAGGTTCTTGTTTCTCAGCTACACATGAGGAAAAGGGCAATTATAACACTGTCAAACAGATATTTGGTACACATGCTAGCCTTGTGGACTTGTGTCCATGCAGGCAATCCAGCATGTGCAGGACATCTTGGAGCAATTGTATAGAGGACTACAGAAGCCGTACAGGAAACTAGCAACCCATCAGTACCAAAACTTCCGAAACGCCTGCCTAATCCACCACCTCGCTCCCAGGGGCCTATAATAGATCAAGGCAGTGAAGAGCCCACTTACAGCCATTGATACTGTCGCAAACAAACAATCAATGGCATCAGAGTGTGTGCTCTGCTTCAATGGAAGCCACACCCCAAGCCACACCTACCACCATCCCGAGTGAGAAAGCACTACCACTGAAGTCATGACAGAAGCTTAGAAAGACTGCCGGTCACAGCTTGGCTTGTAAAGGTCAGCTTAGCTTGATATTAGAGCTTACAAGGTTTTCATATTAAAACTCTGTTGTTTTAGTTCGGGTCGAAAACATTTTTTAGAAGAAAAGTTTAAGATACCTCAACCAACAACTGCAACAACATCACTCTTCATATTATACAGGCATTAGTCAGACAAGTGTAAAATTGGCCTCAGATCTGCCGTTGTTTGTCTGTCAGAAGCTGACAAAGATAGCTAATGTTCTTCCAACAGCGAGTGACTGGCATTGGTAAGCAAGCCACTGACAATGGGAACAGCCTAGTCCAACAACTGCTAGATTCAGAATGAGAAGTACAGCAAAGTGGCTGAATGCGCGTATAGAAAATAATTTCGCAAACTTTTCTACTCGCAAAAACAAAAACATTTACGGCACCTGTCGGCTATGTATACAGGGCTATTACAGGCCATGTAATAATTCTGCATACACTGTTTCTCAAGGAGCTGAAGCCACTGAAAGTGGCAATGCTTTCAGCTTTTACATCCTGTGAACATGTTGAGGCTATTCAGTGATACATAATGCATCCAAGCAGCCTTGTCCGCCAGCATTTGAGATAATACACTGAGCATGAATGGAGAGTTCAGCCTAGCACGGACTCAGCACTCACCTTCTGCAGGCTCAAAAGACTCACTAGAACTTAAACAACTGTTTCTCTTTGTATAGTAAACAGATACTTCAGTGCATGGTATTTACCAACATTCAATTCTCTTATTCCTGATGTAATATAACGTGTTGGAATTACCTCAATTTTTTTGTCATACATATACACATAAATAGAAAGCGGTCCAGTGTAATCTGGAGAAGAGGCCAATGCATCTACAATGGTATAGCCTGTACTCCCAAAATAGGGTACAAGCTATGGAGCCTACCTTTGGTGAACAAGTCTGCAAAATATTTCACAGTCTATAAACCACTACCCAATAGGAAACTGCCCCATTTTTTTCTGAAGAGAATTAAACACATTACTCACCACAACATTGATTCATAGACCGGAAGTGCCTATGTACGTGTACATTAATTAATACTGCTTCAAGTCCATCTACAGATTCTGATATATATGATCCATGCTGAAATGATAACATCTGTGGAGATGGGTAAGTGAGAGTAAATACTAGAGTTTAGATGCATCACTGCACACTGCAAATGCCTGAAAATATAGGCGCACGTGCATATCACAATAGCCAGCAAGGAAATATGCACTGACATGAAGAGGGGGCTTCTCAGTTGGCTCTTGCATAAGAAAGAAAGGCTCTCTAAATACCAACTTCGCTGACGTTTCGACTAGATGCTCTAGTCTTCTTCAGGGCGAAAGACTAAAGTATCTAGTCGAAACGTCAGCACCAACTTAAAGTTGGTATTTAGAGAGCCTTTCTTTCTTATGCACTGACATGTTTGTCACCTCTGTATTAAGGGCTAATCTCCCAAAAGCATTTACTAACTGTGTATGCTAATCCACGTTCAGACCCTCCCGGCCCCTCGCACTGCTCACAGAAAGAGGAATGGAAGAATGGCAAAGGAAAAACGGTGCAAACCAGGCTGTGTACATATAAATGGTGTAACTATTTTCTGGCTAAAGAAAAAGCACGATGGTTGGGTACGAGGCTATCCCAGCTGACTTGCACCTCAAATTCTGTGTGCATTCACAGTCACAGAAGCTTGCCATGGTTACACCATTTACATGTATATGGCACACCTCTCTCCTTTCACCAGCCCTCTACTTGCACTCTTGTGGGCGGGGCAAGGGGAGGGCCCAAATGAAGCTACTAATTCATCACACTCTAACTGACCTCCAATTCTTTTCCATGCCATCTCAGCCCCGCAACTTTCTTTGCCAACTCTGCCTCTTCCTCCTGTGAAAAGACATATGTGAATTCACCCAGATGGAAAAAAAACAAGAATCAAGAGTAAAAAAAAATTGGAACTCAGTTGGGGGATGGAACCGAGGACCTTCTGAATACCAGTGAGATGCTCTTACTCATGTGCAGAGGAGCACTAGTTGGACTTGCCAGTAGGACTTAGCTGTAATTACTCCCTCAAGATGTTTTTCATCACAGTGCTACACCCAAACTTATTATCAGTCTGCCATGGTAATAAAACTAGCAAAGCACAGATCTAGAACTGCAAATGGAAACACATACGTACTTATACCTATCATATAAATAAGAGATACAATCCTATAACTGGGTGTTGTGGAGAAGGGGTGTAATAATAAAACTAGTGCATACATGGTGTTCCGTGCAGAGGGCCTCACGGGAATCAAGTTGCATTACGCTGCTCAGCTTGACAGTTCAGCCAGTCCGAGGCTTTGAGAACAGCGGTCATCACTTTCCTGTTAATGAACCTCCCGCCGATGTTCCCTCTTCTACTTGCTACCACTACTTCTGTGTCGCTGCGCACGTAGGCTCCCTAATCGCTGCCACCTCTAGCAGGCGACTCCATTCTCTGGCTCTACAGCCCATGCATGAAGCAATGCCACACCCACAGGAAATATGTTTACAAAACAATTGCATTCCGTACGCTGTAGCATTACTTACATATATACATACACGGAGTCTCAATGTAACATGATTAGTTGCCTCGCTTCCCGCTCGGTAACTACATGAGTATACTTACTGATTCCTCTTCTGAACCGACTGGCTCCGTGCTGGATCGGGGAGGATACTTCTTTAACTCCTTCTGTAGAATGAAATGTGTAAACAGAGCCAATACAGTGAAAACGTAAGCGAAGACGATTAATAATCACATGATTAATACAGAGGTAAATTCTTTGGTAATCCAAATCAGCAAGTCTAAGCTACCACAATTTCCCTAAACATTGTTGTCGGTGATAGACCCACCTTCAGCTGTTCGACAGTCTCTGCCTCTTCTCTTATCGATGTTTGTAACACCTCCTTCTTTGCAACAAGCTCCTAAAAGAAAAAAGAGGTTCACTTGGCAAGGTTCCATAGAGCAGGTGGGGAAACATGGGAAGCTCCCCCCTCCCCCTCCCCTCCCCTCACCCCCCTCCCCCTCCCCTCCCCTTACCCCCTCCCCCTCCCCTCCCTACCCCCTCCCCTCCCCTCCCCTTACCCCCCTCCCCCACTCCCATAATAAGTGACTTAGAAATACGTAGCACCAAAGTGGCCTCAGAATTAGGGTTGAGATAATTATGCTTCAAATCTTTGATATTCTCCAATTTTATTGCTATTGTTCTTCTGGTATATAGTTACCATATTCTCAAGTTCACACAATCTACACAATGCTGTACTGCAATAACAGGCTACATTCCTGCAAGTGTTGCGATCCAAACTGTCTGCACTTGTACGCAAGCTAGACATCGACATTAGGAAATTGATTGTTAGAGTCCAGGACCACGTGCAAGCACAACATAACCAGCCCACACATTTGGGTGCATGCTGCCATGGTCAGCTATCATTACTAACTTCTTATTATCCTCACAATTAAAAATTAAACCTACTCAGAATCAAACTCAGAGAGTACAAAGCTCATATTCGGAGGAAACGGGTGTACGCCTCCAACCCCCCCTAGAATTTATGACATGTAGATCTTAGTCCCATCACTGCAACAAACATCCTGCATAAAACTCTGCCCATACACGTTACATATGTTAGTACAGTCTGACATGTGAGTGTCGTCTAGCACTAAATGGCATACACGTGCTGCAGCGACGTACCTCATTCTCTGCAGTCAAAGTAGCTTCCATGAGCATCAGCGTTTTCAGAAACTCTGCATTTGGGGGAGCACATAGACTGCATCGTAAGTCGAGTACAGCGGGTCGACAATTAATTTACGTCACCATACCGTCGTCGTCTCCAGAATTTTGTTGAGATGACCTCTTTACTGATTTCAGCTATAGAGGAAGAGGAAGAAATGCAGCAATAGGCCAGTTGCACGCAAGAGCTAAGGAATTTCAGTACGCACGATTGGCGTGACATCACATCCGGTTGCTGTTTCACTACTGCGTTAAGTATTGAAGTGAATGGAGAAATTGGCAGGTAAGCGGTTTAAAACTCTCGCGTGCCTAAAACTATACCATTTATCCTATTTAAACAAACATAGCGAAAAACTAGAGTCCTAGGGTATTATTTTTTTTCCGAAGAGTGTGAATCGGTTGAAGTACGGACGAGATCGAGGCGGTTTTGTCAGAGAGTGCCTGGACATACCTGTATTGTGTGTGGAAACAATCTGAGCCAGGATCCAAGCGTCTCCTTCCACCGATTTCCGAGCGATCCAGATAGAAGAGTGAGATGGCTTAGCGTGTTTGGGATGGATGAGAGCCAGCTGTGGTCCCAGTCGCGAGTGTGGTTAATCAACTGCTGCTTTCTCGGGCTCGAAGGTGCCTTTATGCCCCTGCAGAGAAGCCACCATCTCAGTGCCGGCACAGCGTG
The DNA here is from genome assembly GCA_963921505.1 of Phakellia ventilabrum. Classification (NCBI taxonomy): domain Eukaryota; kingdom Metazoa; phylum Porifera; class Demospongiae; order Axinellida; family Axinellidae; genus Phakellia; species Phakellia ventilabrum. The sequence continues at coordinate 1,889,201 of OY997392.1, forward strand.
GGATTCTAGGGGCTCGCTCAGGGCTGCTCCTGGTATGTCCGATGCAGTAAGCGTCACAGAAACAGAGCCTGAACTCTTGGGCTCTTCTCTACGCTTGTGGACATAGCAAAATCACGTCGTTCTCGTTCGTACTTCAACCGATTCTCACCATTCGCACACCATCTTCACGCACAAGGTCTCGCTATATTCGGTATAGTTTTAGGCACGCGAGAGTTTCACCTGCTGACCTTCCATTCACTGCCATACTTAACGTAGTAGCGAAACAGCAACCGGATGTGATGTCACACACGTAAATTACGATTGATAATCATTCCATGCATACTTTAGCTTGCGTGCAACTGGCCTATTGTGACATCAAACATATCATCAAAGACAGAATTATCAGCACATACAACCTACGTACATACAATAATCATGCACACACACACAGTATACAAATTACCTTTCTCCTTAGTTCTGTAACAGCTCTCTGTAGTTCCCAGCAATACTCGTCTCTCTATGGGAATATTACACAAACAATTTAACTCCAGACTAGTGTAATAAGAATATTAATGTTTTGAAAGATGGGGAAAGGGAAAGGGGGGAAGGGGGAGGGGAGGGGAGGGGGAGGGGGAGGGGGAGGGGGAAAGTGGGAGGGGAAGGGGAGGGGGAGGGAGGGGAAAAGAAGAAAGTTTCAGAGGAGCAAACACATGCACAAGCTCCCATACTTCCGTCATGTGCTCAAATAGCCTCGTACCCTGGCCACACCCCCCCCCCCAAAAGAGTGATCTGGTATCCACTGCTTGTGTATGTGCTTAATTTCCCAGATCTGAGATTGAATATCGAGCAGTTCCCAGTCACTGCTAGGAGAGAGACACTTCCAAATTTCTGTGGTAAGATAGCTACCATAATCACAGCGGATATGGCTATTTTTGACTGGTTAGAAAACCATTTCAGTTGTATTAAGTCAGAATCAGGTTGATTTCTAGTTCTTTGCTTACTATATACATATACTGTCTCCATACGTACTCCTCACCATGTGACTAAGATTGTTTACGGATAATTTTACTGACCCTTTTCCGTACCTTCAGCAATTTGTTCACACATGCGCAAACAGTGGATACCAGGCCAGGGTGTGGCCTGGGGACAAGGCTATTATAGTGATCAAATGGAAAGGCTAGCAGATTAACTCAAAACCAACAGTCAAAAGGGACTCGACCTGTGATGTATGCTATTCACAAACTAATCAATATTTAATACTTGAACAAGTACATACACGTACCAAAGTAGGTCCAGGTTGAGTAATGGTAATAGTTAACTGAGTTCCTACCCATACCTCATCAAACTTGCCAGCGACTTTGCCATGCAGTTTCTCCAGGATGCCTGTGAGTTTCTGCAGCTCAGCAGTTATCTCCCTAAAGTATACACAAGAAAAGACTAATTACAGCACTTGTCCCATATTTCAGCCTTGTTTCTAGGCTCTGGTTTCAACAGGAGACTAGAGTCGAAGATGAGGAAGATGCATATTCAGGGTGTTAGATAGTCTAAAATAGCGAAGGTAGTTGAGGTGAGTTGGGCCAGAAGACATGACCAGGTCGATGCCATTTGTCACGTTTCAGCTGCAATCTACAAGCTCACTAACCTAATAACTACGTATGGCAAGCTGGTCCAGGAGAGTTCTGGTCACCATCTATAGATTAGGAGTAGTCTATAGCAACAAAAACCTAATGTGGAAGTTTTGCTTGGTTGGTTACCGAATTATTCCCTAAACTAGAAAATTACCAGGTCAGAATGTTGTGACATTTTGTCAGACTTCCATTAAGGGTGGGGCTCATACGTGCTGCGTAGAAGCCTCACATATTGATGCTACTACGCAACGCCCTTAGAGGAAGTTCAGAGATACAGCGCTTTGAACGCACGGATGTGATCAAAATACGCGACATCGTAATATTGTGGCTTTCTCCTCCACTGAGAGCTTGTCCTTTGCCACAGTTCATGAGAGGATTAACTTACTCTTCAGTTTCCAGTTGATTAACGTGGCTGAGATCGACGACAGCGCTGTCCTTTCTTGAGGTGCTCACCACGGCTGGCCGCTCGTATCTGAGAAACCAAGGGCACATACAAAGATCACAGCTTGGGGCAAAGCTTATGCTGCATGTAAAAGAACAACACACCTTACATTTTATGTACATGTATACAGTACATGTACATGCTCCAGTCACAAAGAGAGTCTATCAAACAACTGTCTTTGATCCGGATGTGAAGCAATCTTGCCTGCTAAATTCTCAATGCTTAACGCCACACTGACACCCAACACAGACACTACTACTAATTGCATGTACCTAAGGACAGACAACACAGCTCTAGCTGTGTAGGTGGCCCTATCCAACAAGTGAGTCATTAACTCCATATAACAACTTGCTTCTATAAGGGCAGTTTTTGTAATAGGCATATACCAAAATTGAAACCATTCCCAATCCTACCAATACCGATGATACCATACACATGTATATGCATCTGTATACACGCTAGTCTCATTCCCATGCATACAAGGGAGCCTGGGAATGAGACAGTATCCAGGAATGCCCACTTTTTCAGCTCAATGTCACTCAAGAGTGTGTGAGAGTGTCTGTACAAGAGGTGGAACACCGGGGGAGGAATCTGGAGGGTGGGGCTGAAGACGATCACCAGGTTGGGCAGGGTCATCTTGTTCACTGAGGACTGGATTGGGGAGGGGAGGGGAGGGGAGGGGAGGGGAGGGGAGGGGAGGGGAGGGGAGGGGAGGGGAGGGGAGGGGAGGGGAGGGGAGAGAGGGTAGAGGGAGGAGAGGGGGAGATGAGAAAGAAAGGGGAGACAAAGAGAGAAGGGGAGGGAGAGACAAAGGAAGGGAAGAGGAAGGAGAGAGGATAGATGATGTCACTCAACACGTAGCGCAGCAGCCTATCTTCCTCGTATGGCAGCTACATGGAACCAATACACACAAATGCATGTACACACACACAAGCTCCAAAACTCTCGTTTAGCGTGATTGGAGCCAAGACTACTCAACCATTATTGTGTACATATTACAAAATCCCATGGCTCGTTGTTTTCATTAGGTATAGCAATTTGCCAAAGGACATCTGGTTTGGTTACATGTGGAGAGGAAGATGTGTAAGGATGAGGAGATTGTGTGTGCAGTAACCATAGTGAAACACAACCTCTCTTTGAGGGCAGATGAATGGCAGCTTGTTGGATACTTCTATCTTTCATTTGTAATTACTCACTACATGCTTATGGTGGGATATTAATTGTTGCAAAAGATCAAAAAAAACTGTGGTTATCTTCCACAAATAGCGTTCTTCTCCTACACATGTACAACTGCAGAAACCCACTACAAATGCTTCCGAAGAAATGGCCATTTCTGCCTATGGAAGACATTGCCGACTTCCTGGGTATGCCTCCCCCACGGTGTCGGCTTTCCAGAAGCCAAACCTTTTGGGAGGAGTGCACATAGAGTGCCTCTTATCGCAGTGCTGTTAAGGATATTCATGAGCTCATGAATATCATTAACAGCAATGTCGCGCTTGCCCCCATCATAACATGGTGTGCTAAACTTAAGAAGTACATCTAAGTGCCAGCACCTAGCCTGACCTAGGACACTAGCCACTGGGTCACATGAATGTCAAGGGGAAGAAATCTCTGGTATTCCTGAATTGATTGGCTCATGTGAGCCAACAGCTACTCACATGATCTATGATGTAGCTCATGTGAGCCAACAGCTACTCACATGATCTATGATGTAGCTCATGTGAGCCAACAGCCACTCACATGATCTATGATGTAGCTCATGTGAGCCAACAGCTACTCATATGATCTATGATGTAGCTCATGTGAGCCAACAGCTACTCACATGATCTACGATCTGGCTCATGTGAGCCAACAGCCACTCACATGATCTATGATGTGGTCCATGTGTACCAGTAGCCAGGACAGCAACAGCTGGCTAGGGCTAGGGACCTCCTTCATCAGCTCCTCAATGGCAGCCAGCTGTTCCTCCTGGGGGGACGCTGTGGGAGAAAGCCAAGATTAGCATGGCTAAAACTGTACCAGTAGTTTCACGCACGCAGTGATGGCAGAGCAGCAGGCAATCCAATAGTTCCTTCTATTTCCTCCCCAAACTGTAGTGGTTTTACCTACTAATGGTTAGCAAGAACATTTGGCACATGGTACTGCAGAGAGAACAAAGTCGAATTCTTTTTCGTTGGATGTCACCGCCGTAGTGCTTATTACACTGACCATGCTTGTAAGATTCTTATTCCAAAAGAAAGGCTCTTCATTACACCACAGTACTATAAAGTTCTGTTACAAGGAGACGTATAAATCCACTCCCGATTATTTAGCCAACTTGCTATAATAATATACTCGTGTTGCTGCCGCTTACACCGTTGACCACACACCCACAGATGGAGGTGGAGTTTGTAACATCTCCAGTCAGATCAGAGGACAAGAGCAAGAGCAAGAGATTACACCATCCTGATTACATCATCCTGATTGCCATACAATTCCTTCTTCCTAGTATCCCAGATTAATCACCGAGCGGGAAGCGAGGCAACTAATCGTGTTGCATGGAGACTCGTATGTATGGTATGTATGTGAGTAACGCTACAGGAATGCAATTATTGCAAGCATACTTCCTGCACGTGCAGTGCCAGTGAAAGGTGAGCATGCACTACGACGGACTCGCCTGCAGAGAGGTGGTGGCAATTAGGGAGGCTACGTACGCAGCAAATACAGAAGTAGTGGTAGCGAGGAGAGGAAGGGAACATCGGTTCATTGACAGCGGGTAAGGCTGATTTGGCAGCTGGAAAGTGATGCTCAAAGCCTCAGACTGACTGAAAGGTCAGCTGAGCAGCGTAATACAACTCAATTCCCGCGAGGCCCTCTGCGTGAAATACCACGTATGCACTAGTAATATAAAGCTCTTAACTAGTTCCTCCGCCTTTGGCAATCGCCTCAAGCTCTTATGTGACATCATCTGGATACACGCACTAAAATGATATGCAGTACAAATGTTGTACTTTGACCTGTTGTATAACACCCTACCCTACGGCCATTAAGCTGACTCACTCACTAGAGTGGAACTCAGCTTCGGCTCACTACTCACAATGCCTCAATTAAGTTTAGATTAGAAGTAACAGCAATGGAATTTCTGGTATGGGTGGAACTAAAGACAAATGAAACCTGCCCAGTCCCTATCATGCACTGACACTGCAGCAGACATTTGAAATGGAAACCAAAAATGGCGGCGTTTTGTCTTGGCGAGTTCTGATCGCTAACTGGAAGTGCTCTATAAAATTGCTGTGTCAACACTTTCACTTGAAGCTGTACATGATGAGACTGTCTAGCCAAGCTGATCCCTTCTACAGCTGCATTTAGCTTAGACTGACCTGTTGCTGAGCACAACCTTCAGTTGAATGATTTGTGCAAAAAAACACCCGGCTGGTTTTCAGATATGAAATATCAGTCTTGTTTTATTATGTACTCAAGTCCTCACGTGCTCCTGGTATGTCCCCTTAGTTGTGTTTACCCTGAAGCCACTTTCAAAAGCATTTGGGAAGCCCTATCCCACATACCAGTACTACCAGGAGCCCCCGCAGCGTTCATGGACTCCTGGTACCAGCTAGCATTACTAATTAAACCTACACTGTTGTTGAAGTGTCCATGGGGGCTAAGCTCTACAACGTACCATTATATACAATGCTAAGAAAAGCCTACTCACAGGGTGGGCTATCCGCACAGAAGTACATGTCTCATTCCCAGCCAAAATGCTTGCCCCCTGCAAAACAGTCTGGTTATGTAAGCTCAAATCCTGGGGCTTGACAGCAACGATTGTGTCATATAATGGCAAGATTTGAATATGGTAGAGCCTTTCTACCTTGCTATGGCAACAGCTGGAAAGGTGAGACAGCATTGTGTTTGTTAGGTAATTAGAACAATCCGAGTTCAAAAAAAGTCATCCCAAATAAAGAAGTTCTACTTGTTCACACACAGTTTAAGGCATTGTTTATAAGCTTCAAGGCATGTCATGATTATTTTTAGCTTTCTCTATGCGATTTTGTTTCAGACCTGGAGCATACTTGGAAGAATGATCGCTGACTCTGTTGGTGGTTGCCCCATCTCTGCAGCTGATCCGTGAGCGAAGGTAGAACACAGCAAAGCATCCAGCTACTTTTTGGTGTGTTATCTGACTAGCCATCAATGCTAGCCTCAAGATTTGAACTTACGTAATGAGATCATTTTGTGTGTGGGGGGGGGGGGGGACGAACACGTAATGAGATCATTTTGTGGGGGGGGGGGGGGGACGAACATTGGACTGGGGATGAGATGAGTATATACACAGATCACAGGCCTGAGAAGCCAGCACTGAGGTAAGCTCACCGGTAATACTATTAAATCTGGGAATCAGTCTGGAGGGGATGAGCGGCTCCGGCAGGTCTCGCAAGTACAGCTTCAGCAGGCTCGCCACCATGTTGGGGTCACTCTCCGAGAGATCCACTATTTCACCTGAGGCAAAAGGTGAGAAGTAAAGCAAAAGTGAAAGCTTACCTTGTATTGCAATGTTTGTAAACCCATCTAAAGTTTAGCAAAGTGGACACTATGATATCTTTAGCTCTACTGACCTCACAAATGAATAGTGAGAGAGAATTGGAGATGCCTCCAGTACAAATCTCTTGCCGAGCGGGAAGCGAGGCAACTAATCATGCTGCATGGAGACTCTATGTTTATATGTACATACAGTGTACGTAGAGAAGGGAACGTTGGTGGGAGGTTCATCGACAGCGGGTAAAGCTAATTTGGCAGCTGGAAGTGATGACTGCCGCTCTCAAAGCCTCGGACTGACTGAACGGTCAGCTAACCAGCGTAATGCAACTCCGTTCCCACGAGGCCCTCTGCATGGAATACCATGTATGCAATAATATGGGCCTATGTATAAGTTTGTGAGGTCATATTTTATGTCCTCTAGGCATGGAGGGGTTCATTCAAGTTTGAAGCACATTAAATGGAATAGATACATATGCAAGGAGTTTCCTTGCCATCGTTAGGGAAATCCCTCTTGTAGCCCAATGGCATCTTTTGCGGAAAGGGTCCACTGACCATTCCTAGCTGATGAGAAAACTCCCCAGGAAAGCCTTGGTATGCAATATGACATTCAAAGGGATGCTCCCATAGGATAACATGGAACTACATGCAAGCTAAGCCCAATAGACCCTTTACCATTATGATGTAATGGGGGGTAGAAGTGAGCACTAAATGGAGAAAATACATGAGAACATGTGCTTTGATGTAGTTTTCTTGTACGAAAACATAAGAACATGCTTGTTTACATATGTTTTCCTGTATTTTCTCCATTTAGTGCTCACTTTTACCCCCCCATTACATCATAATGGTAAAGGGTCTATTACACAGCAAAGCTTATGCTTATGCTTGTGTCTTTTATGAAAGATCAGATATGAGTACTTCACTTCAGATGTTAGCAATATAAGGATGGGTATACCTTTATCGTATCGCGTTCTCAAGTCCTCTATTCGAGATTTCACTCCAGGCAGTCGGTATATTCCCTCGTGTCCCATTCCTGCAAGGGTACAAGGTGAACGTTAGAAGGAATGGTTCGCTTCTCATTGACACATGCATGCATAAACTGTATACACACACACACACACCTACACACACACACATACACACACACACACACACCATCAAACTACAGCTACTGACCTCGTTCCTCCAGGTAGTCGATGCACTCTCGGAACACAGTGGGCAGTTCAATTCCATCGGTGCCAAGCTGGCTACGCTGGATGGCCGTCTCCACACTGACACCAAACACTGCCACGTCTGCAGAGACAGAAGAATGCTGAAATTATCCCCAAGTAACTAGGCTTGAGTCGATTATGCTTGGCATAATGTGGTAATAATGGCAGAAAGAAAGCATTTGAGCATTATGCGGGCATAATTAGCCTCGTCCCCAGTCTCCACTCCCAGCTTTTTTTTGGCATGTTGTAAAAAAACGGGAGGGAGACTGGGAACGAGGTTAAGTATAACAGCAACCAAATGGCACAAGTGCCCGCGTGTAAACGCCCAGCCAGTTAGTGGCCGCTACGTGTAGCGTGTATTGCAGTGAATGTAGTGAAGCAAGTTGTTATTGGAAGTCTTAATGGCTCCTATGAGATCATAACTAGCGTGTCAGCGTTCTAGCGTTTGAGCACAGTACTGAGCACAATAGCAAGAGTGTCAGGTGATTAAGTGAATACCAGAACAGCATAATGCCAAAATATTTGAGCATACTAGATGTCTTGTGCCCAGATGTTCATGCCCCCCGGCGAAAGAACGTCTGGTGTTCTACACAAACTTGCTCGTCACAGACACCTTTCCCCTTTAGAATTCCAAAGGGTCCAATCAGATTGCAGCTTTTAGTCCTTCCGTAAAGTTTCCATGACGTTAGTTTGATACACTTTCATACCATTGGTCAGTTCAATGAATTAGAATGCATATACTGTATATACAGTGACTAATCACATACAAGATTTATTATCAGCAAACGTGGAGTCTGTGACAAGAAAGTTCGTTTAGAACACCAGACGTTCTTTCGTGGGGGGGGGGGGGGGGGCGTGAACGTCTGGACATGAGACTAATGCAGCCTACAAGTAACATCCATGGATGAACTCAACAGATTTGCATGCAAACAAAGAACCACCCCAGACTGAACTCTGGCCTTCAAGATGTCTGCTTCCAAAACTGGTCCAGATTGATACAACAACTGGTCACTCCTCTCACTTATATCTTGGCCGTCCTTTGACTTTTTGCTTTAAACATGCATCCATTTTGGTGTGCGTGTAAGACAACACTGTCTAAATTGAGGGAGTAAAATATTATTGTTCAGGCCTACCAGATAATTGTCGCCAAGTTACTACGCTGCCGTTTGGAATCCTCAAATAAGAAGGCAATGTATTTGATAAAAACCGCAAAAACAAATGAGTATTGTGGCAGTGAATAAGAGATTGTGGAATAGAGACTGGGAATGAGACTTCGGAGAGATCATACCGGCTGGTACAGGATATACACGATAACCTCACCTTTCCATAACTTGTTCTTGATTCTCTGCTTGATGTTACTGATGTTAGGCTTCTTAAAGTTGTCCTTGAAACGTCTCTTCGGCTTCGGGCTTCTCTCCATCTTCAGCCAGCTGGACCAGGAAGAAGAAAGGGTGTGATAGGTTCCTGTCACGCTCAAATCATACTACCACTCATCTAAGACTAGTGGCTCCCATCTCTAAAAGTTTTTGTACCCCCCGGGAGTACTTTTTTTAGGCACCTCATATAGTCCACACAAACGTTTGTAAGCAGCAAAATAAGCATGGACGAATATGGACATAAGCTAGTCGCCAATATTACGGTTCTCGTCCAAATAAGGCACAGAATGGGGGCACTGATATTAGCTCATACGTCTCCAACAGCAGCTGCCAAATGTGGCCAAAGGATACCTGCCACTCCCTCCAGTACACACAATAGAAGCCCACATAACTCCCTTGGATAATAGCCAAACACCCAAGTGGGGGGTAATTCCTGTATTGAGCATTGCCTCTAGCTAGAAGATGAGATTCAGGCAAGCTAAGCACCTTAAGGTGGGGTTATCCCAGGCTTAATTAGTAAGCAAGCTGTGTAGGTACGTGACATGCATGTTTGAAAAATAACTTTGCTGTAGGTTATTCTACATGACTTGTATTATACTAGTGTTCTTGGTCAACCATGCGTATAATTAATGACAGCTCCTCTCATAAAACAGCCATAAATCTAACAACAAGCCCCTACACTGAGCATAACATCATTAAAATTGAGATGGATAGGAAATTAAGAGACGGAAGCTATATAGTTATTCGCAAGCAGAAAGGGCCCACACTATGGGAGGACGCACATGACCTACTTTGAAGTCAAGGAGGCGGAGTTCTCCTGTTCATCCTGGTCGGAGAAGGACCAGTAGGCCTTCCCATGGCTGGAGCTTAGCTCCCTCACTCTCCGACTCGGGTCTGCTGCTGGTACCCGCTCAGAACCAGAGGCTGCGCTCGAGGCGCCACCGGTGTGGGCTTCACCTTCTGAGTCAGAGCCGCTCTCAAAGCTATCAAAACTGTCCTCTGACATTATTTCCACGCCCTCGTAGGCTATTTTGCAACTATCAGAGATGCAATCTGGGATGCAAGGCAACAAATTCAGCAGGTATACATGCGCTCACGATGATATGCGATGTAGGCCAATATATCGTGTATATCGCTAGTAGAACGCTAAATTAGATCCTAGACCTGAGAGGCGAGGTTTCAAATTCTTTGCATTCTCTGCGGTTTTTTAGGCCTTTGTAGTTTCCGACATTAGCAGCTCTGCCTCCGGTATATAGCAGAAGTATACAAGTCTGCTAAGAAGCCTGCAGAAAGCAGCGTGTTTTGACTGTGCGCGTGCTGCAGTTCAGAGCTCCAAATCTGAAACTTGACAATTCACAAGTGCATCATCTCTCGAACTTTTTTTCTGTTTTCCCGCGGCAGGAATTGCAGAGAGCAGCGGTTGCAGTGGGGTGATTCAGTAGCGACCGAAAATGACCGACGCGGATCCAACAGTGTTTTTACGTGTAGGGAAGACCACCGATGCGGTGGAAGAGACGACCCGCATGTTTGACTCGAAGAAATGGCTGTGGGTTCCGGACGACGAGGAGGGCTTCAAGTCTGGCTCGGTGAAGACGCAGAAGGGCGACAGGCTGACCGTTGAACTCAGCGATGGACAGGTAAGCAAGCTTCTGCTACTGAATATAGCAAATTATAGATCTTGTACCCAGCAAAATCTATTAAAATTATAATACATAAACTTTGAAATATGCAGTATTTTATATTTCCCTCTATCTCTTCAACTGTATTTTTCCTTGCAATGTGAGTTGTGCCATGCTGAATCCTTCATTTTTCTGCATTAGGAAATTGAAATCGATCTGAACGCCACTGAGCAGATGAACCCTCCGAAGTTTGACAAGATTGAAGACATGGCAGGACTGACCTACCTCAACGAAGCCAGCGTACTGCAAAACCTTCGCCAACGATACTACTCTGGCCTCATCTACGTAAGCCACACAGCTAGGCAGATTATGAGGGAGACTTTCAGCTACCTGAATATTTTAGAGTATGCTGATATTTAAGGTCTAGGGGGTATTCAGCAACTATTCAATTCCTGCTTCCATGCTTTTAGCTATACTCACTCTGTTCAACAGCATGTGCAAGTACAAGCTGATGAAGTACTCTTTTAAGTAGGCACTTTCTCTAAAGAATGTACATATTTATTGTTGGCTGTCGTGGCGATGCTATAACAGCTGGTGGAATTACTAGATTAAGAAAGCACTTTCTGGACCATTGCAGAGCCTTTGATTATCCGATTGCGGTCACAGTGAGCATTGATTATAAATTTTATCACAGTGCAACGATTTGGTAGTGCCTTACACGCACTAGCTATATATTCAAGATTGAAATATGTAGTCATCTGTACCCCCACATTGCAATCATTTTCTGTTCCCCATGCATGGGCCATCCTTAGCCTATTATGGTCATCATGTGTACCATATTATTGCTTCCAAGGGATGGCCTGGTGGCCGTCTCCTCTATCCTAGGTCCGGTTACACACATTCCTTTGCAGATAAGTACTTTGTTTCTCTTTATTCATGTTTCATATACCTATTATATGGATCATGCTTAACCTAAGTACAGTCCATATGAATGCATATTGTTGTGATGGTCACAACATGTACGTAAAAGGTCAGCAAATGATCGCAATGTGGTATGGTAGTCTGAATTATTGCACCCTATATATACAGCTATATATCATATAATGTACACTATATATGTCCTGAGCCTGAAATAGGGAAGCCTTCATTGCTATAATGTCCACTAGGATTACAGATTGCACACGCAATGTCCTTTGTCATTGCTGCATTAAGTTGGTGCAAAGAACTGAACAACATAAACAGACCGTACATCTGCAAGGCAAACTCTTGGAGGCCTAGGAACGGGCACTGGGAAACAAAATAAACAGCCCTTAGAAATCTTGCTGCCATGTTTATATAACACAGTCACAACTGGAGATTGTGCACTTGTGCCCACCATTCTCCGGATAGCTATCTGTTCGCTGTCTAGGGTGTGTTTGGGATTGGTTTGCTCTCTACGCACACACCTTGTCACAGCATCCTGATTTGCAAATTTATTCCATCCCATTTTCTTTAGAGAGGGAAGTTTTATAACAGCAGATTATGTTAGCTTCTGATAGACTGTGTAAGTGTGCCTACATCTTGCAAATCATGTCTGATGCATTAGGGTGGTCAGTAAACCCACCCTGATACGTGCTTAAATTACTTCTTGGCTACTGCATGACCTAGCGATGTAACACGGATCTACAATCCAACCACACACTCTATCATTATCATGCCTTCAGACAAAGTCGTTTTTAAAATCGAGCTCATGGTGCAATATTCTCATTCCAAGATCTTGTGAATTGTCTGAGAGTGAGACTACTTAGAACAGCTGCTCACCTGCTTATCACAAACACAAACACACTCCCTTCCCAGACCTACTCAGGACTGTTCTGTGTGGCCATCAACCCCTACCGCATGCTCCCGATCTACACCAAGACGGTGGTGCAGATGTACCGGAGCAGGAGGAAGACAGAGATGCCACCCCACATCTTCTCCATCTCTGACAATGCCTACAGAAACATGCTGCAAGGTCGGTTGACTGTAAATGTATGTGTATACGTGTGTTTTCTCATGGGAGTTGCAGTGGTAATAGTGCTCATGATCTATACATTTATACACCGTATGTACCTATCAATATATATTATAGTTGTTATGACTCTATATCAGCATAAATATTATTATATTTTGTCTCCCTGCAGATCGTGAGAACCAGTCTATTCTGATCACGTAAGTATATTAACTCTTCCCTAGCCAAATTTTCATACATCTATAATGCATAATTATGTGAATTTATATGGGCTTTTTGTATCAAGCGTTAATATAAAGTACATCCTATTCTCTATTATATATTATCACATAAATGTGTCCATGGGGTTTAAAGAGCTAATTAGTAATACATATGTTTCCACTAGCCCACTGCATAATTTGCATGAAGAATAAATCCCGACCGTGACCTTCGCATGTCCTCCTTACCTCTTGCCCTCTCTCCTGCCCTTCCTCCACATGTCTTCCCCCACCTTGCTAGGGGTGAGTCAGGAGCAGGCAAGACAGAGAACACCAAGAAAGTCATCCAGTACTTCGCCCTCATCGCTCCAGCTACAGGACAGCAGCAAAAAACTGTACGTCACAGAAATTCCTTATAGTCTTGTGTACAAACCAACCCTAGAGTTTAAGCCAGTGTATTTATATAAGCCTACCTCCATTAAAAATACTGGAGCATTGTGAGTGTGATTAAAAATTGACAGTATTAAAAAAGCGACATTTGGACAAAGGTACATATGCATACCGTACAGCGAGTTTACTTCGAGGGAGAATTTTTTCATGAATGGCCTATATCCACTTCCAAATTGAAATTTTGGTGAAAAGTTTTTGTGCTACAGCTGACGCTATGCACACGTGCATGGAAATTCGTGAATAATACTTTCACACATAATGACTGAACCGCAAAATTTGCGAAAATATTCTTCTGCAAAATAATCCTGCTATACGGTATGTGCAGCAGTGATGACGTAATTGTAGACAGATGAGTTTACATGCGGTAAAGAGTGTAATCTGTTCGCTAATTAGCAACTGGCTACTAACAGTGATCCCTCTACAAATAAGTAATAGCAAAACTACACTTCCTCAAAGAACAGTATCTATTCCTAGAAATGACCTGTCCCTTTGTACACTGACACCAACAGTGCTGACTAATTAGTGAACAGCATGCAGTAGTTAAAAACACGCTTGTTTGTATAACGCAACATGTATCCGTCCGTGGGTAGGCAGCTGGAATGTACATCTGGTAATCATGAGCCCCCATTGTGGTTTAGACTGCTACATGAGCTGAGGCTACTGGTCAAAGGCAGGCATGGAGTTTTGGTCGTAAACAGTGGTCATTTCGGTGTGGGAGCGCACATTCCTCGGGGGGGATACGGTACACAGTTCACTGCTGTTTGTTACTCGAGTTGATGCTGTGTTTGTGAGATGTGTGCGATGGAGTGTCACTAATCATTGCTCATGTTCCATGCCATCAATTCGTGTAAAAAAATATCCCTGTCGCCCAAGGCATATTCTATAAGCATATCCAGTTTTGTACACAATACTGGATCACATACCTCACCCTCTCATATTGAAGCAACTGTAACCTGCTGGCTACATGATTGTATGTATTCTTTTTAAGTGTGCCTGTCTGTCTGTCTGTCTGTCGGTCTGTCTGTGTGTGTGCATGGGTGGTGTTTGTACTAATGTTGCATCTTCTTGTATCCTGCAAATGGCTTTAGTATCTTGGGGTATTTTGCACATACCTTATCACTTGCACAGCGTAGGTTTGCCATGCAGCATGTAGTGTACATGATGTAGTGTACATGATGTAGTGTACATGCAATACACATGTGGGAGGCAGGAATGCAATGTACAGGAAAAGTACATGTGTACTAGCTAGAACAGAATTCCTACCATTGTCATATGATTTGAAGCCCATGCATTTGGTTGTGGGTGTATGGTTAGGCTACCCTAGAACAAGGGATTCCTCTTGAAAGTAATTTCACTGACCACTCCTAGTCTTGGACACCTGTTAAGAGGGGTCCTCCAGCTAGTTAGGGGGCCACCCCACCTGCTAATGAGGGATCCTCTAATAGGGGCCCACCCACCTATTGTAGCACTGTTAGCAAGGACTCCTCCAGTTGGTACACACTGTTAACGAGGGTTCTGTGGCAGGATGTATGATTTGGAAGTACTTGTATAGCTTTCATAACATAATGCGAAGTCTTTCCCCAATCTGGCATTCTTCAAACAAACCTTTTGTTTGTTGTTGACTTTGAATGAAGAACATAAACGAACTCCATTTCATTCAATGCTACCACTGTAGTGGAACTCTCAACCTTAATCATTATATTAGCTACTGACTAAGTGATAGAAGGTTTGTGCACTTATCTAATCCCATTCTCTCAGGGAAGTCCCATGCCTAGGCTCTTGCGTGGAAGTCCCATTCCCAGGCTCTCCCCAGTACAAGCTTGGGAATGAGGCTACCATTTGCAGCTGAAGAGCAATTTATCATTAATAGCTATATAGCTATCGACTTAAAGCAACTGAAACCACTACGTATACTGGTTGCTACATGAGTACAGCTAGAACCAAAACCGCCCGGTTTTATCAGATAGTTAGCATCTGAGGGTGCATAGGTTGGAGCTCCTACTGTATTTCTGAGACGGCAGCTGGCTCGAGATGTGCATTCCGTTGCTACTGGTTTACTCCGTACAGCTGTTGTGTGTGGAGTAACGTATGACATTAAGTCGTTGCACAGCCTTTCGAGCACAGTCAGTTGCTTCCTCAATACAATCACATTTTACTACACTGATTTTATGGCCCGGGATGGGGCTAGGTGGACAAGAATGCAATTATTTAACTCGTGTGTGTGTGTGTGTGTGTGTGTGTGTGTGTGTGTGTGTGTGTGTGTGTGTGTGTGTGTGTGTGTGTGTGTGTGTGTGTGTGTGTGTGTGTGTGTGTGTGTGTGTGTGTGTGTGTGTGTGTGTGTGTGTGTGTGTTTTCTGTACGCACAAGTTATATACGTGTTTCCTTAAAAATTCATGTGTCATGCAATTACATGTGTTTAATTCATAAGTGAAAAGTAAAATGCATACTGGAGTGACAACTGTATTGGCTCCCCTCCTGGTTATAGTGTTTCTGCTGTTCAATGTTGAAGGCACCTAGTTGGTGAAGGAATGGCTATCGTATGGTCTCATTGCTCTATGACTATGACTATGACTATGAGTGCGGAGGGAGGGGGGAGGCTGGGAATGAGGCTAGCTTGGATTAAGGCTAGCTTTTGTACAGTACTCAAGTAATAATTAACCACTGAGCTAGGAATGCTGGATAATTGGTATCGAACTGTACTATTGAAAACATTGAGTGTCAAGGCAGTATGATGTGGTCTAAATGAATTACCGGTACGTGTGTGTGTGTGTGTGTGTGTGTGTTTGTGTGTGTGTTTCTGTCCAAATAAAGATGTAGGACTTCTAACTATCGCAGCTGTTTAGACTAATCATTAGGTTCAACAATACTGACATTCTCCTCATTCCCAGTCTCCATACTTCCATTCCAAACCTGCAGAATTAAGACCAGCTGAGAACTAGTTGTAGCTATGAAATATAATGATGGCCTGCTAATTACTACTTATGAAAAGATTGAGCTGGCACTCCAGAATCACACAAAAATATTTGCCATTGCAACTTGTGCTTGACTAGCCTTGGATGGCCTGGAGTAAAGAGATGTAGCAGATAACAGTATGTGTATTGCAGCACGCCCCCACATGTTGCATGCAAGGTATGTCCTTTGTGTAAACAGCCAGTTGTTGTTTTTCTCGGAGGAGTGACTTCCTTGAGTCTGAAATTCAGTCGTGTATGTGTGCTGTGTGCACTAGCTGTACATAGTTGTCATAGTAATGAACATGGCGGTGATGTGGGAGGAAGGAGGAACTGTCTGCCTCCCTACACACATACATGTACTCATGTACACACACACACAAGGAATTAACAGGCCATCAGTACAAATTCCGTTTTAATTGGCCTTAATTGCTAGGCCCTGACTCCATAATCAGTCAGCGTAATGCATAATGCACCTGATTAGCAGATAACGGTAGAATTGACAGCCGGATTTGTGGCTTATATGTAGGGATCTGATGCTCAAAGTGTGTCATGGGTTCGTGTAAGGCTCTCAGTAAAGTAATCAAGTCCAGTCTCAACACAATTTCTATTTCCCAATCACCCATAATGCTCCAAGCGAAATTAAGCATACATACCACACTAGCGAACATAATATTAAAATTGACAGCCAAAAATATACAGACTTGATGCTCATAACACTTTTTCACACACACACACACACACACACACACAGGGAAACCTGGAGGATCAGGTTATCCAAGCCAATCCCGTTCTCGAAGCCTTTGGCAATGCCAAAACCATCAGGAACGACAACTCCTCTCGATTTGTAAGTTTGCACGAGATACATCAGTGGATCATACTATACTTTTACCAATTCATTTCAGGAGGAGAACTCTGCATGTACCTAGTCCAGTTACATACCATCTACATTTTTACTATTTTCACTGCATTTGTCTCCACCCTACTAGGGCAAATTCATCCGGATCCACTTTGGCACCCAGGGCAAGATTGCTGGGGCTGACATTGAATACTGTGAGTATACTAGCATCAAGACTCTCTCCATGTTTTGTTAATTGCCTTGTACTAACACGTGTAGAAAAGGCAAGGGAGTATGGCTATTCCTTTTATTGGGAGTTGGCCACATAATACTGCATTACATTTGCATGTTACGGTTTCAGATTATAGCTCCCTACGTCCCTCCCTCCCTCCCTCCCTTCCTCCCTCCCTTAATCAGATCTACTGGAGAAGTCCAGGGTGATCAGCCAGCAGCCGGGGGAGAGATCTTACCACTTCTTCTACCAGCTCCTGGCCGGAGCAGACCAAGAGTTGATCAGTCAGTACCAGTACCATAATTATAGCTCTACAGATAATCACCTAGCAACAGAACCGAGGGCTGAGAGTGATCACTTACCACATACTATATTAGTAACAGTACATTTACCCCCACAGATAAGAGTGCAGTAATTGCACACTTTTTGTGATCATACGATCATACACTTTTTTAGTCTAACAAAGGCTATAGGAACTGTAATGATATGTGATTAACATGGAATCTCGTGCCATTTGCACTGGCAAGAGGCAAAATTACCTTTTGGTCATGTAATTATTCCCAAATTGTACTGGAATCCATGTGATTAGTCATACTAATTGTAAAGACCTCGTAGTCTACCACTGCGGCGCTCATAAACTCCTACTGACTACGGTATATGCCGTAATAGCCATCACTGTCATCTGAAGGTCCACTTACCCTGCAGACCAGCTGCTGCTGACTCGGCAGGTGAAGAGCTACAACTTCCTGGCCGACAGTGAGGTCACCGTGGACAACATGGATGATGCTGAAGAGTTCAAAAGCACTCTGGTAACTTAAAAGTCATTAATGTTCATTCTCCATACCCAACCTCTCATTGCACATATCACACTCCCATATCCCATATTTAATTCTCCATACCACATATTTTTTGCAGCAAATTCATCATACCAGTATATAGATTCAAGTATTCTTGCATCAGCCTTTGCCTTCTCTTTCCCTCCCCCTCCCTCCCTCCTTCCTTCCTCCCTTCCTCTCTTCCTCCCTCCCTTCCTCCCTTCCTCCCTCCCTTCCTCCTTTCCTCCCTCCCTCCCTCCCTCCCTCCCTCCCTCCTTCCTCCCTCCCTCCCTCCCTCCCTCCCTTCCTCCTTTCCTCCCTCCCTCCCTCCCTCCCTCCCTCCCTCCCTCCCTCCCTCCCTCCCTCCCTCCCTCCCTCCCTCCCTCCCCCTCCCTCCCTCCCTCCCTCCCTCCCTCCCTCCCTCCCTCCCTTCCTCCCTTCCTCCCTTCCTCCCCCTTCCTCCCTCCCTCCCTCCTTTCCTCCCTCCCTCCCTCCCTCCAGGATGCCATGAGCGTCCTCGGCATGCTTGAAGAGGAGATGTCTGCCATGTTCAGAACATGTGCTGGTATCCTGCACTTTGGGAACATCGAGGTGAAGCAGAGACCAAGAGAGGAGTGGGCCACCATCCCTACCACCACTGGTTAGTTAGCCATTACTGGCTAGTTACCATTAATGGTTAATTAAGTTTGTTAAATTAACCACAGTGGTTAGTTAATCATTACTAAGTTAGCCACATTCATAAAGTGATATCATCAAACCCGGGCCTACATCGTACTCTTGGACCCAAGACCAGAAGAAACCTCCCGGCCCAAGGAATTGCATGATAGCTAAGGATTCAAGGGTTCAGTTAATTGATTAACTGCCTCAAGTGATGAAGTGATGAGGTTGATGGTGAGTGGCTAGCTAGTACACCACTTTCCAGGTACGTATATGTTGTCTGAAGAGACTGGTTCTCTATTGAACAACGTAGCTAAACAGCCCAGTAATCAGGGAGTGTTGGAGGCTCTCCAGTGGTGTAGCGGCCACAGAGGCTGTGTAGCGGCCGAGAGGTTTGTGCGGAGATGTTTCTTTGACCTATTTTTCAGCCGTGAAGAAGCAGCTCTCGTAGCATCTCGAAGGTCATGTACTAGCTATACTGTTACTAGTAAGTACAAGAATCTTTTCATGCGATCAGTGACCAACGCCGCTGTCAATGTAGTATTATAATGTTTCCTCTAATATAGGGCCAATAGCGTCACCTGAATTATTTTCAAGTGGCATGTGCACTGTATCGGGAGTCAAATAAACTTTTGTCTGCCACACTAGTGCTATAGAATGACAAGATTTAAAAAAAAAAGAGATTGGCACAAAAAGTGGGGCGGCCCTGGCCGCTACGGCTCTGTCACCCTTAGTAATGTCAGTGTAGTATAGAGCAGGGTATCAAACACCAGGCCCCGGCCAACAGTAGCTGAGTGCAAAGTTTTCTGTCCTTCACATGCAAAATTTGCACCGCCCTGCAGATGCTGAGAAGGTGGCACATCTGTTGGGCATCAACTCCACCGACCTGGTGAAGTCTCTCATCAAGCCCAGAATTCGTGTCGGCAACGAGTACGTCCAACAGGGAAGGAATCTCGCGCAGGTAGGAATGACATCATAGTGACATCATTATCTCATCAGTGGGTGGTGGCCTCATTGAGAAGACCAGCCGCATGTGCAAATATTTGATGAAGGGTGGGCACATAATTGGAGGGTAAAAATAATTTGAACAGTTTGAGTAATGCAGGAAGTTACGTAGTGTCACAGATAATAATGCCCTGGACGATGCTGGCTGACTATTACTGTAAAAGTAGCAGTTGCCGGTCGGTGGTGTTGCCATCTCTTCTCTCTCCCATGTTAGGTAAACTTCTCTATCGGAGCTCTCTCCAAGGCCATGTATGAGCGCATGTTCAAGTGGCTTGTTGGCCGAATAAACAAGACTCTGGACACCAAGGTGTGTGCTCATGGGTGAGAGTATAGTTGTGTGTGTGTGTGTGTGTGTGTGTGTGTGTGTGTGTGTGTGTGTGTGTGTGTGTGTGTGTGCGTGTGTGTGTGTGTGTGTGTGTGTGTATGTGTGTGTATGTATTTGTATGTGTATATGTATGTGTGTGTGCGTGTTGGATGTGCATGGATGTGTGTGTGAATGGTAGGTGGGCATTGTACATGTATATGTGTATACACCTGGCCCATGTTATATGAACCAGATAACATGTGAATACCAGCTATTCATAGAAGTATCACTGTGTATTGCATGACCTTATCTACCACAATACTCTCATAAGAATTTATTCCCGGAACATGTCTCCTATAACATCAGAATCCTCCTCTCTCCCACCACAGGCCCGCAAGAACTTCTTCATCGGGGTGCTGGATATTGCCGGTTTTGAGATCTTCGTGGTATGTCATCAAAATGGATGCATGCGGTACTGTATGATGAGTGGAGGTGATATTAAGTAGTACTTTGTTGGCTTTGAAACTATTCCTGGACATGAATCTGTAGAATGCTAGAATTTATGCCTGGGAGGTAGTTAGCTGTGTGTGAGTAATACGAAAAATATATGCCCTAATGGGAAATTCGGGATTCACACAACTATTGTACTCCTTTGATAATGAGGCTAACACAGAGGGTGTACTCTAAGGGCATTACAAAATGGGCACCAATCATTTGTTGCATTCCTTGAATAATAAGGACATGGTATAAAGGAATTCAGTTTCTTTCCTTTCTGAATGCTTTCAGGTGAACTCATTTGAGCAGCTGTGCATCAACCTGACCAACGAGCGGCTGCAGCAGTTCTTCAACCACCACATGTTCGTACTCGAGCAGGAGGAGTACCGCAAGGAGGGCATCAAATGGGACTTCATCGACTTCGGCCTTGATCTCCAGTCAGGCATCGACCTCATTGAGAAGGTTAGCAGGCATGCGGCCATATAATAAACTCTTAGTATATAGTTCGAACCTGTTACTTTATTGAGAATATAGGAACGAACACACTTGTTCTTTCATATTCACTTATTTTACCCCCCCCCCCCCCTGCTACACACAGCCAATGGGCATCATGGCTCTGCTTGATGAAGAGAGTCTCTTCCCGAAAGGCTCAGACAGCAGCTTAATTGACAAGCTGCACAAGACTCATGAAGGGAAGTCCCCCAACTATATCAAGCCACAGTTCAAGTCTCGCGGGGAGCAGGCCCACTTTGAGGTGGCCCACTATGCTGGAACAGTAAGTGGATCAGCCTCCAATATCTGTGGTTAGTGGTATCCAAACTACCTCTCCCTCCCTCCCGCCGACCCTCCCTCCCTCCCTCCCTCCCTCCTCCCTCCCTCCCTCCCTCCCTCCCTCCCTCCCTCCCTCCCTCCCTCCCCCGTCCTCCCTCCCACCTATAGGTGGGCTACACAGTGAAGAACTGGCTGAGCAAGAACAAGGACCCACTCAATGATTCGGTCGTGGATCTGTTCCGGAAGTCATCCGACCCCTTCGTTTCTGGACTCTGGAGTGACTACCAGACTGAGGGAGAGAAGCCACGAGGGAAAAAAGGTTTGTAAACCTAATTAGCAAGGACAGCGGTTAGAGTGCACAATTCTCAATGGAAACAGCTAACATTTTATAGCTTCAGTGAATATACGGCCCATTTTGGAAAGTATCACATGCTCTGTTCATGACGTCATTTAAAGGACAGTCCAGATAGTAAACAGTACTTTTCTATGAATATGAAGGCTTTTTACCAAGACTGAAGGCTCAACAGGTGGCCTTGTCAAGGCAGAAGCTTGCAATATGCTTCTAAAAGTAAGCAAAATCCTTGGCTAATTCAGGCATAGACATTCGGCTGGATAGCATATTTTTACCTTTGCAGCTTAGCTTAGCATATTTCTAGGCACTTGTATGCACCCTCGCAAGTTGCTACCTTGACAAAGGCCCTCTACTGAGTCCTTCAGCCTCCATGAAGACTAGAAAATCACTGTTTTTTGCCATTCAGTTGTCCTCCAAGTGACGTCACAACAATGCATGTAATAGTTTCCGAAATGGGGCATTCCAGAGCCTCAATAGGTAGTGACCTTCCAATCTCTTGCAATAGACAATTTTTTTTTGCATACCCTCTACAGGGAGCCAGTTCATCACGGTGTCTCAGATGCACCGTCAGTCCCTCAACAGCCTGATGACCACCCTCCGCAACACCTACCCCAACTTTGTGCGCTGCATCATCCCCAACGAGATGAAGCGGCCTGGTCTCATCGATGCCCACCTGGTCCTCCACCAGTTGCGCTGCAACGGTGTCCTTGAGGGGATCAGGATCTGCCGCAAGGGGTTCCCCAACCGCATGCTGTACCAGGAGTTCAGACAGAGGTATAGTTGTGAAGTCCAAGTGATAGCTCATCCCCTCGGTATAACCCCATTCCTGAGTCTCTGAGCCCACTCTGTGTGTAAGGATACCCATAAACGTATACCTGACTGCAAACTGAGTGGATATAGGCTCTTTCCTGTGATTAAGTCTAAACCTTCCCTGAATGCTCTGCATGAATACAAAGTTGTACGATCATCTTGAATCCAGGCCTGATGTTGTACATCCAACAATTCAAGCCTGTCGTTGTGTTGTTCTGTAGTTTGGTAACGTTAGCTTACTTAATGTCTATGCATTTGAGTCACCATTCCCTCACTGGATTCTCCTCCTCTTCAGGTACTCAATCCTAGCCCCCAAGGCCATTCCTGCTGGCTTCATGGATGGTAGGAAGGCATGCGAGCAACTGCTCTCAGCTTTGCAGATGGAGAGCAACGAGTTTCGCCTTGGAAACAGCAAGGTGAGTAAATTATCACCACGGTAACCTTTAACCATAATATCTGAACCATCTCCAAAGATTAGTAGTGATTGTATCTGCTTCTACTGCTCTAATTAAGCCGGGATACCGTTGTACGTCATTTCATCCCCTCCCACCTCCCCAACTCTCTTAGGTGTTCTTCCGAGCTGGCGTGTTGGGTAGCCTGGAGAGCATGCGTGACGAAGCACTAGCGCGGATCCTGACTCGTCTACAGTCTGTATGCCGTGGTTACCTCATGAGGAAGCTGTACAAGAAGCTGATTGACCAGAGGTACAGAAATTTTCTTTTGTTTAGTTGTTTGAATCAGCTTTACCACATACATCAGAGAAGGGCATAGCTATAGCTGAAGTACAGGTCACACTCAAAGGTAAACATACTGAAATGTGCACTTACGCTCCTTTCAATTTCCTTCCTTCTCCCTCCCACCCTCTACCCTCCCTCCCTCCCTCCCTTTGTTCCTCTCCACCTGTCCTTTCATTTGCCTGCCTCAACAGGCTTGCCCTAGCAGTGCTGCAGAAGAACATCCGCAAGTACCTCTTCCTCCGTGACTGGAAGTGGTGGCGCCTGTACACCAAGGTGAAGCCGCTGTTGAACGTGGCCCGCACGGAGGATGAACTTCGTGAAAAGGAGAAGGAACTGAACAGCCTGCGGGAGAAGGCAGCAAAAGAGGAGCAGGCAAGGAAGGAGATGGAAGAAAACCACACCAAACTCATCGAGGAGAAGAACGATTTCTTCATTCAGCTGCAGAGGGTATGTTGAGGCTTGATAGTAGTGCAATTGTGAATGTAAAAGTACTGAACAAGTCTATTGAAGCAGAAATTTCTCCATCCCTCCCTCCCTCCCTCCCTCCCCTTCCTTCCTTCCTTCCTCCCTCCCTCCCTCCCTCCCTCCCTCCCTCCCTCCCTCCCCTTCCTTCCTTCCTTCCTCCCTCCCTCCCTCCCTCCCCTTCCTTCCTCCCTTCCTCCCTCCCTCCCTCTCTCTCTCCCTCCATACCCTTAGGAGCAAGACCAGTGTGCAGAGGCAGAGGAGAATGTGCAGCGTCTGATAATCAAGAAGGGCGACCTGGAAAACAGTATCCAGGAGCTTGTGGAGCGACTGGATGAGGAGGTGGAGAACAATGCCAACGTTGCTGCTGCTCGACGCAAGCTAGAAGCTGAGCTGGAACACTACAAGGAAAACTTGGAGGACCTCAGGCAGGATATCGACATGGTGAGTTTGGTAATATTACAGTAAGGAAAATGTGGGGTGCTCTGTGTGACTATATTACGTATGTCAGTGAGCTTATGACATAGACTACACATAACTTTGTGTCTGTACGCAATAATGACATCATGCATGTACATGTATGGCAGTATGTAGTATCCACCTACCACTATTTAGTGTCTATGGATATTATAGCAGGGTCATGCACACAAATGTATACTGAGAATAATTGTGTATTGCATGCTCATTAATTGCTATGAAGAGCAGGTGGGGCTTCAGGGGTATCAGATTTAATTTACTAAGCTGGTACAACTGGTTTAACTCTACATTCTCTGTGTAGATGTGTAGATAAATATACATATTCATATATGAACTTCATCTTCGACCTCCCTTTCCTCCGTCCTTCCCTCGCGTACGTACCCACAGGCAGAACAGGAGAAGGCGCAGAAGGAGAGAGACAACATGTCCCTGGAAGCAGAGCTAGAGAAGATGAACGAACAGCTTGTTCATTCCCACAAGGACAGGAAGGGACTCGAAGAGAGGCTCGCGGTATGTGAGGCTATACACCTCCTTCCTGCTTTGTTTTAGGAAACAATTTCAGTTTTGGCAGACCAGTAACAGCTTAAGGCTTCTAGCTTAGTTTCGTACGTATGTGATATAGTACGAGGCCATAGGTTGCTGGCTGGGAGCCTGCCAACTTAAAAACCTCACTAACGCCGGTTATACCTGACAGCCAACTGGTAACTGATAACCAGGAACAAACTTTATACTCTTCAACAAAGGATCCTACACTTACAGTAAATTGTAATACAGCTCTTCTTCATATCGAACCTCCCCTTCCATCCCTTCTCCCGGCAGGAGCTGACCAATGCACTGCAGGCAGAAGAGGACAAGGCCAGCCGACTCAACAAAGCCAAGATTAAGCTGGACAACCAGGTGCAGGAGGTGCATGATGAGCTGGAGAAGGAGAAGAAGCATCGGGCAGAGGTGGAGAAGACCAAGAGAAAGCTAGAGGGAGACCTCAAGGTGTGTGTGTGTGTGAGTGTGTGTGTGTGAAAGGAAAGAACAGTGAATTAAGGAAAATTAGGGAGAAGAAAATTGGAGGTGCATGTGTGGGGGGTGGGGCTGGTAAGTATTGAGGAACAGCTCTCCCAGCACATAGCTAAATACTGGTAGGGTGTATAATATTATGTATATGTATGTGAGACTCTTGTGTGAAATCAGCACAGTTTATTAGCTGTCATCGCTTCCTGCCGGTTCATCTCGCCTCTTTCTCTTCTACAGACTACCCAAGACACAGTGGAGAACCTCAACCTAGCCCGGGCAGAACTGGAGAGGACTGTCACCAGGTTTGTGAATGCCATTCCCAGACCCTCAACAGTGAAGTCTGAGACATGAAATTGCTTTTAGAATAAAACAGCACTTATGTATGAATGCAATCGTATTAAGCTGCAAGAAGTAAATTTCTGTGGCAAATCTAAGTGTGGATGGTGTATGTGTGTGTTATGTGAGTTTGTGTGCACACATGTGAAACTGTGTGCATCTAATGTTTGAGCCAGCTATGTCCATGGTAAGTGATCATATACAGAAATACCAATTGATTGGTTCATGGTAAGTTTATTGCATGTGTGTGTACAGTTGCATGAGTTCCCTCTTCCTTTCGCACTGGCATCAAATGCTGTAGACACTGTTAGCAAGCGAAAATACATCATTCACAACTTAGCAGGAACACCAGCATTAGTACCGTATCACTAACTACACTACTAATTGCTTAATGTGATTGGATGACGATGCTGTATAAATATATTAGAGCTTTTAGTTGGTTACAGTTCAACCGAGTTGATGCAGATAGTTAATGTCTAAGCTAGCGAGTTACACAGCCACATGAGGGAAGGTGTAGATCATGTCTGATCATGAGGTGTGCACTGAGACTGCTGCTCCTGATCATGAGAAGAATCCCAAGAGGAATGGTATATCTTTCTGTAGCTCATGTGGTTGGCTTGTCATGAGCAATGGGTGAGGCTCCATAGCAAGCAAGCATAACGTCATTCTGATAAACATTATCATTATATGGTAGGGGCTCACTGCTATGTAGTAATTCTAGAGGCTTATTTGTAATGTCAGCTCTCCGAAACGGAAATTAATTTAAGCTATTCAATCACATCTTGTGCATGTTGTATTTATTCCTGAAAGCTAGTTGACCGACCTTTCTAGTGTAACTATAACAATTCACTAACCAAGGTTGAGTTGTCCTAGTTAAAAAAAAGAGCAAGCGGAATAGATTTTGGATTTAGATTGCACATTGAGTGCCATACACATTATATTAACATACTACCACATGCTACATCTGATGGCAGAACTACGTACCACATACTGTCTACCAAGTGTTACATACCACGTGTTCCTGCTCCCACCCCCCTCCCCCTCCCCCAGCAAAGACAAGGAGATAGCTGAGCTGCAGCACAAAGTGGAAGAGGACCAGACGGAGGCGGATGGCCTCAAGAGGAAAATCCGAGAGCTGGAAGCTCGCATTGAGGAGCTAGAAGAAGAGCTGGAGAGTGAGAAGACACAGCGTAGCAGGGTGAGTATGTGTGTGTGTGTGTGTATGTGTGTTTGTATGTGGAGTGGAGAGGAGAGTGTAAATAAGTAGAGTGTACTTGGCTTAACTTTAGACTTTAGAATCAAAGGGCTCTTTGTATTAGCATCACTTTACTTCGAATTAATGCTTAAATTTCATTCTTTATGCATGTGATGTGTATGTGTGCATCATATTAAACTCCCTTCCCTTTTTCTATCTCACTCCACATTGCATCCCCACCACCGCAGGCTGAGAAACAGAAGGCAGAGCTGGCAAGAGAGCTTGAAGAGCTCCAAGAGAAGCTGGAGGAAGAGGGAGGGATCAAAACTGCCCAGGTGGAGCTCAATCGCAAGCGAGAGACAGAACTGACCCAGCTACGCAAGGACATGGAGGCTCAGGCAGAGGACCACGAAAAGGCAGTGGGAGACCTACGCAAGAAGCAGCAGCAGGTTTGGTTACCTACCTGTATATACATAACGGTGTTCTGGGTCTCTAGTCTCTCTACCCAGCTTGTGTCGCTTGCAAGGCAGCTTGGAGTGCATAGGTGCTAATGTAAAGATAGTAGCATAAACTGTATACAGAAGAGCCTCTATGTCTGTAAGATTGTCATGGGATGACAGAATAGTACTGTATAGTTCATAGCAAATCACAATATGTACAGTTTTACAAGTGTCCTTTTTTCCACCCCCTCCTGTCCCTTTTTTCTACTCATTTTCTACTTCCCCCTCTCTCCAGATTGTGGGCGAGTTAGAGGAGCAGATGGCAGCATTGCAGAAATCCAAACAGAAGTTGGAGAAGGAACGACATTCATTGACTGCTGAGGCCGGCGACCTGGGCTCTCATGTTGAGGCACTACAGAAAGCCAAGGTGTGCCTCAGTAGATGGTATAGCATATAAACACACAGGTAACTTAGCAACAGAGTCCCCAGCAAGAAGTAAGACATTACAGACTGATCATAGCATACATTAACTGGAGGTTGCTAGATGCATAATACATGTTGGTGTCAGTTTCTTTGAGAGTACACTGTGCTGAACATGTATGGATAATGATACAGGTAATATTTCACTGCTCCTCTCACCTCCTACTTCTCTCAGTCCAACACTGACAAGAAGCTGCGCCAGGTTGAAGAACAGCTCTCTGAGGCCAACGCAAAGGTTAGCTGATTGGTCCAATGATATTGTACCATGAATTTCACTTCTGTGTATCGTTTGTTGATTACACTTTCTCTCTCCTTCCGGCCCTTTCCACCATTTCCCCTCGTCTCCTCCCCCCTCCCTCCCCCCCCCCCCCCCAGGTTGGAGAGTATGAGTCTTCCCTGTCTGCTCTGGAGACGGCGCACTCAAAGTCACAGACAGAGAATGCTGACCTCAGCCAGCAGCTTGGTGAGACAGAGAGCAAAGTGGGAGCCCTATCGAAGGCCAAGAGCACCCTGGA
The DNA here is from genome assembly GCA_963921505.1 of Phakellia ventilabrum. Classification (NCBI taxonomy): domain Eukaryota; kingdom Metazoa; phylum Porifera; class Demospongiae; order Axinellida; family Axinellidae; genus Phakellia; species Phakellia ventilabrum. Next base: position 1,917,482 of record OY997392.1, read on the forward strand.
GTCTCAGCTGGAGGACCTGCGTGCTGAGCTACAGTCTGAGACCAGTGTGAGTTTTAAAATCAAACGTATTCCTCCCCTGCTGTGAGCTTGTGTCACACTAGCTTCGTCCCCAGGCCACTCCCTCCCGACTGCATGGCCTGGAAACGAGGCTAGTGTCACACGTGACTTGAGTAGCGTAAGTGACCACTTATCGCACAGTACCAATTATCGCGCACGAAGTATTACTGTACTTAAGCGAAATTTTTTTTGTTGCTTACTACGTTGAAACAAGGTTGCTTAGTACAAGAGAACGTGAGACAAAACAAATATCAATTTTTAGCGCTAGTACACTTACCTTTGTGCTAACTGCGCGATAATGGTATAGCCGTTAAGTATTGGTACCATGTGTGGTGCGCGATAATACGTACCGATGTGCGATTGATCATAAACGAGCTCCGCCTTCATCGTTCGCACAAAAAAGTGTTTCCGCCTACCTTCGCTTAAAAGGAGAGTAAGATTGCAGAAGCGATGGTGATTCTCCGAGTGAAGTTCTGAAGTTTATACACCGTTCCGTTCTGAAGTTATGGATCCAGGTACAAAATCTGCGCGATAATTGGTCACTTACGCTGACAATCTTTATGATGAAGAGGATACGTCTGTGATATTGGTATATAACCCATCCCTCATGCTTACCGTAGGTGTTCAAATATCTATTCGTTTCACTGTAATTTTTTATTTAGGAACAAGGTTGATATTTCGTATCTAAAACCCAGCCAGGTACTTACACGTAACTAAATAAAAGGGTACTGAAGTTGCAGTTATTTTAAAAGGAGTGGGTGAAGTAATAGAAAATTATTGCTACTGATCAATTGTCTCTCTCTCAGGCCCGTGTGGATGCCCAGTCAAAGCTGAAGTCGGCTCAGGCTGAACTCTCTCAGCTTCAGGATGACTTCGAAGGGGAGCAGGAGAGTAAGGGCCACCTACAGAAGCAGCTCACCTCAGCCAAGAACGATGCCGCCTCATGGAAGAACCGGTTTGACAATGAAGCCACACCCAAGATAGAAGAACTGGAGGATGGCAAGTAAGTTGTGTGCTTAGCTATGTTCATTTAGCGATGTTAACCTCTCTTTCCCCCCTCCCCTCCTACGTTCTCCATCCCCATCCCTAATACCTCAGGCGCAAACTTCAGGCCAAACTGAAGGAAGCGGAGGAGGCTCTTGCTGAGGCCACCACCAAGTACTCTGGACTGGAGAAGACCAGGAACCACCTCGCTGCGGAACTTGAGGACCTGCACTTTGACCTCGACAAGGTACCTCATAATTGAATGCCCAATACCAAAAAAAACAAAAAACATCACAGAAGGCCTCCTGATAAGGCCCATACTTATGAGAAACATTTAGAAATCTTACCTGATTAATCCTCTCCCCAGGAGCGCAATGCTGCTGCCACTCTGGAGAAGAAACAGAAGCAGATCGACAAGCAGATCACGGAGTGGAGGTCAAAGTACGATGCCAAGGAGGCAGAGTTTGACGCTGCTCAACGGCAGGCGCATAACTATAGCACTGAGGTATGGCACAGTAAGAAAGATAGATTAGAGCGAGCGGTTCTCTACAGCTATGGTTCATCAACTTCCCTAGCTGCTGAAGCTGAGGGCCCAGTTTGATGAAGGCCAGGAACAACTGGATGCTGCTCGCAAGGAAAGCAAACGCCTGCAAGGTAAAGACATAGCTAAGGGATGACTTACATACAGTTTTTTACTGCTGTGTGCGCCTGACTCTCTTTGCATTCTCTAGTAATAGATATTTAAGTTATATGTGGCATTACTCTTTTAATATAAACGCAGGGAAACTGCATATGCTCCACATTGCATCATCACTACATACACACAGCCTATACAATATCACAATGGTATCTGAGGCTTTTATAACTCTTTCCTTCTCCTCCCTCCTTCAGAGGAGGTTCATGATCTGGAGAGCCAGCTAAGTGCGGGAGGACTCTCTTCGCACGAACTTGAGAAGGCCAAGAAGAAGTTGGAGCTGGAGAGAGATGAACTCACCGAGTCCCTGGAGGTGGGTCAGGGATACATATAGGAAGATTTATGAACAATTAAGGTTTACTGTGCGTGTGCTTTACCTATTTCCTGTTTCTCTCTCCTCCTCCATTTCTTCTTCTTTCCCATACCTTCCTAGGAAGCGGAGGCTCAGCTTGAGAATGCAGAGCAGCGAGTCTTACGGTTCCAACTGGAACTCACCCAGCTCAAGCAGGAGACTGAGAGGAGGATGAACGAGAAGGATGATGAGATAGAGGGCATGAGGTCGGCCAGCCTCCCACTCTCACCAACATGCTAACAAATGCACACCTATATACATGTACACACACATGGACATTAGACACACATAATATCGAGCATACTTTAACCATTGAGTTTACAGTCTCTCATTTTGTGATACCTCTTCCAGGAAACAGCACCAGCGCCAACTGGACGCACTGCAGCAGAGCGTGGAGTCTGAGACAAAGGCCAAGAATGATCAGATGAAGCAGAGGAAGCTGATGGAGGCCCAGGTAGACGAGTTGCAGGGTGCCATCGAAGCTGACCAGAAAGTGAGTCACTAGAGCAGAGAAACCAGTAACATTTTAGAGTTTCAGCCTAAGTTGATTTCCTTTGGGTCTTTGCCACATGTTTGATTACAGTAGAAACCACTGGCAGACAACTACTACTGTATTATCCAACTCTCATTCTTCATACTCATTCAGGCCATCACTGATCAGGCCAAGAAGTTCAAGACCACGGCTGCCCAGCTGAAGGAGCTAACTGGGTTGTATGAGGAAGAGCAGCGTGCACGGGATGAGCAGCACGAGTTGGCAAACAAGGCAGAGCGCAGGGCTAACGATCTACAGCTGGAGATTGAGGAGCTTAGGGCTAATCTTGAGCAGGTTGGTTCAGTTGGAGTATGCATACTTCAGTTCATTACATGCATGCAAGGGGAACAAAATTCAAGTGTCAAGCAGTGCTGGGAATTAAGGAAAAAGCTGCATGCATGTGGCTAATACAAACATATGGCATTATCTTGAGCACATTTTACTCCCTTCTCACAACGTACGCATGCACGCACACACACACACACACACACACACACACACACACACAAACACAGATCCAGCGAGCTCTACGCACCAGTGATGTTGAAAAGACAGAGGCTCAGGAGAGAGTATCAGAGCTAACAACTTCCAACTCCAGCCTGCAGTCCAGCAAGCGCAAGGTATGTACAGTCATAGTCTCCAGCTACATTTCATGCAACCACCGAATTTTTGAGTGAGCCTGGAATTGGCAAAGTTACCAGGCAATGTAAATATGTTGGTAGCTACACTTTGCAGCCATAGAACAGCAGCACTGTTCTTTCTTACTTCCTTTCTGCTGTCACCATGCAGGCTGAACAGCAGCTGGCCACATTCCAGGAGGAGTTTGAGGAGGCTGAAGCTGAGGCCAGGGAGAAAGGCGAAAAGCTGCGCAAGGCCATGGAGCAGTGTGCTCGCCTCCAGTCTGAAAACATGTCCACTAAGGAACAGCTTAACAGCTTGGAGAAGGCCAAGGTAGGATATGTATAGCTAAGTGTACTGTCACACATTCATTAGCATCAGTATGACAAAAAAAGAATGCTCAGCAGCTAAATCTTCACCCCTCCATCCCTTCCATCCCTCCATGGACAGACTACCCTGGACCAACAGGTAAAAGATCTGACAAGCAAGCTGGATGAGCAGGTAGCCAATGCCACCAAGGCTGCCAAACGAGAAGCTACCAAGCTGCAGCAGAGGGTACGTGTTATTTGGTCTGTCTATGTGTCTGTCTGTCTGTTTGTCTGTCTGTTTGTCTGTCTGGCTGTGTGCTAAATAGTTCAATCTTCTTTAGATCCTTGAGCTGGAAAGTGAGCTTGAGGTTGAGACCAAGGGCAGGGGTGATGCCCAAAAGAACCTGAAGCGGTGCGTTACAATCATGGGCATACTGTAATGGCTATTTTGTATAGTTATACCCCATCATTCTATGTGCCATCTATATACTAGCTACTTATGAGGTCATGCTGGTTTGAAATACTTACTTCTCTGCCTCATGCAGTATTGATCGCCGTGCCAAGGAGACCCAGGCACTCCTGGAAGAGGAGAAAGCAAACAGTGGGCGCTTGCAGGACCAAGTGAATTCCCTGTCCTCCAAGAACCGTTCCCTGAAACGAGACAAGGAGGATGTGGAGGGAGAGCTGGAGTCCCTGCGTTCCAAGATGCGCCAGCTACGTGCCTCTCTGGAGGATGCTGAGGAGAACAGCTCCACCCTCCAGACCCAGATCAACAAGCTGCGCACTGCTGCCAGAAAGATCAGCTCCAAGGTGAGTATGCACAAGGAGCTTTATATTAAATGTAGCAACATATCTCAGTCTGTGGTCACTACTTTCCTTTTGTTGCATGAGAAATGCTATTGTCGTAGCTAGCTCACAGAAAATTACCCTTCAACCCTACATATCACCTAATAGGCCCACAAAAATAAGCATGGATGTGGGCTTGGGGGGTAAGGGTATACGTTGTCTCATAGCTCACTTCCAGGCCTTGATTCTGTCGCATTGTTGCAATAAAACCGCTGCAATAGGGATGAAGTCTTTTCCACTGCATATATATGTACATAGTGTCTAAGGTAGGGGGCATACTGGCTGTAACAAGCTATGGTCAGAGTTTTACTCAACAGAGGCTGAGCAGAATGACACCCTCTTGATTGCAAATCAGTACATTACTTGATCGCCTGTACGATAAGCTCTAAAAGACTTACTGTGCCGGTTGGAATTCAACAGTACCTGCTAGCTATAATAGGCAAACCTATATATGATTGAAATATAATTCTTTTCTTCTATACAGCCTGCTGCTGTTGATGATGATGACAATTGAAGCATCCCCCTAACATGCTACCACTGACTCTATACTTGTAGACTGAATCATTAGCCATATAGCTATACGTAGAAAGTAGTTTCCAGCTGGTGTGTCATAAAATTAGTTGCATGGCCTATCAATCACTCTAGTACTACTAGACATCGTATACTGCATTAATGATTTAGCTAGAGATTATGGTTTAGATATTTTTTGGAAAGTGTGCTATAAAAGATTTTCAATTATTCTGCTAATTAGCTCTTCATATTCATAATTAATTTTGTAGGATGTATGTGCATATGTAGCTACAATATGAGGCTAGCTATACCATGAGCCATAGAGAAGCAGGTCAAAATTTAACAGTAGCTAAAACTATGCTTGGCATATAGCTACTAGCTAGTATGACATTGTAATGTGCATGCATATAGGACTTCAAATTGATTTTGGATTGAGGAGCTAGTGTTTCTGTTACTCAGGAGAAGGTTTCCATAGTCACTTCTACACAGCTGTAAGGATGGAACACTTTGATGCCGTCCAGTACTTTCAGAAGGGAGCAAGCTTGAAAATCATGACATTATATAGGCTACGGTCTTGTGATTCAGAAAGCGTCCTAGCAGAGCTTTGCAATGGGGACGTGTTCATAGCTACAAGATGACAGGAGACAAAGGCCAGTTTCATTCCTACAGAGCAAAAGAGATCAGGCACTTGCAGAGCAGTGATTTCAGTGAGCTTGAGTGTTCTCTCGTCAGATGGTGATACAATCCTAGGAAGGTGTCTGCGGGTGCTTCTATAGCTACTAGTAATCAGGCTCCTCGTCAAGTTCTTGAGATACCTAGCTACTAGCTACAACCCAACATTTAGCAGTAAATTGTATTTTGATACTAATTAAATTTTGATACGTGTTGGCTTCTTGTTTTTAATTTACATAATTATTACATAATGTCAATAATTATCTGGCATACTGGGTGCATGGCGACACGTAGTTTCGTTCCAAATCTGGGCACGGGATCGGGGATCGGGGATCGGGATCGATCTCGGAAGTAGGCGACATGAAGTCTGCACACATGGAATTAACTGCGCGCGCTTCAAAAATGCGCGGGAAGTTCCGCCACGTGGAATATAAAAAGAGTCAACTCGGACGAAGTGTCTTGTTCTAGCGAGTTCAGTTGAGAAGTATGCTGCAAGAAACTATCTTCAAGAGATCCAGGCTAGCTATAGCCTACTTTGGTAGCTACCGCTCTACCTAAACGACGCTCTGGCTTGCTTCAACTATACACCTGAGGCTACACACCGTCCATCTGCAAGTACCGCACCGTGTTTCGACATGGCTAGCCTGCCAGCTGCGGTGAGTGTTTGAACCACCTGGTATTTTTACTGAGACAGCTGCATCTAAATTTACCTTTCTCTCACTTTTAGATTTGGCTACTCAGTGCCGAAAGACAGACGTCGAGTCCCGCGGTGCGGCAGCACTCTCCCTGACTCCAGCAGCAGTACTCTAGTAAGTGTTCTTGTACGGTTGTGTCTTACTATAATTATGTCAAGTTTTGAATTTGAATTCATGCCATGAGTTTTTCTACATACATGGATATTATTCTTGCTTTCTTCCCAGTCCACAACCTATTGACTACAGGCGCCAGGCCAGAAATTAAGACGTTCGGAGACGACAAGATGACATGCCTGCAGCTCTACCGCCCAAGTCTGAATTCTACCTCCAGTTGCAGCAGAGCCAATGGCTCCCAAGAAGTTTGCTAAATTAAATGTGCATTGTGTTACGTTATTGCGTAGCTAATATGGTTATTGAGAGGTTGGTACAACCAAGGATCCTTGGTACAACGTTCTTGGTAGCGCATACGTACTTAATTTCGCGGAACTAATTTTTTTGCGAAACCAATGTTCGCGGAATTTAAAATTTACGGATTCGTGTCGTAGCTCGCTCGTATTAAATTTTGGGATCGTACGTTCAATCGCAAAACTTTGTGTTCCGCGAAAATAAGTACGTATACGGTTAAGTACATATCTATTGTACAATGTTATTGAGGTTACAAAGGTACAGGTATAAACAATGTTCTTAAAGCTACGGTATTTATGTGAAGGTTGGTTTGATGGCCGTTGTGATGGCCATTGTGTAAAGGTCAGGTATATACAATGAGGTTTGAGGGGTGTCTCTTGGTTGGTGCTTGGTTGGTTTCTTGGTTGGTTGCTTGGTTGGTTGCTTGGTCAGTCGCTTGGTTGGTTGCTTGGTCAGTCGCTTGGTTGCTTGGCTGGCCGACCAGCTGGTTGGTTGGTTAGTGAGGTTCTTGTGTGAGGTATAGCTAGCTAGTTTTGACAAGGTTAGAAATGTAGAATAATGTACCTACATTACATGTCCATATTTAATTATGCGTGCTTCCAAATGTAACAAGTCTCCTTCAGGTAGATAGATTCTAGGTCTGATGGTGGCAAGACGACCCAGATGCTGATGACTGTCCTACCGTACAATGACCTGGATGTGTGCTGATAGAAGGTAATGCCTACTGTAATCACTGCCCAACTATTATGTCAACAGCAGCCACTTATATTTTACTTACTGTGCATCTCTGTATACTAAAATATTTATATATGATGGTCCATTTAGGTGGCTGAGGGTGCTGGCAAGACAGCTCTGATGGGTGACTTCCTGACTGACTTCTCTAGAATGTGAGCTGATAGAAGGTAATGCCTACTGTAGTTACTGCTCTAACTAAAGAGTGAAGTCAACAGCAGCTACTTACCTTTGCTGATTGTGCATCTACGTATGCATAGTATTATGTTGGTCCATTCAGGTGGCAAGACGACGCAGAGATGGTGGCTGATGATCTCTGGAGGGTGACTTAGCTGATACCTGCTTCACTATCCCTAAAAGTGACTGGCGGCGATGACTGGATTCTGTGATGGTGACTAGAGGTGACCTGATATCTCAGAGAGCCATGGCGGTCATGATGTAAGATTTATATTCACTACATGTAGATTTACTGTGTGCATGGACAGTAGCATTATTACAAGAGCTTTAGTCATTGCTAGCCTTACGTGTATGTGTGCTATATACATAACAGTAATCCATCTATGCATGGTTCTTGAGAGTTAATCAGCTATTTCTGTAGGAGAGTAGATATCTGTAGGAAATAAGCATGCTTGAATGTGACTAGCTGATATAAGATTTATATTCACTAGATTTACTTTGTGCATGGATTACAATACAGCAGCATTATTACAAGAGCTTTAGTCATAGCTAGCTTTTCGTGTATGTGTACTATATACGTAATAGTAATACATCTATGCATGGTTCCTGAGAGTTAATCAGCTGTTTCTGTAGGAGGGTAGATATTTATAGGAAATAAACATGCTTGAATGTGACTAGAGGTAGCTCCCGTGTCTGTTCTCTTCCAAGGGGTGACTGGAGCTGACCGCAGGGGTGACTGATGCTGACCTGGAGTCTCTGACGGTGGAGAAAGTAAAGGAAGTGTTTGCATGCATTTAACATTAAATTTGCATGTGCATGCTGTAACTTAAGGTGCATGTGCATGCTGTAACGTAAGGTGCATGTGTAACTTAAGGTGCATGCTGTAGCTTAGCTGCATGTGGGGTACTGGTTTGAGCAGGTGAAGCAAAGGAGAGTGGAAGCAAGGGGTTGGAGGTGGCTTCCATTCTCTTTAGGTTTAAGCAAAACTATTTTAAGTAGTGAGCCTTTAGATTCAAACTGAGCATTTATAGTTGCCTTTAACATGTAGCTAATTTTCAAATAGGAGGATGGAAAGAGGGAGGACGAGGTGGACCATCCGCAATTTGTTTTCAGAATTCAGGTTATCTTTTAGGCAAGTCGGATACCAAAGCTTTGCCTGTATGATGTAATTAGAGTAACCATATTTAGCATCTCTTTTCTCTTCCCTGCAGGTGAAGCTTAACTTGCATGCAATGGAGAATGGAAGCAAGGGGTTGGAGGTGGCTTCCATTCTCTTTAGGTTTAGGCAAAACCATTTTTAGTAGTGAGCTTTAGATTCTAACTGAGCATTTATAGTTGTACTCCCAGATCCTTAAGCTCGTAGATAATTTTCAAATAGGAGGATGGAAAGAGGGAGGAAGAGGTGGACCATCCGCAAATTTTTTTTTAGGAATTCAGGTTATCTTTTAGGCAAGTCGGATACCAAAGCTTTGCCTGTATGAGTAACCATATTTAACATCTCTTTTCTCTTCCCTGCAGGTGAAGCTTAACTTGCATGCAATGGAGAATGGAAGCAAGGGGTTGGAGGTGGCTTCCATTCTCTTTAGATTTAGGCAAAACCGTTTTTAGTAGTGAGCTTTAGATTCTAACTGAGAATTTATAGTTGTACTCCCAGAGCCTTTGGCTCGTAGATAATTTTCAAATAGGAGGATGGAAAGAGGGAGGAAGAGGTGGACCATCCGCAAATTTTTTTAAGAGTTCAGGTTATCTTTTAGGCATGTCGGATACTGAAGCTTTGCCTGTATGATGTAATTAGAGTAACCATATATTTAATGGTCAATGGTGTAAGCGCTGCTGCAGAGTATATTATTATTATACTGTCTGTCACACCACATGGACAGGTATCTGAAGACCGTCGACAGGTTCAATGACCTCACAGTCACTGGATTCGTCACAGCAAGTCGTATCCTTTAATAGCACCATATCCTGTCCTAGCCTTGTGCCAGGGCCGAACATCAAGCAGAAGCCCAGGGATCAGAGACAACTGAATCAGATTTCAGCTGCAGCTACTTACATGTATGCTGTAATCCACGGCAGGGAGGCCAAGTATTATCTGTGTCACTAGTAGAATAACTAATTGCTTTGTAGATCTAAATCCTTAATCTCAGTTTATTAGAGATGAGATTTTTACTGGTCCATGACAGCATTCGTACTGCAGAGAACCTGAAGAGCTTCTTCCAAGAACTGTTTGTAAGGGTGAGTCATTCTTCTGCTCATGTCGGAAGTTACAGTTCATGTGCACCTTACTACTGCGGATCTTCTCGTGTGATTGGTAGGGACCGCCCCAAAAGACGTCGGCATAATCTTATTGGCTTCATAATAGCTGTGTAATAGTACACCATATTAGCGAGGTGGAAAACGTCACCTCGCTGGTGAGCACCAACACCATGCGACCAGCAAGGCAGAGTTTCAAAACTTCACCTCGCTGTTGGAAATCAGCACCACTGATCAAGCCGAAATTTCCTCCATAATAAGGTTTCCAAGTCTATGTAGCTACTCATTTCATTATAAAGCCAACGAGATTCTGCCAATATCTTTTGGGGTGGTCCCTACCATTTACTATTATACTTGTATTTGTGTTCTCACAGTTACATATGTACATGTATGGATTGCATTGAGTAGCATTACATGTAGTCAAGAATAGCTAGATTTTTTCCTTGTGTCATACCCCCTCTCACCATGACCTCCGCTCTCTTATAGGCACTGCTTAATCCTTTCTACACCCCCAATACACCAGTAACTTTCGAAAGAAAGCACAAGTTGTTGCCAAGAAATATCTACATAGCTAATAACAGTCAAACACTGTACAGATCGTCTTGTGTACTGTTGTGTCATACACTATTGAGTAAATAGCAGAAGCACACAACTTTAGTTACTGCTTTGCATGGGAACAGTACTACATAAAACCATTCTACTTGTCAACACCCTATACACCTTACTTTCTGATGAGGACTTGGTTTCTGTAGTAATATAATTATATAATGGGACAAGCAACCATCTCAAAGCACTCCTTATGCATATGGGCCCTTTTTAGACGAACAAAGGTTTACTACTTGGAGGTCCCAATATCTCGTACTTGCTGTTTGTCTAAATAGGGGTCCATGAGGAGCACAGTGAGACAGTAATTGGAGACTGGAAATGAGACAAACACAGCACACGATATGTAACCTGTTGAGGTTCAGAAAATGTGCTGAACCTCAATAGAATACGTGTATACATGTACATGTATTAATGACCAAGCTAGAGACTGGAAGTCAATAGAAAGGTCTACATGTTGTAGACAGCTTAGGTCATCACTCTACCAACACCTCCTAACAATAGGTTTGCGCCCAGACCCTGGGAAGTGAACCTCAATGCGTGCCAGATTGCTCGCTAATTCGTGTCAGTTCTAATTGTCGCCCACCGAAGTCTGGATGGCTGTAAACAAGGCTATTCCGGTGGTTGATTTTCGGGAGCTATCATCGCCGGGACAAGACGTAGATCTGGCCGATAGCCCGACCGTCCAGGAACTGCACACAGCTTTCTCCACTGTGGGGTTTGTATTCCTGACCAATCATGGCATCGGAAGAAAACTGGTAGGTGGTGGGCTACTATTAGAATGGTATGAAACCATTAGAATGCACTAGCTCCGCAGCATTGCTGGCTTGGATGTGGTAAGAGGCTCAGCACAAAGCTTAGCCTTAACAAATCCAGCACTGCACTATGCGAAGTTTACGGGCTCTACGTCATGCATGTGTATGCTAACAGCCATAAGTGATTTCCACCTTGATGGCAGGCTGGTACCGAGATTATTTCCTCTCCAGTATCATAAGGCCATCATTAGTTGAATCCTATATAGCCAGCATCATTTTGCTCCCACCGTATCCGTAGCATGCTATGACCATGTGCCACATGCCTGTGATCGTTTTGCAGTATATAGACTGCGTAACTGCTTTAGCTGGGCCAGTGTTCTTTGCTCTCTAAAGATACCTGAGAATTATAGACTACTTGCTGCAGCAGCTATATAGGAGCAATGAGTATTGGCAGGAGCGCATAACCCTGCTCATATACTCCTGGTATTGGTATCAGGCAGCCAAAGGGTCGAAGCCTCTCCTACAAATATCCAGCACATTGTGCTTGGAGGTCTTGGTAACACATTGTACTGTATAAAAGACTGTACAGCAATAGATACGTATGATGTTACAGTATGATGATGTCGCCCTGGCTTGTATTATGTGAGGGCTTTTTTTTTCTTTTCAGATTGACAGTGCATTTGAAGTTGCAAGAGCATTCTTCGCTCGTCCTCTCACTGACAAGGAGAAATACGCCAGAGTCAGCTCTGGTGACAACAGTGGCTATGTGTTCTTAGAGCAAGAAAGGTACTGAACCAGACAACGGTCTTAAATTTGGTCTTAGACTCAATCAGGCTCTCCTCTAGTCTATCAGGACCCTCTCACACCCCCTGCCAGTGGCGGCGTGAGAGGGTCTAGCTAAAACAGCCTAGCTCTCCTCTCATTCTAGTAGGCTCGAGGAAATCATTCCAGAAATAAGAATACATATCAAAAATAATTGAGAGGTAGTTTGTGCCTCTTGTATTGTAGAAATATGGAACGTTATTTGGTACACCTTACAAAGGAATTTCAATACTAATTCGTAAATGTACTAATTGTGTTACATTATAGCCTCGTTCCCAGGCTCCAGTTTTTCTCACACCATGTGAGAAAGCTAGGGGTACACTGTTTTTTCCCTTATTATAAGGGGAAAAAGAGTGTAGGGGTAAACTGTTTTCTCCCTTAATATAAGGGGAAAAAGAGTGTAGGGGAACACTGTTTTTTCCCTTTATATAAGGGGGAAAAGAGTGTAGGGGTACACTGTTTTCTCCCTTACTATAAGGGGAAAAAGAGCTGTTAATTAAGCTGTTTTATTTTGTTTAATGCCCCCCATTTCTTGTGGCATGACAGAAGAATGCAATTTTGAAAAGTATGCACCAATATGGCAAACCATGGAAATTGTCTGTAGCAAAGAATACAAATTGACATAGCTACCAGTGTGCTCTCCTTGTTTCCACTCCCAGTGTCGATCCCTCCAAACCCGGTGACTTGAAGGAATGCTATAATATCACTCTACTCAGGTCCTCTGTGAGTGTCGCCAATCTTTCGTTGTTGAGCATCCATTTAATTCTCTGCACGTGTGTGTACTCATTCTGTAGCGCTACCCAGATGCCGAGGTCCCACTGTTCAGGACCGTTGTCGCCAAGTTCTTTGAGGCGTGCATGAGACTGTCTCTGGCCATACTGGAGGCCATGGGGCATGCTCTGAAGCTAAAGGTAAGTAATTAAGGGAGTGGTGCTACTATATATACAGACATCAGAATAAGTACATGTCAAGTGTCACATTTCACATTTTATACAGGGAGTGGGGTACTGGGAATCCCCCTACTTCCCAGAAAATTGATGATGTCATAATTGCCTTACCACCTACAGTACATTGTGTAATTTATGGAAATCCTGGGGGGTGGGCATGCCCCCAGACCTCCATATATGTGGCTATACATTCTGTTTACTATACCAGTAAAAATCCTGTATGAAAACCCTGGACATACAGTACATGACACTTAGGGAGTGTCCAGTTTAGATCATCACTGGTTGCTGTTCACTGTATTAGAATGTTCATTAACTTATAATTTGTGTCTTTTCCTCTCTTCAGGACCCCCACTACTTTGCAAAGGCCCACACTGCCATGAGCAAAGGGGAGGACCACAACTACACCACCATGCGGCTGCTCTACTACCCTCCCCTTCCTCCCAGTGGCCAGATCAAGCCAGGTCAGCTGCGCTGCGGAGAACACGTAGACTATGGCTCCATCACTCTGCTGTTCCAGGACCCCACTGGAGGCCTTCAGGTCAGTATACATGTACTTTGATGTAGGAGAGCCTTGAGGGTAAAGCCAAAACGATACTCTCTATCTCAATACCCAAACAGACCGGATGACCGGTGTATAAACTGACGGCCTGTTTATATGCCGGTCAAGTTTTCAATCGGTTCACATCTACTCTTTCCTTGTAGTATAGTTGTGATGGCTACAGCTAGCTGAAATGTAACCTGTAACTACATGTATATACATGGAAGTCCACTGGCCAATTTCTAAGGAGTTTGTTTTAGCCTGGTTCTCATTTCCTGCTGTGCGTACCCCCCTCTATATTACACCACAGAATATCTGTACCTTGACCTCGTTCCCAGACTATCATGTGTGCTTCACTTTTTGTGGAGATACACGTACGTGCATTGTTTCAGCTCTCACTCTGTGGTACATGTACATCTCAAGAGTAATTAAGAGATGGAGTAGCCTACTGCATTGCCTAGGTACAGGTAGCCTTGTCCCTGTCGTGTGCGTGTTTCACTTTTGTGTGTGATGCGTAGGGTAAAAGTTTTTTTTGTGTGGGCAAGGGCAATTGCAGCTTTCAGTGAATCTACATGTTGTTTCTGTCTTTAGAGGTCCCTACATTCCCTCCCATACCACTGCTCCTGTCCAGTACAATGTTCTGCTCATGTGTCCGTTGCAGGTGAAGCGCAGTGATGGAGGCTATATTGACGTCCCCTACATGCCAGAGGCCGTGCTGGTCAACCTCGGGGCTCTTATGCAGCAGTGGACAGCAGACGTCTACCTCGCTACGGTAAGGAGAGAGCCTCTAGCTACACGTACTGTTGACCATGTGGGAAGTTTGGGTGGCTGGTGTAACTCACCAAGGCACCACTCATAGCTAGCCTAGGTCTAGCGAGGGGATGAGCCTAGGTCGGGTCACAGGACTCAAGATGCTTCTGTATGTCTCCAGTTGTTAGCTTGCTTGGGAGAAATGGGCAAAGCTCATGTCTGCATTGTTTCCACAAAGAAATGATGTGGCTGATGCACTGGACTTGTTGTCTGGGAAAAGCAACAGTCATCGATCTCTGTCCGGACATCTTTGATGATGATGTAGCTAGATGAACGAATTGTATCCCTCGTGCATGAGACGACTCACGAGACTGCCGATGCTAAGGGCATAGTGTATGAAGACCAAGCTAGGTACTGCACTAAAGATCTGGTCCCAAGATTCAAGGTGTTCTGATACTGTAGGTCTCCATTATATTATAATGGTCCCGTCTCCTCCTCCCAGCCTCACCGGGTCCTGGTCCCTACGGTAGAGGCCAAGAAGAGAGCTGTGCGACAGTCACTGGCCTTCTTTGTCCATCCCGACAGCGAGGTATTGGTGGAGTGTGTGGACGGTTCCAATAAGTACCCACCCATTACAGCTGCCGAGGATACCAAGAGAAGGTTGGACAGATCTTACACCTGAGTGACCAGAACACTGTACTTGTCATGATGTCATTTTGTGTTTGTGTTGTGTGTACATGTATGCGAGCATGTGGCTAAGAGCCACATGGAAATTAGTTTTTTTATATTTTGTGAATAACTGTGGGCTTAATGAAATTCGAGTGTCCAGTCTATAGCATCCAGATTGCTATAGCCACTGGTCAGCTTTGCATTGTTGGTGGGGGTGATACCTGCTACTAATCAACTGCCATTTGCAGAGTGACCATTCCAGTGGGGATAGAGTCTTGCCGCCACCCAAAATGTCACTCCGGAGATATACTCCAGAAGGCTCCTGACATGCAACATGGAGAGGTTTGTACAGGATCTGAATTATACGGGGGGGGGGGGAGAGAATTTAGCTATTTTGAAACCCTGAAGAACTATGTGGCCTATTACAGTCCTTGAATAATAAGGACGCCACGCTTACTACTAGGGTAGCCTCGATCATCCCCAGGCTCTCCCCTTCTGAGGGGGCCTGGGGAAAAGGCTAGTACCAGCTATAGGGCTCACCATCTAATTACATACGCCTGTTAGCTACAATCTTAGCTTGGGTGTGGCCTGGGACGAGGCTACCACAGTACATACTGTACCCACTTTGTAGCTGCGTACCCAGGCCTCCCCTCAGCTTTTTTTTTTTTGCAGCCACAATTTTTTTTCCACAACTGCAAAAAAAAAAAAAGCAGCAAGGGGAGGCCTGGGTACGAGGCTACCCACTTTGCAGCTCACTTCAGCAACGTTATCAAACAGCACTTAGTCACGCACCATTATGAAAAAGATGACTGCAGAAGTGCACAGCAAGCTACCTATATTCACAACGGTATAAGTGTGTCAGCATCCTATACACATTACATGTCAATGTACTTCTGGACTGTACTGCAAGGTTACCGACTGCCACTTCTAGACCTACGACGACGCTCCCTAGAAGGAAAAGAAATGGAAGCAAGGTCAGTGGCTTGGTAGATGTGAATCACCAGACTAGTTCACTACCATGCTTAGTTTCAAAAACCAGTAAGGACTTGTTGTTCGACCCCAGGTCTCCCTCCATCCAGCTTGCCTCCTCCCCGGGCTCTAGCGTATGTTTTCACTTTGCTACTGGAGACCCTGATACTCTTACTCGCATAATTTAGGGTCTGATGCACTTCTCTACCTTTGCCGGTAATTCTGTGGTACAAATGGGCAGCTACAAGAAGTAGAAATTTGCTGCCTTCCATTGTTGCCCGAGAACTGCAGCTGTCCTCACCCACGCAAAATCCACCCTTCTACCCTACATGTCACACACGTGAGAAAAATGTATCAGGCCTACAGCTACGCTAAAGTGAAATACGCATGCGGCCTGGGAACGAAGCTAACTAAATGTACTACATGTATGTACCTTGAACGTGATCTCTCACGCCTCCTACCACGGTCCCTTTAAGTAGAAATACCAAACAGCAGTTAGTCACATACAACATAGACAAATACAAGTATAATAGTAATAGCAACTGGCTCTACCCAGGGGCGGATCCAGGGGGTCAGTGGATTGTCTTTTGGCCTGTCGATCATTATGTCATCGCAATTACTATGCACACGTGTACTAACCTCATTCCCTAGTTCTGTGAAGCAAACAAACTCTGCAGTGGAGCTGTCAATCAGTCACTGTGCATCAATTTCTCAGTAAGTTGGTGAACAGAAATGTATGACATATGCCACGAGAGCGCTTTGTGATAGCTGAAAATTATATCGGTAAAAAAAACTTCTGTGCTTCATGCCAGCAGTACTTCATACATCAGTAAACTAGGTACTGACCACTCCACTATTGAAAGCCTGACCTCCCCTCCCACCTTCATAGATCCGTCCCTGCTACCACCCTCTCTCGTTGGAGCTGTCTAACCTCTCCCTCCTGTCCCTGTCTCGATCAGGTCTCCTGTCCCTCTCCCTATCTCTGTCCCTCTCTCTTCTTCGATAGTCTCGCTCTCTATCTCTATCTCGGTCCTGATCTCGGTCTCTATCCCGGCCCCTTTCCCGAGCTCGGTCTCGATCTCTGTCCCGGCTTCGTTCCCGATCTCGGTCTCGATCCCGGTCTCGATCCCGATCCCGATCCCGGTCTTTTTCTCGGTCAGTGCTTCTACTCCTGAGTAAAAGGCACAATGAGTACAGCCTCTGTTCAAAGGTAGTGACTATTTTTGCTAAGGACTTTTTAAGGGTAGGAAAATTTAGCACAGCCCAGGATGCTGGCCAACTTAGCAGTAGCGACCCCTCCGTCTCTCCCCCCCCCCCCCCCGTCCTCACAGCAGAGCATGTACCTGCGTCTCTCTCTGTCCTTCTGGTACGCCTCCCTTTCCTGCCGCCGACGCTCCTCCTTAGCAGCAATGGCCTCCTGGGGTAGGAACAAGGTAAAGCATAAAGCGTAGCGGAGGAGGGACATCGTGAGCAGCTATAGCTGCGGGAACAGTCCCTCGAGACTACATGTGGCAGTCCTGGGCAGAAAACCAACATTATTCCGTCGTGTATTTCAATTGCATTGCTGCATTCAAAGTGCTACATCTCTGAACTTCACTAAGGGTACGCCTCATACATGTTGTGCAACAGCCACAAATATTGACGCTACTACAGTAGCTGCATGTATGAGCACCGCCCTTAACAGAAATTCAGAGATACAGCGCTTTGAATGCAGTGACGTAATCAAAATATGACAGAATAATGTTTGTTTCTGTCCATTGTACTGCCTTTTGACTATGCTTTACATAACGTAAAAGGCTCCTGCACTACCATACACATAGCTACAGCCACCAAACGACTCCTACCTCCAACTGCTTGATCTTCTCTCGTATGGTGACAAACCCAATGTGCAGCTTGCCCCCAAAGTGATCGGCCAGTCGGCGGTCGTTGTCGTACATGCTGAGGAAGGCGCCACAGACCTCGCAGGCCCTCAGTTTCTGCTGCTGCACCGTGTGGCGGGGGAGAATGGAGTGGTACTCATCCTCAGCCGCCTTCTTCTTGGCTTTGATCTCCTCCACCTCGCTCATCACTGCCAGGGATTCGTCAACCTTGCCCTCCGCACCTGTGCATAAGTGCAAGTGTGTGTGTGTGTGTGTGTGTGTGTGTGTGTAGGAGAGGAACTTCACTGTATAATATATAGCCAATGTATACAGTGGACGACTTCAGTGTGGTATCCCAGAGACCTGTCAATACTCTGTACATGGTAATGTGTTGTCTCCAAACACTATATTTTTTCTAGGTATACATGCCGTAAATAATACAGTATACTCTAATAAAAGCACACCTGAAACTGAATCACAACGTTACTACATAGCAGATGCTTCAAGTGTGCAGTACAATCCATTCACAGGATGAGTGACTCACCGAGTGCTTCAGCCTTGGCCACCTTCTCCCCAATCTGTACAGCAAATTCGTGAATCTCCTGAGCCTAAACACAGGTTGAAAAGAAACAACACTTTAAAAATGCATAACTCTTGCGCAGCAGATAATGATTATATTCAATGGCATCAACTATAATGTTGGAATACAGGCCTACAACCTCAGGTAGTGTTTGTATTAGGGTCCCTCTATGTAGTAGCAGCCATCACAATATTACTAATGGACCTCTATATGTACTCCATTCAATCTTTGAAGAAACAATAAGCCCTTTCCACCACCTTTCTATCCCAAATGAGGGTCCCATTTAGGGAGGCCCTGGGAACGTGGCTAGGCATGGAAGAGTCTAGTATTATTCCTACTTTAGTTTCCATCTCCGGGGTCTCGTCACTGAGCTCCAGCCTCTTCTTGTTGGCATCGATCTTCCTCTCGTTGTCCCGTAGGAAGCTGCGTAGGAACTCCAGCACCTCCTCCTCAAAGTGGTAGTCCCGCTGCTGGGAGGCCAACTCGTACTCGTCTCGCATCGTCAGTGAGTGCACCTTGGGACATTCGGGAAGCTCCGCCCGCTGGGAAGGAGAGACAATGGCGGTTTTAACAGCCAGTTGTTTGGCATGGCTTGACAGGCAATAAACATGTTTGGTTCATGGTTTGTAACATTCCTGGAATTCTTTTGGTTATGTAGTACATGTAAGTTACTACTAACACAACAGTCTTGATATTAGATAACCTATCAGAACTACAGCATAAGATTTACAATGTCATGTGAATAAGTTTCGTAAGAAACAGAGATTGGAATGAAACTACGTTACTGCAACCCCTGGCTGGCACTCACAGTATTGATGAAGAGCTCACTAATACAGATGCCCAGCAGGTAGGGGCGACACACCGTCTTGTCACTGAAGTGCTTCTTGTGGTTCTCATCGTCCCCTGGGAGGGAAGGGAGGAAAAGGATGCCACATGATCAGACGCTCTACCACACACACTCACAGACAACAAAACATCGTGAACCTCCAGGTATACAGCTGTGATGCACTAAGTCATTCTATCCACGTCTTTTCTAGTCTCACAGCAACCACGGTACAGGCAACACGAATGTAAGGCTACGCAAAAGTGACGTGAAGCCATGCTCATGTGTTCTGATGTCCAGTTGTTTATGGAGTGGTTCAGCAAACTAATACTGCAGTTTAATACTACCCTTAATTATAATGGTTGGGGAGTTCTGCCTTTCTACTACATTCCCTACCGTCTTTCTACAATTCACACACTAACGTTAATGTAGACAGACAAATAAAAAGTATGAACAAAATTACAATAGGGATTGCTGCATACAAGCCTTTGACTTGAAACACAAGCACTCTCCAACTCGGGGAGCTCTCATCCAACCTTAAGCCCCGCCCATGAGACACCAACCGTTCCAGTCCCACGGCGATTTTCGCATGCCATTGCTTTGCAACTTACCTGGGCATGCAGCGTATACTACTAGGAAAACAAAGTTTTCAAAACTCTGCTATCAATTAGAGAGCCATAAATACAGGCCAGAGACCAGTCATGACATTAACCTTGTTAAAAAAAAGTTGAAGAAGTCTGCAAACTACCAATATATATCAATATAACCCTTCCCCGCGGTGCAGAGCCTACCTAAAGCACATTTCCCCCTTCCAGCTCATAAGTTTAGAGGTAGTTACATGTTCAATACTGGTCCAACTCACAGCATCTAACTCACGTATGCCACTGACTTAGTTAGTAGGCAATGCTTGACTTATCAAAAATATCCGAGCATGTCAGGCTGCCATAATAAGAGATGGATGAAGAACATGTCAAACAGAAGTCAGACATTGTGCTGAGCATTACAATGATCACAAAGTTTGTCAAAAATTACCCACAGCAATCGCATTCTTTAGGTTACTGAAGAAATCATGCGATCACTGTGTATGTATAGCCTGAATCCGGCTCCAAGGACACTTAATACTAACGTTAGTATTACGTGTCCTTGCTGGCCCCACCCGAACCCTAATCCTAAGCCCGATCGTGTTCTTCAGTCGCCCTATGTCCCACTGCTTACCATCTCTGTTCTGACCCATAAGCTGATCGAGAAGCTTGCTCATTTGCTCCTTGGCCGTCATTTCTCCACCTTCATACGGTTGATCGGTTTATGTAGCACACTCCTTTACTAGTACCTCCTCAGGCGCTGAACACTGGCAAACCTCCACGGTGACAATCGTGGAACAAACTGGCGAACTGCGCATGCCCAGAGGGTGGAGATAGTTGTGGGGAGATCCCTGTCGTTTTGTTATAATTTAATGTCGAAGAAAATGAGTTGGCTGGACTCAAGCTTCTCGTTCGCTAAAACCGCGCTTTCCCAAGCGCAGAAGTCCATTGATCGTGTCCTGGATATCAAGGAACACAGTGAAGATGGGCAGACTGAGCCAGCTAGGCCCGCAGGTTGGTGCTTGGACACATATGCACCGGTCAGATATGCATATGCGCATATAAACACTGATGAATACTGTACGTCAACACAGGTGTTTACTTCTAATAGTTAAGCTGTGTCTGAAGTCCAAGTATAGACCAGCTACTTTTGGAAGTTTCATGCATCACCCCTCTCTCACTCGGGAGGAGGGTGGGGGGCAGAAACCATGACCTTAGGAGTCTCACATGGCCCAGACCTTGGGCATGTTAGGTAGTTGCATGTAGTCTCATGAGCCAGACCACCTTCTGCAAAGAAGGAGGTGGAATGTGTCCTGGCTCACGAGGCTACATCATGGCTATCATTAGTCTCACGTGCCAGCCCCCTTGCTAGGCTATCATCCAGTGGTCTCGACCAGATGGCCAAGGAACATTTCCTGCCAGCACTGCTGCGTGCATTATTTTGGCATTACTTTTTGATATAAAGACTTGCCTATAACGCATAACGTTCCTACATGCAGCTACTTCCAGTAAACCCACCAGTACCACTACCAATGCTGACGATAGTACTTCTTCTGGGGCTGATCCCAGTTCCACCTCCCCATTCTCATCCTGGTTCCAGCCCAAGCAGCCTAGAACAAAGAGTGCAACCTCCCCCAGTGCCAAG
Source organism: Phakellia ventilabrum (assembly GCA_963921505.1). Lineage (NCBI taxonomy): Eukaryota > Metazoa > Porifera > Demospongiae > Axinellida > Axinellidae > Phakellia > Phakellia ventilabrum. The sequence goes on from OY997392.1 coordinate 1,938,858, forward strand.
ACTCAGCAATCGTCCGACTCCTTTACCTCAACGTGGGGAACAGGTGATTCTATCTGGAGTTCCACTTTTGGGAGCCCGGCAGGAAAGGAGCCGTCCAAACCCCCTGACGCTTCTTCCTCTCTCGAGAAGCCTCCTCCCACCTCTGCTGATCCCACTGCGCCAAGGGGGAGTGGCAGCAGAAGTACCAAATCCACTGCTAGGGGCCCTGCTAAAAATTCAAATTCAACCCCCAGTTCTGTGGCCCGGGGGGAAAGTAGCCATCAAGCTGCCAGCACCGACTCAACCACTAGAACCCCTCAGTTGCGAACAGATCGGCTGAAGAAGGGATCTCCGCCCATGAAGATAGATTCTCCGACGCTAACCTCTACTCCTGTGAACGCAAAGGAGGTGAAGCAACCCTTGCAGAAGAAAGGGGAGACAGAGAAGCGGCAAACGTCTAAATCGACAGCTGCTAAAGAACCGGTCTTGAAAGATGCCAAAGATACTAAGAGACTACCCAGCCATGGCAGCAGAGCAAGCAAAGATGTCGATAGATCACAACAGTCCAAAGGAACTGTACAGGATGCTGGCAAGGAAGCAGAGGCTGCAGAGCCGCCCGACAAACCTACTTCGAAATCTGGAAGTATTTCCCCCCAGCAGTCACCCCAAGGCATTCCAGTAGCCGCGGTACTTGAGACAGACAGCGCAGACACAACTGACGGGAGAGGCAGGACTCGGTCATCAGTGTCAAGTCCTCCCTCTCCTTCTCGTTCCACCAGTTTAGCCAAAGAGGCTCAAGGAAAGCTCGAGGGGGAGGTATGTGTACCGGCGTCTTTAAGCCATGGTGATGACCTGGCCACAGATGGAGTCTTGTGTACTCAGGGGGAGCCGAGGGAACACCCACTGGTAGAAGGAGCTCTAGACTATGTTACTCATGCAGTAACACACTCAACTACTGGACGTCTCGTTCCACCTGATTCTGAAAATGTTAATCCAAGGGAGACCGAAAAGCGGATAAAAGAAAAGGCCTTTGTATCCGGTGCTCATGAAGTAGAGAGAAGCAGTAAGTCAAGGACATCATCGCCTGGTACCAAGCCACTTTCAGACCATGCCTCCATAGCAACACCAGAGAGAGAAGCTACCCCAGAGCCACCCAAGAACGGTGAGAGCTCGGAGGAGATGCATAGCAGTACTGCGAGTCATGACCCCGAGAATGCCCCCCGTGACCAGGTGGAAGATGTTGCCATGGCTGCATCCCAATCACCAAAAGACAACTCAGAGAATGCCGCAGTACCACCAACACAACCTCTTGCCACTCCCACTGCTGTTGCAGCCACACACCAACAAAGTGACGGTACTTTGGGTGATCAAACCCAGGAATTGACTGACGAGGGAGAGAAACCGGTGGTAGAGAGCAAGGCACATCCACAGGGGATGGTCCAAACTGAATCCCTACAGCAGGGAGGAGCCGAGCTGGAGAGGAGCGGAGGGTTGGAGAAGGAGGAGAGTGAGAAGCTGAGGACCGTAGAGGAGGCCTCAGGTGGCGGTGGGGCCTCTGCTCCAGCCGCTGCTGGGGGAGACCCCACGGGGAGCACTGGGAAGGAGGTCCAGAGGCTGAGGGAGGTGAGACACTTTTGTATGTCTTGTGAAATGCAGCTCTACCTAGAGTACGTCCACACACACACACACACACACACACACACACAAACACACACATGCATACACACACACACACATGGTCACGCCCACAAACATACACACATATACATGCACATACACACACACACATATACATACACACTTACACACACAAACATACACACACACACACGCACACACATACACACACACGTACACTCACACACGCAGGAGCTACAGCAGGTGAGCAAGGTACTGGGAATTCGGGAGAACAAGCTTCTGGAGATGAGTAGGGATAGTATCCAACTTCGGGAGGAAAACCAGGAGCTGGAGATGTGAGTCCTGCTCCCATTCTCCCGCTAGTCTCATACGCATTCCGCCATCACTTCATGTACTCTTAGACACAATGAGTTCTTTCCTCATATTTTTTAATGCACTTCATTTTGTGAGGGATTCAAGCAAAATTGAAATTTTAAGGCACCATTATCAGGATTGGCTTTGTGCGTGGTAGCTACCCTAACTTGTATCTTTTTAACACATACACACATACATACACACACACACACATACACACACAGGCAGCTATCGGAGTACCATAACTCTCTGCAGAGTGGGCAGACGGATGTGGAGGAGCTGAGGGCAGAGTGTGCCCGGAGGATCTCAGGCTCAGAGAAGAAGCTTCAGACTGTGATCAAGGTGAGTGTTGGCATCTCGCCAAGTTTTCCTGTAGGGCGACTAATACTGGAGGGGTATAATTTGCTGTTTTGCGAATTTATCTCCCTCAAAATTTTAGCCACATGCAAACTTTACTCTTCTGTTGACAGTGCTGGACACCGCTCTTTGCCACTGTTTGGTACTAGCTGTAGGCCCAGCAAAGCTACAAGATCATTGATGCCTACTGTAAAAGCAGGTATTATCGAATGTGTCCATCGTTTAGACGCATACTTCTATTGATGGTGAACAGCCACATACCAATTGTACAGTGCCAAAAGAGATGCCTACGGAGAAGTGGGTAGCAGATCATGCTATTTGCAGAGGTTTAGCTTACCTGAGAGTAGGCATGACTTTCCAATCATAAATCATTTCATGAAGAGTTTGCACAGGGGCCAGTTCAGGAAATTTAGTCCCTCAGAATTTTCTCGCACTACATGTACATGTACATATAGCGCATGCAAGTGGACTTCTGATGTGAGCATGGGGCTGCTTTTGGCCAGGCTCACACACACACACACACGGTGTGTAAGGTTTATAGTAAGTATCTTGTGTTCTTTGTTTCCCCACAGGAGAGGGACAGCCTCAGGAAGCAGTTGCAGGCCGTGCAAAATGAGCAGAGCCAGCAGTGAGTCACGAGATTTCATATTCCACTGTGTGTGGACTTACATACATGTGTACTACTAGATCCAAGACTGTAGCTTGAAATGGGTGCATGGGGTGACACAGAGAATGAGGCTATAGCATAGACTTACTCCTTCTGTTATTCCTGCACAGGAAGCGGTCGGCTGAGCAGGAGCTGACGGAGCTTCTCAGAGAGAAGGAGGAGCAGATTGCTGGGCTCATGAAAGAAGGTACCTCCTTCCCTCCCTCCCTCTTTGCACACACACTTTACAAATATACGTACTTCCTCTTTGAAGTCCACTGCACTACTGATGGCCTTGCTGTAGCGTGCTCTACCTACAATTCACTTCTTAGCTCTGTTTCCAGGCTCTACTCTCAAGATTTTTCGCGCTGTGTAAAAACAACAACAACAACAACAACTGGGGAGTTGAGCCTCAGTTTCTCGACCTGGATTGATGGGATTGGTTTAGTGTAGGGTTAGGGGATAGACACAGGATTTTTTTTGGCAGAAATGTTTCAGAAACGCTGTGGAGGTATCGGGACCTAATCACTTGCCTCACAACAGTGTACATACTTCTGGTATTGATGTTTGCAGGAGAGAACTTGTCGAAGCAGCAGCTTCAGAGCCACAACACCATCAAGAAGATGAGAGCGAAGGACAAGCAGAACGACCAGCTGTTGGCCGCACAGAGGTGATCTCACATTGTCTGTTGCTACAGAGTGGAGCATGGACACAAGGCTCATACATGTACATGTGATCATGTGACATCATGTGATCTCCACTCTGGCCTGCAGGCAGCAGATCGAAGACTGTGAGCGGGAGATAAAGAGACTAAAGGAAGTGCTGGAAAAGAAGGGAGAGAACGAGAAGAAGTACCAGGGTATGTGAGGAGTATCAAAGCTGGGTGTTGTAGGGTGTCCTGCACCAGAGCATTAGTCCTATGTATTTATGGTGTCCTTATTATTTGAGGAATCCAACCCAACGAATTTGTCCATATTAACGTAATACAATTTAGTGTGTACAGTCTAAAGGTAGCGTACATACAGCATGGCTTATAGTTACATGTAGGATATATTCTGCTGTGAAAAAGTCGTTAACAGGTGAATGTTTTAGAGTTAGATCTCCTGAGATGTATGCTACAGGGGAGCTGGGTCCATGGCTAGTCTGAGGACCGTGTTCCCCCGTCCTCTTCCTACAGAGTCCCTCGCCCAGCTGAACCACATCGCAGAGCAGCAGGACAAGGAGCTGCTCACCCTCAAGGTATGTGACTATTGTACATACACCGTACATACATGTACATATACATGTACATGTATATCAGGTACATGTACAGCTATGTCAGCTACATGTATATCTATGCACGTCAGGTACATGTACAGATATGTCAGCTACATGTACATGTACATGTACAGCTCTGTACAGAAATATGCAGCATAACACAAAAGTATTGCTCAATAATATTAAATGGAATTCCTAGTTCAGTATCCTGCCAGTCATGTTCACTGTTGCTTCAGCCTTTAGTGTGCTTATTTGAAGGCTGTATCCTTTGAAAAACTGCTGAATTGGTGCAAATTCTGTCATATTGTGGTAGAATGTGTGCAATTCAGATACCAGCTGTACCCATTATGCTTGCCATCACTCTGCTCTCCCTGCAGTCTGAGAGAGATGATTTGACAGACAAAGTTCGCAGCTTACAAACCAACCTTGATAATACCTTCAAGTAAGCCAGTGTACTGGTTTGACTGCAGTGACATCTCATGATGCACGGTCTGTATGGAAATTTTAGAAGCAGTTTCATACATTTAGCAGGGCTGTTATAGAGCACTAGCATGTGACATTATCTTCCTAGGTAGGTTCTACAGTCAACTCGAAAATAAGAGCAGCTTAGAACTTATACTTTTAGTATGTCAGCTATCACTTTGGTGTGCAAGATATATTCCGCCAACTACAGCGTGAGTATAAGACAACAACTTGTGTTCAGCTGCCATTGAACGTAATGTTCTTTTGCAACACAGAAGTGTTTTCATGACATCACTGCAAGCACTCTATTGCCAATCACTCATACACTGGATCACTGTGATGTTGTGACCTGGTGACCACAGGGAATTTCATGTCTACTCCCTGCAGGGAGCTGTCAGAGGTCCGCAAGGCCAGCGCTGTGACGCAGAGTGTGGCACAGGAGGCTGCCCTCAGTGCTGAGCAGACGGCTAGGGTGGAGCTGACGAGCGTTCTGGGGCAGAGTAAGCTGGAAGCTCAAAGGGAGAAAGAGTCACTTCTGATGCAGGTGTGTGTGTGTGTGTGTGTGTGTGTGTGTGTGTGTGTGTGTGTGTGGTGTATGTATGTGATGTGTTGATTTGGGTGTGTGCATGGGCTGTGTAAACAGAAGACAAAAACTGGTAAGTCAAGCCCGCCCTGTTTGACTCTGATTAACTTAAGTTCAGAAATGGTTGCCATGACCCCGACATTCACTTCCTGTGTCCTGTTTAGGTAAACGAGCTTCGCATGAGTGTGTCCCGGACGGAGCAGCAGGCAGCGTGGAGGGAGGAGCACATGAGGCAGGAGGTTGCTGACATACAACAGGTCAGTACAACACAGAGTAGTGACGCTAGATTTTGTTTGTGGTTAAGGCGATGGTGAGGTACATGTACGAATAAAATGTATGAAGTTTATACAGTGAAGATAGCAGCCTGACCATGTTTTTTTGCACAGAATGGCAGTAAACCACTACTACAATTTCACCAAAATATCCAAACGTGAGGTATGCATAGCAACGAGAAATTTTAGAATATGCAATTATTAATAGTTACATGTACTTAACTTCATTAGTTTTGCTGTACACAGCCTGCCATCGAAATTTGATACTCAAAAGCGATGACGTTTAAGGCCTAGGTCAGCAAGAAGGATGCCTAAGGATGCTACTACAGTAGCTACACGGATAAGCATCGTTCAATCAGCTAGGGGCGGAGTCGGTATGTAATTATTAATTAGTAGTTGCTAACATAGTCATGTGAAGATCACGTTTGCCCGAGACTCTCGGGTCACATAAAGACATTTTGGTGAAACTGTACTACAATGTTGCCTTTGCTTAGAACTGTTGGATCTGAGAGTAAATTTTCTCTCTTTTCTATCTGCTCAGCAATAGACTTGATCATGAATCCAAGCAGTGACAGCAGATGGTTAGGGTATTTCTCAAAAACTAGGGCCTATCTAGTTCTCCAGTGAATTCTCAGCGTATCATAAGCTGTAATCAAAATTCTGCTCAAATATTTTATCTGTGCGTAGCTAACTAAAATGCGAATGATATCATCCTACCTCGGGCTATTTATGTTTAGCAGACAGTATTATGTAAAAGTGACATCACTATTATTAAACTAATATCTTTCACCATTATGATTGTGCTGTCCAGGATACACCCTTGGGTACATTGGCATGTAATCAAGCTCTACACTAAGATTTGCTGCATATCACAGTCGCTCATTCCCTTGATTTCAACAGCGGCTACAGGATGCAGAGGGGAGAAACCAGGAGCTCACCTCTAGCATTTCGGAGAGTAAGCCATTGTAAACAGTATTAGTAAGCCTAGTATGTGTTTGTGAAGTTCCTGAGTTTAGGCCCTACCATTTGTTGTCAGTGTACTATGGATCCTCATGATATTATTGTGCGAGTAATAGTTGACCTTTATCCATTGGGGGGGGGGGGGGGGGGTAAAAGTGGGCATTCAATGGAAGAAAACATGGGTTTTGATGAACATAAGAACATGTTTCTGTGCTTGTAATTTCGTGTGCTTACGTTCGTTCGTTCCATGATCCAGCACTTTTACGCCCTATTACATCATAACTGATAAAGGTCAATTCTTCAGCATCTGAAATCCACAATAATATCCTGCACTGGTCCTTCATCATGTATGTATGCATGTACTGACTTAGTATTTTAGTCTGCCCCATTCACCCAACATGTAGCTTAGTCTCCACTACTTACCAGTCCATGAATTTAGTGAGCTTAGCGGTATGTGGTTTGTTTATGTAAATTCCTTTTGTCATTAACACCTGTCCCTTCTCTCGCAGCTACCAAGCCTCTCCTGAGGCAGATAGATAACCTGCAGGTTGCCCACTCCACCCAGGCAGCCAACTGGGAAAGAGTGGAGGCCAGTCTGACACAGAGATTAGGTAGGTTTGGAATTAACGATAGGTAAAAAAATGTACAGCTTATTTTTATTAATTTAAAAAGTATTGTTATTGCTCTAAAGAGTGAAAAAAATGTGAAGAAAAGGTTTAAAGAAAATTTTGACTGGAGGGAAAAAAAAGCGTGAAAAAAAAGAAAAGGTGTAGCAGAGGATGGTTTCGATCCATCGACCTCTGGGTTATGGGCCCAGCACGCTCCCACTGCGCCACTCTGCTTCCGTGAGCCCTAGGCTACCATTTTGGTATTTATACATGTGGTACTTTGTGTGGCTACTTACATGTACACGTAAGCGTACCTCCCACTGACATCCTAGGTAAACTATAGCTAGCTTGTGTTTGCTATGCTATCAACTGTGCTACAAAGCCCTTAATAGGGAAATCATTGCAGATTCTTGGTCCCTACCCAGTGGAGGCCCAGACACAGCTCAACCTGGCTGTGGAGAAGGAGCGCAGTGCCTCAGAGAAGGAAGTGACACTGCAGTCTCGTGTGACTGCCCTGGAAAGCCAGCTAGCCGCACTGCGGCAGGAGAGAGCACAGCTGCTGGCCAGTCTGGAGCTGGAGAGGGCAAAGCTTGAGTCTCTGGAGGAGGGACAACAAAGGTGGGTCCCGGTATGGGCCCGGTTCCTGAGTAGTCTCATGCCCAGACGTCTCTATGTGGGGTCAAGCAGAGGTCTGAGCTAATCTTGAGTAATTACAGATAAAGTAATAAGCCAGCACCCTGAGTGCAAGATAGCCTCCACATGTCTTTTTCTGAAATCAAGAACAACTGCAGTCCACTGAGTTAGAAACTGTGAGACTCAGAGTTGGTTTCCTACAGATTTTGTGTCCCAGGTGGACTTCATCTTTGGGGTTGGGTTTACACTCTGGGGTAGGCTTTAGTCTCGTGCTTCCTTCCTCCTGCAAGCATACCTGGATATGGAGCATACCTGGATATATGAAGCATTTAAAGTCATTGCTTATCTTTCTCTTTCAGAGACTCAGCCAAGATGGAGGCCCTTCGCACGTCCTACCAGCAGTCACTGGAGGGCCTCAAGAAAGAAAAGGTGCATGTCACTACTGAGTGGTTATCTCATGGGCTGGGAGTGTACAAGTGGAACATTATTGGCTGGCCACTGCATGGCCATTTTAGGATTGTGTACGTACGTGTGGTGTGTTGATAATGTGGTGGCGTGACACATTATAAGCTCCTGCAGACATAAATGCAACAGTACCTTAGAATGTACCTTAGAATGTAGATGGCCTTTGATGCCAGTATTGCCAAAAGAGTTCATTATGAATTCTTGGTATTGTGTATTGAAGTTTACGGCTGTTTCTATTCATGTGGTGTCGTACAGGAGATGTTGGAGCGACAGCTGGAGTACGAGAGGGTCAGACTGGAGGCCGAGAGTAGAAAGGCCTGTCTGGAATCTCAAGAGAAGGTTGGTCTTGAATGATGTAGTGTTTAATTTAATCAACGAGTGTTTTGTGGGTTCACGTCTCGGTGCTTGAGACGGATTATGCTGCACTAAGTTGGGAATGCCTTTCTCTGTCCTTGTGGAACTGCAGCAGTGTAACCTTTTGTTCCTCGAAGAGTGGTCACTGGGTGCCAGTGAAAATGTCTAGGGAGAGAGTTTTCCCACTGAGAAGGAGCCCAATGTCCCGTGAGTCAGTGAAGGGATGCAGTGTAACGGCCATGAAGAACAGAGGAAGACCAGGGTCTCGGTTGTTTGTTGTGGACAGAGATTTAGACGCTCATTGCCACCTGGACTAATGCCAGAACGGGAGCTATTGTTTAGTGATGTGGTATACATGTACTGTATGTGATTTATGAGTGATGTGGCTGTGTTTCTCTGTACTGTGATGGCCAAATTGTTCATGCAAACCTCTCTCTTATAGCAGTCTACTATATAAGCCCACTTCCTTTGAGCAATGGCTACAGTGCATGGCCAATACACTTTGGTACACATAGTGAATTTTGTTCTATGTCTGTTTTATCACACATTTGCGTAAACATATGCCCCCCACACACACACGCACACACACACACACACACTCACAGGAGAGGCTTCGCTCGAAGCTAGCCCACTCCATCTCTTCTCTCAGTCGAACCATCTCCCGCCAGTCCAGCAGTGGCAGTGTTCAGACCCAGGTAGAGCTACACTAATTAATTACTTCCCGACGAGCATGCGTATATTTGTCAGGAAGTAAAACATCACAAGAATGTGAATTTGATTGGCAATTCATTGCACTTTTGTATAATGTGACCACGCCCATTTCCCATAATTGGGTAGAATGTCTATCGAGCTACACCTCTCTCACTCCACCTGCTTTGCTGCTCCACTTGGTGCAAGAGAGGTATTGTATGTGATTTGCTATGGATTTTAGTTTTGCTAGCTCTTGGTCTTGAACAAAACCCAGTGCTTACAAAGCCATGTCACTGTCTTCCCTCGTTCCTCACTCATCCTGCATAGAGTGAGATCTTGGAGAGGTCCCTGGTTGCCGACGGCGACGGTAGCGGCAGCAGCAGACTCATGGAAGGCATCTCTCACAGCCGATCCCCGTTGGCCTCCGCTTCTGTCATTGAGCACCTGCAGTCACAGCTGAAACAGAAGGAGGGGGAGCTGGCCAACACGCAGGTGGGAGGAGGGGCCAAGAGTGGAGTTACTGAGGGAGCCGTGAGGCTTCAGCTTCCTTGTGTGTGTGTTTGTTGCCGTGCTAGGGTTGCATGCAGCAATTATTCTTAGTGGAACCTCTATTAATTTTAAGGACACTTTTTGGATGATCATTAAATTTGTCCTTTTTACAGAGGTGTCAGAGGTATATTGTAATTGGGAAAAGATGTTATTCAGACTGCCCTTTAGCCGTGTATGGCAGTTTTGTATGTGAGAGTACAACTGAAGTGGGCTCAAAGATTAATTGTTAACCATTGCACGTCACCTACATGTGCTACATATTAAATTTTGATGTTTGCATACTCTCTAAAGTCTCCCGTTCCCCCTCTCCCCTCCCCCCCCCCCTTCCTACCCCCTCCCTTCCTCTTTGTCTTTCAGAACTTGGTCTCTTCCCTGGAGCGATCTCGGGCAGCTGTGGCTGAAGATTTGGCCTCCCTCTCGGCCCAGAACCTGGCCCTGACAACCCAGGTGGAAACCATTCCTGTTCTCCAGCAGAAGCTACAGGTCAGACTCATTAATGCAAGGCAGTCATACTAGTATTAAATTCCTGCTATTGTGGTGCACGCTTGGATGACTAATTGATTAGCGTATTACTGTTACCCTGCATATCCCTCAGGAGGTGCAGCGAAACTATGAAGCACTGCTGCAGATGTATGGTGAGAAGGCAGAGCTGACTGAGGAGCTCAAAATGGACATTGCGGATCTCAAGTCCATGTACAGACAGCAGGTGGGTCTGAGTACAGGCAGCAGCTACTGCAAGCATCGGTGCTGTAGTAGTGCTACCTTGTTTTCAGAGATGAGACTGGGAATTGCAGCACTAGCATCCCAAGTGTACACTACACATTCTTTTAAATACACAATAAATGTACCTTAAGTTTGAGGTGATAAAATTTAGCGGATTGGGCATACCCGGTATAGCAGATTTGGTAGGTATTAATTCTAGCATTTTCAAACCTTTTTGTGATACTGCCGTGCGCATAAATAGTGTAATATACACACAAACCGGGTGTAAGACACTGTACATGCTTAAACCACATACTTTTGATTGCATTTTTGTGCATGACCGTGTAAGTACATAGAACACATTTATGCGTGTGAGTATTAATATTAACGGGTTGAAATTTGTTTTTCAATTTGCTTAAAATTTATCACCTCAAATAATAGGTAGCCCTTGTGGAATTTCATGTTGCTAGCCTTGAAACAATGAGTGTTGAGCGTACGTGTACCCCATGCATGCTGAATCTGAGTAGCCTCGTATACTGTGTAATGGAAGGATGCGGAGTGGAGCCTGGGAATGAGGCTAGGAGCTATGTCGTCACTTTTCTGCCCTCCTCTCCTACAGATTGATGAACTTCTCAGTGGGCGGAGCTAGCAGTGAAGAACGCTGTATTCACATCATTGATTCTCTCTCTCTCTTTTCAAAGATTTCCAGCATTTAAAGTTTCATGTCAAAGCATACAAGTGGTGCTGGCAGCAACAGGAAGCCCATGCATGAGTGTGGCTTCACTGCAAGTAGGTCATGCCTCAGGCATGCCTGATACATTATATAGGGATTGTAAGGCCTATAGAGGCATTGGGCATGCTAATTCATATAAGTTTTGAGCATAATAATAGTGTCGGCATCTCATGCTAAGCTTTTCCCTTCAAGAAAGGCATGGACGCATTATTGCACCACCTTTCAAATTTATGCCAGTGTGGCTGCTCAGTCTGTACCATAATGCTTCACACGTACATTGTATATGAGTCAAAATACAGTAATAACTAATTGAAAGTCTCAGAACCAGAGTGGTCTACCCACAGATATTAAACTTGCCCCCCACACACGCACACAACTTGAGAATATGCAATTTCAGGAAATTTTAATTTTGGTCATGTGTTAAAAGACTATGCAATTTCCAGTAGCTAGGTTCTGAGCCCTTCAGTAGTTGCATAATTTAATATACAATAAATTGGATGAGAGTGCATGTGATTCCCTACTAATCGTGCATGTATCCTTTGCCTTTCTGTTACATGTATGATAAAATAAAACTTCTTACAATCACAGAGAATGCATATTGCAGAAAAAGAAAAAAAAGGGCAACCCTCTTCTCCCAACGGAACCCTAGGCCATGTGACACTGCCACGTTAAGGGGTGAACGGGCAGGTCGTTCCGGCTGACCGAGCCTTCAGCCTTTCGGGCGCCTGTCCGCTATGGTACAGGGATCGTCATCGGGTCTGTTTAAGTGTGCCAGGCTTTGGGAATCAAGGGAGGAACACGGACGGATCCTAGGCCGTACTGTCCGAGACCACCGTGGCAGTTGCCAAACCACGTTACCCTCTACCTAAGCTTGATAAACATTATAGTATATATACGGCCACCATAATCTCAGTTTTGCTAATAGTGCTGGTGATGTAGCTATGTTTGTACGACTGTGCATAGTGAAAATGCTACAGACACCAAACTGAACGAGGCTACTGTAACCACTGTACTGTTATGATAATACGAACGCACATCTCTTGGAAGCAAACATGTTCCAGCGTGAACACTATCACAGTCCACCAAACAAGTGAGTTATAGGTCATACACTGCTGCATAAATATGTATTTCCACTACACAATAACAGTCATAGAATGAGGTCTACAGCACCATAATAGAACATGAAGCGCAGTACAGTGCATGGGCCTACTCCTTGCCCAAGTACCAGATGTGGTTGCGCATGTCCTTGTCTGCCTGCTTCCGGAGTTCAGGCTTGTCCTCAAGATATTCATCGATCTGTGAAGAGGGAGGTTTGGAACTTATGAAATGTATTCGACTGTATTGGCTATGGTGTAGAAGAGTTCACACCACAGTGTCAAGCAAGAAGTGATACAACTACATGTACATGTATGAGAGCATAAATACTAGTATATATTTTTCATTTCATTCCTACTGTGAATTACTGGGCATGGTCTATTACACAGAACACCAGACTTGATACTCATATAGCCTAGCCTCGTTCCCAGGCCCCTGCTTTATTCTGTTGCATGAAGCGGAAAAAAAGCGGGGGCGTGGGGGCAAGACTACATATAGCCCGGCTCAGCTTTGTTCTGGTCTCCATGGTAACTACTGCAGTGTTTGTACGGGGATAATGTGGTTCCTTTAATAACAAGCCTGGTTCCTTTAATAACAAACCTAGGGTACATGAAAATGTAATACAGCAAAATACTTCTTACTGTCATATCTTCATATGGTTTTAGTGCATTGATACTATCCAGCTGGAGTGAAGAAAATGTGAGCATGTCATCCACACACTAATAAACAAAGTTAATTTTGACCTCAGATAATGTACCTCTTTCTGTAGCTCCTGCACTCTTTCCTTGGACTTGGCAACTATGTCTCGAACTTCTACTTCCTGAAATGGTATATAACAGGAAACTAAATGACTAACCCCGTACCCAGGCCTTCCACACCCAGATTTTATCTTGTAACCTTGGAGAAAAATCGGGGAGTAAGTGATACAACTCCCTGATTTTTCTCCACGGCTGCGAGATAAAATCTGGGTGTACGAGGTTAATAAATGACTACAAGAGTCTGTGAATGCCAATCATGTTTCAGTGGCTACCTCTAACAATTACTGCAGAATGACACACTTTCTACCGTGTTGACAAAAAAGTCACATATTTTGTCAGTTGTACACAAATCACTACTCTCATTTAAATAGAACAGCAAACTAGTACTCATGCTTTCTCTATAGGTGCAAGATATATACATGTAAGAGCTAGGGCGGGAAGGGCCAGGAATGAGGCTACAGCAAACTATGGCCTGCAAAAGCTAGGTGAATATTCTTCAAGGAAGAACTTCCAATGCCAAGGTTCCCATAAAAATAAACCCTATAGAGTCTTATAAAAGTCTTACTACGATGACAGTCCACTAGACCCCAATACTGTCCAGTGCTATACTGGAACTACTTACCACTTCTTTTTGCTTTGCATCAAACTCAGCAGAGGCGGTGTCCTTGGGGTAGGGAACAGAGACAGCCCCAAACTGCTTCTGAAAGGTGTCCACCAGACTGGGTATGGAGATGTTCTTGCGGTAGTACTCCCAGTCAATGGGCTCAGGCTTCTCAGGGTATGCACTGAGACTGCGCGACAAACATGGTCAATGGCGGTGAATAAGTCTTGTCTGCTGAAGCAGGAGCATGTCAAACTGGCCAAGCAACTAACTATAGCTTCACCAGTGCAATAATATAGATAGCAAAGTATACAGCAGGGCTGTATCTTCACAAAGCTCTCATAGTAGTTACTCTTGGATAGATACTCAGTCACAATTGTTTTGGCCATCACCAATGTTTTATTGATGTTACTGATGTTCCAGCCTTGTACTATACCCCTGTTCCTAGTCTGCAAAAGTCTCTTACCCAGGCCTTCCTTGCCCAGATTTTATCACACATGCAGGCATGGGGGGAAAAAACAAGTTTATCTTGCAGTCATGGAGAAACTCAGGAGCGTATAATGACATTACGCACTACTGAGAAAATCGATTTTCTCCATACCTGTACATAAAGTCTGGATTGGGAATTTAAGCTACTGATGTTCAGTGGGAGTTCTAGTGTGTGTCCATATAAATTCGGCTGCCACGTTTGAATGTTTGCTGCCCCTAGTAGTCACATTTTCTCCTGCTGGCTTTCGCTGGTCAGATCTATATGTACCGTGTGTGGTTTAGTCCCCTCCCACCTGGACACACTTAATTCTTCTAATAAGCGCACACTTGAACCAGCCATCCTTTTGCATCAGCGTCAAGTGAAAAACTACAAAATAGTTTACTCTTGAGAGGAAAAAAAAGGATAGTAGTCACAGAAACAAGCCGTATTTTACACACACTCACACGCTAGTACGCAGTCTAGCTAAATTAATACCTTGATCTGCAGGCTTCGTGGCGTGCTCGGAAAGCACTGAAGTCCATTCTGGCCTCCTCTGGTACCCTAGAGGCGATTCTCGCCCAGTCAAACGCGCGCTGCCCCACTCTCCTCGCGCTCATCTCGCCGGCCAAAGACTCTGAGTTCGTTTCACGTCCGGATATCCGTGGTTACTATATTCCAGTAAAAACATTACGTCATTTGATACGGCGAACAAGCATGCATGCCATCCAAGTATGACCTCAGTAGGCAGTTTCCCTTACAAGCAAGTCGTTTGATCGCACAGTGCCGCTGCCAGTGATCCGCTGGAGACTCCCTACTTCTGTTTATTTACAGTACATTGATTGGAGAATGGCTACAGTCGCAGAACCAGAAGACAAGGTAGGGTTAATCTGTTAACTGTGACCATGTGTGTACCAAATTATAGTCATTGCTGTCCTGAGTCTGGGTAATTAGATCCACCCAAACTTGCAAAACAGTGCACTTAACATATGGACTATATCTTCTGCTGGGTGAAAGGAACACTTGGGTCCTTAGGGTGTACGATCTTACTTCTCTGGGACCGGAGTGAAAAAGGACAAATTACGCTTAAACTTAAAGTAGCTACAAATTATAGTGACAGTGTAGACGATCAGCGAGCACTGTATGCTTCTAGACAGGAAATGGAGGCAGAAGGAATTTAAACTGGTTTGGGGTATAATGAAATGCCTGCACCGAACATCTCCCTACAAATTATATTTAGTGTTTGCATCAGCATAAAATGTACATATATAAAATGTCATTTGATAAGTCATAATGTATAGCACCAATTATGATAGTGGCTCAGTACAGGAGTGTGTACCTTTATAGCTGAACAGGCACTTAAGCTGCAGTGTGTGAGCCCATAGACAATTAACGCTGTTAGCTAATGCCAGGAAGTTCTGATCTGTAGCTACAACCAGGAGCCAAACTAAGATTCACCATTCTCCAGTCATTGGCTTGTTCTCCAAAACCCATCATTAATGATGTGCGATACAAATGCTCTATTTTACACTGCACTGACAAGTATTGCTTGAATGGAGACATAATCATGCAGAAGGGGTCACAAACCTGCCAGATTTGTGAATCATATGTACAGGAGGCAGTATTACAATATTGGACTATCATCATTTAACTCAGCTGTTTTTTTTTAACTTTGTGAATACACTGTACATGTATCTGTGTTTGAGAGCGAGGCTAAATGCTGGGGCCTGTACTTACCATATCCGACAGCATGCAAGGTGTTGTGATATGCTCAGCGCAAGCCAAAAAATTAGGTAGATCTTGTGCATGTGTTGTTGATGAAAAGTTTTACCTTAAGTATCCGTCCTTGCTGATTGCCTGCAGGGCTTTGACATCAGCAACGCTTCACTGCCCAGCGTTCTTTGCATGTGAGTATAAAACAAACTGCTGAGCAGTGGAGCCTGGGAACGAGGCCACCATAACATAATACTATGTCCTTCAGTGGTGCTGATATTACAATTCACTGGCAATGGAGCATAGCGCTGGTATCAATACAGCAAGTGTGTACAGCACAAATATGTGTATGTACACCTTTCACCTCAATGCTGTATGTAGTATTTTGTGTAGCAAAGTCGTGTCCTTGCTTGCTGGTGTGATATGCCGCAGACACATGGGTCTAGTACAGTGTATGCAGAGATACATGTACTATTGATAGGGTAGAATGGTATTTTTTTTGCATGGAAAGACAGTTGCAGTTTCTCAGGCAACAAAGGAAAGCTACCGGTATTGCTCTTGTAGCGACTCTTCGGAGTCTATTTGTACCATAGAGTGGGTGTTAAAACAATATCTTCAGCAGAAGGTAGAGAAATGCAGCCATATTGTTTGATTGGTGTAACTGCATGAGAACTGTACCAGGTTCTCCAACAGCAAAGTGAAATGTGTACTACGAACTAGGTACTACCCTGGCCTGTGTGTACATGTATATCCTAACTGAGGTGTTATGAAGTCTGACAGCTGCAATTTGTTTGTGTAAAGGTCAAAGGAATCATTTCACTTCCCTCTGTGGTGGTGATTGTGGTGTGAATCTCCACTTACATCACCTAGCTCAGTCTACTTAATTGACCTTGTTTGTACATGTAGTGCTTTATGTAAGCCATCTCTGTATAGGGTAACTGCAGTCAGTGCAGCTGGGGATTTTACGTTGGGGGGAAGAAGTGACTAGCTGGATCACCATCTGGGCCTGGCCCGGGGCGTGCCCCCCCCCCCCCCCCCAGAACATTTGGAACATTTTTTAAGTCAAATTTCTAGCTGACACTGCCAGCTAGGAGCCCTGAAACCTGCCTGCATACATGTGCACTATGTGAGCCACATTATGTGTACTCTGTACTCATTGAGAGGTAGAGCCGTAATACAGAGGCCCAACACAGGAGTGAACTCAGGACATAAACTGTATCCACTTGGGGGTAAAAGGCACTAACTGGAGAAAGTACAAGCGAACATGTGCTTTGATGAAATTTTCTTACACGAAAACATAAGAGCATGCTTGTTTGCGTGTGCTTCAAGCACTTTTACCCTCCATTACATCATAACCCATAAATGTTCGCTTTGTATTCTGAAATTGCTGGCTATTACCGCCTACCAGGCTCACCCCCAGATTCTGGGAATGAGCTTGAGGCTAAAGGGCCAAGAGCGGCTCCAAACATGGGTCTGAGACCCAGACCCATATCTGTTAGGGGTTATGGGAACAAGGCTGCTTACCCTGCCGGTGAGTATGAGTCCAAAACACATTTGGTGTTTACACATCTCTCCTGTTTATTAAGTAGGAGCACTCGGTATGTCAGTAGGAGTTTGAGTAGGATCACCCGATAGATATATAAGTAGGATCAAGCCAGTGTGATATATCAGTAGGAGCTAAGTAGGAGTCCGATATGGACCGGTAGGTGGGAGTCGGAACTGCACTCGCTCTTGTGAGATTCTTAATATACATTTTCCGTGTGGGTCATCCAAGGTTGTATGTAGGAGCGGGTCGAGCTAGCAGTGATAGAGCAAATGATATGTATATCTATGTAATTTTCTGACGCAACGATTTTTGTTTTTGTAGTGTAGTTAAAAGTACATGTAGTAGTCCTAACTTGCCAGAATGTGGATTACCTCAATGCCAAACTAGCTTGATTTCATCTGGCCTATAAATAACTTCCAGTAGCTTCCATTTGTGCTAGCAGATTACACTTGCGTGGCAATCCGTGACATAAATTTTCCGCATATGATAGTGGTGGATGCGCAGACAAACAGACCAACACGGAAAATGTGAGCACTAGCTACATGCATGTAGGTGCTTGTGAAGCGTGCACCCAGCTAGCAAAAATTTCCATCCTACGTTGTAATTCCTGGTACCCTCCCATCCACCCACCCTGTATCCAGTAAGTCATCTTTCCTCTACCCAATCAGGGTTTGATAATTCCTGGTGGGGCTGGAGCCTGTACTGAAGGCTCCACCCTTGGTGAATTAATCCCCTCTAGCACCTTCATATCGGTCGTGCCCGGACACTAGCCCAGTACCTCCTTTAGACTGTGGATGCTGGTATGTGCGCTAATCACAGTGTACATGTACACTTGTCGGAATCCACACAGGTGGTTGACTAATGGCTGTTTACAAACACGAGGGGTTGTTTTTGTCCAAAGTGGTACAGAATTAACCAATTTTGTCAATCTCATCATGATTTATTATCACTGATATACTAATAACAATATCCATTACATGTATATACACATCCCGTCACATGTAGATGTACATGTATGTAGTACACATACTTATGTATGCCACATGCACACACACACACACACACACACACGCGCGTACACATAGGCTGATGGGGTCAGTGAGAGAATGGGAGGGACTACCCAGCAGCAGTTGCCACGAAAGAAAAGAGAAGACTTCAGTTTTGACAAAGTCCTCGGAGAAGGCTCTTATTCAACTGTGAGTTGCCTTCAGCACTTTGAAATAAAGTCTCCTACACAAAGGTGTTTTGGTCTTTAAGTGGCTCCACTCCCAGCTTTTTTTCACATGTGAAAACAAGATTGATGTTCATATCTAAAACCCACCCGGGCACTTTTTGTTGTGTGAGATATCCAACGCAATAGCTTATAGCTCTGCTCAACAGCTGGCCCAAGTTAAATTCACCTGTCAGCGACAGTGCTGACTCAGCAGTTTTGTCATGCCCTGGCAGTTAGCAGCCATAACTTGCCAAAACGGGGACTGCCTGCCACTCTTTCACTGTCTGTGTTACATAATCTCAAACCTAAGCTAGATTGTGTAGCTTGGCATACAGACTTTCAATAACTTCATTCCAGTACACAGGTACATAGTAACACTTGTTGTGCACATAATATGTGTGGACGCGTAGACAAATACAGGAAAAGCAATCTTAGGAAGCTGCTGGGCGTGCTTAAAAGAGGAATGCGCTTTGGAACGGAGCTACATACTGTAATATGTCTGAATCATACATGTACAATGTAGCATTGTTTATAATGTATATAAGAATCCAATTTTTTTTTTCTTTTTCATGATCACAGTAATAGGTTCATTAGCAGCATTTCCAATAGCCATCCAATCCAGTCTCCAAGATATTCCCCCACCAGGCCAGCAATAAGACTTCCTAATCCTGGGATGGGAATGAGAGCAGTGCCAACGGCAACTCCAACTGTGTCCCCCAAAAATGCTGTTATTTGTGATATTAGCTCTCGTTTAAATCCTTTTGGGTCAATTGTTCTCTGATTGTATTTCTCCTGCAAAGTTTTGAATCCCCTGAAGAGCTCTGCAGCAGTAGCCATGTTTTCGATGTATTCCAGTTTATCTGAGACCCTATAAATAATGTATAATCTCAAGTAAATATGTGTGTGTGTGTGTGTTGTGCTGAAACTTACCAAGTTGGCGTACAGTTTTCATTGTCGCCACAGCTCATCCATGCAAGTAGATACAGGAATGAACGTACGGTGGAAATTTGGGATGTAAGCCGCCCCATTCTACCTACCAAATACAAAAGTCTGTCACACCTGTTCTTCTTTCTTGTAGCTGTTGCAACTCTCAACCTGCAGCATCTGTTCTTGTAATGCAGCTACTAACTTTCCTTGCATACATGCTCAGCACTGTTCCTACATGTACCTGCTCTAGAAAGTAAACAAAGAATTGTGCAAACCTGCCTTTATAAAAGGGTATGCCTAACAGGTGATTCCCCATGGTCTTCCCCTGTTATATATACCTATGAGTTGTTGAAAGTCCATTGGTCCACTGCACACTGTGTGGGCGAGTATAGTTGTTGTGCTTGGTTCACAAGAATGGCTGATATTCATTGAAGCCTCTAGATTCCCTGAACGGTACATGTGAAATATAAGGCTTGTCCTCACTAACATTCATTGACATTTTTTCTGCTGATAATGTGTCTTTAGCAGATTGGTCCAGGGGCTATAGGTAATTATTCATATCACCCTTGTGTGTGAATGACTTATCCCACTAATACATTGTACAGTGAGTATTTATTGGAGTGCTTTGTTATTGTCATTCCCAGACCTCTAGCCCAGTTTTTGTCACTTATAGTCAAGCGACAAAAACTGGAGTGGAAGCTTGGGAACGAGGCTAGATAAGGTATGTAAAACCCCTGCAAACTTCCAGTAGCTTCCACTATAATATTATAACGGCATATGGCGAAACGTGGTGCACATGATAAATGCGACAGACAGACAGACATGGGAAATGTAAAGCAATATTAAAACTACACGCTTCATTCACCAGGTAAAAAGCTGGAAGTGGAGACTGGAAACAAGACTAGCCTAGTATAGGACTACAGGTCTGCAGTGTGTATCCGTGACACTTTTCTAGAGATGCAGTTCCATACCTGCTGATGACTGCTAATTATAAGTCCAAGGTCACATCGAAAAGACTGTTGGCCATGGCCCGTGAATGAAGCTAGCAGAGATAGTGTGTAGTATTTTACATAAATGGCAATGGAATGGCAATGTATTCCCTAGTGGGTTGGTGAAGCATACAACGTGTTTATTGTTATCTCAGTGTGATTCAATGGACCATCATTGCAGGAGCAGAAGCTCAACAGCTGCTGTGTAGAGCACTTGCATGTGACGACAGAACCATAAAACTGCCGCTACGCTTTCCGTTATCTTCCGTTTATTCCATACTTCCGTGTGGCAAAGGAGTGATAGGTTCTATACTGAACTCAGATATAGGAACAGCTTGGAACTGATGCTTTTTAGTATGTTAACTGTTGCTGTGGTGTGGTTGTCACACAGGTTAAATTCAACCAATCTGCAAACTATAGCATGAGTGTGACAGCTTCTGCTCCGCTACCATTGAACACAACGTTCTTTTCGGCACAGAAGTACTTAGTTATATGTGTGTTCGTGATATCACTGCAAGTATTCTACAGTGCCACATGGTTATGGGACCCATAAGTCAGATTTTTTGTGGCACTGCGGACAAAATTGGCTATGTATTATATGTAATTGCTATTTAGTCAGCCTTTGAGGGCCCTCACCTTATGGGACCCACACTGTAGAGTCCAAAGTTACAGCTTTGTGGGAGGGGCTGAACTTACACCATTGCGATCTCAAAATTTTGGACAAGCAAAAAAAAAAAGGCAATGTGTATGTATAGCATACTGGCACTGTCTTTATCTTACACAACTGCCTCCTGCTCTGCTACCACAGGTCGTCCTGGCAACGGAAAAGACATCGAAGAAGCAGTATGCAAGTGAGTTCAGAGTCCTCTGGCTTGGGGTAGTGCCATGTGACATTGTAACAAAAATGACCAAGTAATGCTGAACTGTTGCATGATGCTAAAATCTACTCCTGCCGATTCTGCAACTTTCATAGTAGTGCCAGTGATAATAGTCTGTCTGGTTCCCAAAACAGAGAGAGAGTCACAATGGACTCTTAAACTCCATTGTGAAGGCTAGCTACAAAAACAATAAACATGCATGCATAAGCAAGGGAGTGTGTTTGTTTCTTGGCTAGTTGTGGGCTCGTGTCTATATTATGAGTAAAAATACTTGAACCTTGTCCCTTTTAGTGATAGCTACCAAGGATAGTTGAGCCAAATTTGTGCTCCCACTTCAAAAGAGGCTTGATGATAGCTATCCTACTTCGTAGCCATCACAGACAAAAAAGCAACAAGCATTACCAATCCAGTAATTTACAGCTGATTATTATTATCCCAGAAGTTTAAGGAGACTGCTCTTTCCCTCCAGTAAAGATCCTGGACAAGCGTCACATCATCCGTGAGAAGAAAGTGCAGTATGTGAGCAGAGAGAAGGAGGTGCTCACTCGACTGGACCACCCCTTCTTTGTCAGGCTCTACTTCACCTTTCAGGACAAGGACAACCTCTGTATCCCCACCCACCCACATCCCTCCCCCTACACACACCCACACCCGCATCCTGTGTGTTCTGTTGAATAGTAGCCTCATTCCCAGGCTTCCCCGCTGAGCTTCGCTCGCTCAGCGGGGAGGCCTGGGAATGAGGCTAGTTGAATAGACCATTATTCATTAGGGGGTAACAGTAGGCACTAAATGGAAAAAATGCAATAGTGCATGTGCTTTGATATGGTTTTCTTGTATAACAACATAAGAACATGCTTGTTTGCTTGTAATGTTTTGTGCTTCCAGCAGTTTAGAACACATCAGAATGTTGTGGGAAAACAAGTAAACTACTGTGCAATACTTGTGTGCATACCTTGAGTGTAGTAGTACGGACACTGTACCATCATGCGGGTATCAGTTATACATGAAAAAGTAGGTAAGGAAAATACTGTGTCTTCCTCTTGTGTATAAATACAGTGCATTGTCTGAAGGAATGAACAGAATACCTGTAAAACAGATCCACTAGCTTTCCAGTCGGGTACAGATCGTTTTCAATACTCCCTTGACTCTGTTCAGACTTCGGACTCAGTCTTGCTAGAAGAGGAGAGTTGCTGGACTACCTCAGAAAGGTACGTATGGCTGCCGTACTGCGGCTCCTGTAGGTCTTTCGGATGATGTCATGCGGAGAAACTCTGCTGTTAGTGATGCACTAATAGTCAGATCAGCTATCGGAAAATTGAGGTTTATCAGTTGATTTTCTCATAATATCGATATTGGTCAATTTGATTGATAGTTTTGCCGATATTTATTGCACGTATATAGTGTGTGCAGGAGGTGTACTTTGTGCTCTTTCAACCCAATTGGCTGAGTAGAAGTACTTTTGCATGTCACGCTGAAGCCTCAAGTTCAATTCCCTGTAACGATTTCCTTTCATTCTTCTCTTTTCTTCCCCCTATTCTCTCCCCTGGTCAATACTGGTATCGGCTATTGGTATCGGCCAAAGTCTTCTGTGTAATATATTGGTATCAGAATATCGTCCCTTGTGGGTACATCACTATATCCTATACGTATTTCTGTATACTGCTGGTTCATACCTTGGTACCTTCACCGTAGGTTGGCTCATTTGATGAAAATGCCACCCAGTTCTACACGGCAGAAATAGTGCTGGCACTGGAGTACCTCCATGGCAAGGGAATCATACACAGGTAATGCTGCTCCCCAAGTGTTTTCATTTGCCAATAAAAAGATGGCGAGTGGAGCTTGGAAATATTTTTGCCTGTACGTACGTATTATAGTTTGTTTGACTGTTGAAACTCACACGACTTGTCACGGTTGCACTTAATGAAAGCATTATTGTTGCATGACTGTATTGTGTGACTATCACATGATTGCATGACTGTATTGTGTGACTATCACATGATTGAAGCAACAGCTGTCAGCTAGTGACCTTGTGTACATGCCACCCTCTCCAGAGATCTCAAGCCAGAGAATATCTTACTGGGCGAAGACATGCACATTCAGATCACGGACTTTGGCACTGCAAAGATCATCGACAACGGAGAAGGTAAGTATGTAGTAACGTAGTGCCAACTCAGATGTGCTTTGCCTTGTATTCTCGTTCTCAGGCGCTGCGTGTGCTCAAATGCAAGAGTCTTGCTGTTTGTGCATGGTGTTAAATTTTTACCTCCACTTTCCACAGATCGGGCGAATTCGTTTGTGGGTACAGCTGAGTATGTTTCTCCAGAGTTACTGCAGAACAAAGTGGCCTACAAGAGGTGACCATTCTAGTGGAATCATTAGACGTTTAACCTGAGTGTATGAATGTGATAGTTACGTTAGGTAATATAATTGCTATTCTCATTGAGCCTGTTACCTAAATCATGGTGCATGAAAGGACCAGTGGATTGCAAGGACCTGTTTTGGTGCATGTAATTGTATTTGTGAATCTCCTTCCTGCTCTCTCTCTTCCTGCAGTTCTGATCTGTGGGCCCTGGGCTGTATTGTCTACCAGTTCCTGGCAGGAAGATCTCCATTCCGTGCAATGTGAGTAATGGCACACAGCGTGTGCTCGCAGTGAAGGGATTCCTTGCATTTACATATGTTAACAATGAATGAATATTGTATAGTGCATGTACAGTGTGCCAGTAAACATCTCAGTTATGTGAATTTTCGGTAGTCTCTTCCCCAGGCATACACGTATACGTCTTCCAATTTTGTGGGCCTGGTATGTTTGTCATGTGTGTGACAGTAAGGAAGGGTGGTAGAAGGGTGAAATTTTGTGTGGGCGGGGAGAGTCAGTTCTCAGGTAGTGAAGGAAGGCAGTGAAGGAAGTCAGTGAATCCGCATTTATAGTAGCTACTCTTCAGAGCCTGTTGTACCACAGGCTGAGAACTCAAACAATGTCACCAGCAAAAGGTAAAGAAGTGGATATATAGCTGTCTTTCAATCAGCCCCTGCCCACATGTATTCAAGAAAATATACCCGTAGCAAACACACAAGCACCTTTAGAATGCCACCCTCTAGCCCATAATTTTGCCCCTCCCCTCCCCTTCCTCTCTCCTCCTTTTCACCCTCCCTCTCTGTCAGGAATGAGTATCTCTGCTTCCAGAAGATTACAAAACTGGAGTACGAGATCCCCGAGGGCTTCCCCGACAATGCCAAAGACCTGGTGACCAAACTTCTGGTAAGCTAGTACTCTACTCCTTCCTCTTGGGGTAAGATGGTACACCATGATTGGTCACTCCATGGAGATTGTCACATGACAAGTTGGTCAATAGTTTTGTCTGTTTATACTGAGCCATCACTTATCGTTCAGCTCCTGCCGTTGCTGCAGGTCTTGGACTCCACCAAGAGGCTCGGGTGTGACCAGATGGGAGGCTTCGGACCTCTGAAGGAGCACATCTTCTTCGAAGGTATGTGGTACATGTACACATGAATTGTGTGTTCGTGAGACCATAACGGCTGTCACGTAGAGAGATGTAGCGGGATAGTCTCACGAGTGATTTTAAGCACAAGTGAAGCTGATTATGATTTTTCACTCCTTCAATACTGTACCACAAATGAGCTTCTTTCCCGAATTGTGTGATTTGATATTATACATGTACCCGCTGCTCTTTGCACCGCTATACGCAACCCATAATCATTATGCAGGATTTCTCCTCCCCCCCCCCCCCCCCCTCTCTCTAGTTAATTGGCAATGATTGTTAGGATTAATATATGGAGATAGTTCTGTATAATTTCTTGATAGCAGTCTCCTAGTCTCCATGTCACCCTGCTCTCCTGTAGATACGGACTGGGACAAGATCCCGGAGCAGACCCCTCCGAAGCTGATGCCCTACCTCCCCTCTAAAGCCAAGGGAGAACAGGGCCTTCACAGCGACTACAGCGTAAGTCAGCCCATGAGCCTTCTGTGCTGTGGGATTTAGGAAGTAGTGATATTGAGATGGACAATACCATGCTACAGTCGTGTCCTGAAACTGCTAAGAAGCCGAGGTCAAAGGTTGACAGTATTATTACCTTCAAAATAAGATATTGATTATTATGACCTTCAGTTATCACGATATGATGATATTATTGAAATATTGCCCAGCCCGAGTAGCTATGGGATCTAGCCTCGTTCCCAGTCCACGAAAGAGGCTCGGAGGGGGTGTGGCCTGGGAACGAGACTAGATGTCTTCTGCTCTCTAGGTTGGAGATACAGGCAGTGAGCCTGACTTTGAGGACCGATTTCTCCAGTACTTCGGTCTGGGTGACCCAGACTCCCCGGCCATCCCCCATACTGCCAGCGAGGACGAGAGGTCTCAGGAGGAAATGCTTCAGAAACAGACAAAGGAATCGCCCTGGTGTGTGTGTGTGTGTGTGCATATGCATGTGTGTGCGTGTTGTGCATGTACATGTGTGTGTGTGTGTGTGTGTGTGTGTGTGTGTGTGTGTGTGTGTGTGTGTGTGTGTGTGTGTGTGTGCGGGTGCGTACATGTGGGCCAGGTAGCCTCACAATGCGATTAGTCAGGCGTTTATGAGTTTTAGTAGGTGACCAAGTAAAGTACTGTTTTCTCTCTCTAATACACGCACACACACACACACACACACACACACACACATGCACACACACATGCACACACACACACACACACACACACACATGCACACACACTTGCATGTGCAATCTTACAGGCATCAATTTGTTAATAATGAGCTCATAGTGAAATGTGGATTAGTGGACAAGAGAAAGGTACGTATGTTATTACGCTTGTTTGCTTGCCCGTATGCATACACAAATTTAATGCATATGCAAGCATCTGTGTCTCCTTTTGCAGGGTCTGTTTAGTAAGCGACGGCAGTTGATATTAACGGATGCTCCTCGGATATACTATGTCGATCCAGTAGCAATGGTGCTCAAGGGAGAAATACCATGGTGAGCCCAAGCTCAGTCCTGACTCATGGCAGTAGTGAGCTCCATGTGCTGGATTTGCAGAGTATCATATACTTACAATTGCAGTTGTAGTCTCGTTCCCATTCTCTAACCTCCCCTCCCCCTTCTTTTCTCTCCCCCTTCTCTCCTCCCTTCCCTCCCCTCCCCCCTCCCCTCTCACTTCTCCCCATCCCATCGTACTAGGTCCAGTAAAATGAGAGTGGAAATTAAGAACTTTAAGATCTTTTTTGTACACACAGTAAGTCTACTACTGAGTTTAGTCATTATGGCATCAAACTATACATCTACTTCTGTGATGAGATTTTTGGGCCATAAGGAAGAGTTTAATAAATTAATATCTTGCTGACTAGCCTCGTCCCCAGGCCACTCCCCCCCGTGGTCTGGGAATGGGGCTACTTGCAGAATGGCAAAGGAAAAGTCATACATGTAATTAAGTAGCCAACTTGTTTAATTAACCCTTTTGCGTTTGTTTGCTACTATTGGAGTACAGAGCTTAGAGTAGAGGCAGACTACACCTGCTTGCATTTTATTTCTGAGCCATGGAGTGAAGTCTCGCTGTTATGGAGATGATTTTCTCCACGTATTGGCTGTGAGATAAAATCTGGGCAGGGAGGCCTGGATAATATACATGGTTACAACATGGAAAGTAAATTAAACCAGTCCTTTGAAAAAGCATAAAACTAGGCCTACAGACAGTGTGTCTACCTAGCGAACCACTGTTACTTAAGATCCTGTCTACAAACGCTGTCACAGGAATGTTGAGTGATCTTGTTATTATTTCTCTCCGTAGCCAAACCGCACATATTACTTAGAAGACCCTACTGGCCAAGCTCAGGAGTGGGTGGACACAATTAACAAGTGGATTGCAAAATCCTCAGGAAATTCACAATAGTACTGTATCCATGCATTATGAACTTGCACTTCTTTACTGTATATCACACATTATTATAACAGTGCAGTGTAGTCAAGAGTTCAAAGTTCATGTTCCTTATGCGCATGCGTACAAGGTAATGGAGAGCGGCGGCTACCGGTCTATTAGTACAGAGGGGATGCCGCGCTGAGTACTCACTCACATAGCTATAGGTGTACGATCACTACATATGTTGGTACTGCAACAAGTGAAGGTAGCGGCCGTTGGCGCTTTTTCTCTTTAGGAAATAACTCATCAAAAATTGGTGTTGGAGGCAGCAAGTTAGGTCGAACAGCTGGGAGCCGCCCAGCGAAAGAGAGGAGATTTGCTTTTGGTAGGTGGAAGAGATCTGCTGCTGTAGCACCCGCTCCTGAGAGCTTGGTGGCTGCTACTGTCGGTGGTATTGCTAGCTTTGGAGGACGAAAAAGCTGGAGGAGGATGGCATCAAATGGAGTAGCGGATGAAGGAGTCGAGGCCGAGATGGAGACCGAAATGAGCCCAGAGGCAAATGGTACGTGTTTGCGCGCGTTTTTCTTGTCTTATGATTTGTCAGTTGCCAGTAGTTGCCATGGCTAGCTTTGCGGGTAGTTCTGTTGATCGGTGTGGTGTGCTTTTATTGGAGGGATCAGTCATGCACGGTATTAGCAGCCCATGGGGCTGCCTCGTTCGCGGCTAGGTATAGAAGAATACTATCATGATATATGAGGACAGTCTGGTTGAGCTATACCAGGAACTGGCACTTGGTATGTGGAACTGATACAATGTGTGTCCTCACTGTACCATGCCCCTCACATGAATACTATAGTTTCATGGTAGCCTCGTATGATGCTAGTTTTATGGGTACCAAATGTTTTAGCTCTACCAGCGATTATCATACTAATCTAAATATGGTATGCACCATCACAGTAATGCAAAAGGACATACAGCCTAACGTAATACATTATACATGTAAGTAGTTGCTTTCCATGGCAGTTTTCTCGTGGGTAATCACATGTATTCGAGTGCAATTTGAATGAGCATAGGTATTTTTGTATATTGCAAGTCCCAAACTGTACGTGAATCCATGATCCATGCGTATGTTAATCACATATCAGTAGCTACAGCACTAATAATGCTATAGCAACTAATTGCTTCTATGAATGTAAGCTTTCTGTAAATATACAATTACCATTACTATTACTGCATGGGAGACTTACATTAGCATTTAGAGAAAGTGGGGCTAAATTGATTATGCTGTTGGCAAGGCAGTAATGTCCTGTCATTGGAATTTTGGTCCTGAAATTTTATTGGTCCACCTATGGAGAACATGGTCCGGCCCGATAAAATAGTCCTACGCAGAAAAGTAGTTCAAGAATCTGCATGTATGTGTCATATGGAGTGTTGTCTTCACAGTCTTCTGCTAAGCTTATTTCTATAACTAGTAGTGAAGTACTGCAACTAGTGGACTAACTTCAACGACCACTTCAGACACTTAGTGGCTGGCTACTGCAGTACGTAACTACTGTGCATACATATAGCTAATAGTTCGGAGTAATCTCATAGACGACCAGAGAACTGTGTACTTGGAAATTGCACTAGCAATGACAGAGAGTTGTATTTAGCATCTTAAAAGTGATTTCCTTAAAACTCTCCTAGGTGACACGACCCCTTCTCCCCAGCCTGAGAGCCCAAAGGAAGTCAGCAAAGATGACAGCTCTCCAGATCGCGATCTCAGTGAACAGCAGCAGAGAGAGGAAGGCAAGGGGGGAGGAGGGAGGGAGGGGGTGCAGGAAGGGAAGGGTGAGGACCCCAGCCAACCTGAAGGAGTGATACAACAAATCATTGAAAAGTTCGACCAACCTTGGAGCGACTCCATACTAAGCATGCCTGTTTATATCAGAAATCTTCCTTGGTAAGCACTGCTAATGTCATCTAAATAATTTATGTTCACTGGAGTAATGATAGTTGGAAGCTCTTCCCTAAAAGCAGGCAATGCTAACCCCCTGTACTCATGATATCATTGCTATCTAGCCAATGTCAGTGTTTGGTTCAATGCTCCCCAGGCGGCTGCTGATGATGCCTCGAGAAGTGAACAGCCAACAGGAGGGGAGGATAAAGGGGCTGGGAGTGTTTGTGCAGTGCAACCCTGAGTCACCTGAGTCTGTGTAAGTTCAATGAACTCTACTACTATTATGTATCTCTGTGCATGCATGTGTGTAGTGTGCCAGTAGTCTTATTTTCAGGCTTTGCTGCTCAGTGTTGTTGTTTTTTTTGCATATTGGAAAGCACCGCCTGTATATTTCTAACATGCAAAAAATGCTGGGGAGTGGAGCCTAAGAATGAGGCTACAGTTGGTATGAGGATCATGCAGTGGGTGTGATTTGCTCTGTGTAGGAGCTGGAATGTGACAGCCCGTGCTACTATCACCATCGTCAACCAGGACGACCCAAAGAACGACTACTCCAGAGGTACAGTGCCACTGTGTGCTGCTTCGTGTTGAACCTCAGTAGGATGCATGCCACTTTGAATATCCGCCGAGAGTATGCTACCTAGTGCAAGTTAGATGTAAAAGCTTCCAATTAATGGATTATCTTTAACTTTGTAATTCCGCAACAGTCGATTAATAGTTCTTGCTGCATGCACTTGCGTAATTTTATCATCATGCTCCTAAAACTACATGTAAATGTATTCTCCCTCCATGAGCGATCACTGAAGCTTTAGCTGAAAGAAGGGGGTGGGTAGATAATGTAAATACAATGTATCTGCCCACCCAAGGAAATTATGACTTGTGAGCATTGCCATGTCAGTGGTCAACACTGAGAGTATTGCTCTATTCTCTGCAGACATTTACCACTGCTTCTGTGACAGAGAGAACGACTGGGGCTACAGTAACTTCATGGTATGGAAGGTAAGCCAACTTCACCAACCATTCCATTATCAGATATATAAGTACACAGATATTGTCATAAATTGCTATGATAACTACTTGGCTGCTCAGAGTTACAGCGTGTAGTTCTGACGGTCACTCCTCCTCTCCTTCTCTTGCCCCATCCACCCTCCATCCTTCCCCGTTGTACAGGACATTGTTGACCCCGCCAAGGGATTCATCAAGAATGACACCATCATCCTGCAGGCCAAGGTCGTAGCTGACGCTCCACATGGAATCAAGTGAGCAAAACCTTCAGTGTGTCTTACGTAAAGTACCTAGGGCAAATTCTCTTCATATTCTGATGTATGTACATGCAAACACACACACACACAGCTGGGATTCAAGGAAGCACACAGGCTACGTTGGTCTAAAGAACCAGGGTGCCACCTGCTACATGAACTCTCTGTTGCAGACTCTCTTCTGTACCAACAAACTAAGAAAGGTCAGTCAGCCATCTATATTGACACAGCTTTGTTTTAATACTGTAACCTCCACCCAGTATTGCAGGCAGTGGAACCGACTAATTAACTACATGATCAATTTTCTTCCCAGGCGGTGTATCAGATGCCCACAGAAAATGATGACCCAAATAAGAGTGTACCTCTTGCCTTGCAGAGATTGTTCTATGAGCTACAGCACAGGTAGGTACTGGTGTGTGCAGTACTGGTATGCATGCACTTTTTTTGTAACATTCTTTCATATGTGTACTTGTATCTTATTCCTTCCTTACAACATGTTACACTGCAGTGACAAACCTGTTGGAACCAAAAAGCTCACAAAGTCCTTTGGGTGTGTGTGCTAAATCTTCAATTTACTGTGGCTAAAACATTAATATAGGTAGTCACCACAAGTAGGATGTGGCAAGCTTCCTTTTCACATAGGGCAGTATGTGTGGTCAAGCATGTGATGCATGTAGACACATAGCTGTATGACAGCATTTCTCCTTCCAGGTGGGACACAATGGACATTTTTATGCAGCATGACGTTCAAGAACTCTCTAGAGTGGTGAGTGGGAGGCTACAGACTGACTATTGTATAGTAGGATTATTGCACATGAGAGTATTTTGCAAGTTGTGTGGATCAGTTGCTACGTGTATGTGCGAAATTATTATTCTCCAAGTTTTTAATAACTGTGTATGACATAACTTTGTACTGTGTTAAAATCCCCTTTTATACACATGCATGTACATGTATCCACAAATGTGTTATGCATCATTGGGGTGTCTACTCGCAATGCACAGTCTTTTTTCACTTTCTTCTAGTTGTTAGACAACATTGAAAAACGAATGCAAGGAACGGTTGTAGAGGTAACCATATTATATAGGCAGATGTAGAATTAATGTTAAAGTGGTAACAGTCCATTATTGCAGTATACATCATTTTCAGGGTACAATTTCAAGGCTATTTGAGGGAAAGATGGAGGTTAGTGCCTATCAACACACTATACTTCTTAATTATGTGCATACATGTACAGTAAATGATGCGTGTGTTCACCACTACAGTCCTACGTCAGGTGCACTCACGTAGACTATGAGTCCACAAGGTGAGTAAGCTTTCGAAGTCATCCTTTGTTTTTCTGTGGCATGCAACTGTCGTGCTGGCTCTTTCTTCAAGCTCTCCCCCTGCACTACTTGTAGTAGGGAAGAGGAAGAGAATAGCCTTCCTCCCCCCTCCTGGTTGGTCGGGCATAGGGAGAGCCTGAAAAGAACCCTACAGATTGTTTGATGCTGTCTTTGCACTGTGATACTCAGGGTTGAAACCTTCTTTGATCTCCAACTGAACATCAAGGGAAAGAAAGACGGTGAGATTTAAGTGTTATGTGCATGTTGCTATAGCCTGGTGCCCTGGCCATGTACAAGTAGCTATTGAGGCTAGCAAAAAGTTTGGAATAGCCATAATGGTTACCAAGGCCCAGTATCTTGTAGCTGTGGATAAGATTCCATGGCTGGGAGATAAAATTCCATTGGGATTGGGTGTTATTCATGGCTGAGATGTCTCTATCTGCAGTGAATGAATCCTTCAAAGACTATGTGGCTGTGGAGACACTGGAAGGGGATAACAAGTATGATGCAGGGGAGCATGGACTGCAGGTACAGCTTGTGCATAGTTACAACACACACTTATGTACACATGGACTCTCTCCACTACTATCACCCTCCCTCTCTTTCACGTTCCCGTTCCCTACAGGAGGCAAAAAAGGGTGTGATCTTCCTGAGCTTTCCCCCCGTCCTGCACCTGCAGTTGATGAGGTTCCAGTACGACCCCGTTACTGACACCAATGTCAAGATTAACGACAGGTATGAGAACATCTCCTACAGAGCTCTCATATGACAGTGCTTATGTGATCTATGAGTCCCTTTGCTTGCTCTAAACTACACTATACGTAGGTATGAGTTCCCTGAGAAGATGTGTCTGGAGAGCTTCCTGAAGGAGGAGGAGGACACGCCTGCTCAGTACATCCTGCATGCCGTGCTGGTGCACAGTGGGGACAACTATGGTGGACACTACGTGGCCTACCTCAACCCCTTTGGCCGTGGGGAGGGAAAGGACGTAGGTGTACATAAGTGTATGTGTGCTTTAACCAGCTCTGGATCGCCTTGTTCTTAGGTGATGTTTTATTTTATTGTGAATGAAAGCTGACTGCACGCATACGAGGAGGAAAGGGAATGAATGACCAAAAGCTAGAGAGTGTTAGGGAATTTGGGAGGGAAAAGAGACCCCTGGTTTATAACCTTCTCGCGTACGTAGCACACCACGTGTGGACACTTTGTATATAACTTTGTTCCAAGGCTCCACTACCCAGTATTAGACACTGGGAAGTGGGGGCTAGGCTGGAGCACCTACTATCCGAAAGTGGTAAGGTTTTTTTTTGTTTGTATTGCTACTTGTGGGTGGTTTACTTTCTGGGGAAGTGACGGCTACCAACAAGTGCTTTTAACATTTCCATCACTCTCACTGCCTAACTTCTGTGTTCTTGTTTGCCTCGTTCCCAGGCGCTAGACTTTTGCCATGCAGCCTAGGAACAAAGCTGTGGTCTAAATTTTCTATAATCATTATGTGTGCATAATTGCAGTTGAGAAGTTCTGTTCCTACTTGTAACCCCCCCCCCACTCATAATTCAAAAATAGCAGCACTTTCTACAAACCATAACAGCTGCAGGGTGGAGTTAGTTGCCAATTTGGCCACTCGCAAGACCAATTGTTGACATAATTCTGCCCCCACATTTCCACAGTGGTTGAAGTTTGATGATGATGTGGTGTCAGTGGTAAGCGAGCTTTTGCTTACTGTACCATGTATGTGTTGGACTACAGTCACTGTGCATGAATTACCCCTTTCCAGTGCTCAAGAAAAGATGCAATTGAGAATAACTTTGGTGGCAGTGATGTGAGTTCATAATGTATTGTTATCATTGTCCCCAGACCTTGGTGAGGGTGAGGAGCCAAGATCTGGGCATGAGACTAAAAATGGCATTTTTTTGGGTTGATGGCTCCCTCCTTCGGGCAGTTTTTATCTCTTACCTTATCTCTTGTTGACCCCTTTAGGACACTATTGGAATTAGAAGTTGTACCAATGCATACATGCTTGTCTATGTCAGAGAGAGTTGTATTGGTGAGTGTGTTGTGTGCACTTACTGGTGGTGCATCTCTAACTTTCTAGCAGTATATTAGTGCATTCTCACTACTCCTGTTTATGGTCCTCGTTCTGAAATTTTCGTACCTGAATGTGCTTGCTTACTTGCTGCTACAGAGTCTGTGCTACGTGAGGTAACAGACAAAGATATCTCAGAGAGTCTGATCAAGAGATTTGCTGAAGAGAAGTGAGTGCTACCTGCTGCTTTCTTTTTGTATTTATCCAGATATTCAATCTAATGTCACTTCCCTCCGCTCCCGTTCCCTCCCTCCTGTCCCCTCTCTTCCCCTCCCCTCCCCTCCCCTCCCCTCCCCTCCACTCAGACGACTGGAGTCCCTTCGTCGCAAGGAGCGAAATGAGGCCCACTTGTATCTGTCGGTGGAGGTGTATACTGAGGATGACTTCCAGGGGTACCAGGGATCTGACCTGGTGGACTTTGAAGACTGCAAGCCAAGGTCTATTAACTTCCACTTTCAGAAATTAATTGCATCATACTCTCTGCAGTATTTGAATGGCTGCTTCCACTGCTCCAGTGGTTGCTTCTCCACATGATTATATGTGTGTAGCTCACTGTGCTTACTGCAGTATGCGTCCTTGTACAGGTGTTTCAAAGTGCTAAAGACACAGACATTTCCTCAGTTCTACCAGGCGCTGACCCAGGCAATGGTGAGTACAAGTAACCTGCAGTGCACATCTAGCGATGTCATTAAGTCCTGTCTGGTCACTTTGCCAAACACCTTCATTTGATAAAAACTCTTAAAAGAACTAAAGCATGACATACATGCACTTGTAAAAAACACTCAGTGTGCATGTGTACGTGTAATATGTCACTGAATCTGCCATGTATCATTCCGCCAGGGTTACCCTAAGACCCATGTTCGGGTGTGGCCTTTTGAGACACGAAACAACCACACCATTCGACCTAGTTACATTGAGCCGGATGATGTCAGCAAGACGGTGAGTTTTGCAGCCCCTTGGTATGGAAAATTCCCACTTATGCACACACAGACTCTTGCATGGCAGTGGCTTTACATTTGACCTATCCTTCATAGGTGTTCGGGCTTGCTGACATGAAGCAGCCCTGGAGAGTGTTTGCAGAAATTCTCCGTCCAGGTACATGTACACCTTACATCCGCTATTTCAGTAGCTGAATTAGGCATCGAGAAATGAATTGTGACTACCGTTTTTGCCCTTCCCTGATGAGAGAGTATAGCATTATACCTACATGTGATTCCAGAACCTGCCCATGTAAATGCCTCTCCTCGTGGTGACCCTTCCATTTAATGCACTGTTATGCTGTTGTATATTAATTAGCATGCATTGTGGGGCTCACTAATGCATGTTGCTATGTTTCTTTTTTCTATATTCATGTGCCGATATAGATTCAGATCTGGATGCCCTCCCTCCATATGACTTTCAAAGTAAGTCATTTTTTGTGCTATAGCCTCATACCCAGGCCACGTGTGAAAATTGTGAGGAGTGCCTGGGAATGAGGCTATTTTCATGCATACTTGTAATTAAGATCATAATGCTATCTATTATGTACATAGGCCAAGCACTGTTGTTCTTCAAGTACTATGACCCCGGCTGTAGAATGGTGTCCTGTGTTGGCCACAGTGTGGAGTCAATTGACAAGAAATTTTGTAAGTCGACCTCAGTCATGGTATTAATCAAGCACGTTGTTCAGTGTTCCACCATGATGATTGGCAGTGCTCGGATCTCACCACTCTCAGCTGTCTTGTTGAGAGACCATTTGGTGTAGCCACTAGTTACCCTTTCCAACAGAATTTTTGACTCTCAGTTGGTTCGCCATTTCTCTCCTCAGGTGACCTATTCCCCAGTCTATGGGAGAAGGCTAGTCTGGCACCAGGCACTCCACTACTGCTATTTGAGGTACTATATATATCAGGCCTTCATTTGCTTTGAGACTGTAGTGTGGAAGTAGTCGCTTATGCTAAGCATCTGAAACCTGACATTGTTCATTTGTATCCTAGGAAATCAAGCCTAATTTGATTGAGAAAATTGATCCCAATACACAACTGACTGAGGTATGTCCAGTTTAGAAGTTGTTTTTTTTGTACGTTACCGGTGTACTAATGGTACCTTCCCTGTTTCTTACCCCCTCCTAGTTGGATGACATCAGGGATGGAGACATTATTTGTTATCAAAGGTGAATATTTGGTGGCTATACGATAGTACATGTACATGACTATTTACTGTAATGTTATCCACTCAATCCAGAGCAGACTTGCCGTTGAACAGATTTGCCTTCCCCACGGTTGTTGACCATTTCAGGTCAGTACCTCTTCTCCTAGTTCAATACAAAGAGGCTTAGTCAAAGTGGATTATGCTTATATGTAATTGTAAGTATCACTACTGTTCATAACAGGAGAATTCTTATCCACAAGACGAATAAGCTCACTATTATTGCTTTGATTCTTTCTCCTTCTGTAGGGAGCTATACAATCGCATTGATGTAACATTCTATAACAAGAATGTCATTGGAGACACTGGCTTCACCCTCACTCTGAACCAGAAGATGAGCTACACTGAGGTGGGTAGGTGGAATCACTAACTTTGGGCATATTTGCATTTAGTGCACATATTTAATGGATGTACATGTACTCATGGACCTCCATATCCTTTTGTCCAGTTGGCCAAGGCGGTGGGCCTCCACCTGAACACACATCATTTGCTGCTGCAGTTTTTTAGACCCCAACTGTGAGTTACTATATGTATTGCTGTATCTTTAGACCCCAACTGTGAGTTACTGTATGTATTGCTATATCTAGCCTTGTCCCCAGGCCTGTGTGCATTAATATTTTTCATACGTGGTTTAATTATGCGTGGGCTGGAACCAAAGACAGCTGTATTTCTCTACCTTTTGCTGGAGATATTGCTTTAGTGCTCGGTCTGTGGCACCAATGTGCTGTAAAGATTAACTATGAGAAGAGTAGATTCACTGCCTTTCCTCGCTATCTGAGAACTGTAACTGTGCTTGCCTATATCTTTTCTACCCTTATGTGAGAAAAGATACAAGGCTCTTCCCCATTTTTAGGAGAGCCTGGGGACGAGTACATGTGTTCTGTTGTTAGGAGCTCGTACATCACTAGTGCACATGGGCTATATTTTTAGGGCCCATTTTGCATCTATTTATAGATCTAGAGCAGACTCAATGGCTAGACCAAGGAATCTGTGAGATTTGGAAACCCGAGGAGCCCAAGGGTTGCTAGGCCTTGTATCCCATTGGTCAAAGTATCTAAGCTAACTCAACCTCAACTACCATAGGAGCCATCGTCACTACTCTGACCAGCCCATTCGCTGCACCAATGAGGGGTGTATTAGGGACTTTGTCTCTCCCAGACATCGCTTGGACACATCCCCAGTGCTGTTTTACCAGAGAGTGAGTCACCTTTTTAGCATTACGGCTAAATTTTTTACATGCATGGGGCTAGCCAAGGCTTAGAATTATGGTTCAGGGAGGCAATGGTAAATGATTCGGGGCTCCAGACAAAAGTTCTCATTTTTTGTAGTCAAGGATTTAATTGCAAGTATATTGAAAAATTCTCTTCCATGAAAAATGGTTGTATACAGTAGTAAGTTGCTGATTTATGATAAGTCCTTGAAGTGGTCACTTTGGTGTCAACCAATAGAGCTGCTGTGAGATACATTCCTAGTCAGTGATTAATTGGGATGTGCCTGAGTCACACATAGACACTGTCAATGGGGTTAACGTAGCTGAACAAGCCGTAGCTTCACTAGTATGTCGAGTTTCCAGTTATAGCTTGGGCCTGTAAGCATGGGAGGTGGTCTATTCTCGATGTCTGGAACTCCACTTTCTTGACAACTATAACTTTAAAGGACAAGAATGGTGCAAAATTGAATTATTATTGCTAGTTTGTAATTAGAGAACATCATGGTATTCTGTTTTGGCAGTTGACGATTCCTATTGATCAATTTGAGAACAAGAAGCTGTTCAGATGTATCTTTGTCAACCTAAGACTTAAGGAGGAGGTAAGGCTCTACAGGTGTAAGTGTGTTCCAAAGTATCTGCCAGTCTTATTTCTAGATCCCTGCTTTCGCATAACCAATAAAGTGGGAAGCTGGGAACTAGGCTAAGTATATATCTGCTACATCTCTGTCAGGCACATGTATGTCAGTTAAGTGTGGATATAGGTATACCATATAATCATACGTGTACACCGCCTTCCACAGAAGGAATTCACTGTTTATGTGGAAAAGAATGGGACAGTTGAGGATCTGCTTTGTGAAGCTGCAAAGGAGGTGACGTGTACTGTTGTATTTTATCCATACATTGTGTTGGCTATTGATAGTATACTAGCCATTGCCTTTTATACTAATACACGCACATTCACACATTGTACACACACACACACACACACTTTTCAGATTGTATTTAGTGAAGGCAGCACACAGGACTTGAGGTAATTCCTTCCCAGTCTCCTTTAAATTTCTTTTGTGTATGTGAATAGTACTCAACTCCTGTGCAGACTGCTGGAGGTGATGACCCATCGAATTGTTGATATTCATGCACCTGACAAACCAGTTACCGAACTGTTCTCACAGAAGATGTACCGAGTGGAGGTATGTGTACACAGAGAGTTATTTATACTGCTGCAAGTTTTTATTGTGGTAGACTCTCAAATTCTTCTCATTGCATTCGCAGGAGTATCGAAAGGAGGAACTAGAAATGAATGAAGATGAGGCCTTAATACCAGTAGCACACTTTCACAAGGTATATAGGGTGTAGCATGTAGGTTTTTTTCACTGTCTGGCTAATGCTCGTCTTTTTCTTTTAGGCTGCTCATAATGTATTTGGAGTACCATTCCTGTTGAAGCTGAGAAATGTGAGTGTTATAATACTTACTTCTACTGTGCATGTGCTGTAGTGAGCTATAACATATGATACTGTGGCCAACAGGGAGAGCGGTTATCGAAGGTGAAAGAGAGGATCAAAACCCTATTAGAAGTATCAGACAAGGAGTTTGATAAGGTGACTGTATGCTGTTAACATCACTATTATGCACACGCAGAATTGACCTATCAAATGGTAGATGAAAGAAGCCTGAATCAGTATCCTTTTCTGTGTAGAGATGAGGGATTATAGTAACAGTAATACCTGCATATAGAATTTCTTGACAAAATTGACCTGACCCTTATGTCCTGCAGTGGAAATTTGCCATTGTACAGACAATACAGCCATTCCAATATCTATCCGAAGGTAAGAAAAAGTGCTAGCTGGATGTAATGTGGTATGTTTAGTTTTAGCTGGATTTCTTTGCTGCACCTTCAGAAAATGATGAGCCTCTTCACCTTGGACAGTTTCTCATTTCTAGAAAAGGTCAGCTAGTCTCTACAGGCTAGAAGAGTGCCTCTGTGTTCTACGATTATGTAGCTATGCTACTTTAAAAACTGCTATGTTGGGTTAGCCTCATTTCCCAGGCCCTTGTATGCATTTCACTCTGCTACTGTAGCCAGGCCATGCACAATTTTTCTTTCGACGGTGTGGCCTGGATACGAGGCTATCAGCTTCTGTAGAACCTGGTCCTTTTATCTTATGTGAGTTGACTACTTAATAATTATTATTGCTTGGGCATGGATCGATTGAAAGATGCCTGTACTACGCTCTACCTTTTGCTGGAGACATTTTTCGGAGCACTTAGTCTGTGGTATGAATGGGCTCTGAGGAGTAACTTCAAGAATTAAGTGTAGATTCATCGCCTTCCTTCATTGCCTGAGAACTGCAGCTGTCCTCCTCCTCTGTGCGAAATTTCCCCCATTTCCATACGTGCTGCACACACGAGAAAATAATATGTAGCAAGTGACTAGGAGAAATAAATGTACCTAGGCCTGTTACTTCTCTGTGCGTTTCTGAAAACGTTTGCGGAAATAATCCCACGTCTATGCTCTAATCTTATTCCAGTCGAGAAACTGTATACACCCGGCCCACAAGTAGCTATAGTGATATTCACACAAGGCTGGGATGAGGAATCATTATTTGGTTGTTAGCTTGATTTCATCACCTACAGTAATCAGCGATTTTATCAAATTAATGGGCAAGTTTGTGTACATGTAGTTTATGGTATAAACCAAGCATGTACACATGTAGTTTATGGTATAAACCGAGCATGTACACATGTAGTTTATGGTATAAACCAAGCATGTACACATGTAGTTTATGGTATAAACCAAGCATGTACACATGTACGTTGTAGTTGTTTGTTCTTTTGCTGCCGCAGGCATCATATTTCCTCGCATGGGTATGCCATGGCTGGGCCTCGATCACATTAACAAGAATCCCAAGCGCACCAGATACACCCTTGAGAAAGCGATAAAAATTCACAACTAGCCATCATCAGTATATTCAAGTCACTCTGCAGCCTGGCAGCTCTGTGGAACGTGGTGCAAGTATAACTTTTTGCCATTGGTTGCTATTTTATGCATTTACTTTGTCATCTTGATGCTATAGCTGATGTGCAGTAACTCTCCTGTATTGTGTGGTCTGTACTCTATGGTTACAATTAATTTATTCTCCTCTATTGAGAATCTTACCCAGACGCCCAGTCTTCTCGAGTTCTTTACTGCGCACCATATTAAATATTGTAGCCACTGAATGCAAGATGAACAGCGTAAAATAGGGTGAGAGTACATGTGATTCAGTGTCTACTAATCATATCCTTTTCTGTCCCATACAATGATGAATCTAGCCTAGAGAGATCTATCCTCTCCCAAGTAAGCAAGCCCATACTTCTGTCTCCATCAGCTTTATATTAAGAAGAAAAAAAAGGGCAACCCTCTTCTCCCAACGGAACCCTAGGCCATGTGACACTGCCACGTTAAGGGGTGAACGGGCAGGTCGTTCCGGCTGACCGAGCCTTCAGCCTTTCGGGCGCCTGTCCGCTATGGTACAGGGATCGTCATCGGGTCTGTTTAGTGTGCCAGGCTTTGGGAATCAAGGGAGGAACACGGACGGATCCTAGGCCGTACTGTCCGAGACCACCGTGGCAGTTGCCAAACCACGTTACCCTCCACCTGAACACACTTGGTCACAGCCCGGAGCTAACTGCTCCACCCACTATACTTATGTTAGCATATTTATTAGGTTTGAAATAAAGTTACGTTTTGCTTATGGGTTTAATTAACGTAACGCCAAAAACCAATTACATGACGTCACACAATTCAGCGGTCCTGAGCATGCATGCACGAGATTACCGAAACTTTCAGCTCCTGAAGTGATCACGAAACACATTCAAAGAGTATTTTATCAAGCTTGGGGAGGAGAAGTTTAATATCTGCATGTGGGTTTATTAAATCACTCTGGTTCTGATCAGCACTTCAATTATAGTATATACGGCCACGTACCATAATCTCAGTTTTGCTAATAGTCCTGGCGATGTAGCGATGTTTGTTTGACTGTGCATAGTGAAAATGCTACAGACACCAGAGGCTACTGTAACCACTGCACTGTTATGATAATACAAACGCACATCTCCAAAGCATTGTTTAGCAGGGAGGGTCTGGGAACGACATATTCAAGTCGTGTTGAACCTGGTAGAATTACAAATATAAAGTCTGAATTTGAAGGAAGATCAAGGTCTGCATGCCTATAATATCATATGATTGCTACTATCTGATAGTGAGATTAGTTGCATATCTATGCCGCTATCTAGCTACAGAATCACAATATTATCAAGTCGTGAAAACTGTCTTGTTATTCATAATACAATTATTCATTATGCAGTGTGAGAAAAAAATGCACACTTCTGTAAACATAATGATGCAAAAACATTTAATAATGAAGAGCTATAGTTATAGGATATCGGCAGTTGGTGTAACATAAACAATGGAGATAGCAGTCATGTATTAGCTATGCCTATAATTCTGAGTCTATTAACTTTCCAGGATTGGCCATAACCTCTCTTCTTCTCTGAATTGCATGCAGTATCTTCTTCCGTGGACCGAGCGGCAAACCAATGCCCACCAAGTCCTGTTCGTTGCAGAGGGCCAGAGCTTCTAGATCCAGCTTCTCCCTGTGAAGGACCTGAATACACTCGATCAGATCCAGGGACTGCAGGAATGTGGCTAGTGAGGAATTATTTTCCGTTACAGTTTGGCTTCTGGAGCCTGCATGTGCAGCGTCGAATTCTGGAAGGAGAGTTCTAGAGCCACCATTACTTGCGCCTCTGCCATGAGCGGAGAGCATTGTGTCAGATGAGCTACCCTGCGATACAAATCCAGACTCAGGTGAGATGCGTCTCGGATCATCTGCAGACTTCATCCTCGCTGGTTTTTGTGCTAGCGATTGGAGAGTATTTAGAAGTGGTCCGGTATTCATCCTTGGCATTGGTCGAAATGTGCTCCCAGCTGAGTTGGGGCGGATTGGACCATCAGCATCGTCAACCAACAACTGGCTTGTTTTTGCCTTATCTTCGATTTCATCTGAAGACTGTGACGGTCGGAGCTCAAAATTTTGCCTCAACGCGTCCTGAGTGGATAGTTTCTTCTTCTTTCCTCCATCATCTGCAGACACACTGGAAGCTCTTGGTTTCCTAGCATCCGTCATGGAGGGACTCATGCCACTGGGGGCTGTGGCATAGTTATACAAGAGTTTCTTTGCTTTTGCAGCCCCTGACTTTCCTTCCTTGTGATCGTCCGATGCCTTCTTTGCTCTTTTCTTCAAGTCCTTCATGGCCTTGAGCTGCTGACGTTCAACATAGTCCCTGTTCTGGACTTCCCAGCGGACTGCCAACGTATCTAGGTAGCGGCAGCATTCCGCCTTCTGGTAGAATGCAGCCACCTTAACAGCTGTTCTTCCATTGTTGTCCAGTGCCCAGAGGTTTGCCCCTTGGTTGACTATCGCCTCCAAGGCTTGGAGGTGTCCATATGCAGCTGCAACATGCAGTGGAGTGCTCCCCTTTTCATCAGCTCTTTCAATATCACCACTGTGTACATAAAAAAGGAAGCTTGTTAGTTCGAACACAAATCCAGAGTAGCTATTCACACTTCCCAAATCTTAGCTATGATCTACGTCAGACAGATATTCTACCATAGTCCGTCTAGAGCAGTCCTTCTGTACTCATATCTATGCTCATTGCTACATCCGTGTAGAGATCTATGTACGAAAACGTTCTGTAGATGTTTTGAATAACATGCCGCCTGTTTATGTCCATACTGTATTGATGAATGCTTTAATTCTTCTTCTGCATGCTCGAAGTGTTTTGCTGAATAAGAAACGATTAGTCCTGTCTACATAATTAATGAGGTGTAGAGACATGTACTGGGGAGAGGTCTATAACTTCAACTACAGGACATGCACTAGTTACTCAGGGTGGAACCCTCCACCATTGCTGTGCAGTTAAAGGTGTATAGCTACAGCTTATGGAAAATGTCAACATTCTAGACACGCCCCTCATTAATCCAAGGGTGGGTGGGGCTACTAAAACTTACCCTTTAGAAAGCACGATGGTTAACGCTTCGGCGTTACCACTCCAGGACGCCCAGTGCACGGCAGTCCACCCGTCTTCGTCCTCCCTATTCAGATCTTTTTTGGAGGCTTTCTTTAGCACTGCAGCGTTGCCTTCTTTTGCAGCTTGGTGGATTGCGAATAGGGTGGGCGTGTCTGACATCGCTATCTCTTTCTGGACTGAGTTATGTTACCTTACTTCAGCTATAGAATACCGTGAATGCAACTGCAAAGGTCCCTGTATCTACTACAACTTCGGCAGAGTCTTTCAAACCACCATGCCGCGGTGCTATAATTTGCAGTCTAGCCACGCCCGGCGCCCAATCTAAGTGACCGTAACGTTGGCGAAGCGCTTTATTTAAATGATGTGCAATGAATATTAAAATTCTTGTGTGGTTTATGTACACGGTAACTGATCTTGAGTACAGAAATCAGCTGAACATTTCAAATGCGTGAGCTGGACAGACACAGGTCATGCACATGATCAATCTGATTGATCCTATAAACCTCCGGGGCACATATCCGGGTGACATTACAATGTAGAATGATAAATAATGGCTGACAGTTACAAACCAGGCATAACAACGAAAATCATTTCATAGTCTCATTCGTTTTGCTAACGGAGCATCTTGGCCAAATTCAAAAGACAAAGCATTGGTGTTCGGTCTCTTACGGCCACTGTCTCTCTCTTTCCCACCCTCACCAAGTAACCCTGACGAATCATCCCGGCAGAGTGGTCTCCGTCTGGGACTAGGCAGAGGGCTACTGTTGTAGCATGGGCTCTGGCCATGGAGGCAGCTCAGTCCAGACACGGCACCGCCTGCTGCATGCAACTGCCTCTGGTGTTGTAAGTGCTGGTGAGGAGCGGGCAAGTCACCCAGGTCCTCCCCCCGGTCTGTGGACGAGGGATCGGGGTAGGGTTTGTCCAGGAGAAAGGCTAGGAGCTCGTCTCTCTGTATGTGTTTTCGTTTCTTCTTGGCCCAGGCCACCAACTCTCTAGTCTTTTTTCTCTGTCCGTATTTGACGCCACACTCCATGCACTGTCGGCACACCTCAGAAGAACCTAGGGAGGAACATGAACTGTAAGCCTGAGGATATAGTAATACAGTTACAGTAAGTTACCTTTGTGCAGCCACACTCATTATGTGTGCTAAGTTGAAAGTACGCCATTGCGCTACTATGCCACTACGTAAAGCCATGAGCACAGCAGAAGTTTGCAGGTCCAATTGGCCAACGTACGTTAGTTTTGTGCTGCCTACACAAAATACATGTAGTAGATGGCAAAAAAGTGGTACATACATGTAGGTAGCAAGGGTAGTTCTATTTTGGTAAGGGTTAAGCACTAAGAAATCACTGAATCAGCACTTTCACTGTTGTTTCACTTCTGAGCATAGCCTTTAGCTGGATGATTTACGTGCAACATGCCCGGCTGCTCTTCGGATAAAAAATATCAATCTTGTTTCTACTACTCTCGGAGACTAGCTACATATACATGTACATGTATATGCACATGGAATGCTAATTTTGTTCACAAGCT
Organism: Phakellia ventilabrum; assembly: GCA_963921505.1. Lineage (NCBI taxonomy): Eukaryota > Metazoa > Porifera > Demospongiae > Axinellida > Axinellidae > Phakellia > Phakellia ventilabrum. Next base: position 1,983,766 of record OY997392.1, read on the forward strand.
TTCTCTACATGTACCTGAGTGACCGAGCATGTTCAGAGAGGGGAAGGCCTACAAATGTAGCTACAGCAGTGAAATTGCACACCGTATATAAGCTAGATGCTGCATAATACCTCCGTAACTACAAAATATATCTGTAGCTGCTCCATTGCAAAGGTTTACCTATGTATAGTTGGGTAACAGCACTTGCACTCTCGTGAAATGGTGCCCATGCCGACAGTCCAGCTTGCTGCTGGCAGTCTGTGGGGAGGAAACAACAGCTGTCACAAGGAAGCAAAGTAGCCTCGCTCCCAGGCCTGTAATGGAGCAGGGAGGCTTGGAAACGAGGCTAGAAGCAAACAACGTACTAGCTTTAGATACACTGGCATACTAGCCACATTCCCCTCCCCCTCCCACCCCCGGCCTGGGAATGAGGCTATGGCACTACATATAACAGCTGTAAATTAATAGTTACCCGATTTTTTAATTATGGAAGGGCCTTAGGCTGAAATACAGCAAACCGAGGTGCCACCCAGACTGTTAAATCCTATCCTTTAGTTCCAACTAATGACCACTCTACAAATGGTTTTCTTTTAGCAGATTTTATACTTCTGGCACTTCCCCCTTTGCAGAATGTGGTCTGGTTTGTGAGACTACATGTACTTACCATCTAACGGATTCTGACCGGGCTCTGCCCGCAAAAATCTGTACCAGCTGGGAGCCAGCAAAGCAGAACTTTAAACACGCACTGTAATAGTGGCATACATGTACGTACATGCACCACATTACATAATAGCATACCTGCATATCGAGGGTCAATACAATGTAGCTAACTCTACATGTACATCCCCCCCTCCTCCCTCCATAGAAGGACAAAGTATAGGCTAAACAGGACACTATACTAGTACCCACACCCAGCGGTTTTCTCTATGTTGCCTTAGAGAGAGGTGCTGCATTGTACTCCTAATGATAATGTATCCCTAGCCTCGTCCCCAGGCTCCCCTCCCACGCACGGAAAAAGTAAGGAGGAGGGGAGCCTGGTCAATTTTATCACGTGAGCGTACACGTCTGACGTCAGATTGTAGCTGGCTTTGCTTGGAATGTGAGAAGCGGTAGCTTATTTATACCGCTAGCTAGCTAAACTAAAGATTACATGTACATATAGCATACTTTAAACGCGCTAACTAACCATTGAAAGCTACAGGCCTGCCGCCTGCCGTTTCTTTCACCCAGAACCAGCTACAGTCTGACGTCAGATGTGTACGCTCACGTGATAAAATCGACCAGGCTTCCCTCCTCCATACTTTTTCCACGCATGGGAGGGGAGTCTGGGGACGAGGCTAACCAATCGGCTATGTACCAAATGTACCTACTTTACTTTCATAGATTGAAAATCAAAAATCCAGATGCAATAATGAGAACACGGATGTGGCGGTTTTTAGAATAACTTACTATTGATGTCATACTGATGTAATTAGTCCGCCTTAGTAGGCATGCACAATAAATAATTCTGGCTGCCTACACCCTGATGTGTACATACACCAGATATCTATACCAGTGTAGGTGCAACTCTAGGTATGAGGGTTCACTACATGTACATGCACATGTACCACTGCTAATACATAAACTAACTGGAGGCAGGAATGGTGTCCACGCACACACATGTAAGCTCATGAGAAATGGGGGAGCATCAGAGGAGGATGGTCAAGGCTATCTTTACCCATTTAGGGCTCATTAAATTACTTTACTGTGTGTAGGCTAGTATCTAGCAGTGACTGATGAAGTTTGCTACTGACTCTTCTATACCTGACATACATGTACATGTACATGTACATCTATCTCTAACACACCCCAGAGGTACACTGTACATGTAGTTATCCATTCAGGCATGACTGTCTTTCTCTCTGGAAGAATAGTTAACCCAAAAGCCAAGCCCTCCAAAAACCAGTACTGCTACAGAGAGACTTTCACTTTACTCTAGCTGAGGCCCCTCTATATTGACCGACCTCCTCTGGGGGGGGGGGGGGGGACATGTACCTCTGAAGAGATGTGAGACTGCAGTTGCTGAGTCCTGGAAGGCCAGCCACAGTCTCTGGGCTGCCAGATCCTTTTCCCTCAGTAGCTGCTGGTCGAGGTCCCCGTCAGCCTCCGCTTCACGGATGTACTGTTCTTCCAGGGGAGACAGGTAGCTGCCATCTCGACCCTCTGCCATGCTACCACACTGTGTATCAGAGGGTGGGGGGTACACACACACAATGAAAATGGTAATACAGCCCATTTATAGACCCAGTCCCAAAGGAAAGGTGATAAGTGTAATGCACCATGTACATACAGAAGCTTGAGCAGTGGCGCAATTGCCTAAGTTATGCAGCCTTTTTTGGTCCATGCGCACTTTCACTTTAACTACATGTAGGATGGTACATGTATAGTACATGTACATTTTCACCGTGTGTGTGTGTGTGAAGCGTAGGGTAGACAGGTGGTACAAAGGTAGTTTGCTGCATAGGTGATCACAGTTTTCAGGCAACATACATGTACATGTACATGTAGGAAGGCAGCAAATTTACATTTCTTGTACATTTAGCTGCTCTTCAGAGCATGTTTGTACCGTTGGGACAAAGTCTCCAGGAACCGGTTCCTACATGTACATGTATACACACATAATCACGTGAGAAAAAGTACCAGGCCCACAGTCAGCTACGTAAGATGTGCATATGGGTCTGGGGAACAAGGCTAGTTCAGGGCTGAACTCAACTCAGTTAGAATTCCATTCCTTTCTGTAAATCTTTAGTATTTACATGTACTACTAAGTGACTCTACATACATGGGTACAATTATTTATGCAACAGCTGTAAGTCAATTGATTCAAGAGTTGCAACTTTTCTGAGGCCATACTTTGCAGCAGCCTTGTACCCAGGCCACCCCTCGCAGATTTTTTTTGCAGCCATGTTTCTTTCCATGGCTGTGAAAAAAGCTGCGAGGGGAGGCCTGGGTACAAGGCTCATTTCGCAGAGCACCTGGAAATGGAGCTTGCCAAAACACTACAATGTACAATGTAGTTGGTATGCTCTGAGAAATAAGTGACCACTATATTGGGACTTCTATTTCAACTAATTAATCACTCAAATATTCATCCAGCATGGGTGTAGCCGACATTCCACAAATACCCAACACCTGATACACAACCAGCAATGATTATATCTACAGCAAGAGTGCATAAATAAACTTTTTATGTGCTCTTGATCTTCAGTGAATGTGTGATTACTGAATGCTACGACCAAATACAACCTAAACAATCTATAGACCTCATTCAATTGACATCACATATTACATAATTGCATACTTTCCGGTTACTTCTTCGTTTATTATAGCATTACAAAAGAGTGGCAAAAGAGTGGTAGGTCCTACAGCGATTACAGAAATGAGGGCAGCTTGGAACTTACACTTTTAGTATATCAGTTGTAGGTATAAAGTAGTTATTTGGCTGGGCAAGTCCACACCTCCTACAGTTTGAATGTGACAAAATATCGACCTCGTACATTGATGCAAGACATCACTGCCTCTCAAGATGCCAGCTGCTCCGTATATCCGTCTGTCTGAATCGGCATTATGACATCATCAAATGAGGTCTATACGCTGATGATAGCAGTTAGACTATATACATACATGTACAAATAAGGCCAGAGCAAAAATTTTCCCTTGTTTCTCAGGCCGACCCATCTGTTTTTCTGGCCACCTGACAATAAAACTTCACCTTCAATATTCTACGTAGACACAGAATGCAGCTGTGCAGCACGTCACTATAAAGTAGCCCCTAAACTAATCGTCAAAACAGCCCAGCTAGAAGTCTGTAGCATTTCCTAGTTTGAACCTTGATAGCTTTGCGTTCTTTGCATGCAACCGTGTGGTGGATATCAGGTCAACATCATAGTAGAAAGTTATCAGTTTAAACCACCTGTATATTCTACCTTGGAAATTATCTGTCATGGCCTAAAGCCTCTCTCACAGTATCCTTCCGATATTGATCAAAAATTCTGAACATCATAATCAAAATAATTCCTATTCTAAATATTGCACACTTTAGTCAAACTTACTCACTGTTTCCTGGTCCCTAACTGTACTATATCTCAGGTTTAAAACTAAAATCACCCCATAGACCCCTCAAACTTCCAAATTTACTGCCAAAGTGGTCTAGAAAACTAAATACGGCCACGAATTTAATATCCAAGGTTCTATTTAAAAACGCAAACTATAAAATTTGCGTAGTCATATTCTAGTAAGAGAGAAGGTAGCTAGAAAGCAAAAGAAATTGTGAATTCCCTTACCTTCTACTTGGCGCCTGGCACTTCCAGCACAAGGCTGAATTTTCGGGCTTAGAAGACGCTGTGCTGGTAGTAATAATTCTCTCACGGAGACTCTATCTCCGTAATCTAGAGTAGACGCGTGAATTTCATATGACTCTCACATGCCACGGGGAATGTCACATGGATTGTGAAATGCACATGGGTGAACCGAGGTCGACAGGAAGACCGACTGTCCGTCGAATTTTCAGTGGAAAAGAGAGAAGAAATAGTGGGATATCCGAGTAGGGCACAGGATTGAAAGCACTTACAGGTAACTACATCAAATCAAGGGCTAGTGCCTGATAAGAATCATACCAAGCTGTAATTTGATGTCAGCTGTACCCAGGAGACACCAAGATCTCGAAGAGTGCGGAACCTCCAGCAGTACGGGCAGACATGTCTGCGCCAGATTCATGGGAGTCACTGGCAGACCCGAACATTCCTCCTGGACAAGGAGGGGATATGGCGGTGCATTTCGCCCAAATGAACATTAATGCACGACCGTTTGTCCCCAACATCCATGCCCAGCCGTTTGTACCAGTACCCAGATACAATGCGCCCTATGGCTATCCCCCAATGGCAGGTACTAGTAGTGACTGAAATGCATGTATTATTAATTGTGTTGATAAGAACAATCAGCATCTAATGTATAGCCTTATGTGCAGACGACCATGACTTGGTCCGAGAATGTGGCTATCTCTTTTCCCGGTGTGGTTTTAACATTAGAGAGTGGCATAGAATATAAACCCAGAGTTTCATTTGGCATTTGTGCCCCCAGTTGGGAATATATTGAAATCGCCCCTCGGAAAAATCTTCCCCCATCGGTAATAAAACACAAGTCTAGTTCCAATCCCCCCCCCCCCCCCCCTCCCCTCCCTTTATCTACATGATCAATCAAATCCCCGGGAAGATGTTTAATACCCACTGTGCAACCTCAGTACCCTCCTCCCTCCTCCAAATTTACAGGTCCTCATCCAATGCCCCCTGGAGCACCCATGTACCACCAGCCACCTCCTGGCATGCACATGGGTAGGCATCAGCCTGGCATGCAGCCACGAGGTGAGTGTGTGTTTGTGTGTGTGTGATGTGATGTTAAGCAGGGTGCATGTGCAGTTGCATCATAATGTGGCAATGTTAAGAAGCAAGTGGTTTCTTGCGTAACATTGTGTAATGTGCAGCGTGTTTTTTCCTTGATAAATTCATGCTGGTATGATCTGTCAGCATCTCTCCCTATAGCATTTGACTGTGTAGTATCATACAGCTTTAGAATTCGTGTTGCACAGTATTGTGCATTGATGTTTAAGGAGTGTCTTGAATTACACAAAGCTATTGCTGCAGTACAGCACTCTGTATACACTATCTGCAGTGTTTTATTTGCATGTGAGGATATTCTCATCACATGTACATAGTTTTCAGTTGTGTGCTTATTTCCACGGTGCACTGAGTCTGGGTATAGCACATTAATTGTGTTTAACAGTGATGAAGAACATCTTGAGAGAGTAATAGAGTTGGCTAGGTCGTATACACTAGTGGGCTAGGAGTCATACCCTTGCGTGCTGATCCTCTGCTCTGCGGTAAGCACATCTGACTAGTATTCAGGAGGTCCTGGGTTCAACCCCCAGCTGGGCCCGATGTTTGGGTTTCTTTACTCTCTTAATGTTTTCCAACCTTATGAATTTACATACATGTATGTACATATATACGATAATATGCTTGGCGTTCCTATAGCTTTAAAGTGCTTGCATTAAGTATAATCATGAAACGTGTGATACTGGAATGTCACTGATGCATATATACATACATGTATAGACATGCATGTACATGCACATGTACTACATGTACTACTCCAGTGATACAGCTGTAATTGCCCTCTCAGGTCCCTATGGGATGAGTCAAGGACTGCCGCCAATGCAACAGCGTGGAATGGCACCAGCACACCAGCCACAACCCAAACCCATTCCAGGTCAGAATGAAGTAGTGGTCTATAGCTGATTTTGTGATCCCAATTAAAATGCTAGTGTGTAACATGTACTATGTGTATTAGTAGAGCCAGACTAGGATTTCAATCCAAGATCTTTTCGATACTAACCAGCTGCTCATACCCAAAGCTCTGACCTACACTTTGTATGACAATGCTACATGATGTACAGAGATAGCCCATAATACTGCATACAGTAACAAATTCTTTCTCTCACTTAAACTGGCAAGGAAATTACTATAAGGCTTCAGTAAATAGTTGCTAGGAGAAGATGAATAGGACGCTCTCTACACGCCTGTGCACGCCTTAATCTCCTCCTCATGGGTGAGTATTCTAAGCTTCTCATCAAAGTGAGCTAGTTGGACTTGCATCTTTTACAGGCCACTCATCATATTTGGTTGATAGCCAGGAGAGCTACATATGTTCCTTGGGTTGGATCCAATCGCAAGTATCACAAGGGTTGTGCTTAAGGTTCTGGGATATCCAGTGCACAAAGGGCTTACATGTACGTGTGCATATAATTTCTCCAGTATTTTTGGCTATGTGCATCATCATGTGTGTTCATATATTCACGCCTCGTGATGGTGACGCATCTGATTTCATTCAGTGGTTACAGAAAACACTTTTTATACTGTCATATTTAGTAATCTTTGCAACTGTGAGTGAAAAACAAAAAGTGAAAAGCAAAAAGGCATGAACCACTTAGGATGTGTTTGATCTCAGATAAACAGTTCCTGAGCTACATGTAATTATCCACAGTAAATGTAGCTCGGGTTCATTTAGGAAAATTCCCATGGGGGGCAAAAGCACATCGAAAGACATTTTGGGGGGCGTGCATATAGTAAGCAGTATTCAATTTTGAAAGGTTGACATCTCCAAGGGGGGCACAAAGTTTCCAACCCTCCCCCCCCCTAAATGAAGCCCTGAGTAGTCCTAGTGGGGTCCAGACCAAGGAGCTCCAAAGTGAGCTACACTTTTGCTGTTCACTGTTGGTGTTGCAAAGATTAGGGTGTTATTAAATCTGACGGTATCTTCTCCTATCCCACTTAGTCTCTGCTCTTGAGGCAGAGCAGCTACAGCCGCAGGAACTCCCCTCAAAAATGAGGGGACCTGTAGAGGTGAGACCCGGGGGAGATTATTCTGGTTCGCCGGCTTCTAGTAAGAGAGGAGGTGTGGAAAACTCTTCATTTGGAGTGAAGGAGAGGAACCGGAGCCCGGAGACTGCCGGGACCGCAAAGGTCAGCCCGCCGAGGGTGGAGGTCTCGTCAGGAAAGAGCGAGGAAGTGACAGTAGAATCGTGGGAAGAAATTGCTGACGGCAGTGAGAATCAACCGACTTCCAAGAGTAGCGTTGCAGTAGAGACTAGTGAAGAAGATACTGAACAGTTGCAACCGCAGGCAGCGATAAAGACTGCGAGGGTTGTCGAGGCAGTGGCCTCAATGAAGCAGCCATCTCCGACCCTGTCCGAGAGACTGGCTAGGTCAAAGGAGGGCGAGTCCTCATCCTCAGCAAAGGGCGTGGCAAAGTCCCACTTGGCTCCGCCCCCAAAAAAGGAGGATGAAAAAGAGAACGTAAATATAGTATTCATTGGCCACGTAGGTGAGTGACACAAAAAGCCAAATATTTCTTACAAGTAGGGGTCTCTTACTCCCAAATCATTTACTGGTCCATAATTTAGTTCAGAAGGCTAGAGCACTGCTGTGTAAGCCAGGGATCATGGGTGCAAACCTTGTTTCTTCTCCGCAAAGCACTGTAGATGGGTACATATGGAAAAGTAATCTTAGGGACATGTACATGTACATGTATATGTGGATGATGTACATGTAGTCCTCGATCTCTGCCTGGATCTAGGGAGTTGTAGCTTTTGATATTTCTTCAGACAGAATTGTGGACTATATTTCATTTATAGCCCACATCTTACAGAATTTACCACCTGTTTTAATTTCTTTCCAGATGCTGGGAAATCCACCATTGGAGGTCATGTCATGTAAGTGCTGTGTTCAAATGAAATGGTGTGTACATGTACATGTATGTGTACCATGTACATAGCTTTCAGAAGGACAGTCCTACAATGTATGTGGCTTCCCTTGACTAATCCTCAGCTTTTGTCTGAGGGGGGGGGGGGGTTGATTGGGGGTGGGATTTGCGTCCCCTTGGATGGTATGGAACGTTGGGGGGGACAGTTGTAGTGCATATGAACACAGTCATTGGGCTCTGGGAGCATGCCCCCCCCCCCCCCCGGCCTGGCCAAGGAAGCAGTTTTAGACCTCCTGCTGTGGTCTTTTTGGTGACTATCTCAGTGTCTTCACCACTCCTACAGTATCACTCACAAGTAAATTGTCGGTACACACTTGTGCACTTTTGTGTGTGAGTGAGTACTCGCATGTGCATTTAACTTACTCGTGAGCGGTACTGTATTTAACTATTAGAAATCTTACTGAATGCCAGGCTAATTCTGTGCTTGAAGTGTTTGCTTAGTGTGTCACCGACATGCTGTTGTTGTTCAGGTACCTAACGGGACAGGTAGACAAGAGGACGCTGGACAAGTATGAGAGAGAGGCAAAGGAGAAGAACAGAGAGACCTGGTACCTCTCGTGGGCGCTGGACACTAACCAGGAGGAGAGGGACAAGGTGGGGGCACTGTGTGTGTGTGTGCAATGTATATCTCAAAGGATGGACGAATTTGTTTCTAACACATGTGATTTGAAAATGCTAGACAGCTGTGTTTCTCATTGCTTTAGCAGTCAGTTTATGTCACAAACAAGCCTAAACTGGATTCACTGCCTTCACTCGTTGCCTTAGAGCTGTAACTGTCCTCACCTGTACTAAATTTCACCCTTCTACCATATACATGTATGAGGCTAGTGTCAGCTGCATGCGACGATCTTCCACCAAATAAGGTACCTCTCTTCTTCCTTCAGGGTAAGACAGTGGAGGTTGGGCGAGCATCCTTTGAGACAATGAAGAAACGATTCACGATCCTAGACGCCCCGGGGCATGCTAGCTTTGTACCCAACATGATCAGTGGTGCAGTACAAGCCGACATTGGAATACTGGTACGTATTAATTATGTTATATAAACTAAGTCTCACGGTGTACTCAGGGCTTCATACAGGATTTGTCGGTGGGGATGGGGAAAATGGAGCCACGCCCCCCTAGGAATTTTTTTAGATTTACGTGCTCTGAGGTTGCTTCTGGCAGCTTTTGGGGCCTCAAAAAGACTGGACATTAGCTACTACTAAACTATAGAGTATCAAGGGGGAAAACTCTTGCTGGGAGGTCTGGTACTGGTATGAGTGTACGAGTTGACAACAGAAGAGAGAGTGTGTATTCACTTGAAGCATCTACACCTGCTTACAGGTGATCTCTGCTCGGAGAGGAGAGTTTGAGACGGGATTTGAAAGAAAAGGACAAACGAGGTTATTTAATTCCTCTGTCTGTCTGTCTGTCTGTTTCTCTGTCTGTCTGTCTGTTTCTCTGTCTAGCTGTCTGGATGTCTGTCTGTCTGTCTATCTGTCTGTGTGACTTATTGGATCTAGATATCTGTCTGCCTGTCTGTCTGTGACTTTTAACGAGTCTGGATGTTTCTGCTGTTTTAAATTACCGGTTTGTCTGCAGGGAGCATGCTATGCTGGCAAAGACGGCCGGAGTGAAGCACCTGGTGGTGCTCATCAACAAGATGGATGACCCAACTGTCGGGTGGTCGGAGGAAAGGTTAGTGCTAATGAGTCCCAAGTACTTCCCTCTTGTAAACCTCTCAATTGAGCTGAGTTGCTGCTTACATTGGGATCACATTTTGGCTGTAGTGTGATTAGGCCTACATCTATTATGCCGGCATTACTTCCAGCACGATCGGTGTGTTCATGTAAAATATTTTATGGGAATAAGGTACGTGAATGAGTGTAAAATGTTAGGAGACTTCAGTAAGTTGTGGCCTTGACATTCTCTGTAGTAGCTCACTAGTGGTCTATGTTCGTAAGTAAAGCAGCGAGGGGGGGGGGGAACTTGTGGTGAACACACATACACACACGCACACACACACACAATGGTACACATGCCACTACAAACACAAATGCTGCAGTGAGCTTAGGTTCACATTTGTACACTGAACCAGCTATAATTGCTAATCCTCCACACATCATCCGAATGCATCGACCATGGACAGTATACATGTAGATACAGCATGTGTACTGACGCTGGTTAAGAAGCATCAGACCAGCAGAATAACAGGTGGATAATCCGTGCCGGTATATATTGAGAAAGCGTAATAGACAGTACAGCAATTACATGTGTGAAGGTATTTCTGTGGTCAGCGTTTTTGCACCCCCAGGAAATGTAGCTTTGACTACATGTATACAGTGGGGTTGCCTGGGATACGTCCTATACACATTGTAGTCTTGTCAAATGCTTAATTGATGTCACCTTTGCAGATATGAAGAATGCAAGACTAAACTCACTCCATTCTTGAAGAAAGTCGGCTTCAACCCCAGGACAGGTACATGTACATGTACATGTATTGATCTACCTGTAGAGTTGCTTGTGAATTGCCACTGCTCCTGATTATAGTGTGTACATGACATGTACATGTACATCTGCTGTTACCCATCCCAACACACACACACACACACACACACACACACACTTCCAGATATATTCTACATTCCGGTTTCAGGGTTGACGGGGATTAACCTGATGGACCGTGCCCACACTGATGTCTGCCCTTGGTACAGGTCAGCTGCAGTGAGCTGCATTTGTGTTTGTAGTGGCATGTGTACTATTGTGTGTGTGTGTGTGTGTGTGTGTGTGTGTGTGTGTGTGTGTGTGTGTACATGTATGTGTGTGTGAATGTGGTTGTGGAGCTATTTTGTATTGCTATCATAATGCAAGTATGCAAACACTACACGTATACATGTACAGGCATGTTTCAGAGTGCATGGTTCATAGTATTCACTTCTTCTGCCCACTGCTTTCCCCAGTGGTCCGGCTTTCATCCCCTACCTGGACGACATACCTCCCCTCTCACGTGAGGAGACTGGCCCCTTTAGGCTGCCCATTGCTGACAAATACAAGGTATTATATGACACACTATAATTTAGGCAGATCACCTAATGGCAGTACGGCGCATATACATTGTATTTATGTTCCACGTTGTAACTTGTGGAAGGAGTATGATAAGTCATGTGTTAATCATGTGATTTGTTCCACCCTCAGGACATGGGTACCGTGGTGATGGGCAAGGTAGAGTCTGGTGGGGTGATGAAAGGAGCATCGCTGCTGTTAATGCCAAACAGAGTAAGGGAACAAACACCATATTCATCTCTGTGTGAAATACACACACCCTCTTTGTTATTGTCGGCACACAGTCACTTATGCTTGTGCACATTCCTACATGCATATGCACATGCATGATACAAACATACCCTCATACATGTACACACACACACACACACACACACAAACGTGTGCAGGTATCAGTGGAAGTGTTGTCAGTAGTCCGTGTCGACGATGAGGTCCCTGCAGCCTACTCAGGGGACAACATCAAACTGAAACTGAAAGGAATTGAAGAAGAGGTCAGGTGCACGTATATAACACATTCAAGTGGGCAGATAACTGTATTACTGCTGGACTTGACATGGAAGAGGGGTGGGAGCTCAGTACATAGTTGGCTAAAGAGAACATGAGCTATAAAGAGTAGGACTGTGCCTGCCATAGAAGAGCTTCTACATGTAAGTATGCAAGCTAACTCATGCACCATCAGTCAGTGATCGCCCATGGATGCTTAATATGCAGTCCTGTCCTGCTGCCGGTCCCAGTGGTGTTATAATGAGCAGTAAAAGAACATGTACAGCTATGGAGACACCCGTAGCAGGAGAGCATCAGTTACAGTGACTGGGGGGAGAGGGTAATGCGAGATATAGCACCACCAGTGACAGACCAGACATACCTATATACCTACGCTCTCAAATGATTAGCATGTTGTAAACGAACAAGAGCCCATTCACAAAGGCTTACATCCTCACTGTTACATTTTCTTACCCCTCTCTCAACCCCTAGGACATCTCCCCTGGCTTCGTCCTATGTGACCCGGCTAACCCCTGCCACGTGGGACAGGTATTCGATGCCCAGATTGCCATTCTGGAGTACAAGTCCATCATCTGTGCCGGCTATAGTGCTGTGCTACACATCCATGCAGTGGTTGAAGAGGTCCAAATTAAGGTGGGTGGGGCTTGTGGGAGTGGCTATGCATGTACAAGGCTGTAATGTGTGTTGTTGTCCCTTATAGCAACTGATAGCTTTAGTGGACAAGAAAACTGGCAAGAAATCAGCACAGAGACCGCGGTTCGTGCATACATAGTGAATTTTTACATCAAATTGCAAATAGATTTTGTAGTATACATTATATGCACGCATAGAAAGACACAGTATCTCCCCTCCCCTCCAGGTTCATTAAGCAGGACCAGGTGGTAGTTGCGCGGCTGCAGACAGCAGGAGTCATCTGCTTGGAGACCTTTAAGGAGTTTGCTGCAATGGCCCGCTTCACACTTAGGGACGAGGGTAAGCAAGACCATCATGTGATGGGGTTCATTAGGTGACTGGGCTAATCTTGCAATAATTATTGTAGTCACATCACTCTACCTAGTCACAGTTTGCATGAAAAATGAAAATGAATAGCTTATCAGCTTTCAGTCCAATTTTCTGATACCAATGTTGCGGTAAATCAGTGGAATAGTCTATCCAATTATTGGTGCATCACTGGTCCTATGGCACATGGCTTCTGCTGTGCAGTATAATACATAGGGACTCTGGATGGATGTACTTCTGTACAAATTAGCTTTTAGACAAAATTTAATCATGAACTGTACATTTTTTATGCGATTGCTCTATTCTTTGTTTTTCAGGTAAGACAATTGCAATTGGTAAAGTGCTCAAGCTTGTGGAATAAATTAGTCGTATGTGACACTGTTCGGTGCTCGTTGTTGTGTACAATGTCATATTATGTGGTACACAGTCCACACACTCCGTACATGTACTGTACTGTTCTAATGATGGTTATATTTATTGTGCTATTCCCAGTATTAATGTCTAGCTACTATGTAGCTGATGAAATGTTGCTGTCATAATCTTGGATGCCTGACCTTGAGAATAAGGAATGGGTCAACACTCAGTACATGTACTTAGACCATAGTTGAAATTTTCTCGAAATCCAGTCCGATGCACGCAGAAAAACCTTTCGCGGAATTTGAAATTTCGCGCGCTACATGCGGTGTGCGTACGTAGCGCCGTAATTCGCTAGTATTTAAACCAACAAAAAAACTTGAACTGAACTGGCTGCTAGCATCCGATACGGTACAGGATGTTTGCTGTAGGGTACACCAACATTACTGTTTCTAGCTGGATCTCTGAAAGTGCCTGGAATATATAATAATACAAGGTAAGTGATAAGAAATTTAATTATAACGTAACCCTCAGGAAGTTTGTATAATGCAAAGAATTAGCCACATGTATGCACATACACGTTTCATGTGTGCAAAAATAGTATACATGGAGATACAAAACAAACCGTGACACTCTACATGTGAATTTCAACATTCCAAATTGAACACCCGTTTGATCTGTTCTGCAAGGTGTGACTGCTCAGCATCCTCCAGCAATTCGATCAACGTGCCCCAGGAGGCAGGCACTCCATTGCCAGCCAGCCAGTGCTGGAACATGGCTTGGCAGCAGGCGGTGGGTCCATTCAGCTTCTGCTCTGCTTCAATCAAGTTCAGAGTTTGACCTTCAGGGTCGAAATCGAGAGAAATGCCAAAGTCTTTCCACTCAGGAGCCAGTTGCTTGATGATCTGAATTTTCTGACCTTCAGCTGTCTTCAGCATCCTCAACTGGGCAAGCCGGGGCTTCTCAAGTTGGGGCTTGTCAACTAGATAGGGGAAATGATTAGTAGAATTGAGAATAATGCGCATCAATTATATATCACTGCAAAAATAGAAGGGTTAGTTTAACCCAGATAGGGTTATCTCAGGGTTTATGTGCACATAACTACACTGAAATTACTCTTGCATGGCTACCAGAGACATGCATAAACAGGTAGTGGCTATGTATTAAGGCTACACCATCTAAAAATGACTGTAGAAAAAACTGACCTTCAAAAGTAGATCTCTATGTGTATTCATATCATTAATAATAATTAATTTTGGGTTGATAGCTGATTTTACACTCACTGCATTACATCTCAGACTGCTATAAGAGCAAATCTGGTAACGAGGTTATAGTGTAATATAATTAGCTGTTAGTTTTACATGGCTATGCAGCAACGTCTCAGATGAAGCGAACCTACCTGCAAGTTGGACATCCAGTTTCCTCTTCTTTGGATCTGGAGCAGTAATATCATCATCCTTTGGGGGTACAATCACTTCTATAATGTATATAGGAAGATACAATAATGATTTAGTATCCTATGCATATGTACTCTCAAACCCACATGGTATAAGCTAACTATTTAATGCATACCTTTCACTAATCTGCCTCCCTAACAGTATACAAGATATGAGCTGTAACCCTTCTATTTTTGCAGCGCTATAGGGAGCCACAAACGAAAAGCTCATTGTATGCAGACATTGCAGTTTAGCTATAAGCTGGCTTATGCATGACAATCCCACTTACCAAGTGATACTGGACCTTCCAAATATTGATCTGCAGGCTGCATGGGAAAGTGGGGCGGGATAGTTGACAATAATCTTTGCAACTAAACAAACAGATTAGTATTGTACTTTCATGCAATTAATAACTCACCAAAGGATGGCCAAACCACACATGCTGAAAAGCAGTTAGAACCACATCCCCATCAGCTTCAGTCTTGCTACAGACCATCAAACACGGATCTGGTTCATAGCAAACAGCCGGGTGATTCTTTCTCAGCGGGCACGAAGGGAGATCACAGGAGAAACCAAATCGGAAGCCTAAGTCAATAGTATAGTGGAGGGTCCTGCTGACAGTTACTATGCCTTCTTCGATCTGTTTTCGAACAGACTCGCACATCTCATGAAGTTTCAGTTGCCATTGAGCACACTCTATTTTTGATGTTGGTTCCAGAGAAACCTCCAGGTGCGTGAGGTGAGTGGTGAGTGAGACTGTGTGGTGTTCCCGACCTACGCTGAAAGTCACCTTGTCCCTTGAAACTCCATTCTTCATTAGCAGCCAGGATAGTGTAGTGCTGCTGCGCTGTGAAAGCAGATAGACTATCAGAGCAGAAAACATTCCTTTTGGGCAGTAGCCACATCTGAAGGTGACCAGGAGGGGTTCAATTGGGTTAGTAATATGGGGGTCATCAGTTGCCACTGGACTTGCCTGGTCGAGGACACAGGGCATGAAATACTGAGTCACGAGCCCTGTCTCATCTTTAATTGGTGCCACAATGTGGAGGTGCTCAAGGAGCTTCACTAGCTTTGCACTGGTCAAAGGTTCACCACACTGGCTGGAGATGTCTTCGATGACTCGGGAAGGGAATATCCCTTTCTGTTGGAATGTTTCCTCCACATAAGGGTCACTTTCGAATACGAATGTGCTGGTAATCAGCTGAGTAATTTTATCGAACAGTAGCTGAGGATCAAGAATCACTACCTCTCGTAGTTCTGGGATACTTTGGAAGTGCCGCAGAATGCCAAGTTTGGTGTGGAGAAACCAGAGCGCTTCATCCAATTCCTCTTTGTCCTCAATGCCACACTCCTCAGCAATGGAGAGACACTCCTCATAATGTAGCACTGGACAGCTGAGAAGTTTGAGAGCATGACCAAACACTAGCCAGGGTACTGGAGTTGAAATTCGAAACGATGGGTGACGAGCGATTTGTTCCACTATGCTCCGTATCTTCTGTGTGTCTTCTCCTTCCGAGGACAGGTTGTTGACCGTCACTACTGGTTCGTCCCTGGAGGCAAACACTAGTGTACCTTCTCGGTAGTATTCCATGTCTTTGAGCGTTTCCTTTAACTCTTTCTGGATTGCCTGGATTTGCTCTTCACTCGCTAGGTCCTTGTGTGTGCCAATCAGGACCACCTTCGGTTTTACTGCTACCAGCTCTTTCCCGCTTTGACTCATGTAACTGCACGTGGACGAAATGCTTGCAAGCGATTGCAGCAGTGCTTCCTTGACCGTGAAGCGTGATACATATGGCTTCCTCTTCTTTGTAGCTGACTGTACGTACTCGATTTGGTACTTCTGGTCTAGCCTATCGTTTAGCTTGAAAACTAGAAAAAACACAGAGGGCCCTGCAATCAAGGCTGAGAGCAGCTCTTGAAACACAAGTTGACCCCCAGTATCTGTGAAATACAGCATGATGCAGCCTTCAATAAGTGCCTCTACGGTGGCCCACTTGTCGCTTCGAAGGGCCTCCTTGAAGATATCTAATGGAGACTTCAAGCCTGCAAGAATGGGGATGGCATCGGAAGTAGTGGAGGTTCGACGGATTCTCCTACCAAAGCGAAAAAACGAATGAAGCCCCTTGCTTCGACCACTAGCTGAAGTTGACTGGTCTTCAGTGGTTGCAGAGCCACTTCCTACAGAAGAGGCAGAAGTATCGGTAGACTCACTGTCGGTAGTACTGAGAAGCTGCGGCTGTGATGCTGGCTTTTGAAATGACGAGGCCTTGGCTATAGCTTTCAGAAGACTAATGGCTTCAACATCCAAGGGCAGTAACTCCCAAACCATGCCAGGCTGGGTAGCTTTGGCAACAATGGTTGTAGCTTCCTTCACGGTGACCTTGATGACACATTCAGCGACTCCAGTGCTCAAGGTAAAGGTACCTTCTGTTGACTTGGCATCCGTACTGCTGGCTGCTACATGTGATGGAGAAGACTCAACGCTAGAAGGAACTAGTCGTGAAAGTAGTGTCGATTTTCCGACTCGTGGTGCACCATTTAGGACGCACTGGAGGGCTGTCATGTCAAGCGTCCCTTTCTGTCTCATGACTGCTTCACAAACCGTGAGGTGGCGCATCTCCTCCTCTGGGAATAGGAAGGCAAAAGAGGATTAATAATATGTACTAGTTTTAACATAATGACATCACTGCTAGAGACAAGCATGTATAAAACAACAGCGCATAATGTGGAGAAGTTGAAGAAGTGAAACACAAAACTCCCACAAACCTTTCTTGCAATGTTTATGGCATGCATGTGCTATGGTGTTAAACAAGAACAGTATAAATATGGCTTGTTGGCTACAACATGCAGGCTCATCACTATGATTGGCAGCTATAGGCTTTCACTCCCTTCTGCACTGGGTGTACAGTATAATCTCTCATACTTCCAATTGTAAATGTTCCAAACAAGTGCTAACACATACCAAAAAAATCAGCCCTTAAGGTGGCGATGGAGGTACGGATAATTATGGTATAAATTTTATACAGTGACAATAGCAGACTGACCATGTTTTCGTCACAGAACAGCAAGGCGCACAGTAAGCCGCTACAGTGTTACTTTTTACCAGCCGGGTGCGCGCGAAGTGTGCGCCCGGCTGGTCCTAAGATTGCTTTCATGTTTTCCGTTTGTGTGTGTGTGTGTGTGTTCGTCCAAAAATATCACGTGCGCTAAGTTACATCATTCTGTTACTATGCCACTATAGCCACAAGCGCAGTGGAAGCTGCTGAAAGTTTTCAGGCTCAATAGGCCAAGGTAAGTCAAGCTAGGTTAGTTTTGTGTTGTCTAGACGGCGAAATAGTGGTAGGTAGCGATGATAGTTCTGTCTTGGCAAGTTCTGATTGCTAACTGGAAGCACACTACGAGATTGCTGTGTCAGCACTTTCGCTGGCAGCGCGACATGATGAGACTGTCTGATCCATTCTACAGCTGCATTAAGCTAAGACTAATCTGTTGCTGAACACAACCTTCAACTGAATTAATGATTTGTGTAAAAAAGCACACGGCTGGTTTTTAGATATGAAATATTCTTGTTACTTACAGTTAACTGGTAAGACCTTAGTTGTGCTGCTTTTTTGTCTTTTTACTTTATGCTCCGCTCTAATTCAAGCAGTCATCACAGACGGCTTTTTTTTTCTCTCGAAAACTAGGGCCTATCTTCAAAACATCGCTCTGATAGGGCACAGAAACCAGTGAAATAAGATGGTACCATAAGCTGATGCAGTAATCAGTGAAAAACTTTCTGTGGCGATTTTCATTTTTTAACCGTTCCCTGACCTACCTACCGAAATGGTGATAACATCATTTTGCCATGGGCTGTTTTGCTTTTTTTTCCCTTACCAAACAATATTGGTAGGTATTCATAAATACACAAAATAATCATGTTTTTTGTGAACACTATTCTCCCCATAGCGTAAGTGACCACTTATCGCGCAGTACCAATTATCGCACACTAAGTATTACTGTACTTAAGCGAAAAAATTTTTTGCTTACTACGTTGAAACAAGGTTGCTTAGTACAAGAGAACGTGAGACAAAATAAAAATCAATTTTTAGCGACTAGTACACATACCTTTGTGCTAAATGCGCGATAATTGGTATAGCCGTTAAGTATTAGTACCATGCGTGGTGCGTGATAATACGTACGTATGTGTGATAATTGGTGATAAACGAGCTCCGCCTTCATCGTTCGCACAAAAAAGTGTTTCTGTCTACCTTCGCTTAAAAGGAGAGTAAGATTGCAGAAGCGATGGCGATTCTCCGAGTGAAGTTCTGAAGTTTATATACCGTTCCGTTCTGAAGTTATGGATCCAGGTACAAAATCTGTGCGATAATTGGTCGCTTACGCTACCTCCATCGCCACCTTAATTCAAAAACTTTACAGCTAAATGAACCCAACAAATTTTCCTATTGAAATTGTTTTCTGTAGGTATTTCAGATTCACTTGGAGTTGTAACTTCAAACTTGGGTCAGAGTTGACACACCACCATTCCTACGTTCAATTTGGGACCTCAATTCCCAGGATTTCTCCAAGAATGAAAGTACCAAAATTTTTAAATCAGGTATATTGTGGAAGCCATAAAATCCTGTGGTTTTCACTAATTCAATCAACACTTTCACAAATTGTATCAGATATGTGTAGGTACTTTTAGTGCAGGTTTGAGAGATCTGCATGCCCTACTACTGGTGCTACAATATTTATGCAAACTTGCCAATGAAAGCGTAGAATCAATCCAAATAGTGCCCCCCTCCTACACAAGTGAAATCTCAAACTATAATCAAGAGTGTGGGGTTACTCCCATAGATTCTATAGTCACAAGTGCAACTACAGTCAGCCAGCGGTCAATGGTCAAAGACACTCAAAAGGGTGCAGTCAAAAGTCAAAGTGCAAAGTGCACTCAGAAACAGAGAATCACTGCGAAACGGCAGATGCAGTTGTGACTATAGAATATATGGGAGTGACCCCCCTTCATTAATTAATTCTTTGCCAGGCTGTAAGAGTAGGCCATCTCTTAAGTTTGTAAGGGCAACATACAATGATGTACCGTATAGCGGGAAAATTTGGCGAGCATTAAATTTGGCGAAATGGCTGAAAACGGCTAGGTTTTAATATTGGCGAAATTGAAATTTGGCGAATTTAACTGCCGTAACATATGACGTAATAATTGTGCTTTAGCGATCGCGCGAACGTAACGACGTACGTAAGCCTTCACGCTGATGATTCGGTTATCTACAAGCTTCGAAAAGTACCTAGCCGCCTTGGTCGAACCGTTCTCAGTGGCGTACTTCCCTACCCGTGCCCTTTCTGCATGTAGCTATTGTACTTGCCTCGAGGCGTGACAGCTTTATTTCTGGTCGGCTCTCTCGATGACTCTCCAAGAGCCTCCGCGTTTGCTTGTTCACCACACGTCCGTAGAGTGGGAAGTACAGATCCTCTCTTGAAATACTTGTACAGCGCCATGATAATAGTACCGCTTCAGACGTACGTGTATCGTAGATAATATATACGCGCGTGGGTGGTATGCATTGCGTCAGGTTTTATTATTGGGGAGAATTTAATTTGGCGAGTTTTTTTACGATTCGCCAAATCGCCAAATTAAAGTCCTCGCCAAATTTTCCCGCTATACGGTATACATATTCCTAGGGACTGAAGTTTGAGTTAGAGCCACCCATGCCCACTTGAGTGTGATCAATTTCGCCATACACTTTGACAATTAACATCTACAATGGTGATAATTACTCACCCAGTGTCAGCTGCACATGTCTGGGTAGGGAGTCCTTCTCTCTCGGGTGTCCAAGCTGGCTGGATGGGATGATGCCTGTCACTACCCAGTCTCCAGAGGGACTACCCAGTCTCCAGAGGGACCACTGCAGTCTGGTGTGTGTGTGTGTGTGTGTGTTTGTGTGTGTGTGTGTGTGTGTGTGTGTGTGTATGTGTGCATGTGTGTATGTGCGTGCACAGTTGTGTGTGTGTGTATGTGTGTGTATGTGTGTGTGTGTGTGTGTGTGTGTGTGTGCGTGCGTGTGTGTGTGTGCGCGTGTGTGTACATGTATGTGTGTGTGTGCAGTGTGGATGGATGTGTGCATGGTTCAGTACATATAAGTGGGATTGTACATAGTTTATATACATGCACATGTATATGTGGGTGTAATGAGTATAAGTATAATTACAAACTACACAGGCCCAGAGGAAGCAAATTTGAGCAGTGGTATGGCCCTGCATGTCCAGAGGTGATGTTTGCCTCAACAGAAGCTGTGAATTAAGTGGGATAAATTTTGCTATCCAAGAAGTACCTTCATACGTCCCATCTCGGAGCATAGAAATCTGGCATTTTTTCAGTCGCACTATGCATGAGCATGTAGACATGTTTAAATGGTGGGCTCTAAATACAATGTCATAAAGTTACTGCGTAAGAAATTTGTAGGTCTGGTCTCTACAGCTGCTTACAAGTGGTTACTAATAAAAGAGGAATAATTAATGTCCTGACTCAGCATTGGGAAGTAGCCTCGTACCCAGGCCACGCGAATAAAAAAGAGTGCATGGCCTGGTATCCACTGTTTGCGCACGTGAGACCATTCCCAGAAAAACCTGGGAATCCGCATATGTTTAGAAATTGTTCATATAATCGATACGTATACGTCCGAGTTTGCTGATTCTGCTAGCCTGTAGAATGGTTTTTCGCCAGATACACATGTAGATGCACAGAAAGTGAGTGGTAGTTCAACTCTTGGGTCCTGGTTGCTACTGAAAAGCCTAGAAGGCCAGATCTGCGATTGAGAATCGAGCAGCTCACAACTATTGTCAGGAGAGAGGTGCTTCCGACTTTTTACCATAAGATAGCTAGCTACCATAATCGTAGCAGATAGATGATTACAGGCTGTTTTACCAAGTTTGACTACATTTGCAGTTGTAGAAAGTCTGTTTTTTAGTTCTTTCGCTTACTGTATCGTATACTGTTTGCGTACTACTCCTAGGCATGTGACTAAGACTGTTCACGGATACATTTACTGACCCTATTTCATAAATTATCGCGCATGCGCGAACAATGGATACCAGGCCACTCTTTTTTTTTTGCGTGGCCTGGGTACGAGGCTACATTGGGAAGATGCCACCAAAGGCTAGTATCAGTAGGTCTGGACCTGGGACGTAGTAGAACAGGTAAACAGCTCCTCAATTACAACGATAGCACTTCTGGGTGTCATAAAAGTGATCAGGGAAGCACTTTGCACAGAAGCCATACTACATGTACTTTGTAGCTCAGTACCATTGCCCAGATAGCAACCATAAGTGGTTACCAGTGTACTGTGGTGGTAGACAATGATATTCATACTCTATTGTGACCTCTCGTACAAGAGCACATGAGCATGCATGCCCTCACCTATCTCCACAATGGTGGTGTCTGCCAATGGGACCCATGTATCTGGATCATTATCCTCAGGTATCTCATCCAGTCCCCCATAGGCCACTAGCTGCTTGTGAGTGTCATCAGTGTGGAGTAGGGTGGTAGTGTGTCCCATCCGACCTCTGAGGGAGTCCGGCAGCATCATCTGAGAGGAGAGAGAAAACAATTACAAATGAACCTTAGTTTGTATCATTCTACAAGTCAATGGTAGTTACAGCTTCGTATTCATGCATAACATTCAATGACCACAAACTAACTTTGGAGGCTATGGTGGTTGCATTACTGAACAATTACAGTAAACACTTTGCCAAAGCTACATGAAGTTATGAATTCAGCTACTTTTAATCTTGCAATGTGATTGGCTATGAGCGTGGGTCATAAATCACTTATAACCCATGCTAGTGTGGATTATAAGTGCCTGGGGTTAATGTGGGTTATAAGTGCCTGGAGTGAATTTCCATTCAAGCTTAATGGAAGAATAAATAAATACATAAAGTATTCGAGTGTTACAGGCGGAATACATAAGTATTGAATTATGCATGCATAATAATGTACGGGAACAAATATGTGACGAAGTTACTTGCTCATATTATAGATGGTCACAGACTGGCATGAGTTAATGTTAAACACAGGTGCAGTATTACTTAGAGCATGGTGAAGTGACATGTTTGCCTGTGAGTTGTAGATGCATGGGGACTGCTCATCAGCTATACTGTGAGTGTGTGCTGGAAGAAGCTGCGAAGTTGGAGAGGAACAATGTCGCTTTGGCCCACTATTTAGTAAGTCAGAAACTGCTTCCTTCTGTTGTGATGATGTTCGCTGGTAGCTTCTGATTCCCCCTAGGCTCCTGTGTCCTGTTCTCTCCATCACTTCCTGTTCCTTAATGCCAGACTGGTGAAGGCGAGTAGCTGTGGTGGCCCTCAAAGAGTGGTTTGTTCTGTGTCCTGGAATTCCTGCACTTTTGCAGATTCTGCTGACGGTCTTGTCAAGCTTTGTGTGGCCAACTGGAGTGGGGGCATACCAACAACCTGGTTTTGGGTTCCTCAGTGGTTGCAAGTAGTATGCATTTTTGGGGCGGTTGGGTGGGCAAAGGCTGTGGTACAGTTTATAGAGTCGTACAAAACATCTTTCTGGGCAGCCAATGTTGGAATGGTGAATCACCTCTTTGGGAGTCACATTCAGTCCTTTGAGACCGCCTGGATGATTCTTGGATACATCTTCAGTGTATTTGAGATAGGACCGTTCTCCAGGTTTTTCCACAAGTTGAATCTGACAGGGCTCGTATCGAAGATCTCGGTGCTCTTTTCCTCCTCTCAAAGCGAAATAAATGCCGTTCATGAAGAGCATTGTATCAACCAGAGTCTGGGGATTGCTGTCACCAAGGAGCCCTTTTTGCCACAGGATTTCCTCCTTCACTGTGATGGGCTCAGCTTTCTTCTTGTTTGAACCAATTCCTGCTGCTTGCAGCCGCTTCATCTGTGAGTCAAGGACTGTGCGGAACTCTGCAAACTCTTTGTCCTTGAAAATATCCAACTCAGGCTTTCCACTGCTATGCAGATAACGCATGAGACCACAGCAGATGTGGTACAGAGAGTTTGGTGGAAACTCAGTTCCGTCTTTCTTTCTGAGCTTCAGAACAAACCGGCTCATCCAGTGTTGTAGCTGGCTTTTGTTTAACTCGCACAGTGGAGGAATGACACAGTTGACTGATTGCTCTCGAGAGCGACACCACCCTTCCCACATCCTCACACAATACTGCGTATCACGTTGGGTGGATTTCGGTACAGCATTTTGCTTTGCTTGCTGGATATCTTCTTCAGACACAGGAGCAGCAAATGGCCTTGAAGAATACGGATTTGCTTTTGAAGGGACTGCCACGGAATGAGTCTGTGAGCTCTCGAATTCTTGTAGAGCTGCATTCAGCACTAGGTCGAGCTCCTCCTCGCGCTCGAAATTGCACTGGGCGTGGCTACCAGGGTTATCGTCATTTCCGCTGTACCACGCAAAGAGGTCTTTGGACAATAGGTCTGCCAACTCTAAGCTAGAACTCGAACTAGTCGCCATGTTTGCACTCTTTTTTCTCGAACTGTGTTACTAAGGTACGGTAAGTGTTGTCGCGCGTAGGTGTCTATGGTAACGCGCCTGAAGCTGTATTCTAATTAACTTAGACGGCGAGTGCACGGGATCTATGGGATTTAGAAGCCCTCGTGGCTTCTAAATCCCATAGATCCCTTGCACTCGCCGTCTAACTATTATTTATGAAAATTCCCCAGTCATACAGGTCACATGGATGGACAAAATAAGTTAAAGTGGAGGGCAAGTAATCTCATAATAGTTAATTAATTGTCGTAACTTATGTAAGCCCTGCCATGAATGGTAACCATGCATGGCATTCAATACTGCATGCTAAGTGCTACATATGTAAAGAACCTGGATATTTTATAGCAGTAAACAAGCAAGTTGAATTTTAATAAAATTTCAGGGCATCTCAATTCTACTGCATGCAAGGTATACCTTACATTCTTTCTTGAGATAAAGATGATTGATTTGAAGGGGCGTTTACATGTGTTTGTGCCATAGCCGCCTTGAGTAGCCACCGGAGAAGCTATCTGAGTCTGCTATGGTTGCTAATCTAATTTTTGAGGCGTCTTAGATCACACTGAGGTTGTAGTGGGTGTGGTCACATGAGTACATATGCGTAATATTGCTTGTCCACCACTTTAAACCCCTTTGATATCAGTATTTACACAATCTGATACGCTATAGTAAGTGTAGAGTCAAAGTGAATGAGTGAGCTAAAAATATTGAAAGGACATTTGTGGCTACCACTTTACTGCCTCCTTCTGAGCACTGGCAATATGCCAACAGCCCAGTAGCAGAACATGAAGCTCAACTAGTTAGATCACTATGTATCTGACAAAAAAAATTAGCCTCATACCCAGCCATCACAGCTTTAAAAAGTTGGGATGGCTTGGTACGAGGCATGATACCCTAATTAATCCACACTTTCACTTTTGCATTTTTGATACGTGAAAATAAATGTTTGCCTATGCTATGTATACCTTGAAGGAAGGCTATGATCCTCATGACAATTGAGAATTGTTGTTGTTTCACTCTCGTAATTATCGAGGCAATTATTCCGTAATTGTGTACGTGTACTAATTACATCAAATTAGTCCTCCTACCTTCCTCCACTGCTGTGCATTCACTGTGAAGATCCAGCCATCACTGAGAATATCATTATTCTCATCCTCCCCCCACATGACCAGCAGGGCGGGGTCAGTTGCTCCACCATCAGCCTCATGGAGACTCACAGCAGTGTGGCCAGCTCTAGCAACCGGCCAGGGCTGACCAGGAGCACCTCCAGTCACTGTGTTCCATGCCTGAAACAAGAAGTTGAGCTACCGATAATGCTGTCAGATTAATACACA
The DNA here is from genome assembly GCA_963921505.1 of Phakellia ventilabrum. NCBI lineage: Eukaryota > Metazoa > Porifera > Demospongiae > Axinellida > Axinellidae > Phakellia > Phakellia ventilabrum. The sequence goes on from OY997392.1 coordinate 2,009,304, forward strand.
CTGCCACTAAAAGTGGTACAATCATGTGGCAAAATAATGAACAGCAAAACTCCAATTAATTACCACCATACATGTACATATATTCCCACAATCCCTCTATTCTTGTTCTCAGGCCCCTGCTGTTCTTCAGTGACAGATAGCAACTTTCCGTTGTGTACGAAAAGAAGCGGAGGCATGACGACAAAGCTGCATTTGCTGTATATATGCATGTAGCTACACACTGCAATATTGATTCACTCCAGTTGTGTATGTATACTTCATGCATGGTGTGTGGGCGGATGGAAGGCACCGCTTGTGCCAATATTTGGCACATTGGTACAGCTAACGGTGACAATATCTTGGATGTGGCACAGTCCATAGTTCAAAGTTTTTGTGCACTCTCAACATTGTAGCCAACTACTAAATCACAACTACAACTAGTGTACGGCGGCACTTAACACTTGCATGGCGTTAATAACAGCGGTAAGCGAGCTTGTGCGTGAAAGTGCGCGATCAGGCGTGGTGTGTGCGAAGCGAATTTGTGTGTAAGTGGCCGTCCGTCATGTACATACAACAAAGCGCGGAGTCGGAAGTGCTTTACTAAGCAAGTCAAAGCATGTAAGCAGCGGTGCGAAGAGCTAACAGCAGCCAGCTGGCGCAATTATTTTTTGACGCACAAGGTAAAGTTTAGCAGTGGGTGGAGCATACGTTCCAAGATGATTTTAGTTGAGTTTATAACATAATTTAGCCATAACTGTCTTGCGTATGTACATGTAGCAGGCACACGTTAGCAGTAACACTCAGTAGGATCATCATCCTTCGCTACCAGGGCACGAAAACTGCGTTTACAGTAGTGCCGTATCGAAACTTACCGTGTACCGAGAAATCGATCCTGAACAACCTGCATCGTTCCAATCCGGCTTCCTTTTTGCCTTGGATGGCTGTAGCAGATAGTCTTCTAACAAAATCAGCAAAGAATCCGTTGTCTCCTTCGCCTGGTAAGTGAAAAAACGCCTAGCACTACACTGGTTTTATTAGTACACCATTTTCAGCTGGAAAGTTCGCGAGGACGCATCATGCGTATGACGTAATTATAGACTTCTAGGTGTCAGCGTTTAGAAAGTGTTGATAGAACTATCCCATGTATTCAACAAAAAGGCTTAGGAAGTCACTCACCACTATACCGCGAAATACCACCGCTTAGGAAGTCACTCACCACTATACCCGGGAGGCTAATTTGCAATTGTCAGATGATTCCAACTCTTTCTAAAATGGAACGCTAGCTGTTTTACTTGCCATGATCACTCTTACAAATGGAGAGAATCCGCTCCATCTTGCAACCATTGTCAACAAAAAATGATGCATTTGAATCGGCTTTGAAAGCAGATAAAGTATGGCAAACTGGTAACACAGGCTATTTGACCACTGTTATGGCATAGAGCCCGAAGGCTGTAGTAATACTTTATAGCACTCAGTTTTGTATGGAACGTGATTGGTACCAAAATACACTTCTGCTGTGTGAAGGACAGGTTTCTCGTTCCGATACAGACTTTGACTCATTCAGATATAGACAGTACCTCATTCCGATACACAAGGGGTAGTCACTTACTTTTCGCCAGTAGAAACATTTGTGAATGGGATCAAAATGAAGTCAAGCGATCAAGGTAGTTGTTAGGAGATGAACAAGGGATCAAGATGAAATCCGAGCAACAAAAATCAATGGATCAATGATTTTTCTCAGGTATTAAGGAGGGTGTGGCTACTATTTCTCTTTTGAACCATGCAAATCAAGTGATCAAGAAGTTCAGCAGAAATAATCAAGCGATCAAGGACGATTTTTCAAGTGCTGTATCTCTGAACTTCTGTTAAGAGTGGGGCTCATACGCGCTATGTAGAAGCCTCACATATTGATGCTTCTACATTGTGCGTATGAGCTCAACTTTTAGCGAAGGTTCAGAGATACAGCATGTTAAGCACAGTGATATGATCAAAATAAGTGACGGAAAAATGCTCGTTTTCTACCAGGACTGCCACATATACAGTATACCAATTACATGTACATCTTATAAACCATACTAAGTGAGACACCACATGTACATGACAGTCACCACTGACTACAGTACTGGATAGTGTTAGCGAGAGCTGCCAATAATCGGGCCGTAACAACTATTGGCCAGATAGTCTAAGAATAACAAAACAATTTCCTAGCCTCGTACCTTCGCCCAAAGTTTATCTCGCAGTCGTGGAAAAAAATTGGGGAGTTAAGCCTGGAAGATTTAATCTCAGCATAGGTGTCATAAGGCCTATGCCCTCAACATTCGTGACGTAAAGCATGTGAATACATTGAGTGATAGATTGAAGAGTTGACAAAGGCTGGCAGGGCAGTCGGGCTTGCCAGACTGGAGCGCTTTTACTGAGAAAGTAAAAAAACAAACATGAAAGACCAGAAGGGTTATTCCTTTCAGGCGTAGCTGAGTTGCAAAATCTGCTAAGGCAGACAAACAAACTGGCGCTAGGAGAACAGGGAGATATGTGTACTGGCAATTATCAATATTACGATTAAATTAACAAAAGACAAATCCAAAGTTAATGTATCCCTGGCTGTCTACATACACAGGTTTATTATTTTAATGCCACTAAGTAACGGTGCTCTTATTGGAGTATAATAAAACTAGGAATTTAGCAGTGTGCATATTGCCCTCAAACGCTCCACAGCCATGTCATCACTATAATCTCATTGTATGTTCACTTGTGGTGGACTCAGTGTTTGATGGTGATGTTGACTGAGTAGGGGTGGAGACACTTGAATTGGTGAAATGAGTTGAAGCGGTAATGGTGCAGGCCTGATACTACCAACATACGTCGAATGATCACTCTCAGCCTTCGCATATGCCAGTTCAACTATTTTTCTAATGTCAAAGTGTTTGAGATCAGGGTGCTGGTACATGTACCTCCACTTCAGAAGATCATGCACCTTGGCAAACTTTCATGCATACCCTATATGGGCCATGTTTTGGCCCAGCATGAACATAATGTTTCAGTCTATCATAATTTTCTTGTACAGGGGGCTCTGAATCGCTTATGAGAGGGGCATTTTAATTCAGCATTCCTTAACCTCTCTGTACCTACCATATTAGGTATGAACATAATACACAATGACATGTACAGATGTATAAGCTAAGTGTGACCTAGGTCAAGCTTATACACGTGTACATGTCACTGTGTTTTGTTGAGGAGGTGAATCGCCACCACAACAAAACAAATTACTGAAATTATGTACATGTGGTCTCACCCAGGACTGCATGTCCAGTATGTGAACATGATTGGGAACACATTTGTCCAGCTGCTCTCCCCCATAGACCACGGCCCTGGATTGGTCAACTCGAGTGAAGGACTGGCCCTGACACGGTGGAGGTCGGCCACCAGTGGTGGATGGCCATGACCAGGTCCCTGGGAAGAAACACAATATGAACCGAGTCATGTAGATGCACAGGTATTCAAACTCCACTGCACAGGTCATGCAGTGTGGGTACACAAGTCGTACATTTACCTCTAAAGTGGTTTGTTAAAATATTACTGATAAGCCACACTTTGGTCCCACCATAGGAACTCAATTTCCTCCAATCTCCACTAATTAGAATGGCTCATGGGCAGTCTCATTTCCAGGCTCCCCTCGCATTTGCGAAAATCTCATTCCCAGGCTCCCCCTCCCCCCAACACACACATGTGCAAAACTATTTTTCGCCGATGGAGAGAGACTAGGAGCAAGTCAAAAAGCATAGCAAGAGAAAAATTTCTATCATGCAAAATCAGTATGCATAAGAAAACTAAAGTCATCCAACCCAGAGCTACACCAAGCATTTTCAAAATCTGGCCATGGGTATGAGTGTATCCATGTAGTTCTACCACACACTTGACAGGTATGAGGTATCCCCAACCCCCAGTTCCCTCACATACCGGCTTTACGCTATATTAGATAAAAACCGAAATACAAAAGTCCAAAATGCAATCCAAAAATTTATGGCTGACACTGGATGCCTTGCCTTGAGAACCAGGTTTGGTGGGTGCTAACTATTCAACTCTCCCCACTCATCCAAGTGTCCCTATACAATAAAATTTCCACACATACCACATATATGTTCATGAAGTAATGTATAAAGTCTCATCCTCCTAACCACTTGCACCCAGAGCTTCCACCCAGAGTATCTTCCCTTTCCACATGTGGCATGTTTCAGCTACACAGTAATGTACCTTCAAATACTTCATGCACACAAATTACAGCTGGTACTTGTAGTTCTTGTAATTACTCTACTACTACAATCAACATTCCTTCATAGAGCTATGATATTATTGCATCCAAAACTATGTTTAATTAATCCATTTGCTAATCACCAATTCCTATCTACAAAACTCTTGTAATTATCATTATCCTTCCATTTAAACACCACAGGCTAGTTAATTGGTCTAAGACTTAGTATGGAATATGAAAATTCAAAGGCATTTCTCTTATCACAAATTGCAGTCTTAAATCTGCTATCTCGAATGAAATTTCAATATCCAAGTAAAGAAAATTCCTTACTTACATGTACCTACCAACTGGCAGTCTGGAATGAGTACAGTGGCTAGATTTCAAAAGCTATATAGACATAATTTTCAAAAACTATTTGACTCAACTTCCACTGAATTCCAGTTCACATATAGTTTACATTATTGGTTGCCATGCAACAAAACACTCCACATTCTATCTCACTGTGAAAAATTTGGTGAGAGGAAATTTTTCTTTACAAGTACAACCAAATCTGGGCACACGGACCTGATTATCATAACTAGTATGTAACTGTTTGCCTATACCAGTGGCGGATCTAGAGGGGGTTCCATGGGTTCCATGGATCCCCTCTTTGAAAGGCTGCCTTCGTTTTTACTATATACTTAGTAAGTCTGCACAAACATAACTACATACGCGGCAAGCTGATTTATGGCGAGTTAGCGAGGTCTACGGCCACAGGCCTACTGCATGCACAACTTTACCAAGAGCACTTCCAGTACTGATTTGCAAAGACCCCATGAGAGTTATTTCTGGATCGCTTAAAACGCTCAGGAAAAACATTTCCGCACTTCGCGCTTTGCAGCCCTACTTTTCAGCCCCCCCCCCACTTTTTTCATGCTCCCGCCGCTGGGTGATACTGGAACCCCCCTTTTCAAAATCCTAGATCCGCCACTGTATACCACTCCTTTCACAAACCCAAGGCTAAAATGCTTCATAAATGCTTATGCTTACACTGGGATGGAAAACCATAAATAAACTATTTCGTACATACAGATCCAGGCAGATCACAATCCAGGTAAGGCTAAGAATAAATTATCCACTGAACAATAATTACTATCACCAAGGAACATCCTTTGCCACTGTGTACAGAGAGGAGGATTGATGCTACTGGTTCCCAACACACAAACAACGTAGAGCACAAGTTAATAATCAACTTACTTGATGATAAGTTAAATACTCCCATTTCGTTAGTCCATCCCTGTCCCTCACGACCCTCTTCTGTGTCGGCAATATATTCAGCATTGGGGCGAGAGTTCTCAGGCAGGACTCCGTATCCTCCTATGGTCACCAGCTGCGAGTCAGAATAGGACACCATGCATGCAAAACTCTTCTTCATGGGAGCCTCCTGTGAGTTCACTGCTGAAATCTCCGTCCAAACAAGGTTACGTGTATCCAAACAATGGATGCTATTATAGTACTCTCCTGCTAAGTCTGCTCCAGCAAAAATGTACATGTATGGTGAAACACCAACACATGCTGCACCAATGACTCCCAGTGGGGGGGCTCCAGAGGTCTTTTGTTGGGTCCACCTCTGACTTGTAGGGTCATAGATATCCACAAAACTGCTGTGGTCATCAGGGGTTCCTGCCGCTCCACAGTGGCCACCCCACATGAAGACTTTCCCATCGATCAAAGCACTGCAGTGGCCCCATCGGCCTTGTGGCTCATAGTGTGGCTGGAGGTGACCATGATCACCATGAGGTGGAGAGTGGGTGGTGAGAGAGGCCATCAGTGGTGGGCCTGGGAAAGATAGAGAACAGTGAAAATGTCATTGATTAAAATCAGAAACCAGTCTGACTGATGATCCTGACTGGGGGAGGGGCCTTACTGGATCATGTACATCACTGTCATCACGAGGCTAGATCATCAATTGACTGTAGTCTACACTATATGCACAACTCATACCTTCTTTACAATCACCAGTACATGTGGGCTGGGGAGGAGACTAGGGAGACACAGCACTTGATACCGTGACAACAGACTAGGGCGGGGCAGCCCATCACAAACATCAGTGAGTCGCCAGCTAGCTCGTTCTCCAATCACAAATGCCGGATACAGCCCCGCCCAAACAACTGAGAACACACGAATTTACCGCTTTACAAAGAGGGTTAGGACTCTTTATAGCTGCTAACAACAGACAACCTCGCAGACAACAAACACTCCCTCGCAAGGTCTGATCACGAGACTGCACGACTCCAGCCCCACCCACTTCCAATGGCGCTCAAAATACGCGCTTACAAATGGGAAAGTACAGAGTGTGGCTGCAAAATCTAACACAAAGGCTATCAACTGTGCACTGTGTGTGCACTTGGTGGTTGTTCGTCCTCGTCATCTGCTAAAGTTAAATGCCTGAGATCAGGTGAGTCACTGGTTTGGGTAACATGACTGTCATGTGACTCTTGGTGAGAGTGTCCTTGTAGAGCAGCACTCTGGGAGGTGACTGAGGCATACGTCTGCTGTCCATAGCCCGACTGGCTGGTCAGCCCAGCAGCAGCCTGTGAGGGATACAATTGAAGACTACATTATTAACCTTGTCCCCAAGCCCAACTATCTGAAATGGTGCAAATATCTCCTAAGCAAGGGGGCACCCCTGTACCTTGGGAATCTTAAATAAAAATTACATCTATAGGCAGCCCTTCCAAACTTTCCTCTCTGCTTCTCTCCCCACCCCCTCCCCTTTTCTAAATGAATACTGGGCATGGGTGTAAGACGGCTGTGCGTCTCTAATCCTGATGTGTAATCAGCACATTTAACCGTGCCCAGTAGCAGAAGTGAGACATGCACCCTGGTATGGGATTGAGGTTGGTATGAGTGATCACTCACAGACGTGACGGAGCTGTCTTCATCGTGGTAGCTCTCACCAATCAGCCTGCAGCGGAAGGCCTTTCATCATAAACCAGTTCAAACCAAAGAGCCCGTCAATCACAACTAAGAGTGACTCTGGGTGATCGCAGCTGACCACACCTCACCTGAATTCCTTGGCAATCTTGCACTCCCCTCCTTCCCGGGGGTCTATGCTGCCGATATAGAGCAGTCCATCGGACGTAGCCACCAGGATCCGATGGACCCCATCAATGCTAACAAGAAGGAAAGAATATACTGTATACATGTACCAATACCAGATGATGTGATAAAACATACAGCGTCTTTGTTCACCTACACAAGAAAAAAGTGTGGTAGGGTGTACGTGTATGAGTTTACTAAACAGGACTCATGGGCTGGTAGGAGATCTTCCACACTTGGGAGACAGCCCAGAATGACATGTATCAAGCTTGAGCTTGCTGATGGACAAGTCCAATACAGCATCTGCACCAAACCTCCCATGAGGGGCTCGCCATGCCAGACCATGTATTACACATGCACATGTATGCCATGGCGCCAGTTGTGATCACAGCAGCCATCCATAGACAACTCACCATGCCACTGTACAGACACTCTTCAGACCTGGGGAAAAGGAACAACTATGAAATATGCCATCAGATCTCACCGTCACTGGAGCCAACCACTCACCTGGTCTAGGAAGCTTCAGCTGTGCAAATGCCCTGCTCTGTGTGAATGCATCTGTTACCTGTTCACCAAGAGAGGGGGAAGAGGTTTTACTACATGTATATGTATGTACCTAGTCAAACATCATTTAATGTATTTGTTACCTGTACACCAAGAGAGGGGGAAGATGTATGCTATGTAGCCTGGTCAAATATTGCTTATGATGAGCTACTGTCTCCAATTTTATATTTAAATGCTGAACATTAGTCACCGTATAGATGGATTGCAAGTAGGCATGGTGAATGGCGTAATTACACTTTTTGGAGGGCAAATGCGCACGTTCGCAGGTGCGTAAGTGCATAGCTGCAACTGTAAAAGACACCCTCAGATGCCAGAGAATTTCGGTAGACCATATCCTATAATTCTCTCTGTTTCGGCTACAATGAAAACGTGCTCTCGCCACATTCACTTGCCCTCCGGAAGTGACATTATGTAATTGGACACGCCCCTTGCAACCATCTATACGGGTTTTGCCATAATATTATGATTAATAAGAAAGGTGTTAGAGACAAGTCCCACACTACAAGACATTCCTTCGTGCAGGGGACAAGACTGCCTAGGCATGAGACATGGCATGTACGCTGGAGTCTGCTACATGTGGTTTAAGGTTTCAAAAGTTTGCCACTATCTAGTCATTCAGACTTCAGCAGACTGGGTGAAGGTAGAGCAAACTCAAGCAGCGTAGCAATTCTTGACACAATACAAGACACACATCCTGTCACAACAACTGTACCTATACATCAGGCAACCAGACATTCCTTCACCAGGCCAGGGGGTGTGAAGGTCTAGCTACGAGACTATACAGTTCATATATACATATGCGTACACTCACACACACACACACACACACACACATCCTCACCTGTGATGGGAGGTAGCTGGCAGGGGTAGTGAGTGCCTTCCCCAGGTAGCTCATCCACCCCTGTTGTTCCTCTGCTGGCCTAAGGACAAAAGAAGGGAAGCGAAGAGAAGATGGCAAATCCTAAGCTGACACAAGGTACTATCGGGTCTTAAGTACTTTTCTGATGGTGGCTCAACGAGTCTGAATATGTGCACAGTCTCTGTGCTACTGGAGGTGACCAGGTACATCTCATCCATGCTGAACGAGAGGCAGTTGATGTGGATGAATCTGTGCGTGTGCATGAGTGTATGTGTGGCATGTGCACGTGCGTAAGGGTGTACAAACGTAGGTGATGGTACTGTAACACTTGCAAGTAGCCACCTTGCTGTCCTCCACTCACCTCTTCATTCCTCTCCTAAACTCCAGTAGCTTCTCCCCTTGTGGGATGCTGAACACTCGGATCACTGTACCCTGGAGATCATGAAATGATGTCACAGCCAGTACATGACATCATCACTCTTGCAACTTCTAATTACACTCTTTTGCATAAAACCAAGGTTTGTGTTAATCTTTGTAGCGACACAGATTCATTCTTTTCCCCTCATGTCACTGTAGTGGATACCTGCATGCCATGGCAACCTGTGCCAAATTCTCAGCTGATTTTCACTCCATATTGACATGTCAACCATACAAAATTTCGTACCATATGTGTTCTAATTATCCGTAACTCACTGTGATGGAAGCAGTGGCCAGTTTGGTTCCACTGGTGTTGAAAGCCAGTGCTGCCAGTGTGGTGTCGTGGGCGGCAACAGCTGCAACTGCTTTCTGGAGGGAGGGGACAGGTAAAGAGTGGCATGCACAACACCAGACAGCAAGACCGGGGCAGCTGTCAGCCCTAACCCTTACCAAGTTAACAGCATCAAACACTTGGACTTCACCATTCTGCAGGAGAGAGGGTTACAGACAAACAATGTGCCACACATCCTGACAGCTGTACTAGACCTATTACCATTTAAGACGTAATGAGGGAGGGGAGAAGTGAGCACTAAATACTAAATCATAAGTGCCCATGGGCTCTTTCACCTCATGAAGGAGTTGGTATGCCCTTCTAGAGAACCCTCATTAGCAATGCATGTACAGTACCACTCATGAGTAGCTTAACAGCTCTCACAAGTCGCTCACGGGTCACACGCGAGTACGCACACACGCACACGCAAGTATTTGCATACGCACACGCAGTGCACTCACCAATTGCGATCGCACTCGCAACTACATGTACGTTTGATTTACTAGTTGCAAACTTAGTTTCGGCAATGCACAAATGCTTGACTCGCACTGCACGCGTAGACACTTTGCCTTGTTTCCAGGCTCTACCCTTCTCGCAGTACAAAAGGCAGTAATAAGAGTCCAGTTTTCCCGCACTACAAGCAGTGGAAAGCTGGGAGAGTGAACCTCTTCTAGAGTTTTCCTATTATGGACATTTGGTTGGGTGTGCATTCTTAACCCTATAGCACACAGATTTATTCAGTTCCTCACCCGAGGGATTCTTGGGTGGGTCTCGGATCGTGTGCATCACCTACCAAACAGGAAACAGGTGGAGCAAGAGAACACCTTCTCAACTCAAATACACACATGTACATGTATGTGTAGGCTTGTGGTGTAGGGGCTCACCTTCATGTCTCTGATGTTGTGGAGGTAGAGGTTTTGACGGAGAACCTCCACCAATCTCTGTATGTGCACGTGTGGGAGTGTATACATAATGTATGTACATGCACATGTGTGTGCAGTGCACAGCTGTGGTGAACAGTAAAAGCATGTACCAGCTATTTATGGCGCTAGTTCCATTGCTACTGTAGGCTTACACACACACGCACACACACACACACACACACACACAAGCACACTCGCTGATAGCGGGGGGCGAGGCCTGGCACCACTTAATTTGGTTCTCTTCGTTAGCCTCCACTGCAGGCCTCCCCACCCCAGCTGTTACCATGATGTGAGGGATAAGCTGGGACAGGAAAGCCTGGGATCTAGGCTTCTCACAATATCATGATCATACACACAGCTAGAGACAGTTTCTACCTGCCCAGTTACTGCCATGTACACCTCTCTCACCCTCTCTTCTTTGGTTTACATCAAAAAATCTATTTCATATAGCGAGAGCCCACAAAAACAAGAATATCAACATACACACCCCCCAAGTAGCCCGGGACAACAGCTGGAGCATGGACATTAACTACACACTTCACCCTGTCTAGTACTAGTCTTGCTGTCCTCCACTCACCTCTTGTCTGGCATGTGAAGCAAACAGGACAACAGGTGACGTAAGTGTTACAGCCGCTCGACGATGCACACACCTCAATCTCCACCCTCTGCAGGGAAAGATAACACAGTGTAATATTACATTATGTAAGCCCCCAGTCAGCCCTCTGTCAGTCTCATGCCTGTCCCTCACGGGTCGAACAGGAGTCTGGGGATAAGACTATCCCTCCGCAGAAGGCAGTGGTATGACATATCCAAACTCCTCCCTTTGGACCACACTCACAGTGCATCTTTAGTCCACCCCCGCAATTAGTTATGGCCAAGCTGTAAGTATGCACTGACCCCAATACCTATAATTAAGCAGAAGCCCACCCTCACGTTTTGGAGTACATTCTATTTTTGCATAGTTTTCTCACTGTAAGGCATATCTCATGCATGTAGCTAGTAATAATTATATGGACTTAAAAACTGAAGTAAATAAAACTGTATAAATTATATATGGTTAAAACTGAAGTCAGTCTAAACTAAACGGGCACCAAATTTTAGATGGTGCTTAATTGTGGACATCAGCCATTCATACGGTTTTTCTTCTGTGGTTCAGGATGAGAGTTGCACACCTCATGCAGTGCTGCAAATGGCTACTCTTTGGCATGAAGTGATCAACCACAGTGGAAAGCTTTTATGAAAAGCTACTGTCCAGAATTAGGCGCCCTTTGCAAACAACTTACTACATGAATGCTTGGCGTCGAGGCACGGGTGATCATGACTATATAGCCAACTCTCGCGCTCCCCACTCATCCAACTGCAGGCTGTTATAATAGCTCGTCTAGCGAAACAGAGCAAATGTGCGCATGATTATCACATGCAACGAGCTCCACCCCCTTCTACTGCACGCATGCGCACAAACGGTTGCACTAAAAAAAACCCAGGTATTGCGTGGACTGTAGACACAAACAAGTTAAGCATACAAAACAAGTGAAGAGCATGCATACAGTGATATTTGTATTGTGAGATTCGTACAACATTATTACAAACCCAGTATACGCTTAATCTGGTCTGCCAGGTGTGACTGTTCAGCATCCTCCAGCAATTCGATCAACGTGCCCCAGGAGGCAGGCACTCCATTGCCAGCCAGCCAGTGCTGGAACATGGCTTGGCAGCAGGCATCTACTCCCTCTGCTTGGTGGTCTGCTTTAATTGTGTTCAGAGTTCGACCGTCAGGGTCAAAGTCCAGAAAAAGGCTAAAGTCTTTCCAGACCGGAGCCAAATGCTTGATAATATGCACTTTCTGTCCTTCAGCTGTCTTCAGTATCCTCAGCTGGGCAAGTCGGGGCTTGTCAGCTAGGAAAGAGTAAACAGATTTACCATACAAGTACCTGCCCAGTGAATACTTCAGCATTGAAGTACACTGTAGTAAGATAGCTAAAGAAAGGGTCTATAGTTTCATTGCTGCTCTAAACACGAACAGTTTTACAGAGTTGAGGTCAATCGGATGGATATATAGGCTGTTTGTACAATCCGAATATAACAGGACACATCGAAGTTGCTAGGTTGTGCAATGGGACAGTGTTGACAATTGTCCAATTATGCAGCTGAATAGCTATCTCAAGCTGGATAACATGTTCAACAGTCAACTAGCTAAGATACATGATACGACTACCAACATGCAATTAGCACAACTAGAAATTACAAAGAAGGAGACGCTTTCATACATTTGAAATGCCTGTATCTACCACAAGCAACCTGCTTACCAAGTCTTGCAGCAGAGCCAGACTGTTCCCCTGCCTGGTCTTTGGGCTATACATATGGAGAAATAAATAGCAGGTAGACACTGGATGCCTGACATTTGTTTAGCCACACACACACACACACACACGCACATACATATCCACACCACACACATACACACACGTGTACATGCACACACATGCACACATGCACATACACACACACACACACACACACACACACATGCACACACACACACACCCGCTACTATTACTTTAAAGCTGCATGTACATACTTCTAAAGCTATATTGTAGCAACTTACAAGAGGATGGCCAAACCAAACTAGCTGAAAACCCAAAAGATCTTGAGACTCTCCCGTCTTGCTGCACTCCATTACACAGGGATCAGAATGGTAGCAAATGGCTGGGTGGTTTTTCTCCTGTGAGCAGGAGGGATGGGTGCAGCAGAAACCAAAGTAGAATTCTAACAGACAGCTATAGTGGAGAGTTTGGCTAACAGTGACTAGACCACTTTCAATCGACTTGCGAATCAAGTTACAGATCACGTGGGGCTCTGCCTCAAGCTGATGCCTTGATGTCTGTGTTGTGGGCTCTAGTGATACAGCCATGTGTGTAAGGTGCGTGGTAATGGAGACTTGATGATACTCTCGTCCGACGTTGAAGACAACTCGATCTCGTGATAGAGCTTCCTTCTTAAGTTGCCATGAAAGTCCCGCCTTGCCTTCGTTAGAGAGGAGGTAGACAATCAGAGCAGCAAATACTCCTTTCGGGCAATAGCCACATTTGAAAGTTACCAGGACTTCCATTGGGTTGGTCTGGTGTAAGACAGTCGGATTGTGTGGACTTGCCTGGTTGAGAACACAGGGCATAAAATACTGAGTCACGCACCCAGTCTCATCTTTAATTGGTGCCACAATGTGGAGGTGCTCAAGGAGCTTCACTAGCTTTGCACTGGTCAAAAGTTCACCACACTGGCTGGAGATGTCTTCGATGACTCGGGAAGGGAATATCCCTTTCTGTTGGAATGTTTCCTCCACATAAGGGTCACTTTCGAATACGAATGTGCTGGTAATCAGCTGAGTAATTTTATCGAACAGTAGCTGAGGATCAAGAATCACTATCTCTCGTAGTTCTGGGATACTTTGGAAGTGCCGCAGAATGCCAAGTTTGGTGTGGAGAAACCAGAGCGCTTCATCCAATTCCTCTTTGTCCTCAATGCCACACTCCTCAGCAATGGAGAGACACTCCTCATAACGTAGCACTGGACAGCTGAGAAGTTTGAGAGCATGACCAAACACTAGCCAGGGTACTGGAGTTGAAATTCGAAACGATGGGTGACGAGCGATTTGTTCCACTATGCTCCGTATCTTCTGTGTGTCTTCTCCTTCCGAGGACAGGTTGTTGACCGTCACTACTGGTTCGTCCCTGGAGGCAAACACTAGTGTACCTTCTCGGTAGTATTCCATGTCTTTGAGCGTTTCCTTTAACTCTTTCTGGATTGCCTGGATTTGCTCTTCACTCGCTAGGTCCTTGTGTGTGCCAATCAGGACCACCTTCGGTTTTACTGCTACCAGCTCTTTCCCGCTTTGACTCATGTAACTGCACGTGGAGGAAATGCTTGCGAGCGATTGCAGCAGTGCTTCCTTGACTGTGAAGCGTGATACATATGGCTTCATCTTCTTTGTAGCTGACTGTACGTACTCGATTTGGTACTTCTGGTCTAGCCTATCGTTTAGCTTGAAAACTAGAAAAAACACAGAGGGCCCTGCAATCAAGGCTGACAACAGCTCTTGAAACACAAGTTGACCCCCAGTATCTGTGAAATACAGCATGATGCAGCCTTCAATAAGTGCCTCTACTGTGGCCCACTTGTCACTTCGAAGGGCCTCCTTGAAGATATCTAATGGAGACTTCAAGCCTGCAAGAATGGGGATGGCATCGGAACTAGTGGAGGTTCGACGGATTCTCCTACCAAAGCGAAAAAACGAATGAAGCCCCTTGCTTCGACCACTAGCTGAAGTTGACTGGTCTTCAGTGGTTGCAGAGCCACTTCCTACAGAAGAGGCAGAAGTATCGGTAGACTCACTGTCGGTAGTACTGAGAAGCTGCGGCTGTGATGCTGGCTTTTGAAATGACGAGGCCTTGGCTATAGCTTTCAGAAGACTAATGGCTTCAACATCCAAGGGCAGTAACTCCCAAACCATGCCAGGCTGGGTAGCTTTGGCAACAATGGTTGTAGCTTCCTTCACGGTGACCTTGATGACACATTCAGCGACTCCAGTGCTCAAGGTAAAGGTACCTTCTGTTGACTTGGCATCCGTACTGCTGGCGGCTACATGTGATGGAGAAGACTCAACGCTAGAAGGAACTAGTCGTGAAAGTAGTGTCGATTTTCCGACTCGTGGTGCACCATTTAGGACGCACTGGAGGGCTGTCATGTCAAGCGTCCCTTTCTGTCTCATGACTGCTTCACAAACCGTGAGGTGGCGCATCTCCTCCTCTGGGAATAGGAAGGCAAAAGAGGATTAATAATATGTACTAGTTTTAACATAATGACATCACTGCTAGAGACAAGCATGTATAAAACAACAGCGCATAATGTGGAGAAGTTGAAGAAGTGAAACACAAAACTCCCACAAACCTTTCTTGCAATGTTTATGGCATGCATGTGCTATGGTGTTAAACAAGAACAGTATAAATATGGCTTGTTGGCTACAACATGCATGGCTCATCACTATGATTGGCAGCTATAGGCTTTCACTCGCTTCTCCACTGGGTGTATAGTGTAATCTCTCATACTTCCAATTGTAAATGTTCCAAACAAGTGCTAACACATACCAAAAAAATCAGCCCTTAAGGTGGCGATGGAGGTAGGGATAATTATGGTATAAATTTTATACAGTGACAATAGCAGACTGACCATGTTTTCATCACAGAACAGCAAGACGCACAGTAAGCCGCTACAGTGTTACTTTTTACCAGCCGGGCACGCGCGAAGTGTGCGCCCGGCTGGTCCTAAGATTGCTTTCATGTTTTCCGTTTGTGTGTGTGTGTGTGTGTGTGTTCGTCCAAAAATATCACGTGCGCTAAGTTACACATTCCGTTACTATGCCACTATAGCCACAAGCGCAGTGGAAGCTGCTGAAAGTTTTCGGGCTCAATAGGCCAAGGTAAGTCAAGCTAGGTTAGTTTTGTGTTGCCTAGACGGCGAAAGAGTGGTAGGTAGCGATGATAGTTCTGTCTTGGCAAGTTCTGATTGCTAACTGGAAGCACACTACGAGATTGCTGTGTCAGCACTTTCGCTGGCAGCGCGACATGATGAGACTGTCTGATCCATTCTACAGCTGCATTAAGCTAAGACTAATCTGTTGCTGAACACAACCTTCAACTGAATTAATGATTTGTGTAAAAAAGCACACGGCTGGTTTTTAGATATGAAATATTACTTACAGTTAACTGGTAAGACCTTAGTTGTGCTGCTTTTTTGTCTTTTTACTTTATGCTCCGCTCTAATTCAAGCAGTCATCACAGACGGCTTTTTTTTCTCTCGAAAACTAGGGCCTATCTTCAAAACATCGCTCTGATAGGGCACAGAAACCAGTGAAATAAGATGGTACCATAAGCTGATGCAGTAATCAGTGAAAATTTTCTGTGGCGATTTTCATTTTTTAACCGTTCCCTGACCTACCGAAATGGTGATAACATCATCTTGCCATGGGCTGTTTTGCTTTTTTCCCTTACCAAACAATATTGGTAGGTAGAAGTTCATAAATACACAAAATAATCATGTTTTTTGTGAACACTATTCTCCCCATAGCGTAAGTGACCACTTATCGCGCAGTACCAATTATCGCACACTAAGTATTACTGTACTTAAGCGAAAAATTTTTTTGCTTACTACGTTGAAACAAGGTTGCTTAGTACAAGAGAACGTGAGACAAAATAAAAATCAATTTTTAGCGACTAGTACACTTACCTTTGTGCTAAATGCGCGATAATTGGTATAGCCGTTAAGTATTGGTACCATGCGTGGTGCGTGATAATACGTACGTATGTGTGATAATTGGTGATAAACGAGCTCCGCCTTCATCGTTCGCACAAAAAAGTGTTTCTGCCTACCTTCGCTTAAAAGGAGAGTAAGATTGCAGAAGCGATGGCGATTCTCCGAGTGAAGTTCTGAAGTTTATATACCGTTCCGTTCTGAAGTTATGGATCCAGGTACAAAATCTGTGCGATAATTGGTCGCTTACGCTACCTCCATCGCCACCTTAATTCAAAAACTTTGCAGCTAAATGAACCAAACAAATTTTCCTATTGAAATTGATGTTTTCTGCGGGTATTTCAGATTCACTTGGAGTTGTAACTTCAAACTTGGGTCAAAGTTGACACACCACCATTCCTACGTTCAATTTGGGACCTCAATTCCCAGGATTTCTCCAGGAATGAAAGTACCAAAATTTTAAAATCAGGTATATTGTGGAAGCCATAAAATCCTGTGGTTTTCACTAATTCAATCAACACTTTCACAAATTGTACCAGATATGTGTAGGTACTGTTATTCCAGGTTTGTGAGGTCCGCATGCCTTTCTACTGGTGCAACAATATTTATGCAAACTTGCCAATGAAAGCATAGAATCAACAATATTTATGCAAACTTGCCAATGAAAGCATAGAATCAATCCAAATAATGCCCCCCTCCTACACAAGTGAAATCTCAAACTATAATCAAGAGTGTGGGGTTACTCCCATAGATTCTATAGTCACAAGTGCAACTGCAGTCAGTCAGCATTCAATGGGTTAAAGACGCTCAAAAGTGTGCAGTCAAACGTCAAAGTGCAAAGTGCACTCAGAAACAGAGAATCACTGTGAAACGGCAGATGCAGTTGTGACTATAGAATGTATGGGAGTGACCCCCCCTTCATTAATTAATTCTTTGCCAGACAGTAAGAGTGGGCCGTCTCTTAAGTTTGTAAGGGCAACATACAATGATGTACCGTATAGCGGGAAAATTTGGCGAGCATTAAATTTGGCGAAATGGCTGAAAACGGCTAGGTTTTAATATTGGCGAAATTTAAATTCAACAAATTTAACTGCCGTAACATATGACGTAATAATTGTGCTTTAGCGATCGCGCGAACGTAACGACGTACGTAAGCCTTCTCGCTGATGATTCGGTTATCTACAAGCTTTGAGAAGTACCTAGCCGCCTTGGTCGAACCGTTCTCAGTGGCGTACTTCCCTACCCGTGCCCTTTCTGCATGTAGCTATTGTACTTGCCTCGAGGCGTGACAGCTTTATTTCTGGTCGGCTCTCTCGATGACTCTCCAAGAGCCTCGGCGTTTGCTTGTTCACCACACATCCGTAGAGTGGGAAGTACAGAATCCTCTCTTGAAATACTTGTACAGCGCCATGATAATAGTACCGCTTCAGACGTACGTGTATCGTAGATAATATATATGCGCGTGGGTGGTATGCATTGCTTCAGGTTTTATTATTGGGGAGAATTTAATTTGGCGAGTTTTTTTACGATTCGCCAAATCGCCAAATTAAAGTCCTCGCCAAATTTTCGCGCTATACGGTATACATATTCCTAGGGACTGAAGTTTGAGTTAGAGCCACCCATGCCCACTTGAGTGTGATCAATTTCGCCATACACTTTGACAATTAACATCTACAATGGTGATAATTACTCACCCAGTGTCAGCTGCACATGTCTGGGTAGGGAGTCCTTCTCTCTCGGATGTCCAAGCTGGCTGGATGGGATGATGCCTGTCACTACCCAGTCTCCAGAGGGACCACTGCAGTCTGGTGTGTGTGTGTGTGTGTGTGTGAGTGTGTGTGTGTGTGTGTGTGTGTGTGTGTGTGTGTGTGTGTGTGTGTGGTATGTGCGTGCACAGTTGTGTGTGTGTGTGTGTGTATGTGTGTGAGTGTGTGTGTGTGTGTGTGTGTGTGTGTGTGTGTGTGTGTGTGCGTGTGTGTACATGTATGTGTGTGTGCATGTGTGTGTGTGTGTGAGTGTGGATGGATGTGTGCATGGTTCAGTACATATAAGTGGGATTGTACATAGTTTATATACATGCACATGTATATGTGGGTGTAATGAGTATAAGTATAATTACAAACTACACAGGCCCAGAGGAAGCAAATTTGAGCAGTGGTATGGCCCTGCATGTCCAGAGGTGATGTTTGCCTCAACAGAAGCTGTGAATTAAGTGGGATAAATTTTGCTATACCCTCATACGTCCCATCTTGGAGCATAGAAATCTGGCATTTTTTCAGTCGCACTATGCATGAGTATGTAGACATGTTAAAAGGTGGGCTCTAAATACAATGTCATAAAGTCACTGCGTTAGAATTTTGTAGGTCTGGTCTCTACAGCTGCTTACAAGTGGTTACTAATAAAAGAGGAATGATTAATATACTGACTCAGCATTGGGAAGTAGCCTCGTACCAGGCCACGCGGAAAAAAAGAGTGGCCTGGTATCCACTGTTTGCGCATGTGAGACCATTGCCAGAAAAACCTGGGAATCCGCATATGTTAAATTGTTCGTATAATCGATACGTAAACGTCTGTTTTATTTCCGTATCGTCGATGATGGCAGCGAGTTTGCTGATTCTGCTAGCCTGTAGAATGGTTTTTCGCCAGATAGATGCCCAGAAAGTGAGCGGTAATTCAACTCTTGGGTCCTGGTTGCTACTGAAAAGCCTAGAAGGCCAGATCTGCGATTGAGAATCGAACAGCTCACAACTATTGTCAGGAGAGAGGTGCTTCCGACTTTTTACCATAAGATAGCTAGCTACCATAATCGTAGCAGATAGATGATTACAGGCTGTTTTACCAAGTTTGACTACATTTGCAGTTGTAGAAAGTCTGTTTTTTAGTTCTTTCGCTTACTGTACCGTATACTGTTTGCGTACTACTCCTAGGCATGTGACTAAGACCGTTCACGGATACATTTACTGACCCTATTCCGTAAATTATCGCGCATGCGCGAACAATGGATACCAGGCCACTCTTTTTTTTTGCGTGGCCTGGGTACGAGGCTACATTGGGAAGATGCCACCAAAGGCTAGTATCAGTAGGTCTGGACCTGGGACGTAGTAGAACAGGTAAACAGCTCCTCAATTACAACGATAGCACTTCTGGGTGTCATAAAAGTGATCAGGGAAGCACTTTGCACAGAAGCCATACTACATGTACTTTGTAGCTCAGTACCATTGCCCAGATAGCAACCATAGGCGATAGAGCTCACACACACATAGACGCACACACACACATTTTTTTAAGCGGGGTGGTAACATGCTTTGGAACTCTGTGACATCACACATGGAAACCATGCTAATGCTTGTGGGCGTGGTCAAAACACCTCTGATCTTAACATCTTGGCCCCTATGACTGTAGTGGTTACCAGTGTACTGTGGCAACCTGTGCCGAAATCTCGGTTGACTTTCATTCTTCAAAGCCTAATTGACCGTATTAATTTTTGTATGATGTTCTAACTATCTGTAAGACTATCACCTGAAGCCAATTAAAAACTGGGGGGTTGGGGAGATTCAAGCCCCCCATCTGTACACAAGCCCTACAAGTACAGTCAGACCCACCAAGTGGTGGTAGACAATGATATTCATACCCTATTGTGACCTCTCGTACAAGAGCACATGAGCATGCATGCCCTCACCTATCTCCACAATGGTGGTGTCTGCCACTGGGACCACTATATCAGGATCATTATCCTCAGGTTCCTCATCCAGTCCCCCATAGGCCACCAGCTGCTTGTGAGTGTCATCAGTGTGGAGTAGGGTGGTAGTGTGTGCCATCCGACCTCTGAGGGAGTCCGGCAGCATCATCTGAGAGGAGAGAGAAAATAATTACAAATGAAGCTCAGTTTGTATAAGTCAATGGTAGTTACAGCTTCATATTCATGCATAACATTCAATGACCACAAACTAACTTTGGGGACTATAGTGGTTGCATTACTGAACAATTACAGTAAACACTTTGCCAAAGCTACATGAAGTTATGAAAATTCCCCAGTCATACAGGTCACATGGATAGACAAAATACGTAAGTTAAGGTGGTGGGCAAGGTAATACTCTTACATTCCTTCTTGAGATAAAGATGATTGATTTGAAGTGGAACTCTGGATATATTATTCGCTTAAAATGTGCTTGTGCCATAGCCGCCTTGAGTAGCCACCGGAGAAGCTATCTGAGTCTGCTAGTCACTTAATGTATCTGATTGTTTGAGGCGTCTAGATCACACTGAGGTTGTAGTGGGTGTGGTCACATGAGTACACATGCGTAATATTGCTTGTCCACCACTTTAAACCCCTTTGATATCAGTACTTACACAATCTGATACGCTAAGTGTAGAGTCAAAATGGAGAGGTGAAGTGAGCTAAAAATATTGAAAGGACATTTGTGGCTACCACTTTACTGCCTCCTTCTGAGCACTGGCAATATGCCAACAGCCCAGTAGCAGAACATGAAGCTCAACTAGTTAGATCACTATGTATCTGACAAAAAAAAATTAGCCTCGTACCCAGCCATCACAGCTGTGATATCAGTACTTATACAATCTGATACGCTAAGTGTAGAGTCAAAATGGTAACATGATACCCTAATTAATCCACACTTTACTTCTGCATTTTGATACGTGAAAATAAATGCTATGCTTATGCTATGTATACCTTGAAGGAAGGCTATGATCCTCATGACAATTGAGAATTGTTGCTGTTTCACTCTCGTAATTATCGAGGCAATTATTCCGTAATTGTGTACGTGTACTAATTACATCAAATTAGTCCTCCTACCTTCCTCCACTGCTGTGCATTCACTGTGAAGATCCAGCCATCACTGAGAATATCATCATTCTCATCCGCCCCCCACATGACCAGCAGGGCAGGGTCAGTTGTTCCACCATCAGCCTCATGGAGACTCACAGCAGTGTGGCTGTCTCTAGCGGCTGGCCAGGGCTGACCAGGAGCACCTCCAGTCACTGTGTTCCATGCCTGAAACAAGAAGTTGAGCTACCGATAATGCTGTCAGATTAATACACACTGCCACTAAAAGTGGTACAATCATGTGGCAAAATAATGAACAGCAAAACTCTAATTAATTACCACCATACATGTACATATATTCCCACAATCCCTCTATTCTTGTTCTCAGGCCCCTGCTGTTCTTCAGTGACAGATAGCAACTTTCCGTTGTGTACGAAAAGAAGCGGAGGCATGACGACAAAGCTACATTTGCTTTATATATGCTGTAGCTACACACTGCAATATTGATTCACTCCAGTTGTGTGTGTATACTTCATGCATGGTGCGTGGGCGGATGGAAGGCACCGCTTGTGCCAATATTTGGCACATTGGCACAGCTAACGGTGACAATATCTTGGATGTGGCACAGTCCATAGTTCAAAGTTTTTGTGCACTCTCAACATTGTAGCCAACTACTAAATCACAACTACAATGCCAACATGGTAGCTAGTAATATCAACAGCAGCTATCCCATGTATTCAACAAAAAGGCTTAGGAAGTCACTCACCACTATACAGGCTAATTTGCAATTGTCAGATGATTCCAACTCTTTCTAAAATGGAACGCTAGCTGTTTTACTTGCCATGATCACTCTTACAAATGGAGAGAATCCGCTCCATCTTGCAACCATTGTCAACAAAAAAAATGATGCATTTGAATCGGCTTTGAAAGCAGATAAAGTATGGCAAACTGGTAACGCAGGCTATTTGACCACTGTTATGGCATAGAGCCCGAAGGCTGTAGTAGCACTCAGTTTTGTATGGAACGTGATTGGTACCAAAATACACTTCTGCTGTGTGAAGGACAGGTGTCTCGTTCCGATACAGACTTTGACTCATTCGGATATAGACAGTACCTCATTCCGATACACAAGGGGTAGTCACTTACTTTTCGCCAGTAGAAACATTTGTGAATGGGATCAAAATGAAGACAAGCAATCAAGGTAGTTGATAGGAGATGAACAAGGGAGTAAGATGAAATCCGAGCAACAAAAATTAATGGATCAATGATTTTTCTGAGGTATTAAGGAGGGTGTGGCTACTATTTCTCTTTTGAACCATGCAAATCAAGTGATCAAGAAGTTCAGCAGAAATAATCAAGCGATCAAGGACGATTTTTCAAGTGCTGTATCTCTGAACTTCTATTAAGAGTGGGGCTCATACGCACTATGTAGAAGCCTCACATATTGATGCTTCTACATTGTGCGTATGAGCTCAACTTTTAGCAAAGGTTCAGAGATACAGCATGTTAAGCACAGTGATATGATCAAAATAAGTGACGGAAAATGCTCGTTTTCTACCAGGACTGCCACATATACAGTATACCAATTACATGTACATCTTATAAACCATACTAAGTGAGACACCACATGTACATGACAGTCACTACTGACTACAGTACTGGATACTGTTAGCGAAGTACTCGAGAGCTGCCAATAATCGGGCAGTAACAACTATTGGCCAGATAGCGTAAGAATAACAAAACAATTTCCTAGCCTCGTACCTTCGCCCAAAGTTTATCTCGCAGTCGTGGAAAAATTGGGAAGTTAAGCCTGGAAGATTTAATCTCAGCATAGGTGTCATAAGGCCTATGCCCTCAACATTCGTGACGTAAAGCATGTGAATACATTGAGTGATAGATTGAAGAGTTGACAAAGGCTGGCAGGGCAGTCGGGCTTGCCAGACTGGAGCGCTTTTAATGAGAAAGTAAAAAAACAAACATGAAAGACCAGAAGGGTTATTCCTTTCAGGCGTAGCTGAGTCGCAAAATCTGCTAAGGCAGACAAACAAACTGGCGCTAGGAGAACAGGGAGATATGTGTACTGGCAATTATCAATATTAAATTGAATTAATAAATAGTAAATCCAAAGTTATTGTATCCCTGGCCGTCTACATACACAGGTTTATAATTTTAATTCCAGTATGTAACTGTGCTCTTATTGGAGTATAATAAAACCAGAAAAAGCATGAACATGATGTTTTAGTTTATCATAATGTTCTTGTACAGGGGACTCTGAATCACTTTATGCGAGAGGCATTTTAATTCAGCATTGCTTACCCTCTCTGTACCTACCATATTAGGTATGAACATAATACACAATGACATGTACAGATGTATAAGCTAAGTGTGACCTAGGTCAAGCTTATACACGTGTACATGTCACTGTGTTTTGTTGAGGAGGTGAATCGCCACCACAACAAAACAAATTACTGAAATTATGTACATGTGGTCTCACCCAGGACTGCATGTCCAGTATGTGAACATGATTGGGAACACATTTCTTCAGCTGCTCTCCCCCATAGACCACGGCCCTGGATTGGTCAACTCGAGTGAAGGACTGGCCCAAACACGGTGGAGGTCGGCCACCAGTGGTGGATGGCCATGACCAGGTCCCTGGGAAGAAACACAATATGAACTGAGTGATATAGATGCACAGATATTCAAACTCCACTGCACAGGTCATGCAGTGTGGGTACACAAGTCGTACATTTACCTCTAAAGTGGTTTGTTAAAATATTACTGATAAGCCACACTTTGGTCCCACCATAGGAACTCAATTTGGTCCAATCTCCACTAATTAGAATGGCTCATGGGCAGTCTCATTTCCAGGCTCCCCTCGCATTTGCGAAAATCTCATTCCCAGGCTCCCCCTCCCCCAACACACACATGTGCAAAACTATTTTTCGCCGATGGAGAGAGACTAGGAGCAAGTCAAAAAGCATAGCAAGAGAAATCATTTCTACCATGCAAAATCAGTATGCATAAGAGAACTAAAGTCACCCAGCCCAGAGCTACACCAAGCATTTTCAAAATCTGGCCATGGGTATGAGTGTATCCATGTAGTTCTACCACACACTTGACAGGGCCTTTTTATCCGTTCAAATGGAGTTTCATATAAACTTAATAAGATTAAAAAATCCAGGTTCATTTAATTATAAAACTGGGGGTGAGCCCCCTCATACCCAGGCCTTCCATGTCCACATTTTATCTCACAGCCAATTTTTCTCCACGGCTAAGAGATAAACTCTGGGCATGGAAGACCTGGGTACGAGGTACCCCCCAACCCCCAGTTCCCTCACATACCGGCTTTACGCTATATTAGATAAAAACTGAAATACAAAAGTCAAAAATGCAATCCAAAAATTTATGGCTGACACTGGATGCCTTGCCTTGAGAACCAGGTTTGGTGGGTGCTAATTATTCAACTCTCCCCACTCATCCAAGCGTCCCTGTACAATTATATGTTCATGAAGTAATGTATAAAGTCTCATCCTCCTAACCACTTGCACCCAGAGCTTCCACCCAGAGTATCTTCCCTTTCCACATGTGGCATGTTTCAGCTACACAGTAATGTGCCTTCAAATGCTTCATGCACACAAATTACAGCTGGTACTTGTAGTTCTTGTAATTACTCTACTACTACAATCAACATTCCTTCATAGAGCTATGATATTATCTAGGGGGGAGGCCAGTTCCATCCCGACCATCCGCAATAATATGCTTCAATACCTACAGCCAAATTATTATTGCATCCAAAACTATGTTTAATTAATCCATTTGCTAATCACCAATTCCTATCTACAAAACTCTTGTAATTATCATTATCCTTCCATTTAAACACCACAGGCTAGTTAATTGGTCTAAGACTTAGTATGGAATATGAAAATTCAAAGGCATTTCTCTTATCACAAATTGCAGTCTTAAATCTGCTATCTCGAATGAAATTTCAATATCGAAAATTCCTTACTTACATGTACCTACCAACTGGCAGTCTAGAATGAGTACAGTGGCTAGATTTCAAAAGCAATATAGACATAATTTTCAAAAACTATTCGACTCAACTTCCACTGAATGCCAGTTCACATATAGTTTATATTATTGGTTGCCATGCAACAAAACACTCCACATTCTATCTCACTGTGAAAAATTTGGTGAGAGGAAATTTTTCTTTACAAGTACAACCAAATCTGGGCACACGGACCTGATTATCATAACTAGTATGTAACTGTTTGCCTATACCAGTGGCGGATGTAGAGGGGGTTCCATGGGTTCCATGGATCCCCTCTTTGAAAGGCTGCCTTCGTTTTTACTATACACTTAGTAAGTCTGCACAAATGTAACTACATACGCGGCAAGCTGATTTATGGCGAGTTAGCGAGGTCTACGGCCATAGGCCTACTGCATGCACAACTTTACCAAGAGCACTTCCAGTATTGATTTGCAAAGACCCCATGAGGGCTATTTCTGGCCCATTTAAAACGCTTAATGCAAAAAAAAGCCCAACTTTCAGCCCCCCCCACTTTTTTCATGCTCCTGCCGCTGCTGGTGATACTGGAACCCCCCTTGTCAAAATTCTAGATCCGCCACTATATACCACTCCTTTCACAAACCCAAGGCTACAATGCTTCATAAATGCTTATGCTTACACTGGGATGGAAAACCATAAATAAACTATTTCGTACCTACAGATTCAGGCAGACCACAATCCAGGTAAGGCTAAGAATAAATTATCCACTGAACAATACTTACTACCACCAAGGAACATCCTTTGCCACTGTGTACAGAGAGGAGGATTGATGCTACTGGTTCCCAACACACAAACAACGTAGAGCACAAGTTAATAATCAACTTACTTGATGATAAGTTAAATACTCCTATTTCGTTAGTCCATCCTAGTCCCTCTTCATCCTCTTTTTTGTCGGCAATATAGTCGGCATACGCTCGAGGGTTCTCGGGCAGGACTCCGTATCCTCCTATGGTCACCAGCTGCGAGTCAGAATAGGACACCATTGTTGCACCAAGCTTCTTCATGGGAGCCTCCTGTGGGTTGACTGCTGAAATCTCCGTCCAAACGAGGTTACGTGTATCTAACCTATGGATACTATTATAGAACTCTCCTGCTAAGTCATGTCCTGCAAAAATGTACATGTATGGTGAAACACCAACACATGCTGCACCAAAGACTCCCAGTGGGGGCGCTCCAGAGGTCTTTTGTTGGGTCCACCTCTGACTCGTAGGGTCATAGATATCCACAAAACTGCTGTGGTCATCAGGGGTTCCTGCCGCTCCACAGTGGCCACCCCACATGAAGACTTTCCCATCGATCAAAGCACTGCAGTGGCCCCATCGGCCTTGTGGCTCATAGTGTGACCGGAGGTGACCATGATCACCATCAGGTGCAGGGGGGGTGGTGAGAGAGGCCATCAGTGGTGGGCCTGGGAAAGATAGAGAACAGCAGAAATATCACTGATTGGCTAAAATGAAATGCAATGGTGATGACAAAGATTTCTCATGATCCTGACTGGGGGAGGTGCCTTACTGGATCATGTACATCACTGTCATCACGAGGCTAGATCATCAATTGACTGTAGTCTACACTATATGCACAACTCATACCTTCTTTACAATCACCAGTACCTGTGGGCTGGGGAGGAGACTAGGGAGACACAGCACTTGATACCGTGACAACAGACTAGGGCGGGGCAGCCCATCACAAACATCAGTGAGTCGCCAGCTAGCTCGTTCTAATCTCCAATCACAAATGCCGGATACAGCCCCGCCCAAACAACTGTGAACACACCAATTTACCGCTTTACAAAGAGGGTTAGGACTCTTTATAGCTGCTGATTGGCTAAAATATGAAATGCAATGGTGATGACAAAGATTTCTCATGATCCTGACTGGGGGAGGTGCCTTACTGGATCATGTACATCACTGTCATCACGAGGCTAGATCATCAATTGACTGTAGTCTACACTATATGCACAACTCGTACCTTCTTTACAATCACCAGTACATGTGGGCTGGGGAGCAGACTAGGAGACACAGCACTTGATACAGTGACAACAGACTAGGGCGGGGCGGCCCACCAAACATCAGTGAGTCGCCAGCTAGCTCGTTCTCCAATCACAAATGCCGGATACAGCCCCGCCCAAACAACTGAGAACACACGAATTTACCGCTTTACAAAGAGGTTTAAAACACTCCCTCGCAAGGTCTGATCACGAGACTGCACGACTCCAGCCCCACCCACTTCCAATGGCGATCAAAATACGCGTTTACAAATGGGAATGTACAGAGTGTGGCTGCAAAATCTAACACAAAGGCTATCAACTGTGCACTGTGTGTGCACTTGGTGGTTGTTCGTCCTCGTCATCTGCTAAAGTTAAATGCCTGAGATCAGGTGAGTCACTGGTTTGGGTAACATGACTGTCATGTGACTCTTGGTGAGCGTGTCCTTGTAGAGCAGCACTCTGGGAGGCGACTGAGGCATACGTCTGCTGTCCATAGCCCGACTGGCTGGTCAGCCCAGCAGCAGCCTGTGAGGGATACAATTGAAGACTACATTATTAACCTTGTCCCCAAGCCCAACTATCTGAAATGGTGCAGTAAGCAAGGAGGCATTTGTGCCCCCTTAGAAACTTGTACCCCCGTACCTTGGGAATTTTCTAAATGAATACTGCACATGGGTATAAGACGGTTATGTTTCTCTAATCCAGATGTGTAATCAGCACTTTTAACTGTACCCAGTAGCAGAAATGAGACATGCACCCTGGTTTGAGATTGGTATGAGTGATCACTCACAGATGTGACGGAGCTGTCTTCATCGTGGTAGCTCTCACCAATCAGCCTGCAGTGGAAGACCTTTCATCATAAACCAGTTCAAACCAAAGAGCCTGTCAATCACAACTAAGAGTGACTCTGGGTGATGGCAGCTGACCACACCTCACCTGAATTCCTTGGCAATCTTGCACTCCCCTCCTTCCCGGGGGTCTATGCTGCCGATATAGAGCAGTCCATCGGACGTAGCCACCAGGATCCGATGGACCCCATCAATGCTAACAAGAAGGAAAGAATATACTATATACATGTACCAATACCAGAGGATGTGATAAAATATGCAGCGTCTTTGTTCACCTACACAAGAAAAAAGTGTGGTAGGGTGTATGAGTTTACTAAACAGGACTCATGGGCTGGTGGGAGATCTTCCACACTTGGGAGACAGCCCAGAATGACATGTATCAAGCTTGAGCTTGCTGATGGACAAGTCCAATACAGCATCTGCACCAAACCTCCCTTTTTGTGAGGGGCTCGCCATGCCAGACCATGTATTACACATGCACATGTATGCCATGGCGCCAGCTGTGATCACACCAGCCATCCATAGACAACTCACCATGCCACTGTACAGACACTCTTCAGACCTGGGGAAAAGGAACAACTATGAAATATGCCATCAGATCTCACCATCACTGGAGCCAACCACTCACCTGGTCTAGGAAGCTTCAGCTGTGCAAATGCCCTGCTCTGTGTGAATGCATCTGTTACCTGTGCACCAAGAGAGGGGGAAGAGGTTTTACTACATGTACATGTATGTACCTAGTCAAACATCATTTAATGTACAATGAGCTGATTCCCATTTTGGTTTAAATGACATCTACCCTGCAGCTGCACACGTGATAAAAACGACCAGGCCTCTCCCCGTTCTTGACCTAAACTGAACAGCAGGACTGAGAGAAGTATATACCGTGTAATCCCTCCTAGTGACTTCTCTGCTTTACTATTCAATTATGTAAAGCACGACTTTGTGCCTGCCACCAGCTAGTCAGTCGTTCAGGTGTCAGGAAATGCGGATGAAGGTACAGTGTAGCTATTCTGCATGCAATCAAAGACATGTTCTCGACACAATGCATGGGACACACCTCCTATGACAAGAATTATACACTAAGACATTCCTTCACTGGGTGGGTGTGAACATCTGGGATTGAGACTAGAACATGCATACACCAGGGGTTCATTTAGGAAAATCCCCAAGGGGGGGCTAAAGCATGTTGGAAGACATTTTGGGGGTGTGTGTGTGTGCGTATAGTGAGCAAAATTCAATTTTGAAGGGTTGAAATCCCTAGGGGTGGCAAGTTTCCAAGGGGGCGTGAATGCCCTCCCTAAATGAAGCCCTGTACACACACATACATGTACACACACCCTCACACCTGTGATGGGAGGTAGCTGGCAGGGGTAGTGAGTGCCTTCCCCAGGTAGCTCATCCACCCCTGTTGTTCCTCTGCTGGCCTGAGGACAAAAGAAGGGAAGCACAAGAGAAGATGGCAAACTCTAAGCTGACACAAGGTACTATCGGGTCTTAAGTACTTTTCTGATGGTGGCTCAACGAGTCTGAATATGTGCACAGTCTCTGTGCTACTGGAGGTGACCAGGTACATCTCATCCATGCTGAACGAGAGGCAGTTGATGTGGATAAATCTGTGTGAGAGTGTGTATGTGTGTGTGTGTGTGTGTGTGTGCATGCATGCATGGGCGGGGAGCATATGCATGTGTGTAAGGGTGTACATGTAAATTTACATGTGGCAGTCCCAGGTAAAAAAACGAGCATTATTCCGCCACATATTTCGATCGCATCCGCACGTTCAAAGTGCTGTATCTCTGAACCATCATTAAGGGCGGGGCTCATACGCGCTACGTAGTAGTGTCAATATGTGAGGCTTCTACGTAGTGCATACGAGCCCCGTCCTTAACGGAAATTCTGTGATCAAAATATGCGACGGAATAATGTTCGTTTTCTACTCGGGACTGCCACACATGTACACGTACACGAGAAATACAACGCATATATGGCGGTCCCGGGTACAAAAACGAACATTATTCCATCGTGTATTTCGATCGCACCCGCGCGTTCACTACGCTATATCTCAGAACTTCTGTTAAGGGCGGGGCTCATGCGTGCTGCGTAGAAGCCTCACATATTGACACTACTACGTAGCGCGTATGAGCCCCGCCCTTAACGGAAGTTCAGAGATACGGCGCTTTGAACACGCGACGGAATAATGTTCGTTTTCTACCTGGGACTGCCACATATACGTATGAACCTAAAAACAAACATCATTGATGTGATACACTTGCAAGTAGCCACCTTGCTGTCCTCCACTCACCTCTTCATTCCTCTCCTGAACTCCAGTAGCTTCTCCCCTTGTGGGATGCTGAACACTCGGATCACTGTACCCTGGAGATCATGAAATGATGTCACAGCTAGTACATGACATCATCACTCTTGCAACTTCTAATTGCACTCTCTAATAATTTTCGGAGTAGAAACATAAAACCAAGGTGTGTGGTAATGCTAATCTTTGCAGCAACTCATGGTAAGTAAAACAATATCACTTTAGTGGATGCCTGCACGCCATGCCAACCTGTGCCGAATTTTCAGCTGATTTTTACTCTACATTGACATGCTGACTATTAAAAATTTCGTACCATATGTGTTCTAATTATCCGTAACTCACTGTGGTGGAGGCAGTGGCCAGTTTGGTTCCACTGGTGTTGAAAGCCAGTGCTGCCAGTGTGGTGTCGTGGGCGGCAACAGCTGCAACTGCTTTCTGGAGGGAGGGGACAGGTAAAGAGTGGCATGCACGATACCAGACAGCAAGACCGGGGCAGCTGTCAGCCCTAACCCTTACCAAGTTAACAGCATCAAACACTTGGACTTCACCATTCTGCAGGAGAGAGGGTTACAGACACTTCTATTAAGGGTGAGGCTTCTATGCAAAGTGTCTGAGCCCCGCTTTTAACAGAAGTTCAGAGATATAGCACCTTGAATGCAGTGACACACTCAAAATACGCGATGGAATAATGTTCGTTTTCTACAAGTAACTGCCACATACATGTATACAACTTTCAAGTATTGCATAACACACCTGACTGCTACCAGGGTAGGCGAGGTAGCCATTATCATTGTCCACTGACAGCGCACACAATCCTACATGATAAATGAGGAAGAAGGGTATTTGAAATCTTAAGTACCCATGGGTGAGCCCCAGCTAGAGGACCCGCATTAGCAATACCATAAGATGTGTAGCCATGATCCCAAAAATAGACGCTTTAGTAATGATACAAGCAATAGAAAGCTGGGAAAGTAAAAATGGATCTAATCAAAAAGGTACATGTACATGTATGTGTTGCTATAATGGACATTTGGTTGGGTCTGCATTCTTAATTCTATATACATGTAGCACAATTTGCTCACCCAAGGGATTCTTAGGTGTGTCTCGGATCGTGTGCATCACCTACCAAACAGGAAACAGGTGGAGCAAGAGAACACCTTCTCAACTCAAATACACATGTACATGTATGTGCAGACTTGTGGTGTAGGGGCTCACCTTCATGTCTCTGATGTTGTGGAGGTAAAGGTTTTGACGGAGAACTACCACCAATCTCTGTATATGCGTGTGTGTATGTACCAGTACATGTGTGTGCAGTGCATAGTTGCAGTGAATAGTAAAGGCATACACACCAGCATACAGCCATTTATGGTTGCTATTGCTAATATATGGAAAGCGATGTGATTGGCTATGGGCTTACACACGCATACACACTCACACACATAAGGACACTCAAACACACATGCACAAACACACATGCATAATACATCGTTACCTGTCGGCTTAGTTTCACAGAAAGAATAGTGTCAGGATAGCTATAGGTACAGATTTCTGAATTTTTCTGCAAGTGGAAGGAAGACATGCACACATATACTAAACAGTATTGAATCTATAATATCAAAACATTGTGGCACTCTCTATGGAAGACATAATTACCTTAAAGTGGCAGACTCTGAGTTTCCTTGGGTTGGAGAGCTCCACCATGGCCACCAGGCTGCTGGAGAACAGCCGCTCGATGATACACACCTCTCCACCCTCTGTAAGGAAGTCAATGCCAGCATACCGTATTAGTCAAGGAAGTAAGAGAATACAGGTACTACAAGGTGACAGTGACATCAAATCGGCTTTCAACCCTCTTTCCTACAAATGCACAAGTAATTAGCAGCTTCAGCATGGTAGGTAGCCAAAACAGGCAGGCTTCTGGTCTATACATGGGCCAATGCAGAGAGAGTACACTGATTCAACTACACAAGTGACTAATTCTCAGGCAAACCAATACAAGCCACGTAGTGATTCACGGAATAATATCTCAGTATTCAAAAGCTATGAGTGATCAATAGGATCAAAAGAATAAGTATATCACTGCCTTTCTCTAGTACAGCCATATCACATGTACCTGTACATGTACCTTCATCCAGAGGCCATCCTTGCACAAGTGAGTACATGTAAGTACTGGCTAAGCTACCTCATTGTCACATCAGTGATGTGAGATACATTTAAAATCTGGCCAGGGTACATGTACATGTAGAAGGCTAGTATACTCAAATGTCAGCCATTTGTACATACATGTACATCACTAAAACTACGGGATTTCACAACATGATCAGGCATGCATGACTATAGCCTCGTTTGCCTAGTGATATACTTCCCCTAAAAAAGGAAGAAAAGAGAACCTCTCCGCCCTGCTTTTCTCCTTTCCTTAAAGGCAAAGGATCTGGGAACGAGACTAGGCCACGTACAATGTAGTGCTGACTGCCTTGCTCCCAGTCGGGCACTCCG